>CM023481.1:88770622-89412063 GCA_013339685.2 Hyalomma asiaticum
TGTAGTACATACATAATACGAAGCCAGCGAGCTCCGCCAAAGCTTGGACGCTCGTGCTAGATGCCCAGCGACGAAAAGGAAGAGAAGAAAGAAGTCAGGATACAACAGCCGGCCTGCGGCAAAGGCTCTGTGTCTATGTCTCTCTCATTTACAATATACAGTTGTGTTCGGGCCGTCTCCGCAGAAGCTTGATGCATCTGCTGATGCTACCACCGCCGAATAGTATGTGACTCGTGAACGTTAACTGCACATTACTGATTCGTAGTTTATTTTGGACGCATTCCCATACGCAGCATGTAGAAATCGAGTGACACCATGCTTCACACTTAGACGGTGGGAATATTCTCGAGGCGTGCTTACGTGCTAACTGCGCACTCGGTATGAAAGGGTCCCTGCAACACTTTTGAACACACTGAGCAAACGGTGCCAATCAGTCGTTGAGGCTTCTGTGAACGTGTGAGCCAAATATTATTGTGCTGCAAGCAGCAGTGGATTGGCAGTTTCATTTTAAATACATCATGTAATCGCCTGCTAATTTTCAACAAGTGACGTCACTAGGAGCACCGACCCACGACCTTCCTGCTCTTCTTTCAACAAGTAACTCACTGGCGCCAACGATTAGGTCCCCTTCGCTCACCTCGGTCTTTTTAAAGACAGGCACTCAGATTGCCTTTATTTCTTTAATGCAAAATGAACAAATATATAATTGCAGACTACCTTTCCGTGACCGTAAGTTCAGCCAGTGATATATCTGCCTCGAGCAAAGTAGACCACGGCCTAGTGACATTTGTTGGAACGAAGAGCAATGTGAATTACAGCTGTGTTTGAAACCAAATAAAAATTCCCTGGTGCACGCAGCTCAATTATATTTGCTCACACGTTCACAATAACCTCCACGACAGTTAGGCATCGTTTTCCATCGAGATTACAAATGTTGCAGGGCTCCTTTAGTAAATGGACCTTCAAGGTCGCGCGATCGACGGGCACAGTGACTGCGCACCACAGCTGTGCATAGCATCAACAAATTTTCGCTGTGGCTTCGAGTTCGCCTGTATAAACGGCCTTCCATGAGGTAATAGTGAAGTTAGTACAATGCAACGAAATATGGCTCATTCGGGATAGCGAGTATGCCGCGGGGTAGGAGGAAATGTCAAACGTTCCGCAGAAAACTGTTGAATGGCACCGTGCTTTGATTTGACGATATAGGTATAGGCATGCACTGCTAGATCCCGGCACCGGACAAGGCTGGCGGCGCCCGTAATATATATAAAAATAAACAAAATACGCCCAAACGCTCATGTATAGGTCGTCGTACACGCCGCTCACCCATAGCCCGACGTATTAATTTAGTTCGTTGTTCGTCCCCTTATCATCTCTGTCCTGCGCTATCAGCCCAGCAACCTGGTTCAGTCTTCACTCCCCAGGCTTATAACGAAAGGGAAGGGGTCAAGGGCTCGTCTTTATTTGTTAAAAACAACTTAATGAGCAACAGACAATTCATTGTATGTTTGCTCATTAAGTTGGAGAGCTTCTGGCATACCAAAAATCTACTGTGCACAACAGCGTCCGTGTAACAATACTGTGGAACCAGATAACAGGTCGTGTAATTGTTTTGGTATTTGCGGTCTGCAAGAATGACAAACCCCAAAATGCAGAAAACCGCAACAGCGTGGACAATGAGAAATAATAATAACGAACATTCGCAACGAGTCACATGCCTCTGACAAAGTTTAAATATGACCGAGAACGAGCACAACGACACTCATGCTCATATGAATGCTGAGCTGCGAGAAGTCATTCCACCACCATAAGACGTCATGATTGCCTGCGGCAGTTCTGCTGGCATGCCACAAGAAACAGTTGCGCGATTTTCACATCCACATCACATGCACGTAAATTTCGCAGCCCTGAACTGAAATCTCACGACTACAATGCCACAGTGAAAGAACGCGCAGCAACGGTTGCCTACAACGCGTGATATCACTTGCATGTATTCGTCTGTGTAAGACACGAGTAAATTACTACTATCCCACATTGTTGTACAGGCGCTGCACTCGCTACCCGTAACGACCAAATTACAGGATGGTGGGAACGAATCCAATGCACTCCTTACTCACTAATCAGGCTGAACACGCACATATACCTAAGAAAGTTTCAGAATGCATTCATACACGGTGATCTGAATAATAAAACAACAGTTGCGTTGCTTTGCGTTTAATGCGTCAACTATCTTAGAGCTTACATAGCATTAATCCTCCTTGTATCTGTCACAGACCGGATTGGCCCTATCTGCGGAACACATGAGTGATCTCACAGGCATCATGATAAGCCATTCAAATGTGGTACTTACATTTATTTTCGGCGAGACGTAGTTATGGTGCTACGGGATCCAGTCACAGAAGCGCCGGGATTGAACCAGGGTTAACGTAAGGAGGACAGTTAGAAAGAACATAATGCCACCACACAAACACACGCAGCAGTTGCAGCACGGTAACGGAATTTTCGCCAGAAACGAAGGATGAGCCGGCCGCCAACAACTCCACCTCCAACCACGCAAACGAGCTTGCCTTTGCTTGCGTCTCCGCGTGTTTGCGCCAGCCTGCGCCCTCTCGCCTCATCCCCCCCGCCCCGGCGACAAGGAGCCGGACATTCTGGCGCCTCCCTCCCGCCCCATTGCAGCTGGCGACATCTCGCGCCCCGTGCATTGCGCCGACGCCCGCCACGCTTGAGCATGCCCTGCGTTTTTATCTCCGGTGGGGAGGAGGGGGGGGGGCGGTATTCTCCCACGTCTGCTTACCGTCTTGCGTAGGACGTTTCGAAGACGGATTCATTGTCCCTCTGATGTCGCTCCCGCTTAGTTCGCGTGCTGACGTCTTTGAGACGTCCGCCACGCGACCAGACGTTAATCCCCCAATAAGACGCTGGCACTTGCCAAAAAAGTAAAAAAAAAAGGCTGTATATGGCAATACATAAGACGAAGTGCCGGAATTTTTCATTGCATCGAGGTCACGCTGTGGAGTGTGTTCAGAGAATACATTGCATGTAATGGGCGACACCCTCTCCAACAGCGAGTGGTAATTTCGGCAGTAGTAGTGACGCGACTGCGTTCGTCGTCTTCTACATTCACAACGCACCAGCTCGGCCGTCCAGCAATTAGAAATAGTTTCCGTGTGCAAGAACGATATTGATCACCTACGTCGGCAACAACCATGAAGGCACGCAAGACCTCACGACAATGAGTGCAAACTGCGCCGAACAGGCCAAACATCTCAGAAAGGCTTGCACACGTCATTGGGCAGGCAGAGGAGAAGTAACATATGAAACGTCATGAAGTTTTGAGCGAGCACCTCCATGGGCATTAGTGACGTTGCTGCAGTTATAGACGATCGAGATAGTCTATACGCACGGGAACTATTTTCTTCCCAAACGACGTGGCTTGACACCATAGCTGCGATTTAAATATTTCTTGCTGATTCAATAAATAGCATGTCGTGTTTACAGAATTTCATTTCAACCCTTTCCAAGTAAACCTAGTTATGGATATCCGCGCCAGATACACAACGAAACACTACGCTCCGAAAGAAAGCGTAAACAACATGCAGTTCGCTACAAATGAGAAATCAATTCGCTCCTGCTGAGAAATCAACGCAGAAGGGTGAATCAATACATCAAGCCGTATGCGAGGCACGACAGGCGGCCGCGGCTGGACTGCGGCAGCGGCGGCGTGCAACCGGCTCGAAAGCTAACCGAAAGCTCGTGGCGCGTTCCAGGGGGCGCCGCTGTCGCGAGCGGAGAGGAGGTGGCGGAGGGGAGAGTCGATGGCGGTACTTTTACGAAGTAGAGGGGCTTTAATCGTACGTACTGCAGAACCAGCCCCACCTCCCTGCCTCACACCTCCCGCTTTCGCGATACGGAAGAAGAAGCCTTCGCAACTTGTGTTATTGAATTAAATAATGCCTACAAATTAAACCATCAGCGCAGAACAGGGCCGGGAGAGAGTTGAGAAAGGCCTGCGTCCTGCAGTGTACATAGATAGTCTGACAGTGATGATTCAGCTGGATTCAATAACTCACTAAGGGGAGATATCCAGTATAAATGCCGACAGACACCAGAAATGACGCAATTTGATGCGTTTATAAAAGTTGTTTTCCGCCGTGGTAGCTTACAATGTGAGGTGTCGTGCTGCTAAGCACAAGAACACGGGTTTCCCGGCCACGGCCGCAACATTTCGATGGAGGCTAAATGCTATATATATGTCTGTGTGTCTGAGCGTGCATTGTTCTGGCCCGGCGCGTGTGCCCCGACATGTTCGTGGACGCAAAGTGCAGTGTGTGCGAACGTGAACTAGCTACTCTCCGCCACATCATGTGGGGAAGGTGTAACAGTGCTATGGACAGTGGGAACGGGCAGTGCCAGGACGCCACGTATCCCGAAGAGGTGAGAGCGTGGATACGCTCCGAAGACCTGAAGACGCAACGAAGGGCCATCCAGCGGCTTGAGGAGGCTTTGGCGAAGCAACGGAGAAAAGGAGCCGACGACCCGTCTAACGGGCGCGGAGGCACCCGAGTACCTGTCGCCTAGTTGGAGCACAACATCCTCGAGGTCTAGGCTCTGAGACTCTAATGCGAGGCCGGGGACTTCCCACACGCCGGATGTGTAAATAAATGTTATTTCTCTCTCTCTCTCTAGCAAACAATAGCCCCCTCGTCCGCTGCGGTCACTGCCCCTTCTCTCAGACATAAGGGAGAAATTGAACTCCATTTTGATCCTTACTCCTTCAATCCTTACTCCTTTAATCAGCAAACATTCTAATGGCGTTTTCATCTCTATTTCAATACATGGTATTGAAAAACAATGTTTAATTGGTGGATCGCACCAGAAGCTTTAGACATATATACTCCATAAAGGGAAGATAAACAAGGAAGGCAAATGTGTCCAAATAATGTGGACATACCAGCCCATGCACATCTGTAGGAAGAGGACAACTCTAATGAGATGTCGCATAGCATATATAGCTCGAGAACTCACTTTCCGAGCTACGGCAAACGAGGACACCTTACTAAGAGAGCGGGAAGATGAGCTGACCACGTTCCACGAGATTACCTGACAAAGACGCAAATAATTTATCCACCGTCACACCCTAAATCTCAACAAAACACAGGCAGTCCAACAGAGACAACTACAAACCACATCATATAGCAACCAAATACTGCTGCGCGCTATATGCCCCGACATTTTAACAACAGCCAAATAAAAAAATATGTAACACCAGAGCAACCTGAGCACGCATGCCATGGGAACCCGGGGGTCTCAAGGAAAATAAGAATAGCAATCATTCAAACGACAGACTCCGCGCGAAATGGCAGACCGCGCTGCTCATGTCATCTCAGACTTGAGCGATTAACTCTGCAGGCCCAGTATAGCGAGCCGAGGAAGCCGCCGAAAGACAACTCACGGCCACGACCTCGGCAGTTGGCCCTACCCGCTAATCCGCCGGACACGGATCAACTTTGATTCGGAATAGAGGTATACTCGCTCGCTCACTCCATATATAGAAATTACACGTAAATTCAATGCAATAGCGAGTAAACAGAACTTCAATGGTTACATGTTAAGTCGATTTATCGCTTCTTAGAAACGGAAAAAAAAATATCTAGGGACATTATGGTGGACACGTTTCAATGCCGGACAACGAGTCATCTTCAATTTGGCAATGGCATTTCAACTAAAGTTCTCTGGAACACCCATAAGACTTCGATGGGTTTTCTACGACCTTTCAACAACAATTTTCATAAGAGACGGACAAAAAAAAAGAACGAACGGCCAGGTTCGGGCCGTTCGTTCGTTGTATAAAATTTGTCGAACCGCGAGACACGTCAACGTCTCGCGGTTCGTCGCTTGGACACGTTAACCTTAACGCGGTCAAGTTTAACTAATAGCTGCGTAACGGGGAAATCGGCGCAGTTTCTAAAACGCCAATCGCGCACGAAGATTGATTTCTATAAAAATAACTTTGCCAGCGACATGCAACAAAAACGAACGGTCGTGCAAGAAAAGCGAGATTTTATGTGCTGCACTGAGCGCGCCCTTTCTGTGGGTGATTGGGTGTGCGTTAAGACAGTGGCAGTAAACGTGCCGCTGGGAAAAAAGAGTGTTGTGCGTCAAGCCCTCGGTGCAGTGTCACACGTTGTGGAAACGCAAGGGCAGCTTCTATTCGCACATGCCGACCGTCTGCGCACGCGCCATGCTAACCCCACTTCAGCGTTGGAACGGGCTGTCACAACGGGATTACCTACTACCTCCTCTGCAATGGATTACCACACGATGCGGCACCATCAAGTGATCCACCTCCAGCTGCAAGGGCATACACGCCTAGTATGCCTTCACCGACGAAAAATGTTAACCGAGGCGCTTCTGAAACCCCCTCCGAAGAACACTCAATCACATGCTAACTCTGAACAATTGCCTCGCCACAGCGTATGACCCAGATCTAGCAGCAGCATTGCTAATAATAATTTCCGCTGTTTTACGTCCCAAAACCACGATGTGGTTATGAAAGACGCCGTAGCGGATAGCTCCGGAATAGTCGACCGCCTGGGCTTTCTTAACGTTCACTGGCATCGCATAGTACGCGGGCCTCAACGTTTCGCCTCCATCGAAATGCAGCAGCCGCGCCGCCGGGGCTGAATCCCAACACCTTCGAATCAGCAGTCAAGTGCCATACAACAACTTCAATTTCGCCCTTCATCAAGTCAAGTGCCATAGACACTAGATTACTGCGGCGGGTACCATCAGCATCGTTGCCGACGCGTATATAATGATAAGGAGCAAGCAGTACCACTTCGAAGGAGCACCCGTCCAAGCCAGCCACCGGACGACATGACGGGGCTGTCGAAGGACGTTGTGCAAGACACAGCAGGACGCCGTGTTATGGCGTAATTCCTTGGTGCCCATATACGCCTCTATCGTTGCTTGAAAAGTTCGCGTAGTGTTGCGCTCTTGTAACACAAAACGGGGTCGCACACGTATAATGCGCCATGTTCCTGATGTTCGTAGTACGAAGTGAAGCGCACACGATGTTGCAATGTTATCGTTTCACTTATACAAATTTGTTTGTTGGTTGCCTCCTCCTTTCATTTGTAACTCCGCCTTTGCACTTGTATTCGGATGGCCGTGTGCTCATTCGACTTAAACCTCCGAAGAAGGCTGGTCCTCCAGCCGAAACGTTAGGAATAAAATTTTTATCTATTAACATTGCAGTTTACTTCAAAGTTCTTATTATATATATATATATATATATATATATATATATATTATAAGAACTTTGAAGTATATAATATATATATATATATATATTATATATATATATATATATATATATATATATATATATATATATATATATAGCCACGTGGTCGTGACGCTGGCGACGAAACTGCGGAGGCGTTGGGTCGTGGCGTGTGCGAGGAGGGGCGGCAGGTCGGCGTGCAGCAGCGGCGTAGGTCATCGCCTCCGGTTAGGGCTGCGGTCGTTCGGGAACGCTCAGTGAGCGCTGTACTTCCTCGCGAACACTAGACATTTTTAGTTTAGCGCGTTAGCGTGATAGCGGGGCTATGGGAATAGCGTTACCGTACCGCAAACATTCGTTGCAGAAACGAGCTTTAGTTGAGCGGAATAGCGTTTACGGCCCGGTAGCTGTGATAGTGGCACCATCTAACGAAGGATACGTGCGTTAAAAAAAGTGAAAAGAAATAAAACTTAAATGTTCACTTACACTCCGGCAGGCAGCGGCATTCTAACTTTTCGAGAATAAAAAGGAATAAATATATGTGAACCAAGCGCCAAGAGCATAAATTGACATGTTGCAGAAATGTAAACAGATGCTCTCTCGATAGGCCTAGCAACGTTCGAAATGGGAAGCGATTTCGAAAATTCGGCTAAGTTATCCCTAATACTGCGTCGTCGAAGCTACCTGAAGGCAAGCGAAACCATTCTGCACAGTCATTTGATACGAACGAAGTGAATCCAGCCACAGCAACGTCAAATTCAACTAGAGGCGGGCGTCCGAAACCGCCGCCATGTTCTACGTGAACTACGATAAACATGCAAACACGGTAACGTTAAATCTGCGAAATACCGTGTGCACGCTAAACGGTATCGGCCGTTTACGGCACTGCGCATGCGCATTTCCATCCCGCTATTCCGATAACTACGCTATTACGCTAAGCCCGATAAACTAAAAATGTCTATTGTCTTCGAGGGGAGGCGACTTGGGGCTGCGACGACGGGAACATCCGGCGCAGTTCTTCGCGAACAACAGCCCTTATGGTCTCGCGTAGGTCGTCGGGGCCGAGTCCTTGGACTTCTGCGATGTCTGGGCACATGCGGCGATTGTAGTGCCGGGTGCGCATCTCGAGGGTCTTCTCAATGGTGGTAGCCTCGGAGGTCTTGAACCGTCTTTGATGGGTTTCTGATTAGTCCGGCGAAAAGCTCCTGCTTACTCCGCGCATAAGCAGGCGAACCTTCTTGTCCGCAGACATGTTGGCGTCGGCGTGGCGGAAAAGTCGCGTCATCTCCTCCGTAAAGATCGTTACGTTTTCGTTGGGGAGCTGCACCCGAGTCTCAAGCAGTGATGCGGCTCTTTCCTTCCGCACGACGCTTGCAAAGGTTGCCAGGAAATCAGCGCGGAAGTCGTCCCAGGTTCGAAGCGTTGACTCACGGTTCTCGAACCAAGTCCTTGCGGCGTCTTCTAAGTAGGAATACACATAGTGCAACTTATCGTGGGGTCCCACTTGTTAAGGGCTGCGACGCGGTCGTAGATGTCCAGCCAGCTTTCCGGGTCCTCGTATGACGATCCGCTGAAGGCAGACGGCTCTTTAGGCTAGTGCGCGACTATGGTTGCCGGAGATCTTGCATCCGTCATCGTGGATGCTGGTTTCGTTGCAGCCCTTGTCTTCTTGTCCTTGTCGGGAAGCAGCAGGTATTTTGGCGAGAGTCCTTGTTGTCTGCGGCTAGCTCGAAGGACCGGGTTGGAGTCGTCCTCTTGGCGGCTTGGGCTTGCCTCAGGGCTGGACGGGGGCGTACGGTACATAGACCGAGAAGCACCTTCACCAGATGTCACGTGGTCGTGACGCACGCAGCACTCAAGGTGAAGCACGCAGAACTCAAGCAATGTCAGGCGAACTGTTTATTGGGCGAACTTGTGCCCAGCAAAACAAAGCCAATGACAATGCTCAGCAACAGCGGCGTGAACAGTCGTCGGTCGACGGAAGACTGACAAGCGGCGCAATGCGTCGGCTTTTTACACACGTCATAACGCGTTCTCGCATTATGTCTGGAATTCCAGAAGTTACTCAAATGGGCGCGGCCCCGCCACGGTGGTCTAGTGGCTATAGTACTCGGCTGCTGATCCGAGGGTCGCGGGATCGAATCCCGGCTGCGGCGGCTGCATTTTGATGGAGGCGAAATGTTGAGGCCCGTGTGCTGTACGATGTCAGTGCACGTTAAAGAACCCCAGGTGGTCAAAGTTTCCGGAGCCCTCCACTACGGCGTCTCTCATAATCAGAGCTGGTTTTGGGACGTTAAACCCCACAAAACAACAACATCAAATGTGCGCGTCAGCATGCAAAGTTTCAAGAATGGTCTCCACGGTTCCCGAAGTGACATGCAAGATAAACGCGGCCTGCGTTGGGCGTATACAGAAAGTGATAACGGCGCTCGCCGCATGATGGCCGCATCGCGTTGCAAGGTGCTCCGAGATTTCCCCTAAGTGTGAAACAGACTGTACATGTACGTACATGTCGTCACACTTGATCGCTGCTGAAGATACCGAACTCCTCCCCGGCCAACCACGGCTCATTACCATTACGTCCAGATACATCGACAAAGGTGACGTCTTGATTTCCCCCTCTTCCCGCTGCCTCGCGAAAGGCATCGCTTTTGCACCTGGTGTGGTCCGGTTTCACAACGGCACTGCGCTCGTCACCGCTACGAACTCGACGGCGGAAAAATCCTGCTGGCACAAAGCACCACAGTGGCTTGCGTGGCCGAAACAGGGCCTGTTTGCGTTGTGCCGCTTAACCCTGCCACCTCCGGCGACTGTCTTGTTGGTGCCACCGCTTCTCCGTCTGCCCTTACTGCAGCCATCAGCTGTGACCTGACACCTTCACAGATGCAGCAGCTGCTTGCTTTGTTAAAGAAACACGCGAATTCTTTTGATATATATTCGTCGACTTTGGGCCAAACAACCGTGGCAACGCATCGCATTCAGACAGATGGAACATCTATCGTGCGCCGACGCCCGTACCGCGTGTCTCTGGCCGAGCGAAAAATCATCGAGGAAAACGTCGCCGACATGCTACAGCAGAACGTGATCCGACCCTCAGCTACCCCTTGATCATCTCCTGTCGTTTTGGTCCGGAAAAAAGATGGTTCGGTACGCTTCTGTGTAGATTACGGAGCCCTCAATAATATTACTCGAAAGGACGTATACCCCATGCCACGAATTGACGACGCCCTTGATTCGCTACAAGGAGCAGAATACTTTTCCAGCCTCGATCTACGTTCCGGCTATTGGCAGATCCCCATGCATGAAGCTGACACAGAGAAAACAGCGTTTTCCACCCCAGATGGCCTTTACGAATTCAACGTAATGCCTTTCGGGCTATGCAACGCACCTGCGACTTTTGAGCGCATGATTGACACCGTGCTGCGTGGCCTGAAATGGAAAACATGCCTGTGCTACCTGGACGACATTGTGGTCTTTTCGTCGACGTTTCCTCAGCACCTGCAACAGCTTGGAGGAAGTTCTAAAGTGCCTGGCCGACGGTGGTCTTCAGCTCAACACGAAAAAGTGTCGCTTCGCCATCCGATCTGTTAAGGTCTTGGGGCATGTTGTGAGTAAGGACGGTATCCGCCCTGACCCTGAGAAGATTTCGGCGGTCCTTCGCTTCCCTCGCCCCGAAAGACCCAAAGATTTGCGAAGCTTCCTTGGCCTTGCTTCATATTTCCGTCGATTTATACGCAACTTTGCCTCCATCGCTGCGCCACTGCACAAGCTACTTGCGTCTGGTGCACCGTTTCTCTGGTCGCAAGAGTGTGAAGCAGCCTTTGAAACTTTGAAGGGCGCACTCACGTCGGAACCCGTGCTTTGCCATTTCGATGAGACAGCACTGACGCTCTTGCACACAGACGCCAGCGGCCGCGGCGTTGGCGCCATTCTTCTGCAACGCGACAACTCTTCGCGAGAGAGAGTGATTGCATATGCCAGCCGCGTACTCACCGACGCCGAGAACAACTACACGATCACTGAGCAGGAGTGCCTGGCGGTGGTTTGGTCCATACAAAAGTTTCGACTCTACTTGCACGGGCGTCATTTTACAATTGTTACGGACCACCACGCTTTATGCTGGCTCTCCTCGCTCAAGAACCTGACTGGACGCCTGGGCCACTGGATTCTCCGACTGCAAGAATATGACTTTGACATTGTTCATAAGCCTGGCAAAACGCACCAAGACGCTGACGCTCTCTCTCGTTGCCCGCTTCCTGCGCAAACTCCTGAAACCTCGACAAATGCGTCGCACAGAAGCTCCTCTGTTGTCACTTCTGCTCCGGTCTCCTCTCTAGTCTCCATAGAGCGCTTTTCTCCGGCCAACGATGAGATATTCGCTTCTCGCCAACGGGCTGACCCTTATTGCCGGCGCATCATGGACTACATAGCTGCCGCCGTTCGCCCACCTAACGCGCGACTTCGCCGCCAACTAACTTCAGGCTACACAATTCCGTGCTGTATCGGCGCATTTACCATCCTGACGGCCAAAGCTGGGTGCCCGTGCTGCCGCGTTGTCTTCGCGCACCGGCCCTTGAAGCATTCCACGATGGCATGACTGCTGGACATCTAGGTTTTCATAAAACCTACCATCGCATACGAAGCCGTTTCTATTGGCCAGGCCTTTCTACTAGCGTGGCGAGGTACGTCAATTCCTGTTCACCGTGTCAGCGCCGCAAACTCCCAACATCCGCTCCTGCCGGCGAGTTACAGCTTATTCCCTGTCCCCTCGCGCCATTTGAGGTTGTTGGCGTCGACCTCTACGGACCCCTTCCTGTCACTGCCGCTGGAAATCGATAGATAGTGACCGCCATCGACCACCTGACACGCTACGCAGAGACCACATCGGTGACTACTGGCTCAGCTTCGGAGGTTGCCGACTTTGTCCTCGAAGCTATAATTCTCCGCCACGGCGCCCCTCGAGTCCTGCTGAGCGACCGTGAGAAGGTCTTTCTCTCCCAACTTCCTAACGAACTCCTGCGCGCCTCTGGCACCACCCACAAGACGGCATCTAGCTATCACACACAAACTAACGGCCTGACGGAGATATTTCATCGCACGCTTGCCGATATGATTACCGTGTATGTCGAGCCTGACCACAAAAATTGGGATAAGCTTCTCCCCTTTGTTACGCACGCCTACAACAAGGCCGTTCAACGCACTACCGGCTACTCACCATTTTACTTAGTTTATGGACGGTCTCCTACCTCCGTCTTCGAGGCTTCTTTCTTCAAATTTCCCACTTCTCTTCCTACATCGTCGAGCGAAGAATTCGTAACACGACTCGCCCAGTGTCGCCAGCGTGCTCGCATAAATACAGAAGCTAGACAACAAGACCGCAAGATCATTTATGACACATCTCATCGAGCTGCATCAGTCCGATCTGGTGACGAGGTACTCCTGTTGACGCCCTTGCGCACTCCTGGTTTATGTGACAAGTTCCAGCCAAAATTCATCGGGCCATACATTGTACTGGAGCAGACATCACCCGTCAATTATCGTGTGACTCCGGTTGTCGCCCCCGCAGACCGCCGTTGTCGCGGCACCGAAATCGTTCACGTCTCCCGCGTGAAACCTTTCATGCGGCGTTATCCGTCACCGTGAGCTGCGGCCAGGATGGCCGCTTACATGCGGTGGGGAAATAGTGTGGGCGTTTATTATGAACTTCTTCCTCATCTGTACATTATCATTATCATCCTGCTGGGGTTGATCTTCATCTTCAGTGCCTCGGCATCATCATCACCGTGTTTGGGCCTTGGCTGGTTTGGTGCTGCCGAGTAGCAGGTCCGAATAAACGTCGTTGCTACCGAGACGTCAAAATATATATATATATGCGATCGTTAGTGAATATTACGTTATGGAGCTGATAATTTGTAAATAGGTCGCAGTGATTTACGTGATCAAAGGTTTTAAAAGAGGGCTGTAAATATGCAATCACCTTGCCGATTATGATTCAGATTATTATGAAAGTCAGTTATGAGCTCAAGCATTGCGTGTCACAGGACAGATCTCGCCTGAGACCATGCTACCTTTTTTATTTATTTGTTTATTCAAACGCCTACAGCGCCCAAATGGCCATTATTGCGGGTACATGATTCCGAAGACTACATTTCTTTGATTGGCGTGAGCAGTAAACTTCGTGAAATGAGGACAGAAGAGAGAAAAATGGTGAAGCGCCGAAATGACAAATGCTTAATTATAGCCCCAAAAATATATAGAAAAAAAAAAGACAGCATTCATGTGTGGGCAGAGATCCGGGGTTGAACTATGCGGTCACGATGACGTATGTCGAATCAAGCACACTGCCGCAGAGTGTATAATGCGGTAGATGGAGCGCTGACACATATTCTAGGCGGTTGTACCTTGTATATGCATGTAAGGAGACAATATGCTCCGGTACATTGCAGCAAATAACTAATAATGGATTGGGTCTCTAGTTTTCTGGTGATTTCTTACTGTCATTTTTAAAGAAGCGTACGACTTTGGACACCTTCAAGTCGTTTAGCAGTTCACCTATCGACAGTAGTCGCCTGAATGCGTGATATGGGTCGAAAATGGCCCCTTTTCAGTATGTTGGAGTTAATCGCGTGTCTCGTCAAAGCCATAGCTGAAGTTGTATAATGAACGCGGTGCCGCCGAATGGGATATCAATGAGCTGCATGAAGTGTGTGTCGTAATCCGCTATATACCTCAGGCACGTCTGACTTGTCTCCCAGATGGAAGCTGATGGAATGAATGCGTTAAATTTGCTTGGAATCATAATTATTTGCTACCAATCATTCGCACTAATTATGGTAAGAAATCATCTAAATTCTCTACCATTCAACTTTGGAATAGTTTACCTGTCGAACTTAAACCTGTGCACACGTTTCCACTTTTCAAATCATCAATAAAATGTTTCCTTTCAACTGCTGATTGCTCACCTTAGTTAATGTATAAATTTTTCTTCACTTGTCCACATTTATTTTATTTGCGTTTATTTTTGTTTCCTGTATATGTTGTTTTCATTTCTTTTGTGCACTTTTTTCTACTTTATTCCGTATTGTTCTGTGTTGTATTTGACCTTGCGTTGCATTGCTCTGTATATTGTCTTTCGCATTTTGCTTTTTATTTTATTGTATTGCTATTATCTCATTTTGTATTTCAACTATGCTGGCATGTTGCTGTTTGTTTTGCCTTATATATCATTATTATTACCACCTGCTCATCTTCTGCCAATTGTTTTTTATTCACTTTTGTTGTAGCTTTTAACTGAGGGTCCCGTTTTCAGTATTCATACTCTGGGACCCTCATCTGTGTACAAGTATTATGTAACTGATGCTTATATAACCAATAAACTGAAACTGAAAAAAAATTACACTCGTGATTAGGGTGTGAGCGTCTCACGCAATGAAATGAAGCTATCGTGACGGTCTGGTCATATCAGTTTCCGAAAATGTGTGTGTGTGTGTGTGTGTGTGCGCGTGGTGTGTGTGCGTGCGCGTGTGTGTCTGTGTGTGTGTGTGTGTGCGCGCGCGCGTGTGTGCGTGTGTGTGTGTGTGTGTGTGCGTGTGTGTGTGCGTGTGCGCGCGCGTGTGTGTGTGTGTGTGTGTGTGTCACGTCAGCCGCGATGGTAAATCTTGCGGAGAGTGCCTGTCTTTTGCAGCGCGTGCGTCAAAACAGTAGCTTTTGAGAAAGTCGCTGCACTTCTCCAAAGTTACTGGCGTGAATACTTTTTTCGCAGACGCGCGTAGTACATGCGCTTTTCACAGCGGAGGTTATTTAAAGGGGCCCTGAAACGCGAATTGCGCACGTTGTTTTTATGGTAAGTTTGCTTTATGTATGACTCAACGATGACCGTAGAACCACGAGTGGCTAAATAAGAGCGTATTATATTTTAATTCGTACATGAAATCAATTTCCGCGCAGACTTCAGCGTCGTACATCAACAGATTTTTGCGAGCTGATATGGCATTGTTATATTGGTTGCGCTGCTGGTTCTGGCTGACTAGGAACAGTGGGGAAGAAAAATACTACAATCGAATATGCTTACAATGGGCTATTATAAATTTTAAGAGGAAAACAGGTTTTGTGCTTGCTAAATCTACTAAAGTACTGTGAACTTGCGCGCTACATTTTTATTTTGTGTGCGGCTGGCACAAGGATCGCTGTCTGGCCCACGTGATTGCTGTAGGCCAAGGCAACGACGCCGTCAAAATGCGCGGTAACCCTCGTGGTAGGAAGGCCACAACGGACAGCACGGTTCCGGCAGCGCAAGATGTAAGCGGCGTTTTCGTTGGAAGCAGCATAACACGTCTCCGGGTGAGCGAAATTCGAAAAGGCGATGCCAGTATCTGTCGTCTGCTTTTATTTTGAATTTGTAAGTCGAACAACCTCGGTTTGCGCGCGTCAATCTTGAAAATTCTTTGTGCATTTATCTCGGGGCAATGCGAGGAACCCGTTTCAATGCGAAACTCGTCGAGTAAAATTTGGTTTCAGGGCCCCTTGAAGACTTTGGTTGGGCTGTGGAGCACAGAAAAGAAACTACCAACGTCGTGTAATAAGTGCGCTTGAGCCTCTATAAAATTCCCAATGTGTGGCAATTTGCGCGCGCACTTTTCTTCTCTTGCGCTCGTGCCCTCAGCCCACTAAGGTGGGTACGTGCCAAGCAGCTCCTAGAATAGCATAGCCATGCATATATGCTATAACTGTATGATCATAGTATATAGCAATGTGGTGGGAAAAAGAAGCGATGGTGAGGAGGGAAAGGGTAAAACATAGCATAGCCGCGTATATATAATATAGCAAGGGGGTGCAAAAGGAAGCGGGGACGATGAAGAGTGATGCGAGGGTGAGGAGGAGGGGATGTAGGGGGGCAAGGACACCAGCTCCACTGTTTCCTCAGTCTTAGCACCACTAGTGCGTGGCTGCCCCAATTTTTCTTTTTATTTCTCAGAGGCCTAAGTAATTTAGCGAACTAACGCCTACGTGCTTACCATTCTTTATTTTATTTACAACGGGACTCGCTGTCCTGCTAGTGAAGTATATAACTTGTCCCTGAAAAGTCCCACGCTCATTCCGTTTTTTGACCCATTTAATTCATATGTTATGATTAACCATGGCGCAACAAGTGAAGGAGGGACGGGGTAAGGGGGAACGCCAAACTTTATACTGCGCCTTGTTGCTTCTTACAACAAATATATATGCGCAGACGTTCACAGACATGCGACCATAACTACATGGTCAATGATAACATGAACCGGCTAGCATAACAAGCTCTATTAGACTCCATTTAACTCAACCGACCGAGTCTGTGCGATCAGCACGTGTGCTGATAAAACGCGGGCTCGAGCACATCCGAATTATACCATTCGCTGAATTAATGCGAGCGTTCTCGACGCTACCAGCGCATATATAACACGGAGACCCGTATCGGTGGCTTGCATGGCTGTAGGACCGGTCCAGCGTGGTCGCGCGCTGCGCGCTGGCGCACTTCCGTTGCTGGCATTCGTTGTAACGATTCCACTCTTGCTGCAGTCAACGTTTAAAGGGGCCCTACAGCAGTTTTTTCAAGCAACCGCCCTCGCTTATCTCGCTAAAGGAGCTTA
Organism: Hyalomma asiaticum; assembly: GCA_013339685.2. NCBI lineage: Eukaryota > Metazoa > Arthropoda > Arachnida > Ixodida > Ixodidae > Hyalomma > Hyalomma asiaticum. The sequence continues at coordinate 88,787,537 of CM023481.1, forward strand.
TTCCCTCGGCTGCCGCAAAAATCTTTCACAATCCGTCAATTATACGAGCGTAGTTACAGCGTCCGCGCGCCTTCACACTTCTTTCCTCCCGAAGAGCACGCTGGAAGTTACACAAATGAGGGAAAGGGAAGGAAAAGGGGACAAACAGCTGCGTCGGCGCGCGTTATTACTTTGAGCATTTTATTTTTCTTTTTTTTTTAACAGAGTAAGCTGTTATTAGCTCATTACAATAACCAGTCTTGGTGCCGAGGGGTGTCCGCCGCCGCTGGTTTCCGCAACCGATAACGCTCACATTGAGGAAGGAGAATGCATGCCCGTGCGTACTTGGACCCAGCTCAATAGGAGTGCCGCAATCCACTCTTTACTTTCGCCACCTGCACGTGTTCTCAGCCACGGCTCTGGCGGTGATCTTACGGGACACTGTATTTTAGTGAGCCGTTGGCTGTGGTTTCATAGACGAAGACGAGAAAAAAAGGAGGAGGGGTGGGGGAGACAGAATAAGAACGAGAATAATAATGATAAAGAGAAAACGATGACGCAGGCGAAAGAAGAGGAGGAGGTAGGAGACTGAGAAGAACATGGCGAAAAAGGTCACAGTTTCGCCGCGAGGGCGAAGCAATGAATGCGATAGCAAGAAACTGTAATCCTATACGAAGTGAGGCTGGCAGCTTCAGGAGCAATATTAATTGTAGCAAACATGCACTTGCTAAGGAGCGCCTCCCGTGGGCAGCGCGTGCTTGTACGAAGGGCTTTATACGTTGTGTGTCACAAAGCACGCATACAAATCTAGGGGAGGCCGCTAAATGAACAAACGGAACATAAGCGCGAACTATCAAATGAAGCACGCACGAAACGACCGCGCGGATATACACCGAACGAGCGCGAATAAGCTGTCACAATGGATACTCTCAGTTTCAACAGCGTTCCTGATGCAAAGGCGGCCGCCCGTCGCGCGCCTCGCGCCATCTCGCTGGTAGTGAAGAAACGCTATAAGCGCCTGCCGTCTCTGAGTCTTGCCAGCGGTAAAGGGTGTGATATAAGGCTCGCGGTTAGCTCTTCGAAGCGTTTGCTCTCCGTGGCGTAGTGGTAGCGCCACGCGCTGCGGAGTGAGGGGTTCCTGGTTCGATTCCGCGCGTCGGAAGCATTTATCCGAATTATTTTTCTTTGGGGTTATATATATATATATATATATATATATATATATATACATCCTTATACATATACGGTACATGACGGCGGCGACGGGGACGGCAGTGCACGCAGCGAAGTTCAGCTGTGACCGTGCTGCGTACTCTCCGAAGGTCAGCTCCGCCGCGATGGTCTAGTGGTTATGGCACTCGGCTGCTCATCCCAAGGTCGCGGGATCGAATCCCGGCCGCGGCGGGTGCATTTCGATGGAGGCGAAATGTTGAGACCCGCGTACTGGGCGATGCCAGTGCACGTTAAAGAACCGCAGGAGCTCCACTAGGCGCGCCTCATATCGTCGTTTTGGATCGTGATACCCGATCAATTATCATTACATTCATACGCGTACATACGTAGATACAAATGTAGTTTTACCGCGACAAGATAGATAGATAGATAGATAGATAGATAGATATATAGATAGATGTCATGACTGGCTGTTGACGCAATCACCTGGTTGGTTTGATGGCCCTGTGTGACAAAACGTGCACCTTAACTAAGCGCCAAGTTTTCCTTTGTACACGCGAAGACCCGGACATAACCATGTGACTTGGAAGATGGTTTACTGAAGGACAGTCCTCATAACACCAAATGGAAGAGAGCAGTGGGGGAGACAAATTAAACAGGATCGAATAATAAACGGTGCGATAAACCTGGCTTACATCCAAACAATTACCTAGTGCTGTTTAACGAAATTCTCCGCGTGCGTTTCTATTCTCACTTTCGGCAAATGTCCTCGAGCGTCCATTGCGGACTTGACAGGCAAACATACCCAGTGAGTTGTCAGGAAGTACAGTGAAAGCGACCGTGCAGTGGCATGGATAACTTCGTGCAAGCTGACAAAATCGATACACGTGGCCTTGGCTGAGACGCTTGTATAGTTCACATAGCTACGTTAATACTTCACGTAATCCCACCTCCAAGGTTTTGTCAGCGAAGCGTCCTGGTCCGAAAGCGAGCTACAAAGCCAATATCAAGATTTGTCGCAGACACGCAAGGGCACGCGCGCGCACGCTACAAGTTGGGCACTTGACAGCTTGTGGGTGGGGTATACTATACATTGCCAGATTTAACCCTGCGTAGACAGAAGGTGCAGTACGTCTATACGTAAATAGAACATGGCCAAATTCTCCGGTCCTTTATTACATGCTAAGATGACTTTACGGCGAAACCCACTCCGCAACGTCACATTCCTTGATGTTTTCCTTTGTAATTATTTTACGACTACTGCTTAAGCATTTGTTGCGACACTCTATTTGAGGCATCTGTTTGGCTGAGAAAGACAGAAGGATAAAACATTTCGTAAAAGCAAAGGACGACCATGGGTTCCTTCGGCGGGGCCCGGGGGTGGTTGGAGTCCTCAGTCCAGAACTCCGTGAACCGCGGCTGCCCTGCCTGCTCTCGCGATCAGCTCGAGCTGCTCCCGAGAAGTGACGCTGGACAGCGAGGCTCCGTACTGTTGTACGGGGATGTGTTCAGACGAGAACAGACCAAGAAAGATGCCGACTATAATTTTTTTTGTTTGTTTGTTTGTTTGTCTTCAGCGAAAATAGTACATGAAGTGGGCAAATGCCCCTTCATGATGGGATCTACCGTTGTTTAGCAAAATGTAATGCGAATTTCGTGAAAAAAAAAATTCACATTTCATTAGAGGTGCAAAAGAGCACTTTCGCATGTTACAGATGTTGCAACTTTGAAGGTCTATAATTCTGGAACTAGCGAATTTTACAAGCCAAAAATTCTCTTCAGTTATTCTATTCCAGTTGCGCTTTGAGTCCAAGATAAGCTGAAATTTATGTCGTCCATAGTGCGTTCTTGAAAAATCGCAAAACTTTGATTTTGGAGCAATTGCCCCCGGCTGACCCCGATTTCGGACGTATTTTGTGCCGGTTTACCTGAATCATTGAAGCCGAAAATATTTCCGTGGGGTCTCCCAAGGATGTTCTGCAAGTTAAAATAAGAACTATGTGATTAAACAAAGTATTCATCTCGTTCAAAAAATCCCAAAAATTCCAAAACAGCACAAACAACGAAAATTGAAAGATCTCCAATGCCCGCAACCCCCCCCCCAAAAAAAAAATTCATCGCCGATTTTTATAAATATTTGAGGAATACGGGAACACGCTTCATAAAATTTCTGCCGTAAAAATATGTTGCATTATCTTGTTCTAAATGAGAAAATTCAGCCTATTCTTGGATCTGTGTATGGCTACTTAATGTGCTGCGCTACAATAAGAAAATAAAAATCGCTCATATATTCATCCTTACCTCACTGTTTTTTTTTTATGTAGCAAAGATGAGTGGCTCAGCGCGTGTCTTTCTTATCATGAGTCCCTAAATAATCGCGCATTAATTAGTAGAGCTCCTGTAAGCGCGTCCATTCGTTGACGTAGCAGACACGCAAGAGCGCTTATAGAACGTCTTTGTATGTTTATTATTTTTTTGTACTGAACTAGGCTGGGGAACCTTATTCGGGTTATAATCGGCATTCCTCCCTCCCCTACCTGAATTGCTGCTATGCGAGAAAATGATGCGCGAGTCTACAGCCTAGGGCGAAAATGCGACGATGCCATGTATAGTGGGTGAACTGGAGGGGTACATCAGATGCGGGCAGTCGCAAAATGGGTCCCGAATATTTTTTTCATTTTCGCTTAAATGTTTATACTAGTCGCAAAAATTCTTCTACGCAACGGAACTGCGACTACACTTCGAACACGGCTGTTTTCTTCCTGTGACAGCGATATGGAAAGGCCACGCATAGTTTGGACTTTCGAAGAGCAACGTGATGACGATGCTACAATGCATTTAATTCCGTTACCGTCAATAATTTCCAGTAGCTTCTTGCTAAGTCGTTGAAAGCTCACATCCGTCGATCAGAAAAGGTTATACCACAGCTTCTCTGTCCGAACATTTTTACGGCGTGGATGTGGCCCTTTTTCTGAACTTTTCTCTCAACCCAGCATTATGATAGTGCGTCTCATTTGGTGCAGCGGAAAATGGTCTTATAAAGACGCCCAAATGATAACAAATGTTGGCTCCTTGTTGCTCCTGCCTTGAACAGCGCTATATCTTGCTTATGCTGCTGGAATAACACAGATTTGTGCTCCTAATTACTAGATTACTCCTGCCTAAATTTTGAAAGACGCGCTTCACATTAGCAATAAAATATTAAGAGCCACACATTTACCTTATGGCTTACGCTGAAACTTACCATCAAAAATTGTATAATTAAGGACCCCACATTTTCACCTTGATTAGTGAAAAAGAACAGTCACTCTTTCTAAACTGTATAACGAATGAAATTGTGTTCTCCTCGTAGAAGTGTGAAATATTGGTATAGAGGTGGAGCAAAATGATTAACGCGTGAAAAGCTTTGTTCTCTATACCACGCGTATTGAAACTTCACGCCGCTTTGCGACCCAACAACGACATTTTTCAACGCGTCACAGTAATATTTCTTGTGTACGGGTAACAGGCGTGTTCGAAACGTAGTCGCAGTTCCGTTGCGTAGAATAATTTTTTGCGACTAATATAAATACTTAAGCGAAAATGGAAAATATTCGGGACCCATGCATTTCGCGACTGCCCTCATCTGACGTACCCATCCGGTTCATCCACTGCCATGGCATCGTCGCGTTACGCGCCTCGGCTTCAGGCTCGCACATTCGTTTTAGCGCAAAGGGGCAATTAATTTAGGAAGGGAAAATTGAGATTACGGCCGGAATAACGCTCCCCCAACTAGTCCATTGCAAAAACAACAATAATAAAGATGTTCCATAAGGCGCTCTTGCGTCGTCAACGAATGGACGCGCTCGCAGGAGCTCTGTTAATTAATGGGCAATTATCTAGTGACTTGTAATAATAAGAAAGGCACGCGTCGGTCCACTCGTCATTACCACATCAAAAATAGTGAGGTAATCATTAAATATATCGGTGATTTTTATTTTATCATTGGAACGCAGCACATTGTTAGGTAACCATACATAGGTCCAGAAATGGACTAAATTTTGTCAGTTAGAAGCAAATGCAACATATTATTGGGGCAGAAATTTTATGAGGCGTGTTTCCGTATTCCAAAATTTTTTCATAAAGATCGGTGGCTCTTTTTGAATTTTTTTTAAAGCATCTGACATTTTTCAATGTTTTGATGATTTGATTTGTGGGGTTTAACGTCCCAAAACCAGCTGTGATTATGAGAGACGCCGTAGTGGAGGTCTCCGGAAATTTCGACCACCTGGGGTTCTTTAACGTGCACTGACATCGCACAGCACACGGGCCTCAACATTTCGCCTCCATCGAAATGCAGCCGCCGCGGCCGGGATTCGATCCCGCGACCCTCGGATCTGCAGCCGAGTACCTTAGCCACTAGAACATGTTGGCTGTTTGTGCAGTTCTGGTACCTTTTGGATTTTTTGACGAAATGAATACTTCATTTATTCAAATTTCTATTTTAACTTACACTGCACCATCGGGAGAGTTCGTGGAAATATTTTCAGCTTCACTGTTTCAGTTAAACCGGCACAAAAGACCTCCGAAATCGGGGTCAGCCAGAGGCAGTTACTCCAAAAACAATGTTTTGCGATTTTTTCAAAAACGCGCCGTGGACGACATAAATGCAACTTATCGTGGGTCCAAAGCACTACCGGCGTAAAATAACCGAGGAAGAAATTCGGCGTGTACAATGCGCTAGTTTCAGAATTATAGACCATCAAAGTTGCAACATCTGTAACACGCGAAAATGCTATTTTGCCCCTGTAGTGAAATTTTTTCGAGAAATCCGTGATAAATTTCACAAAACGAAAGTTGATTCCTCTCCGAGGAGACATTTGCTTACCTCACGTAAAAACTTCCCTGAGAGCAAAAAATAGTCGGGACGCCTCTTGGTCTGTCCTTTCTGAAAACACCCATAGTAGTGTTTGCAATCGGAATCTTGATCTGGAACGCCCAAGTGGCATAGTGGCATGGTAGAGCGTAGCCGGGACATTGCAATGCATGAGCATTGTGGCTCGCATTGTGTAGGGCACATATATAGCGGTGTCGTGTAAGGTGCGGAAAAGCGCTTGTCTGTATAGCTGCAGCTTCCACGAAAGCGTTTCGGCATGCGTGAGTGAGTCTCGCGGTGGGTGGTGTTTCCTGCGCCGTAGACTTATAGCGTTGAAGTACGGCGCTGAATTGTTTTGGTATTGGTTCCGGACTGTCCTCGTCATCACGGTCATCTCGCTGTGACGCTCGATGAGTGTGTTGTCGAGCCGAGGCGTGGGCCCTCTGATTTCCCGCGAAAGATTGCTGTCCCCGCACAACAGCGGCTGTTTCATGAAGGGTATATGCCTCTCTCTAAAACGGACATCGCTGTTTCTCGATGGACACGCTAATATTCGATCACGTGTGACTCATGCCCCGTAATATCCAGGCCGAGTCGTTTGGGTACGAGCCATACGTGATTTTATTATGGTTAATCGTGGTATGAATGGCAAGCATGTGAAGTAATTGGTGCAATGACCTATCAGACATGTTAGTCTTAGGCTTGCATACCAGTTTTTGCATATACTGAGTGAACGACACGCGAGCTTTTTGTACCACCGCTTTGGTACCACCGCCGGTGGGCCGACGCCGGATGGTCAACCGGACGGTCACATACTCCCCTTACCACACGCCAGTGAAGGGCATTAAATAAAGTCGCCATATTACCTGACATTTCTGTGCAAGGCCCCTACGCATTTTCCTCATCGCGCATTCGCGAGTGCTCAACTGCGTAAATCATGGCTTGGTTCGCCGGGAACCGAACCTAAAGCCTCGCAATCAGCAGTAAAAGCCATATGGCTGCACTGAGCAACCGCGGCTTGTTCCCCATTAGCGGCGTCGTTTATTCGGAAGCATTACGTGCCCGTATGCGTATATTGCCACCGGCTATTGAAACACTAATGCTGTACATAATGCAACAGAGGGACAATAATGGCATGTGACCGCCCATCAACTCGGTGTGACGAAACGAATTCATATCCATCAGCGCAGGATGTAAGCTACTTCGATGAAAAGAAGGAGCACGCTTGGCTGATGGACAAATGGAGAAAAAGCCATGCTCGTTTCCTAAGATGACAATGAATTAGACGGTAGGGAATGCAGTTATGTACACGTGCAAAGCCTACACTTTATAACATTCTTTTTGCGAAAGAGTACAACAAAAGGTCGGAGATTTGCGCAACTTACGGTATAAAAGTCTGGCGCTGGACTGCGAATAGCTGCAACGATGCATGCTTCAGCGACGGCGGCGCATTGGCAATTACGTAACCCTGCAAAAACCTGCATCCTGAAGGCAGTTAATAAGAGGGACAAAATGACGAGCAAGAGAGCAGCCCGCCCGAAGCCTTATCGAAGGAATTCAAAGAGGAAGGAGTCATCGGAGAGAAAGTGTGTACACCGCATGAAAAGCAAAACATCGTTTCATATAAGTAGGTAATGTATACCGTTTTAGTGAGTCGAGCTCATTTTAGCTTTTGAGGTCGATTTGAATGGAGGGGTAGGAGGAAAAATAGGACGTCATTTGAATGTTGAACTACGCATGGTGCAGAGACGCGGGGCTCTCGGGCATTTGTTCTCGCTCGAATTCACGTTGTCGCCGGCGAAGTCATGTTAAGTCATGTAAAGTCATGTTTCTCTCCATCATGCAAGCTAAGCAGAATCGGAATGGGTAAGTACATGGGAGAAAGTTCAGCTACGCAGGCGAAGCCAATTGATCTTCTCGCAACGCGGAGTTCAAGCGCTCGACCTGAATATTAAAATTTGAGGTAGTACGTGTCGGCCAGGAATACCCCACCCGTTAAAGTTCATTTTCCTTTCTGTAACATTCACTGCTGGAATAAATCGCCCGTCTCACTCTTGTGCAACCTAGCAAGCCAATGTGCTTAGGAGTCGGTTCGACGAGCAGGTATAGAGAAAAACGCGAAAGCAGCTCCCTGATGCAAGGTCCATGCTTGGGCAAGTCCGCGTGTCCCGCATGGCTGCTTGGAGAGGTGACGTTGCCCGCCAAGGCATAACTCAGTGGCTGCGGCATACTCCCCGCTACGCACATTGTCACGGATTCGTTTCTCGGCAAAGCTCCGGCGCTGCCAGGGAGGCTAATAATAATAATAATAATAATAATAATAATAATAATAATAATAATAATAATAATTTTTGGGGTTTTGCGTGCCAGAACCACGACACGATCATGAACGCGCCGAAGTAGGAATAGAGAATAAGGATGAGATAGAAGCATGAGAGAGCACGCCGCAAAATGTAGCTTACGCGCTGCCACTGTGCTGTGTCCTCTGCGCAGGCTTGGGAGTTATCTCCCCCACCCCCAAACTCTTTTTTTTTTTTTTTTGCATATAACAACAAAGAGTAGTGGTCCAAAGTTCGGTGCCGTTATTAACGCGACAGCGTTAAAGAGCTTGTTTCGCAGAGATCCCGGTGTCGGCGTCGTTGGTTGTGAGCGAAAAATCAGCGTTGTCCGTGAGCGAAAGTTCGAGGTAGGTGCAAATAAAGAAATATCAAAAAGACCTTCGGCGACTGGGGGATTGAGCCTGCGACCCCTCGCTACCACGCGCGATGCGCTACGCGCTCGGCCACCCCGCTTTCTGTTTTCTTTATTGCCTTGTTGAACATAGCACATCGAGATACGCACATGCATGCACGAGCACTGATGCACTGATGCGACCATGTTTAAAGCTTTTTTCGTCCTTCAGAACGTCGAGGATAGTGACCGAGTGTGGGGGTTCGGGCTGGCCTCTATAAATCTCCTAATTTGTCCAACGGTCTCTATGAAGATTTCCCGCAAGGATTTCACATGCAAATCTGCAAGACGCCCTTGCATTCGCCTTTTCCACAAAGTATGAAGACCCAGGACCATTGTTATGTCATATGGCTCGTCCAGTGGTAAAAACCTTTCGCCATAAGCATCTAGTGGTAATTCTTTCTTTAAAGTGCGTTGAAGCACATCCCAGTAAAATATTGCATCCCAGAAATCTACAAAAGCATGTTGTATATCCTCTGGTTTGTTACATAAAAGGCAGTTAATTGTCCAAGGTAGAAATACGCCTTTTTCTAGAAGCCGCGTTTTTACCGGGACTATTCGTACGTAGCTTGAAAACGAAAGTTTTGGCAGCTGTACTTATTTTCCTTTTCGCGACCCTTTTCAAAATATTCTGCCCTAGGTATCCACGATATGGCAAACGGTATACAGGAGTCGGGAGGAACACTTCAATTAGATCCCTATAAAGTATCTTTTTGGTACTCTGAAGAAAATATCATTTTCGACATTCTGTATGGAATATCTCCCGCAAGAATCCGGTTACGCATACCCTCCAAATCACCACATGAGGAAACCATAAAATCGGGAATTAATTTCCGTAGCCTAGTATGCATGACTGTTTGTAAAAAGGGATCCTCCGCGTTCCTAAGGAACAAAACCTAGAAACAATCTGACGAAAATATAAATGAACAAGGCCAACACCTCCATGCCCAGGAAAGAACAGGTCGCGATTCGACTTATATTTTCCCAAGTCAATGCTCAAACAAATACTGCAAAGACACAATCTATCTTCTGGATACTAAACGAAGCGCACATAAAGCATTCATAACATACTATACACGTGATAGCAGAAACACATTACACACACCAGCACGCGAGAACATCGCATAATTGCCTGCCTCGTCATAACTTAAAATGAATCGAACGGAGTAGCGTTAGACAGTATGAACAAAAAATCACAGCATATCCACGAGGTGAACGATGATGAGTGGGCGAAGCTCCGGAGGTTCATCGGTAAAAACCGTGAATCTTCCGTGAATCTTGACCAGTACATCATCAAAGACGTGACAAACACTGTGTCGCCATCTAGCGCTCTCCTATCACACTTGAGCACGCAGCGAGCGCCTCCGCGCCATCTACTGATCAATTCACGTACTAGCTAAGCAGCACCGCAGCGCTCGGACGGACGGACAGACAGACAGACCGACGGACAGACGGACGGACGGACGGACCGAGAGACAGACAGACAGACAGACAGACGGACGGACGGACAGACAGACAGACAGACAGACAGACAGACAGACAGACTCCCATACTACGCGTTCCCATACATCTGAATGAAGCGAGCACCGCAGCGCCATCACGCCATCTAGTGAGCATTTCATAAAACTACAGGTGGCTACATATTATGTACGGAGGAGGGAACGACCCACGCCCTAAGGAGCTTCGCCCCTAAAAAGAGCCAGGCCTGCGCGGAACCGCAGGACAGTGACAGCGTAAGCTGGAGGAGCGACGTTCTTCAAGGCCATTTTAAACGCTTGGGGAAACTAGTGCAAGTAGAGGTGGTGGGTATCCCCTACTCCATAACTCTTATCATTTCTCCAAGTAGGGATGTACCCACTACGGCATATTCACTGCGGCATTGTAACGTGCAAATCTGTAAAGTGCACATCTTATAGAGAGTCTTTTGGCGTCGTTTTCCTGAGAACGAACCGAACTCTCGGCCCGGCGTCGACGGCGAGCTGAGGTTTGGGCTTGTCTCTGCACAGCTGTCTGCTGTGCCCGACGCTGCCTTGCTGCAGCCGCGCACGTAGCTCTGCGATTCGCTTCTTCAGCAGCGGTCCGCACCTTGCGAGGAGGCGCATTCAGTATATCGAAGAGCCAAGTCAGACTGATGTCGAGGTTGCGCACGTCGCCTGCCGCATGGCACGATACGACAAAACTGCTTCACGAGGCAGCGCTTCGTAATAAGGATGACGGAAAAGTTGAAGAACATTGTTTCATAATGATGATGTTTATGATGCCTCTGTAATGGATGCAGAGATATACGAAGCATGCACCCCTGTGTTCTTTCAAATGATTCCTCGAACTCGTTATGCAATCGACTTTCCGCGACTTGTAGTGGCTATTATTATTCTGCCACGTAACATTAAATTTGTTAACTAGATTCTTCAGCAGACGTCATACCTGTTTAGGTCTTTTAACGATGATTTTTCAAGCACAGGCGTAGCTCAGTGGTAGAATACTCGACTGCCACGCAGAGGGTGTGGGTTCGAATCCACGCAGAGGACGAGTTCGAATATTCCTCGGCCCTGGTTACTTCTAAAATTTGCGCGATAGTGGTTACGGACACCGCCGGCGGCGGCGGCGGACAACTACGGCGCCAAAAACGGCCCTTGTTGTGATCTCATAACAGCTTACGCTGTAAAACGAAAAGAAAGGAAACCTTGAACCGACAATTTATATATAACATGGAAAGCATTTGTTGTATCTGCTCCTACGAAGCCCGGCAGAAGTTAAAAAGAAAAGACATACAAAAAATCACCGCCCAAGCACTCCGTACAAATGGTTAACCAGCGAAACTGAAATGTGCGGCCCCGAAGCCAAAGTGCCGCTGGAGAAAACCTCGCCGAAAGCGGGCGTTCGCCCCGGCGAACGCGCTCCCGCAATCGTCACGTCGACGCTGTTCCGCCCGCAACGCCGCTTCTTCGGCGCGCCGTTGTTGCAAGCGTTTGACATCCCGAGCTAACTCGGCGGCGTAGTTTGCAGGATCCGCCCGCCACCGGCGCTTTCATTCCCGTTCGCGATTTAGCGCGGCTTGGAAGGCTGCCGGATCGTCGGTACGCAGGTGCTGCCGGCACTCGGCCTCGCGGGCTTGTTCTTGTGCCTGGACTGCAGCATCAGCCCGGCGAATGCAAGCTCTCTCACGTTTACACTGTCGGCGCTCTTCTAAAGTTGTCCGCTGTTCGGGAGTTCGTAGGATCCGTGGTAGGGTGGCTAGAATGATGATGATTGTGGTTCGGTTAGGAAAGGACGCTAATTGGGAGGTGTGAATACCGGCGGCGCATGCCTCGGGCGCGCGTGACCCCTCCTCGCACCGATGCCACCAGGGGGATGTGGCGCTGCCGCTTCCTGCGGGGTAAAGTCTGCGGGGTAGCGGGTAGCTGCGGTAGCACCGGCCTCGCCAACGCTACCGCCGCTGTGAGCTGTCGCCAGTTTTGGACTGTTTGACGGCGAAGTGTAGTCGATAGCGATAAAGAAGACTGAACGTTCGCGCTCCGTGCCTGGTTGCGAGACAGAAAAACACCGGAAGAAGCTTCTCTCTTCCGTGCCCCTGCCTACAGAGAAGCGCGTTTGATCCGAGGGTCGCGGGATCGAATCCCGGCTGCGGCAGCGGCATTTCGATCGAGGCGAAATGCTGAGGCCCGTGTACTATGCGATGTCAGAACAGGTTAAAAAACCCCAGGTGGTTGAAATTTCCAGGGCCCTCTACTTCAGCGTCTCCCATAATCATAGCACGGTTTCGTGACGTAAAACGCCAGAAATCAATCAATCAATCAATGAAGTGTTCGTCAAATGGGCTCGGGCAATCCCAAAGGCTGACAAGGTGTTGCAGGAGAACTTGGCAGATTGTTGTATTGGTTGCTCATTCGCGGAAATATATACTGGAGACCGCAGTAACTGCTCTCATAGCTGACAGAAGATGGAGGGAGAGGGCAAGAGGGATTAAAAGACAAGGACAGGGAGAGCGAGATATATTATTTGCAGAAAATATGCATGCAAAGGTCTCGAAATTCGTTTTATATGCGGTCACCTCGGGCGTTGTCGCCCGAGCGAACACTGAAACCTTGCGTATGTTCTCGACAAATGTTCCCGTCAGTTTTCCTCCCCCTCCCCCACTTGTGAATAAATGATGTCACGGCCATATTTATTGTTTCACTGTTTGCAGTCATAGTAAATTGCTTGTATCAGTTCGCAATGACATGCCACGTCGTGAAACAAAAGGAACGGCTGTGTGTCCACTGTCAAGAACTGCCAAAATGGCTAATGTGGGTTTTGAGGCATGCGCTGTTTCTGCACGATATAAAATCAGTATTTATTTAGAAGGCAAGACGGTGTACGCTTATACTGGACAAGTAAATGCCGTTCCTGAGCCGCAAAAGTATCACAGGCACCGAATAAAAAGTAGAAAAGTGAATATTAAATATAAACGTCCAAATATAGAAAACACTGCCAATAGCATATTTACGGCTCTGGGAAGGGTGAGTGGGAGATTTACGATAAAATTTAACATTGGAACCCCCACCCTCAAAAAAAGCCACCTTTTAGTAAATAACTACGAGAACACGGGCGGGGACACGATCAAAGACGAGAGCATCATTAAGTGGACCGACTTAACAACTGACACATGTGTACAACATTTTTCAGCTGAATGAGTTCCCAAGAAAGCTACATTTAAGCTGCTTTTACAGGTGCTAAGCTGTAGGAAGTCTTAGTGAGAGGCTTCATCAAATGCATATATGCAGTTTTCGTTAGTATGCGCTCCACATACCGCTGTGATTCCGTCTAGCGCAAGTGTTGTAATGGACATCACCGAAGAACAATCTGCACGGTCAGACTGAGCTGTACGTTGGTACACTCGCTAAGGGAGAAAAAAGAATAAAACACACACACACACACATTTACGGTTCTAAGCAGTGCGTCGTCTGCTCCATTCCCCGCGCTCATGCCTACAGCGCCCCTTGCGGCATCGATGCGCTTTGGGGTCACCTTTGCGCCGCCGTTGCTCACACCTCCCCATTCTAGCCACCCTATCCGTGGCTTACCCATGTGGGAGCTCTCAGTCGAAACTGATGCGCGCATGCTCGTCGCCACGGCTGCGACGGGATGGACGTCACTCACGGGCCAGCCAATGGCGCGCGAGCTTGGGTACGACGCTCAGAACGACATAACTGATAGCACAGCCGATGGAGACCGCTCGTGACACAGATGCCGAGCCGTTTTTCGTTTCTCCTAGCCATATACAGCTTTCGCTGTAAAATGTGGTTGATCCCCCTATTATAGGAATCGAAAGTGAAACCTGTCTTCGCACATAAGCGGCAATCTGGTGAATCGAGGAGCGGGAGATGAATTGGGTACTCTGAACATGTCAACCCTTTGCATGTACACATCATCGACACCTCGATATTGTACAGGGATCTTCAACACTTACACACAAGCGACAGCTCTCGAACTACAAATTTCTCCGGAGACAATGTATTGAACGCGCCAGCGCCCTGCTCAAGCCTGCCATAAACCAGGAGCGTCCGCAAACGGTGAAACTCTGCAAGCGAAACCGAACTGTCTGTCAGCGGATCGTTCTGTGAACGCACACTTCACTGTGCGAAAGGCGCATCTTTGGTTGTCGATGGCCGTCTTTTCGTTCCTGGAGTAATGCGCGTCACGACGCAACTGGCTATCATATACGCCACACGAAACAAATTATGTACCGGCCGTGGCTGAAGGAACGCGCCAGCAGGACGCCGAAGCCTGCGCAGCGATAGACGTCGAAACTTCTGAAACGCTAACTGCCGGCGCGCATATTAACGCGACAATTTGCGACTTCGCTCCATCGTTCTGTGTGTCGGTACCACCGTTCAACAGCAAGAGTGCAGTGAAAGGGAGGTTATGGTCTTGCTAAATACGTTTGCATGGAACCGGACACTAATTAAATGGAAATTGTAAAGTGGTCAGTAAATATATAAGGCCCGTCTTTTCCTCCCTATTGCAAGTTTGTCGCCTAAATTCGGGAACGTCGCCTGGACCAGACGGCCTTTGTGCTGCTTGGTACAAGACATTCAAAAATTACCTGTCCCCAGTACTTGCAGCTGTATATAATGAAGCTTATGAACTAAAGATGCTGCCGCCATCATTCGGTCGTTCTCACACCATACTTATTCCTAAAACGGAGGAAAAAGAAAAACTGAAGCAAGTCTCATCTTATAGACCTATCTCATTAACAAACTGCGATTATAAAATACTTATGAAAGTTTTGGCTTGTCGAGTCCAGTCTGTAATTCAAGACGTTGTTGGACCCCATCAGACCTGCGGTATTCGTGGAAGAACTATATTTACCAATATTCATAACATGAGGTGTATGTTGGAGTGCTCCGATGAGTTACAAGAAGGTGTTGTGGTAATGCAGTTAGACCTCGAAAAAGCTTTTGATTGCGTCTCACATGAGCTTTTATTGTCCTTGCTCCAAATATCAACTTCCGCCACGTGATCACTGACGGGGTGGCCATGGCGTACAATAATCGTTCTACCAGGCTGGTAATCAATCAGATATTGGGCGCTCCAATTATTATCATGCGTTCCGTGCGTCAGGGCTGTCCACTCAGCCCTCTTTTATTTGGTATTCACATAGAAACGTTGTGCCTGGCTATCATTGAAAGCGAAGCTGTCAGAGGCCTTAAAGTGCAGTCTTCTGAAGTGAAACTGCTGGCTTATGCAGACGATGTGGCTGTATGCTGCAAGGATAAGAAAAGCGTCGAGAATACTGTGAAAATAGTGACTAAATTTGGGGACGTTACAAACAGCTTCGTTAATTGGCGGAAGTGCCTGGGGTTTTGGCACGGCCAATGGCCGTCTGCACCAGACTTGTTCGCTAATGTCAAATGGGTGACTACCCCGTTAAGTATCTATGCGTGCCGCTTGATGCTTATAAGCAGAATGACGAGTACTGGAAGCAGCAGACTAAGGAGGCGAAGGAAAAAGCCGGAAGATGGAATGCAGGTCACCATTCAATATTTGCTAGAGCCACAATATGTAACACTTTCTTGGTTGCTAAGGTATGGTATGTCCTGCAAGTCCTCCGTGCAAATGCGCAAAAGTTACAGAGTATTTGCGGTTTTCGCGTGGGGCTCAAGCTGGGAACGATGCAGCCGGACTAATCTTTTCAGACGTGTGAAAGACGGTGGAATAGGCCTGACGCACCTTTTCATAAGGCAGATTGTCGACAGGTTTTTATTTTTTGAAGATGTGGAAGATCCCTTCTTACGCACGATGTGCCAGTTAACGCTCCGACACGCACTTCCTCAGTTTGTAGTCGGAATAGAGAGCATGCCGGGTTCAGTACGTGGGTTCTTTAAGGAGATTATTGATAGTGTACGCTTTTTGAGCGTTAGTTTTTCGAATGAGTACCTGCGGAGTATTGGGCGCAAAAAACTGTATAATGATGTACGTGAAAAAATTTAGTTAATATCACTATCATCCCTGTGGAGTAGTAAATGTAACGAAAATGTAGTGTTTATCAATGAAAGTCCTTGCATCAGGGTTGATGCCAACATTTGTCTCCTGGGGCCACATGATGACAGCAGTCCTTTAATTTGGGGCAGTGCTGCTGATGTAGCAGAGTAATGAATTCCTTATATAAATGGCAGGGGGGGGGGGGGGGATGGCAGAGGAGCTGGTTTGCACACATAAAAATCATCCTGAAATTTACTTTTGTGTGTGCATTTCTGTGTTTTACTTTGCTGCTGATTGTTTTACACCTATGGGCAGCGAAGGTTTGCATTATAATTCTTGTCTACACACCTTTGAGTGCATCTGTGTGGCCGTATTGTTAAAAAAGAGTTAATACGTTCATAAATATTTTCCTGCAGGTCAAAATTGGGCATGAAGGACAACACCGATGGAAAATGTTGCCTTGAAGCACGGTACTTCTGGCCCGCTGCTGAAGCTGCCAATCGCAGCTTGACGGGCCAGGCGTGCCGCAGCCTTTCTACAGGCATTGAAAAACATCCAGCAACACCAGAAAAGGTGGATATGGTTAAAAGTAAGTGAATCATGCTGCACACATTGAACCTGCATATTGCTACGCATACTGATTGCAGCGCACATGCTGTTTAGTTGGGATGTCAGTTTACTAATATGAAAAAAATGATAGTATCACTTCAGACAGTACAGTGATTGTTCTTCTCAAGTGCTGTTCCTTTTTGGCTCGATGTGGCTCTTTTAATATTTTGCAGGTTGCCTGGAGAAATATGTGGAACTTCACGTGAAGGTCCGCCAAAGGATATCCGCATTGCCACCATAAGGCGGTACTTACGGAGCTTTTTCACCGAAGCAGCACAGCAAAGAAAGTACGGGTGACTCAAAAAAAGAATGTCTCAAGGCAAAATAAATTAATTTTATTAGCCAAATTATCCACTGCTTTTTGTAAGAAAGGCACTGAAATGCCTGCTTGGCCTTTTAACATATTTAGAACAAAATATGTGGGCCGTGCACAATGTCTTGCTTGTGCTTGATTTATGTGGTTTATTTCAGCCATCAATGTAAGTTTGCTAATGTACCTGCATGAGCAAAAGTAGAATTCCTAATTATGTCCATCCAAGAAGCCCGTGGCTCTCTGCCTCTACCGCTGGCCAGCCACCCAGCTTGCCCACCTACACCCAGCTTGCCCGCCTACACCCAGCTTGCCCACCTACACCCACCACCACCCAACATGCCCAACACCCACCATCCACCCATCTTGCCCAACACACCCAACACCCGGCATCACCCAGCACCACCCACTAATCCACTATAGTGTTTTCCAGCATGCCCGGCATCTGTTTTTTTTCCGACAGGGCACGTTTTCATTCATTGCTGGGAAGGCGTGTATTTTTGGGATGTCCTTCAAAGAACACTGAAAAAGGAATTTCCAATTGATCCCCATGGTATAAGGTACTTGGCGATAAAAAGTGATGATGGATTACCCTACGACCTAATAATGCTCACGGGCCTCCACTGCTTATGGCGCTCCAGAATGGCTAGGGTACCATTGCGATCCTGATGCCCAGCCAGCACGTATATATTTTCGGCGGTGCATGACACGATACATCGAGGAATTGAAGCAGCAAGAGTGTGTGCCTGAGTGGCTTAGGCAGATCGAACCCCTGACAGCTTTAATTTTGAATGAAAGCGCGCGGGACGAATTCATCTCGTGTACGACACAAAAGTGACCGCTTCAAGTGAGGCTCAATTTTTGTTCACCTTTGTGCTTAGTTTTGTAGTCTAGCGACCGTTGTTTTACTGGGTCTGGTAATAAAGATAAAAATTGCCGGTCCAGGTAATAAAAAAAAAAGATAAAAATTGTCGGTGGCGTGGTCGGTAGCGCTTTCAGCTCGTACCGCTACACCCTGGCTGGTTGTAGGTTCGAATCCCAGCGGGTGGTACTTTTTCAATCTAAAATGTGTGTTTATTTTTCAGACTATCTACTTCAGTTGCGGAAGTACGTCCCAGATTTCTTGGTGGACCCCGGCATAAAATACTTTAATGTTAAAAAAACCAAAAAAACAAGCTGGCGTCCCCCCCGACAGTCGGCGGAAACAGGGGCCGGACACTTCGACTACTTTCGGTGTTGGAAATAAAGCGTCCGCCATTGTTTTGGTAGGAAGCGAAAATTCAGCAACGTTTGCATGTGTGGCCTTATCTTTGCAACCTACGCATGAATAAAGTTATGCAATTATGTGTAGAAATAAAATATGTCCTCGGATATTTTCTTTTTTTAACACCCTGTATATTTATCCAGACGCTGCATTCGTTGCGCCGACGGGCGGCGCCTACGTTCTTATCTCTTTAGCAGCCATTGCGTCCGTCTGCTCCTGCCGTTTTCACTGTGCACGTGAGGAATTTCTTTAAAGTGCCTTGAAGGTGAACATTTCGGTGTTTGTGAGTACGAACGAGCTCAAAATGTCGGCGAAACTAGGAAAAGGACACAAGGCGTGCAGCGGTGCTTTTTGGTGCCACAACTCGGGAAGAAACAGCGAAGCGAAATTTTTCCATTTCCCAGCGGACGAAAGGTATGTGTACTTTTTCTTCGGTACGAAGAAGCGAGGGCTATCCTTATCAAATCAGCTACAGGACGAACCGAAAGATTGTTGTTGGTGCTTTACAGTGGGTTTTTTGTTTGGCACTGCGCACTTTTCAGTAATGTAGCAAGCATGTAAAGCTACTTGTGGACAGTTTCTCATGAGCCGATTGATGCCAGCTGACGCGCAGACGGAAATTTCGCTTCGGTATCGGTTTTGTTAGCGGTGGCTCTTATTTCTTTTTCTTCGACAAGAAATCTTGCAAAGTATGTCCGCCGAATGAGCTTCTTCGACGAACTGGTTCGGCATTAGGGCATTCCGGCGACTAGGTCCTTGTAGCGACTCTACCACATTTGAATGCTTGAGAGGTAATCCCCCAAAATAATTTACGTAGCAGTGACTGCTTACATTCCGTGTAACGTGAAGTTCGTGTTACCTGCGCTAAGGCTAAGCTACAATTTGCTTTTGGACCTGTGACATTCTTCTCTCCCTTTTTCGCACTCTCTATATTAGAGTCGCCTTTACATGTTGTTTATCGATTTCCATGGTGGTATTTGTTTCATTTTCTAGGTGTGACGTAGGGCGAAATTACGCCAAAAGGGCAGACCTCGAGGGACTCACACAGGAGCAACTGTACGACGGCTACTGCCTACGTTCGGGCCACTTCGCCGAAAGTGCCTACGCGAACCCTACCAAAACAAAACACTTTAGCGCATTTCGATGTCTGTGCAAACAGCGTGCAAGGTATTGTCATTGTGCAGACATTCATAGCTCACATTGTTGCGCTATAATTCACTGCTGCGAACACGAATTTTGGGATCTTGTACTTGATGTGTTAAGTTGCACAAGTACTAATAGTACTCGGCATTCTTGCCACGCATACATTCATTTTAATATCAAATGAGGAGGAAGAAGCTCTTTCTAGAAAATTCAGAAATATTTTAGTAAGTCAAGAAAGCACGCTGGTGCCACAAGCAAGTGTACCAGCAAAGTTGAGGCGCTTTCACCGGTTTGTTAAGGCGTCTTCTAAAGTCAAATGACAAATTACCTCCAGCCAATTACTAAACTAATAGTACAGCTCAGATTTGTCCTATGCTTCCAACATTATGCACGAAGCTGAGCTTATGAGCTCTATAAAATAAATGCTTTATATGATTCAGGCATGTTAGAGGAATGTCTTGAAAACCGATCAGAGTAGGCTCGTTCTGAGCTATCTGCCCAGGCTGATTCATTAAATGCTGTAGATCTGAGTTACTTTTGTGAACATTTTTCCATGTCCCTAAGGTGCGCGTTCCGTAATACCGTTTGCGCATGACTGTGTCCTAGCCCCGTTTCCAAAGATGATTAACCATCGACACTTACCTACAATTTTTTTTATTGAAAGCTCTGTCTACAGGATGTCATTTGTTTTTGATGTTGTAGGATTCGGATATTCATGCCTAAACTGTGATAGAATATATGGGCATTACAAATTGTGAGGAATAACTGCAATGTACTGCTGTAAAATTCTGTAATGATGCCCTGTTAGCAATGCTACAGCTTTGAACGAGGGTTTACGCGACGTATCGAGAAACCTAGCCAAACGTAAATATAATTTGCTCAGCATGTAATGGTACATTAGTACAAGCTGAGTTATATAAGAAGTTAGCTTGCTATAGAAGGTTATTTCGACTAGCAAGCTTCATAGAAAGAGGGGCTGGTAGTTTTGAGCTCAACGTGCAGGTCATCCGCACTGCATGATCAGTTCATTATTCACACACGTGACGTGTTACTGTGAACCGTGGTTTCTGGAGAATCGTATTGTGTACAGCCAATAAACGTGGTGACCGCAATAGCGATATTCTGTATACGATGAATTGTGTGAAGACTTCTCTTTTGCTTGTGTAACCGATACGGAATTCGAACATTTTTGTATTTATCGTACGAGATACACTGCTCTGTGCTATTGTGGCATATCTTGAGTTTTATCGTTTGCAATATGTTGCTAATAAAATGAGTGAATAAACCACATTTTCTGACTATACCGTTTTCTTGCTCATACAAAACTGTCACGCTTCAAGGCTTGCTGGCTCGTGCGCATTGAAACGAGAAATATTTACAAACAAATGTTTTGTGGATGTGCTGAAAGTCCGAGAAAATAGCAAACCAAAGTTGTCGAAAACAAGATATGCAGCAGCAACGCAACCTGAAAAAAAAAATTGCAGGCGGTCGCGCGCTCGTCAAGCGCATAGCAGACGACAAGCAGCTCGGCACTTCCTCCTCTCTCATCAACAAAAGCTTTGCCATAGCAGTATCAGCAATTCTTTTATTGTTGTTTTGGTTTCATAGTTTGGCCTACCAAACACCAGGGGACAAATTGGCGCTAGTGGTGCTATTATCGCTTACCTGGGGGGTATAGTACTAGCCCTGGCGGGAACGCCAGCTCCACTAAGTCTCGACCCCGGAGCGCTAGTTAGTCTATTAGATAAGGAAGCTTCTGCAGCCACTCTTTAAAATCTAGTCCGGTCTTCGGCTGTAGTTTGATTTTGTACAAAGTTGATTTCTTATTACATAGTTTTTCTTTTTTGCATATTTGTACACTGTTATTTGTTTTAATCTATCTCCATACAAGAAAGTTTATTGTTATGTTGGTGACATACAATGACACTGATATGCGCTACTTTTGCTTAGTATAGTGCTCGTGATTGCGTGCCGATGTTTGTTGCATAATGCATGGCGTATTTTTCATTGCTGTTGTTCTAATGCATTGTTTATCGCGAACTACTGTTATTCAAACTGCTCTGTGCAGACTCCGCCCCCCCCCCCCCTCAAATGTAATGCCTGAATGGCGCTGTAGGTAAAAAAAGAATGATGCGAGGGTGCGGGTTGCATTGCGGGCCATGGAACACGGCCACATTTTGATGGATGTAGAATTAGGAAACTCCCACATCCTTACGAATGTACAGGCCTAAGGGCGTCATAATTATTCCGGAATCACCCTTCCCCTCACTTCGGCCTGCCGCAAGCTCGCATTGCGGTCTTCGGAATTATAACCATGAAATCTCTAAATACTCAACACTCAACAAAATTAGATACAAAGGTTGCCGAGGTAAACCGCTTCTCCTTTTGCGCATATCACGTTACCCCGAGCTAAGCAAAGCTCCCCCTTAAAACGAATATCGTGCAAAAGGTGCACAACGCCTTATGGCAACTGCAGCCAACGCTGTGTATCCGACATATAAAGCTTTTAAACCTTATTCCGTGCGGTGAGTGACGAGAAAAATGTTATCAGCTGCACACAGATTGCGTCTCTCTCTCTCTTCGTTTACTTATTGCGTAAAGGACTGCCAGAATAGCGCGCAGCAAACGTGCCGCCTAAAGTAAGCGAATGTATTCGGCGATCGCCTTCACGTTCCTTTCAGGCCTAAGCGAGCGTTTGTTACAAGTATTCTAGGGACCATATTACAAGTAAAAAAAAAAGAAAAAAGAATGAGAAAGGGGGTGAAAGAGAAAGAAAGAGAAGGAAAAGCTGACGATAAGCGCGCTCAAAGCGATTAGGTCAACGGGTCGCAGAACGTCGGATGCATTCACTTAAACGCTAATCGAGAGAGCTATGACGCACGAGGGCGTGCTTGGAACATCTTTCTCTTTTTTTTTTCTTTGTTTACGTAATGACTGAAGACATTGTGCTCAGAAGGAAGTTGTCGCCGACAGTGCACTCGCTCGCGTGACTATATAAAAGGAGCATCCCCCGCATACTATAGGCAGGGGATCGCTGCATCGGAATATAGCGTATTCAGCGCTCGAACGCCCCGTGTGGCTGCATCCGCGTACGTGGGGAATCATTTGCGCTCAACGGCCGGCTGGTTATAACGCATTCGCTCAGACTGGCGTCATTTGCAGACGGACGGCTAGCATCAATTACAAGGCGCCTCACAGATGCAGGGCTGCCGCGGTACGCCCTCGGTAAACGGCAGTTCGAGACGGCCCGCTGCAAGTAAAGAAAAAAAAAAGAAAGAAGGCAATCGACGACTGTAGTTTTCCACGAACGAACGAGAAGTTTGCCATGCGTCCCTTGTATCGATGGCTGTCGAAGCCCAGACAATAACGTCCGGGAAAAAAAAAAGGAAAGGAAAAAAACGATGCCGCCCTTGTTGTATAAAAAAAGAAATAAATACGAACGATACAACGCTCTTCGAGCGTTGAAAGTTAGAAAAGGTTTTTATACAATGCTCCTCAAGTAATTTAGATCACACAAACAGAACACGTTAGAGTTTGTATTCCACTTGTGTGTCTAATTTGCCTGCTCAGCAATACCAAATAAAGAAATGCCGATCTAGAAGGCTGAAGCCTCAAATGGTTCATGCGAAACGGAGCGCGACCGTCGGCGTAGCCTCGGTACCAAAGATCAAGAATTTGCGTAACTCGCGTCTCTTTCAGTTTTGGAGCATACCAAAACTAACGTGAAAGGGTACGAACATTTGAGTAACGATTGATTTGTGGGGTTTTACGTCCCAAAACCAAGGTATAGGATGAGAGACGCCGCAGTGGAGCGCTCCGGAAATTTCGGCCACCTGAGGGATACTGAACAAAACTTTCGCCGACGAGATAAATGATCCAATTGAAAGATTGGGTACTGAAATTTGTTTCCACAACCTCCATTTCAGCGAGAGACTAGCGGAAAATATTGAATTTAATGGATTTTTCACAAATTTGCGCGTCTAGCGGCCGCGCGGTGAACTAGAGGAAGTTGCGTGACACCCACCGGATACTGACGCGCCGACCAAAATTCGCGATACAAGTGGTTCTTAGGGGGAGCGGTGGAGAGGGAAGTGGCTGGAGGAGAGAGGGCGCCGGTTGCATGTGACGTCACGGCCGTCGACAAGCGAACTGTCTTGCAGCCGCCGCGCTCTCACAATCCACTAAAAATACGACCAACTGTTCGAAAATACATAAAATGAACTCTGTTAATCGGAATAGTGGCGTCTTCCGAGTAGGTTATCGATGTTTTCGGTAGTTTTCCCAATTTTTGTTCAGTATCCCTTTAACGTGCATGACATCGCGCAGTACACGCGCGGGCCTCAACATTTCGCCTCCATCGAAATGCCGCCGCCGCGGCCGGGACACGATCCTGCGACCTTAGGATCAGCAGCCGAGTGCCATAGCCACTAGACCACCGTGGCGGGGCCAAATGATTGACTGACGTGAGGCCATGACACCATAACTCTAGGTGCGTCTGTCAATTAGGTCACGATTTTAGGATAACAGGATCACGCATACCCATGTTGCATATCAAACACCAAAACAAATTAACAGGTCGTCGAAAACGATGAAGAACCGGGAATGAGTCAACTTGTCGACAACTGAACTTGTCTTCCGTCAGGACGGCAACTGTGGACGACAAGTAGACGAAGAGATCCTCAATGTCGAAAGATCCCCACTTGTCGAAACATTGGCTCCAGTGACATTCCCTGTTCTTCATCGTTTTTAACTATCTGTTCATCGATTAAAGCCTCCATCATACTCTGAGCTTCTGCTCTAGTTTGGATGCCAAAATAAGTTCAAGCCGCCATCATACTCTGAGCTTAATTGTTCTAGTTTGGATGCCAAAATAAATTCAAGCCTCCATCATACTCTGAGCTTCTGTTCTAGTTTGGATGCATTGAGGATGTGGAACACAGCTTTTGACTTCTGGTGTAATAAGAGCATTACACTGTGTGAATGGATTACACTGTGTGAATGCATTACACTGTGTGAATGCATTACACTGTGTGAATGTATGTGTTCCGCTGCAACTTCCAGCTGGCTTTCAGACCACCGGAGGTCTGAACGATTTCTTCGTGGGTGCTAACATCGATAAGACAATCTGCTATATGATGCAGCTCGTGTATATTTAACGCTAAATAACTTGTTTTGGCGCAGTACGGGCAGAAGAGTGGTGCCAGGTCGGAGAGCTCCCAAACTCGGAACAAGGTCCTGTCGAGGACCGTCGTGCTAATTGTTTTAAGCATTTTTAATCCATCACCGTGTGTGTCGCGTAACTAAATCCTGTTTCAAAGCTCTCCGTAAACATGGGTCGTTGACACGACTGTTGACGTACTGCAGCGCAAAAGCCGTTAGATGTAAGCGCCGTGCAGCAGTCGCCGTGTGCCTGCAGGGATACGAAAGCCACTAAAGAAAAACAGTAATGCGAGAGTATGGGGTGTGCCAAGCGCACGAACAGGCTACCCGAAAAGCTCAAGGACTGGCTGGAAAGCGAACAAGGTGCTTCCTATTAATTATTAATTACGTATTATAAAATTATAATTAAGACATTACATTCATAGCCGTCTCCTCACAAGACATGCAATGAGAGTCTGAAATGCTAATTTGATCTGCCTAACTGGATGTTGGAAAGGCAACTGAGAAGCCATGTAAGTGCAAGACTTTCTTGTTTTTATTAAATACGAAGGAAAAGGTATCCGGCGCCTGGAAACTGTGAGAACAATACTTTCATTTATTTATTCAATAAAGCAAAGGCTGAGCTGGATATGGTATTGCCTCGTGTCGAAAATTTTCCGCAAACACTACATTAAAGAACTCTCCATGATGTCGTTCAGTGGCCTAATTTTGTTCTCCGATGCTCCGAGGAGTTTGTTGCGAGTGCGCGGAGCGAGCCGACAGCGAAATCAAAGATGACAGAAAGAGTTCGCGTCTGTTCTTTTTTCTTTCTTTTTTTTCATTCCTATAGAAAGGCGGCGGCCCTTTTCGATGCGAGTACAGGCGGCAAGCCAAACCATTACAACGCGCCAAATGGGAGCTCTAAAGAAGCGCGCACGCACGCACACACACACACACGCACACACACACGCACGCACACACACACACACACACACACACACACACACACACACACACACACACACAACTGTCCAGAAACATGCGTAGCGAACGCGATGTGTGGCGTACCGCAAGGTCCTCCTGTGGGGGGGAACCATATGGCTGTCACTATAGGACTTGAGCCACCATCATCCCCCCCCCCTTTTTTTTTTCTTCTTGAAGAGACCGAGGGATCGGACACTAGCACTGCGCGTCTCCTGATGAGAAAGCGCCGACGGAACAAGCGGGTCAGCTCCTGCGATTCTTCTTCCCTCACGGCACTTTCGGGAAACGGTAAAACTTTGTCCCTGGTGATTTCTGTAAGTATTGTTGAATCCGAGAACACAGCAAATATTCCTGCTGAATTCCGAGCCACAGCGCGACCATCAAACAACGCGCCTTTGAGAAAAGCTGCAGGAAAACCCCAATAAACAGACACGAAAGTTGGCGCTAGCCAGGGCGACCGGAGCTTCTACCACCCCACGGACGGGCACGCCGCCAAGAGGGGCGCTCCCGGCAGCGTAGAGGAAGAGAACTAGGAGGCTTACCATGGATGCCCGTTGTCCCCACTATTATTCATGCTCTACATGAGAATGGAGAAAGCTTCGGAGATGAGCAATATTGGTTTTAAGCTGTCACACAAACAGGCAGGTATAGTGGTAGAACAAAAGCTCCCTGGGTTTTGTACAG
This sequence comes from Hyalomma asiaticum, assembly GCA_013339685.2. Classification (NCBI taxonomy): domain Eukaryota; kingdom Metazoa; phylum Arthropoda; class Arachnida; order Ixodida; family Ixodidae; genus Hyalomma; species Hyalomma asiaticum. Next base: position 88,813,871 of record CM023481.1, read on the forward strand.
ACGATATTGTGCTCACGGAGCGAGAATACTTCTTTCTCCGTGGGTTAAACCAATGAACGAAAAAATAAGGCGTCTTGCATAATTGATGGCTTTCTAAGACGACTTTGACACCGAAACCTTTTACGGAATGACATGCTTCAAGCACAACTGTTCTCTTCCTTTTTGTTTACTCCCTTGATTTTGGATGGTGACAGCACTCGCTCCTCGCTGAAATACATCCCTGAGTAACAAATATCACTGCGGAAACAATACCCGGAATAATTGTAAACCCGGTTGCGTGTTAGCGAAGGATGCGGTTGTGAAGCCGAGGACGATAAGACAAAGGCAGCCGAAGATCCACCTATAGCGATCGAGTATGCTACTGCTGAGCTTGAGTGACCACTGATCGTGCTGGCCGACGTCAACCATGAGTTGGTCCCAGCGAAAGAAAGCCGAGACGCAGCTACAGTGTACTAGAAGAGGGCAGTGGGCTTACTCCGCCGCTCGTCTGACGCAGTTGGCGCCGCATTGGAGAGGTGGCGCCACAGGCATCTTTGATGGAAGCTTCGCCCGCAGAAGTTGCTGGCTCGTTGCGAGACTCGTTTCTTCGATATTTGTAATAGACTTTCATGTATTGACTACCCTCTGACTACATTGAGAGCGTATGTTGCTCACGCTTCGCCGTTTTTCCGTTTTTATTGCGATAGCGTTTGCCGAAAGTGAGGATCGATGGCAACCTACGCAGCGTATGCTTGCTCCGTTCTAGTTCGACGCGCAGTTAACGCTTCTTTCTTTTTTTTTTTTTGAGGGGGGGGGGGGGGGGAGCTTGAGTTCTTTGCATATTTTGACAAACACCAGATTTGTTCAGGCCACATCGTGTTTCCCCGAATATGACACCTCGGCGAAAAGGACGATGTACCCCTCAAAATATACGGTTTCATACAGCGACCAAATATGCGGTTACATGCCGTGTGGACCTGATCTAAAATGATTTTGTAACAAGATTATGCTCTGCCTTCCACCAGATAATTATAAAACAGTGCGAGCTCGCTTCCTAGCCAAGCTATAACGTGTAGGCGTGCTGGCTGGGTCTGTGCCATTGTTGTGCTGAAATTGTAGCTCAAATATTTTTTGTTCTACTTCGGTTGTTGCACATGGCACAATAGTTCTCTGGGGTTATACATAACCATAATTATGCAGCTAGAGATCAGTTAGGCATATGTACAGTGACATTATGGACAACGAAATTAAGATACACACGAAGCTCATGTTCCTGACACGAAGCTCTTATTTGGCAGAAAGGACGTATAACATCCAGCCATTAATTCACACACTTTATTCACTTCATGCGCAACGGCTCAGCTTCAGCTGCTTGGCCCTCTGCCGCTTTCCTGCTTTGTCACTGTTTAGTCCTTTCACATAAAAATGATGACGTAAAAACTAATTACTTTTGCTGTGAGGGTAGCTGCATGTACTGTACACTGCAACCAATTTCGATGGAAAGTCTGTGCTGAACAACTGCCAGCCGACCCACCCCATAGCCTCCGCCGGAGAGTAAGTCCACTGCCCACCCCACTTTAATCGTCCGTCTGAAGCTTCCGATCGCTTCCTCTTACAAGCGGTCCTCTCTTGCGTCGGCTTTTTACTGAGGTAAGCTGGCAGATGGGGAAGAAGCGTCGGCATAGCACCGACGCGGAGAACAGGTCTCCCACGAGATATCCGCACTTCTTTTCGCTCGATAATGTGCACATAGTCTCTGAGCACATGACGCGGCTCGAAGTGGAGCTCGCACACTGCGCTGATGTCTTCCAGGAGCTTGTCCGCTCTGTGCAGATTTTTTTCCCATTCTTTACGCCTGTTCTCATCCTTCTGGACGCCGAACAACGATAGCTTCCGCCCACCCTTCACGAACACGTAGCCTGTTTGGCACCCAGGCGCGTAGCAGTGGGTTTGCCGATATCGCGGCATGGCTCAGGCACTAAAAAGCATGCTAACTTCTTGCGTGGTGCGTACGGCTCAACGCTGACGGCAAAAACTCGGCGCTACAACGTCCACAGCAATAAAACGTGGCTCGACAACTGCTGCTCTGCAAGAGCTGGCCGGCACTTTCAGCCGCAACGCTCCTCGTACGTTCCATGGATGGATGGATGGATGGATGCTATGAGCGTCCCCTTTGTAACGGGGCGGTGACTTGTGCGCCACCAGGCTCGTAGAACTTTTTTTTTCCTCTCTTTAAATTTTCCTCATGCCTTTTAAATTTACTTCAATCAAATCGATCATACTATAGCAAAAACGGAAATTCACAGCCCAGTTCCCTGCCCCTTATGGCAGAAAGTCCATATTTTTTTATAATTATTTTTGTCCGTTCTCTCTAGTTTTCTGCCACCAGTATTCTAACCGTCTCTTACTTATTTCAATCGCGGCTATGCTCAGCTTCCCGTTGTTCGCCCTAAAACCCAAGGCTTCCTGTAGGGTGGTGCCCAAACGTACACCTGGGTGGATATTTCCGCATTCAATCAGAACATGCTCCGTCGTTTCCCTATCTTCCTCACAGCATGTGCATTTTTCTTCTTCTTTACTGAATTTCGCTTTATAAATACGCGTTCTAAGGCAGCCCGATCTCGCTTCAAACAATAAAGCGCTTCTTGAATTATCATAAAATTCCTCCCTCTTTATTTCGTTTTTGCCCTCTCGGTAGTTATTCAGAGTCGGTTTTTTTTCCATCGCTGCCCTCCAGTAAATCTTCTCCGCCTCTCTGACTTTTCCCTTTACGCTCTTTGTTGTCAGTTCTCTTAGAGCCGTATATTTACTGGTGAGCCTCCTAGTTCTCTTTCTCCACTGCGTGTCAACGCTCTTTCTATATAAATAGCGGAACACCTTCACTGCCCACCTACTCTCTTTCATATTCCTTAGCCTCTCTTCAAACCTTATTTTGCTCTGCGCTTCCCTTGCCTCGAAACTCGCCCATCCCATATCGCCCTTTACAGCCTCGTTTGTCGTTTTCCCGTGGGCACCCAACGCGAGGCGTCCCACAGTTCTTTGATTCACATCCATTCCTGATTGTATCTCTGGTCTCATGCACACCACTGAGTTCCCAAATGTAAGCCCCGGTATCATTACCCCTTTCCACAGACCCCTAAGCACCTCGTACCTATTGTGTCCCCATAACGCTCTGTGCTTCATTATTGCTGCGTTCCTCTTTCCCTTTGCTGCCAAAGCTTTTTCGTGTACCTTCATGTATCTATCATCCTCATTTACCCATACGCCAAGGTACTTGTATTCGCTTACTCTCGGTATTTCTTGGCCCTGTATGGATACAGCCTGGTCGTTGGGATCATTGAATACCATCAGTCCGCATTTTGTTACACCAAATCCTAGTCCTAGAGCCTCGCCTTCCTTCCCGCATATATTCACCAGCCGTTGCATATCATCTCGACTGTCCGCGAATAAGACAATATCATCAGCATAAAATAAACCCGGAAGCATCTGCTCAATCATCACGCCGCCCTGTTTGTGTGACACATTAAAACCAATGTTGCTATCTCCTAGCGCTTTTTTTCCATTCTAACCATGTACAGCATGAATAACAGCGGCGACAAAGGACATCCCTGTCTCAGTCCCTTGCTAATATCAACGTTCTCTCTGCTACTGATTCCTTCCCATTCTATGCAAACTGTATTTTCTCGATATATTTCCCTCAAAAGCTGTACGCAATCGTCGCCTATGCCCATTCCTTCCAAAATTTCCCACAATATTTCCTGATTAACATTGTCATACGCTCCAGTGATGTCTAGAAAAGCCACATACAACGGCCTCCTTTCTATTTCAGATATTTCTATACACTGAGTAAGAACAAATAGGTTATCGTCTAAACGCCTGTCTACTCGAAATCCATTCTGAAGTTCTCCCAAAATATTGTTACGTTCTGCCCATGCTTCTATTTTTAATTTTACTGCTTGCATAGCCATCCTGTATAGTACCGATGTAATGGTTAGCGGTCTATACGAGCGAATGTTATTCTTTCCCCCCTTGCCTTTATAGATTAAGTTCATTCTGCTTTTTCACCAACTGTCCGGTATTTGCCTCTTCTGTAAGCATTTTTCTACGGCTTTCAATAGTGCTTCTTTAGTGTTCTGTCCTAATTCGTTAATGAGGCTAACGGGGACCCCGTCTAAACCCAGAGCAGTGCGCTTTGGAATTTTTCCTTCGGCCTTTTTACAGTTGAAATACTCAAGTTCTAGCTCTTCCTTAGTTTCGCTTACCGTCATGGTTTTATCCACTGGGGGAATCTCTTGGACGATCTTTTTAAACGAACCGGCTGTTACCTTCTGGATGTAACCCAACGCTTCGTACCCTTCCAATTGATTTCCTCTCTCATCAACAATATGCTGTTGCAATGTGGCAGACTTTTTACCTAGCGCTTTTATGTGGTTCCAAAATATCCTAGGCGCGCCCTTCTTTTTGTCATGAATTTCTGTCACCCAGCGTTCGCTTTCACCTTTAATTTTTGCCTCGACCAATTTCTGTACAATAGATTTTTTCTCTAAATATATTTCCCATCTTTCCGTGACTTCCACTTGCGGTCCATCAAAAGCGATGCCAGCGCCACCGCTCGGGCGGAGAGAGAAGCACACACAGGTGACGTTCGTGGGGTCACCTCACACCATAGCCTCCGCCGGAGAGTAAGCCCACTGCCATCATCTAGTACACTGTACCGCAGCGGCGTTAGAGAAAGCGAGTACGGAATCCACAACTTACAAGACCTCCCATGGTTGAAGGCGCCCAGGCAGCGCTCGACTGAAAGGCTGGAGCACCGACATCTAAGCGGAGTTCACGCAGAAAGGCCCCGAAGATGGCCCCCCGAGCATAAGGGGACCGCCGTTCCTTAGATGGAAGCTTCCGGTAACGCTGCGAAGAGGACGGCAAGGACGACTGCAGACAACGTGGCGCCGTGCAACCTCCGGGTTTGCGGGCCGCACAGCACTGCACAAGCGGCCGACCTTAAGGCATCGACCACTACGAGGATGATGACATCAATGATGAATGACACGATGGTGGCGAGGACGAAATCGTCGAAAGTGGTAAAACAGTGACGACAACGACATCGCGGGAGAGCCGGGAAGCAGCACCTAAGCATGCGTCGCCGCCGTGGGCGACGATGACGACTGCATGAGGCCAATACCGCCAACGTGATGTGTGGGGTGCCGCATGGTCGTGTGTCGGTAACCATATGGCTGTCACTATATATATACACACAAGTTGAGCCTCCCATCCCCACCCCCCCCCCTTTTTTTTTCCTTCTTGAAAACCGCGCGAGGTATTCGACACTAGCACACCGTGACTCCTGATAAGCAGGCGTCGACGTAATGAGGGCTCCAGCTTCCGGGATTCTCCTTCCCCCATTGATTATCCGCACCTGGTTCGTCCGTGGAAAAATCGATGGGGTGCTTCTAGAATAGCAGAAATATCGTTCAATAAACTACATTTGTGCATGGCTTCGCACTACAATTAAGCCACACGGACGCAGTAGACGTTTTAAAGTGGTGCAGTGTATGAATATTCACGTCTACCACAGAACACTTAGGGTGCAAAAGGATTGCGTAAGATCGTCGCAAAGTATTAAATTGTCTGCTGTTAACGTGCAGCTGCCGCGACGATAAAATAGTTAGGTGCTTTGTTGCTGACACAAAAGACGAACGTGGGTTCAATCACGTACGGCAGCCCGGTCGTTTCAATGGAGGCAAAAGGATAGATCACACCTGCGTAATTTCCGTATACCGTGTGCCTCATGACAGTCGCATGGGTGCGTACAACCGCGGCAGTTATCATGGTAACGTACGACGAGTCCGAAAGCCCGAGCTTCAAATGCAGCATCGTCGCAACACACCTTTTGAAAAGATATGTCGCATATCTAAGAAGAAAGCTTGTCAGCTGTTGCATTTTCTGTATATTGCACGGAAGCTAATGGCGAATTAGCTTAAAACACTACGGCAGCAGAAAATTAACAGTAACTTTCGTTTTCAGTTATTTAATTGCAGCCCGCTACTACGCTAGACTTGTCGCAAAAGGGCCGGAACGTGCGTCATACACACGTGATAGTCTAGAGTGATCTAAACGATCTTCTGGTTGCACAGCGAATCACTGTTTTACTACCGCAGCAATTAACAACGGCGAGCGTCGCGGTCGCCGAGCGCAGGGGAATCGCCGTTGCACTGTACGTCAGTGGCGCCCTCTAAACAGCAGTTTGAAACTTCGCCGGCGGCGGCTCCACGGTTTTCGCAGTCTGTTCACATGTGATTATCAAGGAGGCTACGGTTGTAATAAGCCACGAGCTTCAATATCGTGTGCACCTTCGTAGTTGCACTCATATCGCCTTACACTTGCGTCATAACATATACAAAACATGCATGGCTCAGAGGTTTAAGGCTAACCATTACGAAGGAGTGTGCCATAGTTCAACAGTCAACAGTAGCAACACTAATAGTGGCGTTTCGCGAGGATCCACGAAAATCGCGGTTGCGTTGTGATTGCGGGGTTGCACCCTCTATACAGCGAACCTTAGGCGTCCTCCAGCGCTCGGAGCGAAAACAGTAAATAATTTGAGAGGACAACGTTATGATTCATAGTGCTCTTTCGTTTCAACCTTTTTTTTTTATTACTCATTCCTATCCACTAAAATACTATAACAAAGAAGCATACAGTTCATACAACAAACTCTCGAGGCAAAGTAGCGCCGAATAGGGGTAACCACTCGCATCTGATGTCATAAGTTACCGATATCGATGCGAGTATACCACTAATGATATGCCTTGGCTAATTCAGAAGCAAGTTCTCTGCAAAAAAAAAAGAAAGAAAAAACATTAGTACTCATGCATCCAAGTCTGTGTTATCGCACATGGGATTACTTTCAGTATACTTGAGGCAAGCAGTTCAATGAAACGATTTCAATGGTACGATATGCATGCGGTCGTTCCATGGCTATGGTAAAGCAATAGCATTTAAATTGAAGACTCCATAGCAGCTGTTGAAATTGTGAGGACCTGATAATAGATTGAAGAGACAATAGTACTTCGAAACGAAAGTCAAAGTCATAATAGCTAGCACTCGATCGAGATTGTCGATATACTTCCTCTGGCTCCTTCAAAGCGTAGCCCAATGGACGATCGGCGCCAGTACCCGGGGCGCGGCAGAGAAGACCCGCTCTGTGCCAACCGCTTCGCAGCTAACTTGGGGAATAAATCCGATATCCGCTTCTGCGTGGCGAGCGCCGTGCGCATTATCACGACTGGAGCGTCAGAGGGTGTGCCCCTCCTCCGAACTCCATCGAACACAAACTCAATGGTTTCGGCACCTGCTTTAGATTACCTTCACTGACACCTTCGAGCAAGAGCCCGTTCTCTGTTGCCACACGTTCGAACGATTCGCATACCTTGCTTATCTTAGGAGGCACGGTGCGGCGGCGTTCAGACCTAAGACGCAACCCTCAGTTGTTCGAGGACATGGCCCCCGGCTTAGGAAGGCAAATGAAGCGATTGCCCACCTCAAGCCCCACCAGCATCAGCAGATACACCAGAACTATTATTATTTATCCACTTCAGCCGTTAAACTTACACACAATTTCCTCTGCTGCACCTGTTCGCAGCATTAAAAAGAATGGAATCTACACAGACAATGTAAAGTTAATATAAACACTGAAGGCGCTGAAGACATTTATGAAGGTGAAGAGCCTCCAGGAGGCGACAGTCACTCGGCCCAAGTGTTTTCGTGGAAGAGAGAGAGAGGTAAGGAAAGGCAGGGAGGTTAACCAAACGCGCGTTCGGTTCGATTTGCTACCCGGCGCTGGGGAAAGGGATAAAAAGGTTGAATAGAATGGGAAATAGGGGAAGACAGAACGAAGAGCCCAATCACGCGCATACTTGCACTAGTACAGTCTCTAGAGGCGCTTGCAAAGACCTGTCGACTTCAGGTACGTCAGCAACGCCTTCGTCGCCTTCTGAGGCATCGAAGCATACGGCCAGGGCCCAAGAACCTTGGCTGGAGAAAACGGCCTCGAGTCCAGCCTGTCTTCATGGAAGAGTGCACAGTATTTCCAGTAGGCAACGCAATGACTACGAAACTGCTAAGCGGAATCAAGCATACAGCAACCAGCCACAATAAACTCGCGGCTAAGCTTGATTTAGAGCACATCGGCCTTTCTGTTTGCTCTTAGCGCTATGCACTTGAATCGTCTCTTCGTCCTGCATCCTCCTAGTTAAACTGTACGCTGTTTGTGTTAAAACTGCTAATATTATTTACCTTGAGCAGGACTGCATAATAGCAATATTCCTGGAGCTATTAAATTTAATTCTTTGCTACATTATTTTATACAAAGAAGGCGCAGTACTGTCGATCAACAAAAATCCCAGACCTGCTCAGAGGACGCTGCACAGTGGCAGCTAGCGTAAGCTAGGTTTTCCACTGTGCTCTCACATTATTTTCTTCCAGTCTTTCTTTATTCTGCTTCTCCTCCCCCTTTTCCTCCTATTACACTCTGTGCCTTTTCGGCTTCCTTCTCTTCGTCGTTCTCTTCCCTTCATATCGTTGGCGTCACCTTCTTCTCCTCTTCAATATTCTTCCTCCTCTTACTCTGCTTCTTTGCCGTATTCTTTCTTTTCCTAATCGTAGTGGTATGTTTCCTCTTCAACATTCGTGTGAGGTCTGCCGGCGGATGGCAACATACAGGCCGTTTCAGAAAATGTGTCCAAAAATATTACAAATAAAGAATATGCTTGCGCACTCTTTGATGAAGTGCTTCGTTTATGGTGCCACGGACTGGAAAGGAGTAGGCTCGAAAATATCAAGAGTAATTAAAAAACTTAAACTAATTACTTTTATAATAGACGAGATGGACACTAAAACCTAAAGAAACATTTAATAACGAAAGGGGTCAAGGGCTCGTTCTTTATTTGTTAGAAACAACTTAATGAGCAAACAAACAATGAAGCCTAGGAAAGCATAGGGGAAGTTACTTGTGGTATTGTAATTGTGGAGAAAGTAGAAAGGAATTAAAGTGGACGAAAAGACAAACCTGCCTTCGGTGGGAACCGAACCCACGACCTTCGGATGTCGCGTCTAATGCTCTACCAACTGAGCTGCGAAGGCGGTCGTCCCCGCGTCCCCATTATTGTGTATTTATGTGCGTATTATCCTGGGAGCGTTAGGCAGCGCTACTCATGGCCAAGGCGGCGAGTGTGGAACACACTTTCTTGCCAAAAGGCGTCACGTAGAACGCGAACTCAGATGAGATGGCTGCTGCCCAATAAGCCCTCGCATGCTACCTAAGGCACCATGTCTGCCGCAACAAGGCCCAAGCTATGAAATAACAAAAGAGAAGGGGTCACGGGCTCGTTCTTTATTTGTTAGAAACAACTTATGAGCAAACAGACAATGAAGCCTAGGAAAGCATAGGGGAAGTTACTTGTGGTATTGTAATTGTGGAGAAAGTAGAAAGGAATTAAAGTGGACGAAAAGACAAACCTGCCTTCGGTGGGAACCGAACCCACGACCTTCGGATGTCGCGTCTAATGCTCTACCAACTGAGCTGCGAAGGCGGTCGTCCCCGCGTCCCCATTATTGTGTATTTATGTGCGTATTATCCTGGGAGCGTTAGGCAGCGCTACTCATGGCCAAGGCGGCGAGTGTGGAACACACTTTCTTGCCAAAAGGCGTCACGTAGAACGCGAACTCAGATGAGATGGCTGCTGCCCAATAAGCCCTCGCATGCTACCTAAGGCACCATGTCTGCCGCAACAAGGCCCAAGCTATGAAATAACAAAAGAGAAGGGGTCACGGGCTCGTTCTTTATTTGTTAGAAACAACTTATGAGCAAACAGACAATGAAGCCTAGGAAAGCATAGGGGAAGTTACTTGTGGTATTGTAATTGTGGAGAAAGTAAAAAGGAATTAAAGTGGACGAAAAGACAAACCTGTCTTCGGTGCAAACCGAACCCACGACCTTCGGATGTCGCGTCCTATGCTCTACCAACTGAGCTACGATGGCGGTCGTCCCCCTGTCCACTTTATTGTGTATTTATGTACGTATTATCCTGGGAGTGTTAGGCAGCGCCACTCATGGCCAAGGCGGCGTGTGTGGAACACACTTTCTTGCCAGGAGGCGTCACATAGAACGTGAACCTACGATGAGATGGCTGCTGCCCAATAAGCCCTCGCATGCTACCTAAGGCACCAAGTCTGTCTCAACGAGGCCCAAGCTATGAAATAACGAAAGGGAAGGGGTCAAGGGCTCGTTCTTTATTTGTCAGAAACAACTTAATGAGCAAACAGACAATGAATCCTAGGAAAGCATAGGGGAAGTTACTTGTGGTATTGAAATTGTGGAGAAAGTAGAAAGGAATCTCATCCAAGTTCACGTTCTACGTGACGCCTCCTGGCAAGAAAGTGTGTTCCACACACGCCACGGAGGGAATAATCACCACGAATTTCGATCGCTCTAAAGAGCCCACAAAAGCTTCCACCGTTAAACTTGGGCAGCTACCACTGTTGGTGCAGTGCTGGAATTAAAGCTGAGCTTGTGGCCGACCTACTCTCTCCTACAAGCTGAACTAAGTCTCTTTGATGCCGGAGTCCTGGAATAGGAGAAATGCCGAACCCAAAAATTACCAAACTTACCATCTCATAAAGATTTATTTTGTAATTTCTAGATATATCACTTAAAAAAAACAGCACCCAAGATGTTCTGCAATGAATCTGCCTTCGTGGATACAGGCCATTTCATGAAGGTACACCATCATAATCGTCATCATAACCCGACACGTGACGCAGCGGCACGAACAGTGCTCGAGCTCCCAGCAGCGGCTGTGGAGCCGAGCGGGCTGCTCGCTCCTGGTGCCGCTCCACCGAATCCTCTTAGCCCTTGCTTGCCGGACCGCGGTGACGCGGAGCAGGGCAGCAGGCTGCACACGAGAGACCACGAGCACACGGTCAAGCGAAGCACAGACCCCGAACACCATGCCTAGGAAGGCGGCCGATGAGAAACCTAAGCCTCCCAAGACCACACAGGTAACAAGGCAGCCTACAACCGAAGAGAACAGCGCCGGTCCTTCAAACGACTCCTCGCCTCCTAAGCGGCCGCGCGGAAGACCTCGCAAGGACGACTCGGTGCAGCGGGCGGCACCAGAGGCCACGGCTACGTCTCCTGCAGGAAAGTTGCGCAAGGCCGCGGACGCGCCGGAGGCCACTAAGCAAAGCGGGTCGAGAACCGAGGCTGCCGCTCCCGAAAGACAGAGGAGGAGCCGTAAGAAGGGTTCGATGAATGCACACTCCCCGTCTAGTACTGCACACTCTGCTGCTAGCGCAGCTCCAAAGCATCGGCGCGTCGAGAGGAACAGTAGCCGGGGAAGCAGCATGCGCTCATCCCACACTCCTCGCAGCGGTCGCAGCCGCAAAAGCACGAGCAGTGGAAGTGCGACTACGGAGTCGGTGAGCAGCCGTGACAAAAAGAAGCGCAGCAGGAGCCGCCGCCGCCACCGGTCTCGCAGCTCTTCATCTGCAACGACTGCGCGCTCCAAGCATGGCGGTAAGCGACACCGTGCGCATAGTCGCACGTCCTCGAGCCGGACAGGAAGGCGCGGGAAGAGAGGAAAGTCTCCGAGCAGCTCGTCGTCACTTCGAAGTTTCAATCGGAGCAGGGCAGGAAAGACGAGCAAAAGGGCGAAGAGGACGTCCTAGGTGTGATCAAGCTACGCTTGAAATCAAACCTCCAATTCGAACTGCCTGGCCTGTCACGACACTGGAGCAAGACAGGATCAAGATTCTCAGTTCTCCAGTACTGGCCTGCCTGTCTCCATATTAAGATCAATAAATTGGCCCAGTTTAAGAACCTCTTGGTAGAATCAGCGTTGCTCCATAATAGTGCAAACGGTTTAATGCCTCGTTCACACTGGTAAATCCGGCGTCTACATTCGACGGAATTCTCTTGCCGCCGAAAACCGCGTAGTTCACACTGCTTACCGCCGCGGAACCGGCGCCGACGGAAAGTGACATAGCGCCATCTGCCGAGCGCAGGTCGAACCTTTAAAAAAATGCGGCATGGCCCGGATGTACACGCGGTTCCACCGGTTCTACGCTCGTGCGGATCTTGTCCGTTTTGTTTGTGTGCCTGAGAAAGAAGCGGTACTGCTAGGCTGGCTGCGAAATACGTTCTGGTGATGTATGACAGGCGGAAACACCACCAGCGGTGGTGTGCTCGTCCTGGAATACATGAACGCGAGAAGCTTGGTGACGCCGTGAAAGTGCTATTCGTTGTGCGAAATTGTGACATGGACACGTGGATTCCTACAACGAGTAAGTTGAGAATGGCTGTTATTCGTGACACTACTCAACGCGCGGCGTTCCCCGAAGAAAAATGGGTCTTTACGATCCAGTTGGATGTCCAGACGGGCTTCGAATACAGAGACAATCGAGCCGAACTTGGCCGCCATTTTTCGAATTTGTGACTCGCGCTCCTATTGGTCCGCGGCGGGAAATCCGGCGGCAGCGGCCGCAAAAATCGCTCCCGGAGCGATCGGCGCGGATCGGGCTGTTTCGGCGGATCTCGCTGTCGCCGAACAGGTTTCCGCGCTTCTCCGGCCGCCGGATTGCTCAGTGTGAACGCCCCATAAGAGTGCATTTTTGTTTGGAAGCTGAAAGCGTATATTAGGCGTCAACTTCCTTTCTTTTTTTTTTTACGTGGAACGCCGTTCTTCCCCCGTTTGTATGGCTAAAACTCGTGTGCGCGACTCAGCAGAGTGACAGCTGGGGTTGTGGGACGTAGTGCACATCGTGCTATGATGTGACGCCGAAAAATTGTGAGAGTCGTCCATAAATGAACGTCTCACCTACTTATAGAGACAATTCGAAGATGTAAAGTCGCAAAATTATACACTGTTTAGCAGATACGGCCAAGGCACCGATCTATGTTCAATAATTCACGGGTTAAATGACCGCGTCGTCTTCAAGAAAGCCCCCATGATTTTTCTTTACGTTGCTTTTTCTTGTGTCTTCCTCGTTGAGAGGAATTTCAGGAGACATTGTAGGACAAGCGACGAATAAATCCGCCATTACAACAAATAACGAACATTTTGCAGAATTTTTAGACGCAGAAATTGAAAGAGATTGACGGTTAAACCACGGAGCAAGAATTCTTGAGGAGTGGAAACAGCGCTCGCTCGGGCGGCCCGATGAAGTCACACCTTAGGGCACCATGCCGACGCGCCCTCTGTCGGACAAAAAGAGAAACGCGCGCGTCGCGCTGTGGCCTCCGCGATCCCACTCCAACTCTTCAAACCTCTAAATTTCGGAATACCGATGCCCGCTGTACGCACACTTACCTTTTCACTAATCCTAAAAATTTCAGAACCACTTCATGCTTTATTATTTCATTGCTGGTTTAGCTTCTGATCCGTATTTTTTTTAGCTCTTGACTGGCTTTTACACAGGAATTCTCTTTTGGGCACGGCCCCAATTTTTTTTATTTTTAATTGGCTTATGCCCGATATACCTGCTGGTGGAGCGGGCTTCCCCCAATTTTTTATTTTCAGTTTTTTTCTCTTACGGGGGGTACACTTTGCGATCGGCGGCGGCGGCGCGTCGAGGAGGAAGTTGAGCTTTCTGCGCATCACGACAGATGACGTTGCCGGCCTGTACCCATCGTTTACATGTCATCCTATGGGCGCAACGCATAATTATCGCGTTACCGTGTCATCAGTGGCGTAGGCAGGCATGGGCTGACCGGGCTGAAGCCCCCCCCCGAAATTTTTCGAGCCGGCGCCGGGCTGGCTATGCTGACTCGTCACGATGAACAAAGGCGCATATCCTTGGAACGTGTGGCTACGGGAATTCACCTCTCAACGACCGCCTGACGTCTAGGGGCTTGAAAGAAGGAAGAACGCGGCTTGTTCAACGGAGCAAAGGTGATTAACTCGCCACGCTATAGCAGGGAAAGTCACGTCTTTTTCTGCAGTAAAGCAACGGCGGCAAACGAAAGACGCCTGTCATTGATCGGTTTTATGATAAGGGCCTTAAAGACGTAGATTCTTCGGAAAGGAAATTCGGTTTGGACTTCACGCGGTAAGTGTCTCTCGACTGAGGAGACCTTAGGAGATGATATATTCTTGATGGCACGGAAAGATAGAATGGTGGAGGAGGGTGCACGGTAACTGTCTCTCCGGAGAGGACACCGCAACCGGTACACTCAAAGGGAAGGGGGTAAGAAAGAACAGGAAGGAGAAAGAAAGTTCAAAGCACAAGGAGGAGCCTTAGCCGAAGCAGTCACAGGAAAAGGGGAGTGAACGAAGAGAGTGGAAAGGAGAGGCCACTTTAACGAGACTGGAGATCACTGGCGGCAACGAGTGCCAGGTGTGACTAAATCACTCCCAGTGAGAGAAACCAGTGGGTGCTCGGCGGCAGTGGGGAACACAAAACGGCCTGAAGGGGAGCCGGCGATCTTCACCCCCAGCAGCACAACGACGGCGTCAGACACACCTTCGCAATGTAGTACCACTCATGCAATGCAGTACTTTTGTCCTATGTGACAAAAGGAAGCGGTCAGGCTGCGTATCCGTCTACGTGTGCAGTTTGCTGGAGGAAGGTCGTTTGCGGGCGAAAGCTATCAAGCTAGCGAACGAACTTCAAAGCAAAGTATGCCGCTGTTCCTTGTATCACACGACTTTTCTTCCACGGCTGCGACTGGGAACACTCATGGTATGCGTTGTATGCAGCAGCCGGGCTTCTTTCTCTTTTTCCTGTTGCAGCTGGGGGGCCAGCGACGCCGTACTTCGTGCGGTTTCTGCGCTCCCGCAGGGAACATATCTACAGTATCTCCGCTGTGTCATTTTGAGCAGTGTCCCTAATGGGTTGGATAGTTGTTTCTTTGAAGCCTCATGGATGGCCTAATGTAGTTTCTTCTTCGTCATCTTTGTTGATCCCTTCGATATGCTCACAACGAGCGCGCCCGGCATGTCCCCTTCAGGAGGCTGTGCTGCAGTGAGAGGAACTTTCTACGAACCTCGCGATTGGACAGCATTGTTTGGCAGTGTTATCCACAACTTAAAAACGGGCAATGGCGAGTCGAAAAAAAGCTGTGCTGTGGTTCGCCGAGCGCGTTCTCGGCTTTATCCTCACCGTCAGCGTTCCTTACGACAACCACGACCACTGCTACACGGTCACCAGCCCCGCTACGAGCAGACGGAGGTCGCGACACTCTTTGAAGACCCGATGGTCATCTGCGGATCGTCGCTTTCACGAAAATATGTCCCAAGGGCAGAAGCGACTCTCCGACTTCTGGGCAAGCTCATCTTCGAAACGCCAACATATGAGCGAGACCTCGAGCGGTAAGTCATGTCTTTCAACTTGCATCGTTGCATGTTAACTGATGTAATCGATATAGTCACCTTGCAATGGCGCTAAGTTGGCCTGTATGGATGATATCTGAATTATCTGAAAATGTTTAAATAATGCCTTTTAAATGTTTGCGTAGTTCATGGTTATTGCCAGGAAATTTATCGTTAATTTCATTTCTTGAGTAGCAAGTTGCGCTTGTTAGCCATAATAGCCGAAGCCGCTACTGTCGCCGAGATGATCAATCAGACTCAGTCAATGGTTTATTGTATAATGCGCAAAGAAAATGAATACGAAACTATTTGAATTGATACCATTTTTAGCTTGTATCAGATCAACTTCCAAAAGAGCATTGACAGTCCGCCGCTGGCCTCTTAATATTGTACAGTTGAATAAAAGCAAGTGAGGCAGAGAACGGTGCATTTGCAAGCAAGCACTTGAATAAGTTGATCGAGGTGCTCTACTGTAAATAAAAAAAAAGCGTCTTCATGGATGATGAATGTTTCCTGCAACTTTTGTTTCAATGCGCATATCATTCCGGGTTATATCATCGAAATACACGAGCGATCGTTCATCATATACGTCGCTACAATTGGGGAGGGGGGGATTTATACTGCCATTATTTGGTTGCCTGGGGCGCAGACGCGGGGAATGTAGATATGGTATTAGGAAAGGAGAAATATGTGTGCACTATCTTGTGTTTTAAGCAGGTGTACGTCTAGTTGCCTGCAGTTGCAAACGAAATCGTATGATTACTTGTACGACGGATAAAAAATACGTTCATAGAGCTCGTTTTTGTGACCACAGTAAGGCAGTAAAAAATATTATGTGCACTATTCTGCTAGAGTAACCTTAGTGTCAACGAAATTAAAAAAAAAAGAAGAGTACGAGGCCTGAGGTAAGTCACGGTAAACATATTGCCCCTAGCGCCAGCAAAGATGCAAGAACTATAGTCAAGTTTTTTATGAACACTGTTGATTTGCTGTTTCCAATGTAGATGCCAGTCTAAATTGACCCTTGGGTGTCAACTCACCCTCTGTACTCTTTCGCAAAGTTGACATCTTTTTTGACATTTTAACCTCATGGAATGAACGCGAGGTGTCGTGGGAGACATAATGTGACTCGATATTCGTGCGACTAATAGCAATCATCCTGACATTACATAGTTTACTTTCGGCAGATTCCGAATTACAACCAAAAGCTCTCGCCTTCTTGAGAATGCTTTTGTGCTCTAAGCGCGTTCACGCCTGCACACTCCATCCGACGTGAACGAGCACCACGAAAGCTTCTCAAAATTTTGCGGGGGGCGAGCCGTCTCGCAGCGAGTTCAGCGATTAACAGAGAGGGGCAGAAGCGAAAGAAAGGAAAGGCGGGGACGGCCGTTGAACGGGATGAATAGCGGGACCAAGTTCACACGCTTAGAGCAGGAAGGCAATCTGTGGACGAGAAGTCTTGGTTCGGAGATATGCTTTCGGGAAAGCCAACTTTTGCAGGAAAGTCAATTTTTGCAAATGGTCAAATGGCGGACTGCATGACACAAGATAACTAAAAAAAAGTTCCTGCGCGTTTCAGGCAATGTCTTAGGATTTTAAATTTACTTTGATCTTGATGTGGTAAACCATACCGAAGGCTTTCATAGTGTCTCAAAAAAATATCGACTTCGTTGCCCAGCTTTTAAAATGCGCCGATAATTGTTTGCGGAAAGGTCGATGGCGGTGCTTACAGATTTGCCAGAGGCAAAGCTATATCGCTGGGGCCGTAGTATGATGTTATTCAGGACGAATGCATTTAACTGTAACGAAATAAGTATTTCGAAAAAGGTGTTAATAGTACACAGGACTGATACAGCTGTGTAGCTGTATCTAACCCGAGATGTACTGAGGCTATATACTTGGAATCAAATCCTAGACGAGTCTTCGCTTTTCATGCAGACGTACTGATTTATTTTGATTGGTTGTTAGAATAAGCTCCCATAGTGTAGTAAATATATAAGTGCTGGTGAGAAAACCGTAAATACTAAATACATAAAATGATACAATGTTCAGGAGGGTTTTCCACAGTTTATCAGGATGGCGTAGACATCAATGCATAAATGGACTCACAAAAGGCACCTTAGCGACAGTTTGGTATTGCGGAAGTTTTACGCAGCATCGCGGCATCGTTACAAGTTATATTAAAATTATCATTGCGCCATTAGTGTGCGCAAGTGAAGGACCTTTGTATTAACGGTGAGGAAACGAATGCGTCTCTGGTAGATTTTTTATCAGCTCTTTTTCTTTGCCACCTGGGAAAGTATTGTCTCCACGAGATTGTATTGTATTCGCGCTCAGTCGGCCGGGACAAATGAATGTCGAAGTTAGAACATACTACAGACCATGGGCCCTTTGATGAGCCCCAATGCTCCTTCAAAAATAAGATATGTATTGCTTTTCAATTGTTCATACCATGCTATAAAGTCGTCTTTGCGTTAATCTATTATATTTTCGCTAATTTTACATTTAAATGTGACACACAGTGGTGAATTTTGCAATGATTTAATGATCTACTTATGCAGGAACGCGTCCTAGACCCACCGGGAATGTCAGCCCCAAACAAGCACAGGATGATATTCGCCTTCAGGAAGACCAAGGACCTTCTCAGGGTAACTGTTATGTTGATTCTTATGAAAGAAGAGTGGGACACTTAAAAAAGAAAAAAAATCCTAGGACTATCACTTAAGAGACGTAAAGGTGAAAGCCAGTGGCTTTGGTTATCGAATGTCAAGTGGGTAATTTCGCACAGGCTGTAAAGATTGACATGGCTCATAGCCGCGTATCCCAGCCTGCCTATCCAGTGCGGCAATGAGCCAGCTTGTTGATTGAGCGCTTCCAGCCACCCCTGACTTCCACCACCTGGTCGGGCACCTTGTGTTCTCAGCCGTGGCAGTGGTGAGGGAAGTTTTCAGGGCATTAATGTTTAACAGGTTTTGTATTTTCTGTACCGCATTTCTTGTACCATATATAGTTTTCCGCAACATTGTTCTTCATTTTTTCTTTACGGTAACGTCCGCAACTCCGCATAATACATATAAGGTCTTCGCCTAAATAATGGAACTCTTTCAGAACACCAAGGGACAGAGTGCAGCAGACTCGACATTGGCCTGTACCAAAATGTCAACCAAATTGACAATGTCCTAAAGCACCAGCTCCTCACGTCCCCCTGGCGACCTGGTAGAAGCTATGAGTTCAAGTGCGTCAAGGACTTAAAGCAGAAGCGGAAATTTCAGCTGGCGTGGCTTGACAAATACCCATGGCTGAGTTATTCCGCGCTGTGTGAGGGCTCATTCTGCCGCGTTTGTGCACTCTTTTGCCGCCCTGAAGTTGGCAAAGGGCGTCATGCGTCCACCGGCGCACTCGTGTCTAGAGCTTGCCGAGATTGGAAGCACGCACTGGAACTTTTCGATTCACATCAGAACACGGTGTACCATCGGGAAAGCCAATCGGCGGCTGATCATTTTATAAAGGCCTTCTCGAGTGGTGCGCTTACTGTAGTTGAACAGCTTGATAGCAGCAGAAAGCTCCAGATAAAAGAAAACAGAAAGAGACTGGCCCCTATAGTCGACACAATAATATTTTGCGGAAGACAAGGGCTGTCTCTTCGTGGTCATAATGACAGCGGGCCACTAGATCTCGACAGTGCTCCAACAGAGAATGAAGGCAACTTCAGAGCACTACTACGCATGCGGAGTAGTTGCGGAGACAGCTACCTTAAAGAACATATACAGAACTGCTCCGGCAATGCGTCATATCTAAGTCCTACAGTTCAAAATGAGATTGTTGAAATCTGCGGCACCCTCATTCGAGAGAATCTCGTGTCAAAAATTAACAACGCGGGCTGTTTTTCTGTTCTCGCGGATGAGACCACAGATGTTGCTGGCATTGAACAGCTCACCATATGTGCTCGCTACTTGGACAAGGGAAGCAACCAGGTTGACGAAGTTTTTTTGGGTTTTGTTCCTGTAGATGACCAAAGTGGCCGGAATATCGCACGGGAGATTGTGAAGTTTTTAGTGAACGTTGGGATTGATATGGAGAACCTTCGAGGGCAAGGGTACGATGGCGCAAGTGCGATGGCTGGAAAAGCAAATGGCGTGCAAGCAGCGATTCGCGAGAAATACCCAACTGCTTTGTATACGCACTGTGCCAGCCACTGTTTAAACTTAGTGCTTTGTGCTGCTTGTTCTGTAGCTGATATTAGGCACTGCTTCGGAACAGTCAAGGAGACTGCGAAATTCTTTCGCAAATCGGCAAGCCGATCAAACGTGCTGCGTGCAAAGATCGCTGACGTGCGATCCGAGTCAAGGCGCAAGCGACTTCTCGGCTTGTGTGAGACTCGTTGGGTGGAAAAGCATGACGCGCTTCTTTCTTTTGTTTCTCTTTTTGACTGTGTCATTGCGGCGCTGGTTGAAATTGAATTAAATGGGAGTTCCGAGAATGCAGCCCAGGCGAACAATATGATATCTGCCCTGCTATCACCATCCTTCATTGTGGGCCTCCATGTCGCAGAGCACGTCCTGGCAGTGACCCTGCCTTTATCGAGACAACTTCAGGCAAAAAATTCGGACATGTGTACGGCGATTGGTCACATAGATGTTGTGCAACGCACAATTGAGCAATACCGAACAAACGCCGAGGCGTGCTTTGGGGAAGTATTCTCCAAGGCTCAAGAGTGTGGAGAGCGCCACAACGTTGAAATAGCAAAGCCAAGGATTAGGAGCCTCCAACAACATCGCGGAAATGATCACGCAGAAAGTGCAGAGGAATATTTCCGCAGATCCGTGTATATACCTTTCATCGATTTTATACTTTCTCAGCTAAAGCAGCGATTTGAGAATCACAGGCGGTTGATAGAAAGTTTCGGTGCATTGATTCCCGCAGCAGTTCCTCCATCACATGATGCCCGCCTAAGGCAAGCGAAGGAACTAATTCTTGCGTTCTCTAACGATGTGGATGAAATTGCTGCTCTCGGTGAATTTAGGCTCTGGTGGACTAAGTGGGAGTCAACAGGACCAAGCTTGCGTCCTAGCACTGGGCTCGACGCCCTTCCTCACTGTGACAGCACATTTTACCCCAATATTTATAAGTTGCTGCAAATATTGGTAACACTCCCTCTAACCACCGCCACAGCAGAAAGATCGTTCTCCAGTTTGAGGAGACTAAAAACCTACTTGCGCTCAACAATGTCCGAGGAGCGGCTGGTTGGCCTAGCCCTCCTCTACTGTCACAGGGATATAAACATAAATCATTCTGATGTCATCGACCGTTTCGCGAAGCTTCCCCGCCGTTTGGGGTTTGTTCTCTAGCTTTTCTCTAAGGATTGCATGCGGCTCTGTAAATGCTTTAAAACCTACTGTCAGATTTCTTCCCATCGCTCATATTCATAGGCCATTTTTCTTCCAACACCTCCTGAGAGCTAAAGAAAAACCACATTCCTTAAGTTGGAGATGTTTTTAACTATCGTGTAGCGCTATTATTTCTCAAATTAGTAACTAAACAAGTTGGTTACGACTTCACCGGTTCTGATCTACTTCTTAATCCTATTAGCACAAGGTTGCAGCCCGACAAAACCTTCTGTTACCCATATATCATACTAATTACGGTAAAATGTTATCCTCCTTTTGTGCAGCAGCACTTTGGAATAGTCTAGCATATGCCAAAAAATTGTCTTCCACTTCATACTTATCTTAACTCCAGCTAAGAAGTTATTCGCTTACTTATTGCATTGAAATTTGGATAACATTATTTGCTCACTTGTAGCCATGTATTTTGCTACGTCTGCGTATATTATCATTCGCTTTTTTACGTGTGTCCGGTTTCCTGATTATTTTTACTCCTCTGTATTCCGCCTTTTGTGTAACGATTAATCAAGGATCCTGGTGCAGTGCTATGTGACCCTTGTATGTTTGTTATTTCTTGTACTGCATTGCATTGTCCGAAACAATAATAAGTTATTGAAACCGCTGAAACTGTAAAAGCCGCTAATCTCGTTTCATTGTGTTGTTACATATTCTGTTGGCTTCCTTATTTTAGATTCCACGTTTTGGATACTGTGCCATAAATGCAAGTGCCTCCTTTTATACGTTAGTACTCCATCACTCCCATGTTACTGTTTATGAAAACTGTTAGCATTTCATCAGTCACTGTGAACTATACGCGGTTGGGGTTCTTGTTTCTGGCCCAGTGGCGAATTATGAAAAGCGCAGAGCGACGCTGCTGCGTTGTACCAACCCGTTTCCACAAAGGAAACGCCTCAGCTACTCAAAGGAGAGACGTGGTACAGACTTTTAAGTCAAGACTTTTACGTCGTCTAACCCTTTGTTGTTCTGACGGAAACATACATATGTTTTCTGTATATGTTGAACTCAAAAGCAACATAAATTATTGCTTCAGGTACTTCCGCGTTCGCGAGATCACCATTGTTAGTTCTAAATCAAGCGACGGAGTCAGTGCTCCTTGGAGCGCCTTTTGATGCTCGCCGTTTTCAGACAATGTTAAAAAAGTGTCGCAGCGTCCTTCAAGAAGAAACCTGTGCTACATGTGGTGCATGCAGAGTTTTGATCCTAACTGTGCTGAATGGCCTCGACTGGACTTATAATCAATGCTGACGTACGGACCCAAAATGTTTGTATGTGCGAAGTATTTGTTATGTGATTTACTGCGTTTCAATAAAAACAAAGCATTAAAAAATATGGTCTTTCACTCTATGGTGTTTCCTTGTGGTTAACATAGAGCTCATCATAATCCACACGTTGCCCTGCAGTAAGCAACCACATGGAAATATAGTCGAGCAATGTAATGCCTCTGCCTGCACAAGGAGTCTGTGTGAGCACCATGCACGCCAATTTTCTCTGCGCGGAGTTCCACTTGCTTCCAGTTTTCACCTACACACCTGACCTGACATCACAGAACGGCAGTAAACAATGCCAAAATCATAAGAGCGACCTGACAGGTCCTCCAAGACCACCCAATGGTCGTATGCAATCTTCAAGCCCCTCCTACCCCGCCGCCCCCCCCCCCCAAAAAAATAAAAAAATTACAGCATATCCACGGAGTGAATGATGATGAGTGGGCGAAGCTCGGGATGTTCATCGTAGATCGTGCCGAGTTCCGGATTAATTTAGTTAACGCGCACGCTACGAACCATTATGGTTCAACTATGCACAAGTGAAATCTCCCACCGGCACTTCATTCCAAGTCAAGTTCCAGTGCCTATATATATATATATATATATATGGGTTGCCGGTGAACGCTTCTCCAACGCGAGCAGTCGGTATTTTTCTCAATCAAGAAACTTGCTAGGAGACGCTGCCTGCGCCAACGTTGTCACTCGCGGGTGAGGGCGCGTTCTCCTTTTTTGCGAGCTGGTAGAGCGTTCATCAACGCGCGCCTTTCGCTCTCTCTCTCTCTCTCTGTCTCTCTCTCACAAGACAGAGAGGCACGAGCGCGTGCGTGTCTCCCGGCAGGCACGCGCCGGTGGCTACCTACTACATACAGCGGGGACGCACGACGCACGCCTTAAGGAGCTGGGCCTCTAAAAAAAAAAAAAAAGCTACGCGCTTGAACGGCCGTATACACTGACTCTTCAAGCCCCCCCCGAAAAAAAATCCTGGCTACGCGCCTGCGTGTCATATATTGCATATTTTCTCAGTTTGCACTCTGTAGCGTCAATAAACAGAGGCGGCGGACATTTTGGCTGCACTTAGTAATAAATGCTGAAATATGTGTGATTCGGGAAAAGAAATGGTTGTAAACGAAAAAGAAATAAAGCTAGAGCTTGGTGGCCCAGCCACCGCCCCGTTATAAAAGGGACGCTCCTAACATCCATCCATCCATCTAAGGCGTTACATGGGCCGCCGGCGCACGCTGCCGTGGCATAGCAGCTTCCCCTCCTCAAATACTTCTTTCTCCGTGAGCCGGGCGAGCAAAGAGCCCAAGATGGCGCCGCTGCTACGCGTTGCTAACGGAACATGACGGCGGCGCCCAGGAGGGTCCCAGTGCAAAGGACAACAGCACATAACTTCCCGAGTTTTTTGTTGTCCTCCAAGTCTCTGCACCATATGTTGGTACTGGTAGAATGCAATGGTTGCATACGCAATGGTTGCATAAGGACAGCAGAAATTTGCCAGTCATATATTTTAGAATGTCTGTCTGCTGCATGCCCTCGAACTCGTCCTTATTCTTTGGTGAACTTCCTTTTCATTAGTAGGTTGCCTTGTTAAAAACTGACCCAGATACACAAACTCTTGCACATGTTGTAACGGCCAACTGTCAATTTTAAACTCTCCTTCTCTTGCCAGGCTATTGCGTATTGGCCTTGTGTCCAGCATATGTAGCTATACGTACTTCAATACTTTTCAGTTTATACTAATGCACAAAATCAACCGTTCCAAATTTGTGGCAGCTGTAGAACAATTTTATGTTCCTAATGGCACCCTGGTGCATTGGCTGGATTGTATTTGGTGGTGGAAACACAAGCATTTAGGCTCACACTGACCATGTGCACCAAACAGTTAATCACAATCAAAAGCACTTTTCTCTTGTTTATTCAATCTTGCAGCTGAGCTTTATTAGCCACTTCTTGAATATTTCCAACGTCCTCTAGGCCTTGTAATTAGCTGTGTACTATTGTGCTAGCACACTGCCAGCTTACAAAAAGCTAATTGCAACGCCGCTTGCAGTGTGCCAGCGCCACAGGCGGCATGAATTTGCTACAGAACACGAAGAGTAATATCTTAAAAGCAATGTTTCATGCTTGCAAAGTGAAAGAAAACTGCACTAGGGCGGCACTGACTGCATGCTTCTCATCAGAGCACTGCACAGATTTGCAGTGCCCAAATGACAACTGCGTTCTTCCAAAACTGCATCATTAAGGTAAAAAATTAAAGCAAAGTTCTTCCTTACATCAGTCTGTTTATTTAACTACAAATGCAGCTATTACACACAGTGACAACAGAAACAAGGGCAACTGATCTAAATTCTGCTCTTGATTTAGGTCAGCTCTCGTCCAATACAAGCAATCTGTTAAATGATGAAACCTGCACACTTTGAAAAGAGCGAAGACAAGGACCTCTTTGAAGAGAGGGTGCTTGAAAAAGCTAAAAATGTTCAATTTGTGCTGTACTTGTGAACTTGTGTGCTGTGAACGACTACAAAATTTGGGCTAAGCTGTTCCTTGGAGCATCTGCCATTTGAAGAATTTGATTTTTCCCCATGTCAGAGAAGTTCAGCATCCCCTTAATATACATGAACACACTCGTTATAAAAGAACGGGCTTGATCTCACTTCGATGTAGGCTTGAGCATTTGTTGCCCACATAGTATGTCTGTGGCAGCTGACGCAGCATGCTAAGATGAAGCCATGATGGAAGGGAAGGAGGGATTGAACCCAGTCTCTTTCAACACGCCATATGCATAGAAAAAAAAAGCAAACTTTTCCTCATGGTTGGCACAATGACTGTGGTAAGTGATGATAAAAAGAATTCATGCTGAAGGTACATTCCTTATATAACATCTTTATGAACTATCATGCAATTGTCATTTTAAAAAGCATTAATTAAATGAAGAGCTGTCTGCATTGCAGCTACGGAGAGCATCTATAGGAAACATGTAGTTTTCTAATAGAAGCGAACACAAGGACACATTTACACTTAGGATGCACCCTTTTATCCAAACAGAACACTTCTCTCTCTTGCTGTGATTTATTACTTCGCAATAACTGACTGCATGTAATAAAGAGTAACACACCAACTCAGTTGTACAAACAATTTCCAACACACACTTTAGAAAAACCACAACATCACATGGGGTCGTGCAGCATGCTTGTGAGGACAGCATCATTCGAAAAAATGAAGAAAACATAGATGACAACAGGTTGAGACGTCATTAGAGGCTTTCAAAAAGTGCTTTCTTTCTTTGTAAAAATAAATTAGAATCCAAGCTCAGGCAGTTTTTGTGCTTGGAATGTTATAGTAAGGTCTAAATTTGCCACTGACAAAAAATTCTGCAGGCGAGCTAACTTGATAGACAAATTTTTGTGGACGCACATAAATCATCTGCAAAATACCAACGGCAAATACAGCCTAGAACATATTTCAAATCAATTTTAAGGTTTGTGAAGCACAACCGAGCCGTAAATGGGGGACCTCGCAGAGTCAACAGCTAAAAGGTTTTGCTGTAAACAAGCAATGACCATCTACTACCACTTTGTGTTGGCCACTGCTGCTGCCTGTGCCATGTTGCCGTACATGTTCTCTACTGCTGTTCACTCTTCCTGCTAGGAAGTTTTATTGTTAAGGGCCCGAAGCTACGGAAGTATTGTTTTCCAAAGAGTGAAGCACTAGCACATGTTGCCAAGCGTGGCGCGCTCTCTAAGTTTTGGGTGGTCATGTGGCCAACTCTGTTTACAAACAAATCAACCTTTCTCAGCACTCTCTGAAGCCAAGACTGGAATTGGCCACCATAAAAACACCTCTAATTAAATAACAGTCGCGCGGTGAAGCAAAGGATATTATGACACGTGGTCGATGGGACATTAGTGACTTTTTGTAATAGAAAAAACAAGATGTAAAACTTTTGTGTCAGTGCTCCTTTAAGATCACAGGCACATTAACATATACAATTACAAAAAATTTACATCTGACGGTCACAAGAGATCCTTCATGCGCACTGTCCTTCGGACAGCATTGCTAAAGCCCTCCTTGAACTGGTACCAGACCTGTGTTGATGCACTGGTGTTCTTGACAACTGTAGGCTCTGCAAAAGACACCAGCAAGTTCTCAAAAGACACAGGAGTTTAAAAAGTTCCATCTTTTGACATGCTGTCAAGTACCGACACATATAACAGAGAAACAAAAGCACACAGGGCGATACACAGACTAACAAGTAAACTTGTTTTGGAGCTGCAAAGCATCCATTACAGAATAAAAAAGAAGTCCTGGCAGCTCGGAAATAAATTGATTTGTTAGCCCATTACTCACCTTGTGTACTTTCATTTCTCCGTTATCTGTGTCAGTACGTCAGAATGTCACAAAATGAAGTCTTACCAACTAGCTCCCATTGCCACTGTACTTAAAAAAAGATCATTTGTGCAAGTTCATTTGTAAAGCTTGTCTGCACGGTGTCAACCAAAAGTTTGTTCTGGCAATGAGTAAAACTCTAAATTTAAGTTGCAGTAATCTTGGCATAATGAAAACACCATGTGATTTAAGTGTTAACCTAGACTAGTAGGTGAAGTGTGGATACACCAAGGTTTGAACACAGCCTCTCACTTAACATTTCAGTTGCGGTAGGTGAATTTTGATGCTTGTAAAATGCATAAAATGCTCCCATATTTAGACTAAAGTACATGTTAAGTAATCCTAGATAGCCAAAATTAATCCACCGTGCTATCACTCATAGCCCCTGTGTGGGTTTGGGGCAGTTTATCATTTAATAGCCTGAATATACTACAGCAGAGGTGGCCAGAATAAGTAAATAATGCCTGAGGTCACACACGAGTTTGTAGCATCTCCAAACGATGAAACAAGCAAATCTGGGTGTGCTGCACTATTCTTCAATGAATTACAATTTTGATAAAAAACTCAAATAAATTATGATTACAACATTGTATTCACAGAAGCTTGTATAAGAAAAAAAGAAAGTTTAAAGATTTTCCAGAATCTTCAATGCTGTGATAAAAATATTCAAAGGACTATCTTAGAGTGAAAGTTCCATGGATGTCACTGTAATGTCCTCTGTATTTCTGTGAATGCATCTGTGCCCTCTTTCAAAAGCACTACAGGAGTACATGCAAGCTGTAATCATGCACAAGAGTCAAGGAAGGAAATTCCGTCTCCATTCTATGGTAAGGACGACAATGCTTGCATGATTTAAAACCACTAAAGGATCACAAAGGTGTCACTTGTGGCCAATATTGTCAGTGTATAAAATTAAGTCCAGCTGTTATTGTTATTATTATCCTTCAAATGGTTTAAAATCACTTATGCGCAAATGAGATCTATGACATCCTAAACTTCATGGTAGCAGCCTTAGTCAGTAGGACAAGCACATATACATAGTACACTTTATCTAATTTGTCTTCACTGGGGAGATATGTGCAAATAAAAAGAGAAAACACTACAAGAGTGGCCTGGAACATCAAATGAGATCAAATGAAACAAAAAGAAGCATTGACAAAAACGTCTTGGTTCTTTATTGGCAGCCGTCAACCAAGTAAATACAGCAAGACATCAAAACATATTTAAATATTATTAAATGTTCTAATATAAGCTGTTTTGAATTAATACACACTGCAGCGATGCTTTAAACATGAAGTAGGAATTACAAGTAACGGTCACACACCACAGCACAACTGACAGCTGCAGCTATTGGCACAGTGAACACTAAGGCACCGCTGTGACCATGCCCATGACAGAGGAGCAGATTTTCTGCGTCCTCAAGAAATTAAGCCTTCATTCCAAAACTGCAAAAGTGACAGCTACCTAAAACAGCACCAAGACAAACGGTTTTCAAGATAGCACTTTTTAAATGCTTAAGGACAAGTTCAACAGTAGCAACAACTCACCAGCCACTTTGGTCACAACAGCTTTCTCAATGACACGGCCAAAGAAGTCAACGGATACCTGTACATATAAATAACAATATTGCAGCATTTCTCACCAACACTAGCAAGAACCTAACTTTTGCAAGTTGCTTTATTAGCACCACCATACCGAATGCGCTTTAGAAAGGACACTTCCCACTCACATCTGTGCTTGACAGGGTGGCTCAGGGCACACAAAGTAATAAGACTGCATACAATGCATACACTTCACACACAGCCCTTTTAGAACCCAGAAACACTGACTCTGTCATTTTGCAGTGTGCACCCATTCACACAAAGAAAAAAGGGCCAACTGTTTGACTATGACCACCCTTTGAACAAAGCCCTGTCTCACCCTTGGCTGCTCAACAATCTGTGGCGCAGGCTTCAGTGTTGGTACTCCGCTGGTACTATTAGCTGCCACTGCAGATTGCCTTGCATCTTGTACCGCTGAAGAATCACTTTTCCTCATTTTCTCCAGTTCTATCTGAAAGAGGCAATGCAAGACAGATATCAGTATCAGCCAATCCAAAATTATGCAATGCACCGCACTGTAATTTCGATTGAGAAGCAATATACACATGTGGAAGCTGTTTTGCTTCCAAGCAGAATTGGTCAAACTGTGCCCAACACACCACCAGATATTTCAAGAAAAATTGCAAATGGAACCACCGCAAATGAAAAGCACCATTTATGCACCATTGATGCACCATTGATGAGCATTACCTATACAACTCTACTGAATGGGCATGTGAAACGCTTTATGAACTATTTGGGATGACCCAGTTGTGGTAAGCCACATTCGCCAGTTTTATGGATAAAACTGAAAACAGGAAAGAAGGCTGTCATTGTTGAGACTGACCTCAACCTTTCATATACATCACACCACGTGGATCCCGCCAGAAAGACCCCAACCCCCACCCCAATCCAAAATTCAGCACACAAGGCAGTGAGAGACAGTGCTGGCCAGCTCGGCACTGGAAAACCATTGAAAGCTGATTGCCAAGGCCAAAAGTACTACTACTATAGCTTGAGCCCTGAACTTGGGGCTCCACTAAGCGTATCTGGCAACCCTACGATTCCTCATACACGACCAACGTAAAGCTTCTATCCCTATTGCTTTCAAATGAATCTGATGTGACAGGGAAAATTAGCATCCACCTGTTTGAAGCACAAAGCTACAAGGAAATCAAAACGGATTTCTCAGAAATGAAAGCTTCTTTGTTGTAGAAAAATTCGCCCTGGTTTTGGGTTAAAATCTGGGACCAACACCTGTTCGGAGTGCTCGCTCTACCAAATGAGCTAACCAGGAAAGATTTCCTTGTAGCTTTCTGCTACAAATGGCTGGATGCTAATTTTCCTCGTCATAAGCATTATTCCACCTTGCAGAACTCCACAGAACTCATCTGCCATATTCATGCCCAAGTGCTCCAAGTTGTCAATCAATTCGCCCTTGTGCTGCCAATTCCTAACCTCCAGGTTAGATAATTTGGTAGAGCGAGTGCCCCAAACTGGCGCTGGTCTTGGGTTTAACCTCGAACTAGGAAGAATTTTTCTACAGCTAAGAAGCTTTCATTTCTAAGAAGCTTTCCTTGCAGCTTTGCACTACAAAGGAATGCCGTATTTTCCGGTGCATAAGACGTACCTTGTATAAGACGCACCCCCCAGTTTTCGCAAGTTTTCATGCAAATTAACATATAAGAAACACCGGTGTATAAGACGCACATATATTCACTCACTTCCCGCAAAGAAACTTCAGAACGTGGGGTTGAGCAAGCATTGTAAAATGCCGTACTTACGTTTCTGAGTAAGAAAACTTCTACTACACCAAACTTGCGAGAAAAAATAATGCACACCCACTGAAACGTTCCACATGACTGCAGGAAAAACATTTTATTCGTCGAAGCCCTCAAAGTCCTCGTCCTCCGACGCGCTTTGGATTTGGAATAGTTCAGCGATGCTGGGACTTCCTCTGCTTCCTCTTCGGAATCGCTGCTGCTGCTGTCATCATCGAGGTCAGGCGCTGAGGATGCTTGCAGGCCTGCTTTGTGGAACCCTGCAGTTACGGTGGCCTGTGACAGCGCACACCAGGCTTCGCGCACCCACTTAGCGACCTCACAAAACGAAGCACGCCTCATGCGTTCGGTTGCGGTATAGCTATGCTCGCCGTCGGACATCCACAATGCGTATTTTCGCACAAGCATGTACCAGAATCTGCCAGCAGACTTCAAGGACAAGCTTGAGAGATTCCAGGCTTCCGTTAAGAAAGCCATTGAAGATGATGGCCTCGGCAACAGCCATATAATATGGACGAGGTGCCACTTACGTTTTACATTCCGATGGAAAGGAGTGCGGCACCTAAAGGTGACAAGTCCGTCACCATCAAAACTACCCGGCCACGAAAAAGCGCACTTCATGGTTGTGCTTAGTAACGCTGGTTGTGCTCGCATATGTTGCGCCGACGGGCAAAAACTTCCGCTAATGATGATATTCAAGCGGAAAACGATGCCAAAATAGCCCTTCCTGCCTGGCATCGTCATGGAAACGAACGTGAAAGGCTGGATGGACGAAGAGATGATGGGCAAGTGGCTCGAAAAAATGCTTTTCTAAGCGACCAGACGGTTTTTTTCATGCGAAGAAGGGCCTCCTGGTCTTGGATAGCATGCGGGCACATATAACGGAGCTCACTTTAAAGTGCATTAAGGCAAAAAACTGCACCGCTGCGGTTTTCCCAGGCAGGATGACGAAAATTCTTCAGCCGTTGGACATCTCAGTGAACCGCAGTTTCAAGGCTCTCCTGATGATTGTGTTATTTACTGTGAAATTAACGACAATAACGATGTCTCTTGCCTTCAGTCCGACATTAACAAGGTTCTGGATTGGTGCAACACTTGGAGTATGAAACTAAACATTAATAAGTGCAAGCACATGCGCATTTCTCATAATTCCAATGAACCTCCTACTTACCACATTAACAATGTTACTCTTGAAACTGTGTTCTCTTATAAGTACCTCGGTGTTCACATTTCTTCTAACCTGTCCTGGAAAACTCACATCGATCATATCATAAATAACGCCAATCGCATGCTTGGGTATCTTCGCAGGAACTTTTCTCAATCATCCAGTTCTATTAAATTACTGCTTTATAAAACACTGGTTCGCTCGAAATTAGAGTACTCTGCATCAGTCTGGAGCCCTGGCATTGATTCACTCATTTAAGACTTGGAAGCTGTGCAAAACCGTGCCTGTCGTTTCATACTCTCTAACTATCACCGAACAAGTAGTGTAACCGCCATGAAATTAAGTTTGTCCCTCCCTTCTCTCTCTCATTGCAGGTATGTAGCTTCATTATGTCTCTTTCATAAAATTTACTACAACAGCTATCTGAAAAACAAATTACTCACAAGGCCCTCGTACATATCAGCTCGCATTGATCACCGCAATAAAGTTGGGATTCCATCTTGTCACACTACATGTTTTCATGACTCATTCGTACCCAGAACTTGTGTCAGTTGGAATGCCCTTTCCCATGACGTTACTGACATAGCAGATATTAATATGTTTCGTAAAACAATTGCTATCTTGTGAATATATTTATGCTTGTTACTCTTTGTATAATTTCTTTTTCTCTTATCAAAATTGTTCTCGTGTATTCCCACTTCTTTTTTTCCTTTTTGTCTTGTTGTGAGTTTTCGCCAGCCACTTTGTACTTTTTTTTTCCTTTATGATTTGCTGTTTATTGTATTCGTTATGTATCCCCACTCCCCTCTGTAATGCCTTCTGGCCCTGAGGGTACAATAAATAAATACATAAATAAATAAATAAATAAATAAATATGTTAGGGAAATACGCTCAGCACGGACCAACCGAACAAATGAAGTTGCAAATGGCAACTAGCCCAACTCGTTGAATGACAGCGTGGCCGGCATGGTGGCCGAAGCCGAGCCGATCCCGTTGCGCACCTATCGCCATCTTACGCCGATTTCACTAACTGAGTACAGCTCACTATGGTGCAGCCTCCAAAACTCGCGCAGCTTCAGTGAGCTGAGAACTTGCACGACGACATACTTCTTTTATTATTTTTCCGTTTTTGTACTTTGGTTTTGTTGTGGAACTGTAGTACCGGCACGCTGTCTTCGTTATCATAATTATGACGCATCATTCGCGTCGGACTGCTCTAGTCGTTAAAAAAAAAGACTCATCAGCATCAACACGAGTTTCTCCCAAAAGAACTACAAAAAAAGTACGTATAAGACGCACTGTTGTATAAGACGCACCTCCGAAAATTTTGGAAAAAAACCGCGTCTTATACACCGGAAAATACGGTACATGCTAATTTTCCCTGTCATAATCGTTACTCCAGCTGGTGAAATTCCGCAGAACTCATTTGCCACATTCATGCCCATGTTCTTCGAGTAGTCGATCAATTCGCTCATTTGGTAGAGTAAGCACATTGGACAGGTGTTGGTCCTTGGCTTGAGCCCGGACCATGACGAATTTCACGAGAACTAAGAAGCTTTCATCTCTGAGAAATCCATATGGATTTCCTTGTAGCTTTGTGCCACGAACGGGTGGGTGTTAACTTTCCCTGTCAGTGTTGTTCCTCCACTTTGTGGAATTCCACAGAACTTATTTGCCGAGCCTGATGTGAGCACTTGTTTACGGCACCAAACATACATATTATACTATCATCAGCTATTTACGTCAAAACTGTGCTTGTCATCTTACTTATTCATTGTCCTTTGCGCTGCTCTCCATATGAACCTTAACCAAGTTGCCCAACTCGTTGCTCTTGTATCTCCTTTAGAATTGATAATAAATGATTAGTGATCCATAAAGCCAGCATACGTAATCCTGGCTGATTGAAATGCCCCGCACCTATACCCCATCTCAGAAGTTCCGCTCAGCACTGTGGAAGTTGCAGGGCTCAGAAGATTGGAAGGGTGCAAATGTCTGAACATGAATTGATCCGCGCCGCGTCATCTGCTTAATGTCTCCATGGTGTCTGCATGCAGGCATAGGGCAAGTGCAGGCAAACAGACGGCAATGCTAGATAAAAATAAATATGGTGGCATCCACTGAAGCGAGTGCCCTCCACTTCGAATATATCAGGTCTTTGTCCTGCATTGTGTGGAGTGCAAGTTCTGAACTGACGTATGTATCTGCTTTAGATTGATGCCATAAAGCTTACACACTGGAAAGCATTCACTATCGCTTTGCGTGGTTTACAAGAGCCACTCTTAAATTATCAGTACCCTAGGCCAAGCAGGTGGGGCTGAATGAACAAGTCATCCCAATAATAACATCTCGTTGTCCTCGGCGAGAGTTGATGCGAAATCAGGGTCATTTTTCACCATTTATTTATCACTGACAGGACAGTGGGCAAGTATCAAGTGCAAGTTCTGATTAAAGCGGGCAGTTGCCTGTGCATGGACGCTGCCATTTTGACTTGTAACCAGAGGTAACCAGAATTACTGGTGGTTACCGATACAATTAAGGCATATGATGTGCATGCACTGACAGGACAGTGGGCAAGTATCAAGTGCAAGTTCAGATTAAAGTGGGCAGTTGCTTGTGCATGGATGCTGCCATTTTGACTTGTAACCAGAGGTAACCAGAGTTACTGGTGGTTACCAATACAATTAAAGCATATGATGTGCATGCAAACTGCAATAAATTTGTCATGTATTGATGGGATGTAATGCATGCCAAACAATTGCAAGCACCTCAACCATGCCAATCATAGGGCTATTACAGCAGCTATTACAGCACTATGTTTTGCTGTGCAAACATGTGTCTTACTTGCATACCATAGCTTGGGTAGTGCTCAACAGCAGTGGTGAGATGGAGTATAGTTACAGCAGCAACACGAAGTCCAACTTTCTGGATTGTGTATTTCCACTGTCTACAACATTTGTTGAACATTAAAGATAAGCCTACATAACAAGCCTTCTTCACTGCAACAATATTGTAGCCTCTAGGTCATGCTATACCTTCGTACCCACAAAGGGTGCCTACAGCTTCATTCAAAGACTGCCCTAGCTTTTTCTTCAATGTCCTGATATCCCATCACCGCTATCTTTCATGTATACATTCCAAAGCAATCACGTATGTGACCGAACTCACGACTTCATGCTCAGCAGCAAACTGTAAGCTATCAAGTCATCAGGGGCAAAACTACTCTAGTAATAATGTTAACAGTTCTGTCATTTTTTTTAGTTCATTGAGAAGTAAGAAGAATAAAAGCCCATAAATTCTGCCTGTAGCAAGCCAGAAATAATGCAATAAGGCTTCAACACCACATTCCACACTTACCTCCCTAGCAATGAGCTGTTTCGTAGCATATGGGAGCTGCTGCTGTGGTGTAATGCCAGGAAACTGCACAACCTCTTCAATGTTACTGCAAACAAGTTTTGACAACGTCACGCAATATTAGGTAAAGAATATAGTGTATCATCATAAACAAGTTAACTTAAAGGGGCCCTGAGACACTTTTTGAACATAGGAATGCTGCCAAGCTGTTCTATTCTAGGACCCTTGTTATTTATACTTTATATAGACGATATATGTAGTATCCCTTACACAGAAAAACTAGTCATGTACGCAGATGACACGAATGCCTTTTTCAGTGCGGAAACAATGGCCGATCTTCAAGTTACTGTAACTAATTATTTAAGACATATCGAATTCTGGCTCCATGAAAACAAGCTTGCCTTAAACGCAAGTAAAACAAAGTACGTTATATTTAGGCCTACTAATAAGCCATGCATTACAATGAAATTCTCCTTCCAGGACACCACGCTAAAGTGTGTTAAAACACAAAAATTTCTAGGAGTATGGTTCGAGGAAAACATGTCATGGAACACCCATGTATCAAAACTTGCCCCTGAATTAGGCAAAACTGTAGGCTGCATGTATAAGCTATCGGACCTTGTACCTTTATGGCTAAAAAAGGGTATATACTACGCCCATTTCTATTCTCGGTTATCCTACTGTGCGCTGGTATGGGCAAAAACGTCTGCTCAGAACCTAAACAAACTAGAGGTATTACAGAAAAAAGTTCTTAGAATATTTGAAAATTTTTATGGGCTTCCTAGCGAATTACGTACCCGCCAGCTCTTTTTGAACCATGATCTCACTAGAGCAAGTGACCTTTATGCATATAAACTAATACTTTATACTCAGAAAAACAAACTTCATCAACATTCGGTTGACAGCTCCCACCGATACACTCTCCGAAATCAATCCAATCCAGTTCCCCTTTCTCGCACACGTTACGGTAAATGCCTTCTAAAATGTCAGATACCTACAATGTTGAACAAATTTTCAACTAGTATCGACTTCGAACTGCCTGTACGTAAGTTCAAGAAACATGTGCGAAGTCTGTTGCTCAACATACAGCATCTGCTCAAATGGCACTATCTATATTTCTACATGTTTTTTTACTTTATATCATTTTGTATTAAAACTGTTGTTTTTGCGCATGTGCACATAAGATTTATGTAACCCATATACAATCCATGTGTTTTTTGTTAACTAAATGGAAAAAGAAACCAGCTCTTATTTTGGCCTATGCATGCACAGTGAATTACGCGACATCTTCAACTGCCTGCCGTTCTTGTACGGGTCTTTGGGCTCTCTCAAGATGTCTGTGACATCTTTTCGCCTAAGGACCTCCGACTTGATGTGTTGGAAATAAACTTGACTTGACTTAAGAAAGCATTCATGAACACCCAGTTACTGTACACCACAGCAAGCAGAGAGTACCTACATTTTTGCTCAAACACCATCCTGCTTGCCATGAAGCACTGATAAACGTGGCAGCATTAGCCCAATTTCTTGACATTTTACATTGAAACTTCCAGCCCAGGACTAGGAACTTAAGGATCAGTATGGTGGTGCCATGTGCTGGAAAAAGCTGTGCCAATACTATGGCTGCCACCATTAGGCAGCGCAAAAAGCACATCTTGGAGACTACTGCAATGCCTATCCTAAGTGCGTTTATGAGCAAAGTAACATATTAGCAGAGTTTGCAGTTATACAAGGGGCGACCTAAAGGTTTGGGGAAATTAAAAAGTGCAAGTGATCTTGGTGTAGTACATATTTCCACTGCTAGATACAGTGAGCAGTATTCTTTGTATATCAGTGTGCTTAAGGTCGTGTAACTGTGGCCAAATGTAGTTTTGCAAGGTCTGGTACTTCAACACCATGTTTTACCAATTTCGCGCATTTCTTTCGTGCCAGGACTGATCAGTAAAGAACAGATGCTCCACCACATCTCTGTACAGAAATGAAGTGACAAATCAGCAATGTTTCCAGATTCCTCTCTAATGTAATAACCCTGGATGAAACATAGTCTTGTTGCTATGATTCTGAAACCAAGCAGCAGACATTGGAATAGAAGTCAGCAAGACCCCCACAACCGAAAGAGGCACATTGGTGCCTGAGCCACCCCTGATCACACATGGCTGCAGCGGTTACCTTGACAAGCCAATTCGACAGCATTGAGTTGCTTTATTTTTACAAAGCAGTGCACGTTTTAAAAGGTTCAACAAAAGGAGGCAGCAATGAAAAGCATGCAGTATGCTTTAAAGGGCCTCTCATCAGGTCTTGCCATTTTGATCTGACAAGTTCAGTGCATTTCAGTGCAGTTCAGTGCAATATGCACTCATGATCATGTTTGCGACGAGCCAACCACATCACTATGTGCCACAGAAGGCACTCAAATTTCAAACTGAACAATGTTTACTCTTTTCTCGCAAGTACCCTGCTCCAAGGTGCAGAGAACGTTGTCAAGCACCAAACTGTACAGACGGCACATGACACCACTCATAGTGACACATAACACGTGACACCTGTCGAGGGCATGCAACAAACTGCCCAGACCAACAAAGAGGCGGCTGCTTTCTCAGAGGTGATGAGCAATCAGAGCAGCTGCGAGCACAACAGCGCACTCTTCACCTCGCAGCATTGGCGAGTGGTGAGGGTGTCATACTGGCAGTGACTCTCGCCTCCTGAAATGCTAATTTCATGCTGCTTTATATGTACATCTTTATTTCTACTAATAATGAAACATTTTAAGGGGCACTGTTAACCTTTACACAACGAAAGATTATTTCAGTTCACATTACCAGTAGGTATCGAGTGAGCCACTATGCCTAAAGTGGTGAGCGGACACATAAGTCTCTATAGGGACTTGGTTGGGGATTTGTCACAAGACATTGGCAGGCCACGTGATGAGAAGGCTAGATAACCGATGGACAGTTAGAACAACAGAATGGATACCAAGAGAGGGTAAGCGTAGCCGTGGACGCAGCGGTGGTGTAGTGGTTATGGTGCTCAGCTGCCACCCAAAAAACACGAGTTCGATCCCAGCTGCGGCAGTCGCATTTTCCATGGAGGCGAAAATGCCAGAGGCCCATGTACTGGGCGTTGTCAGTGCACGTTAAAGAACCACAGGTGGCCAAAATTTCTGAAGACCTCCACTATGGCGTTCCTCTCCTTTCTTATCTCTTTCACTCCTTTTCCCCTATCCCCAAGGATGCTCAGCCATTCTCCTGTCATGGGCTGCAGAAATTAGCGTCATTTCCTTAACCGAACCACAATCAGTAACATGGGGTGAAAAAACTGAGAAATTTACAGGCGTCAAACGGAATCAGCTCGCGCAGGATGGGAAAGGATGGAGAGCACTGGGAGAGGCCTTCGTCCTGCAGTGGACATAAGATAGGCTGATGATGATGATGATTTAAATGTTAGCATGTTTAAAGAGTATATGTCGTGTAAGACTTTACTGTACATAGTATTTTATTAATTGTAAGAAATTTGCGACTTGAGGTGTTAAAGAAAAAATATAAAACCTGACAGCTCTTGACACTCACGGACCTCAATGGTTGAACAAGTGACATGGTGGCTTGGCTGCTGCAACAGTCCCAGGGCTCCAGCAGTTACGCTACTAAAAAAATTTGAATGACTTTTCAATAATTAACTAATATATAACACTTTATGTTGACAAGAATGATCGCAATAATTTACACCATCTGTTTTTATTATAATATGATGGTGAACACACTCATATAATGAATGCAACCCCAAGTTTAGGCATCCAAATTTGGAATTTTTTTCTCCCGCGTAACATAGGGACTCCCAATTTTGATCCCCTGCAGTCCCGCAAATGGTCACGCTGTAGCCTTCCCACTTCACTTGACCTGGCTGATGTCATGGCAACAGAAACAGCAGACGCCCGGTGCCTCTTTGCCCTAGTGGCCTTCCACCCTCCACTGCTTACTGCAGTGTTCGGGAGCCATTCGTCCCGGCAATTCAAAACTCCAAAGTATGGCCTCCTACACCAAAGTATGGCCTCCTACATTGCACTGTGGCAATCTTGGACTTCATGTTTAATGCACACAGCTGAGACACCCAGCAGTAGCGATATGAAGGAGAAATGAGATAGTGAGCCATTCTGATAATGGTAAGAAATATCTTACCACCACGCTTGGCTTGGTAAGCCCACCAAGCCAAGCTGGCACAGCGATATGCATCACCCTACGTATCATGTGTGTCATTATGGGCAGTATCCATGGCAACTTATTATTTGGCAACTTGGCTTAACATTCCAAAACAGTTTGGCAGCAGTGCGCAAGCCATAAGCACCAGACTAATTCTTCTGTTTCTTGCAGTGGGTGCCGATTATCCAAGGAGTGACTGACAGGATTTGGCAGGTTCAGCACGCACTGCGATGCAAGTTCGGAGCCTGATAGCTGCTGCTTCTTTGCGACTTGCTGCTCCGTCACAAGGGCCAATCACCAAGACGTCACCAGCTTCGACTGCTATAAAAAGGCTGTCAGCTCAACCCCTAGACACAGTTTGGCAGCAGTGCGCAAGCAATAAGCACCAGAATAACTCTTCTGCTTCTTGTGGGTGAACTATACCTCTAGTTTTCCCTGCACACATTATAAGTCTCTGCGCACTGCTGCCAAGCTCTGCTAGGGTTTTATTATATTTGCATTCAGTTGTGTTTTTGTGTTTTATTTGTACTGAATTCTGTTTTTCCTTGCAACAATGTTGAAAGATTTCGTGAGAGCTCTGGATGATTTCAAGCGTGAAATGAGACTTGAAATGCACCCTGTCAAAGAAAGTGTGAAGTTTTACAGTGACACTTGCGATGAAACCAAGGTAATTAACACAGAACTGAAAGCTTTGAAGCAGGAACTGAGCATCCTGCTAAAAAGTAACGAAACTCTCACGAAAGAAAACAAGCAGCTAGTGCAGCGAGTCGACGAGCTGGAACAATATAGCCGTTTGAATAATCTAGAGCTTAAGGGTGTCAAGTCAGTCGACAATGCTGATGATGTCATACAAAGACTTGGCAAAGTCATTGATGAACCACTTTGTGCTGCTGACATTGGCACGTCACAAGATAACGACATGAGTAGCGGGTGAGAGCAACATTATCGTTTGTTTTATGTGCTGCGATAAGCAACAGGCGGTTCTTGCGAAGGCTAGAAAGCAACAAATCACAAATCGGATGCTGGGACTTCCTGGACCTGATTGGGCGTATGTTAAGCATTTAACCCACCCTAATAAGCAGCTACTGGGAACCACAATCGTCTACAAGAAAGAAATGTCTTGGAAATTCGTTTGGACAAGCGGGGGCAAGATTTTTGCCAGAAAGAACGAATCTTCCAATGCCATCAGGATTGCCGATGAGGGCGATTTGTGCAAGACATCTGTAGTAAGAGGCTATTATTAGCTAGAGAAAGTGGAACCGAAGAAGACGAAGAGTGCACACTTGTGCGAGCCAAACATGAAGTGTGTGGGCTTTGGAACACCGACGGGCAGATCGAGTGTGGTCAGTGAGCCAGAAGAAGTACATTCGACCCAAGGAA
The DNA here is from genome assembly GCA_013339685.2 of Hyalomma asiaticum. Lineage (NCBI taxonomy): Eukaryota > Metazoa > Arthropoda > Arachnida > Ixodida > Ixodidae > Hyalomma > Hyalomma asiaticum. Next base: position 88,853,727 of record CM023481.1, read on the forward strand.
GCAGGCGCACTGAGCTGGTGCCATCAGACCAGCCGGGATGAGCTTGGCGTTCCCCTCCGGCGAGCGAGTGTTCCTGGCAGGGCCTTGCGGGTTGTCCCTGTCGTGGACATGCAAGCGGGCCAGGGCGAGCAGCTGGACCTATGCCAGGTGGTGTGTCCGAGACCAACCAGCTACCGACTCGTGGCCATGGTGCTGAGTCTGCTCGGGTCCGGCACACCCGACTGCTAAGGGCATGGCCACGGTGTCACGTATGTTCCAGTCCAGCACAACCGGCCGCTGAAGGTGTGATCACGGTGCCACGTATGTTCCATTCTGGCACAACCGCCTGCTGAGGGCGTGGCCATGGTTCCGCGTATGTTCCAGTCCGGCACAACGATTTGCTGAGGGCGTGGCCCTGGTGCTACGTTGGGTGCACCATATTCCGATGTGCTTCTGAGCGAGCAGCTCAGGATCTGCTCGTGTCCTCCTGTACGACTCATTGTGGCCTTTCCTGCTGCAAGCGAGCGATGGCTACAATTTCAGCGGTACTGTGAGTCATCTCCGATGGACTTCTAACAGACTCTGAGTTAGACAGTACATGCCGGTTATTTGCGTGAGCGTAGGGGTAAGACCCTGGAGGAATAAGCAGGGGTCAGACTGCCTGAAGTCATTTTGGAGCAATTTTTGAAGCAAGCAAAATTGTATTTTGGAGCAGTTTGGAGCAGAAAAAAATGCAGTATGGAGCATCTTGGCGCAGGAAAAATTGCAGCTTGGAGCAAAAATAAATTTCTATTTGGAGCAGATAAAATTTCCTTTTGCAGCTGTTTCAAGCATGAAATCTGAATTTCAGTGGAATATTGTTGTATTGAAGTAAACAATCAATTTACAACAAGAGAGAATAAACCAAAATGAGCCTTGTACTGCAACTGTCTCATTGTCAGAGCTGAGTTTTGAAGACTGCAGTGAAAATGATAGTCTATCATTTATTACAACTTCAGCACTAGTGCAGAAATGCCTAGACAGATAAGTGCCATGGCAGCGTGATGACGGTCACCAGTGAACGCGCCTGTACAGCAAAGCCATGTCACGATGAGAAAATGCGGCTATCTGCTCGGCAGCGCGTGAAACGCAGCGCTCTTCAACACCACGGTTTTACTGAGCGACAATCCGAACTAGCACACCGCTGTACGATGCCGCCTCCTTGTACGGGACCCATGTGCTCCGCAAGGATGCAAAATGCACGTTGCTTACAGAAACGAAAGCCACTCGGCATTGTTGCGCTGACCCAAGATACTCACCGCACTATTAAGAGGCGTGAACGATTACAAGATGAGCGTGCCCGAGGACCACTGCGAGGTAAGCAAGCGAGCATGACATAGGAAGCGTTCCTGCCGCAGAAGCGTGAGCATGTGATGCGCTGCGTGTAACTACGTAGGAAGGATCAGATCCATACAGCAGCTACACTGCACTTTACGAAATGGTATTGCAGGTTGCCGCACAGATGTGCGCGTCGCGGAACGCGAGACGAGTATGTTGTCCATCCACTATGGTGCCGTTCCAGCTGCTGTGTCACGGTACCACTTTCCCAAATCATAGTTTTGAAATATTCTTTGGAACTGCACACTAAAGCACAGTCGTGCGAAAATATCACAGTTTCTTCATCACTGATAAGGTACGCATATTAAATAAAACGTAGGAGGTCTCTGCACCAACGGGACCCCTGAGCGAATACTGTCCCTCAACAGCTAGCGTACATTGCTCAGACTGCCAGCTGAAAGCTTCTTCTTGCCGCAAGCCAATGCCATCGCAATGCAGTCGAAGCGCTCATGGAGCAGCTGTGCCGAGAATGTTTCTCTGTAAAATTGCGTAACGTTCCTGGTGCTATAATAGGGTGATTCCACGTAAGATCGAACAACGCATGGCTGGTCACCCTCTTAAATTTATTTCAAAATTTATATATTGCTGCCCGATGAGGGGAAGGAAGAGATCCGCAGTTGGTTTTGCTAGCAAAAATTTTTTCGAAGCGCCGGGAGTCAATAATGATGAAGAGGTGGAGTGCCGCGCTTACCAGCTCTTCTGTTTTGGCCAACTTTGGTTATTAATTACACAAACTGTACTAAGGTTAGGAGGCTGAAATTTATTTCAGTAATTATATGCATGCTTTTGCTTGTGTTCAATTATTTTTGCTTTTTATGGGAAGCGTAGATATTTTTATAAAAATCCTCAAAATCAGCCTAGGAAGAATTTTTCTGTCTATTTTGTGGGCTTATATCTCAAAAAAGGCTTGTGGCAGAGCGGCGAAAATTCCGCATTACGTTCTAAGCATACTCGTTTGTCAACCTGCAAAATATTATATTTATATGATTTTTCAATAAAGAGACACGGGCGGGCTAACTTCAAAAAAACACCGAACAATGAAAATTTCTGACGACAATTAAAAAAAAACCCATTTTGATATTTTTTAAACTTTGTACACTTATTCTCCTTCATATTGGCCTTCACAATGACCAAAAACATATTGCATAATTTTGTTCCACTATGAGTTACAGGCCATCGAATTAGACCCTTACGGAAAGCTCAGCGAACCATGCACGTCTGATTATTCTGACATTTGTGATCGCGTACGGCTTTTCAATTTTGGCATGATAATGTGCCCGGTCATTTATGTGTGAACGCTGCATATTAGCTGTGAGGGACACAATAATGAATGATTAGGGGTCAGTTTTGTACGTGTGGGGTTCTTTGATGCGCTGCGGTATCGGAGCGCAGACAGATATTTTCCGCCTTTACCTCAGCAAAAAGGCAGTAAGAACTCGATGCGTAGCTTAGATTACCCCCCCCCCCCCCAAAAAAAAGAAAAGAAGAAAGGATAAAAATGCAATAAGCAAAGAGCGCTTTCCAAATAATCTTTAGCAAAATGGAAAATTTGTGAAGGTCAAGAACAACCACTTCATTAAACCATGTTCCTGGGCTGAAATTGTTTATTCCATTGATTAGACTGTTCAGACTTCTTCATTCATGTACACATAACTCCTTCCAAGCAGAGCCGGCTATTCGTGCCACATACAAGCCAGGAGATGCTTTCGTTGACGTGGATAGCTGCCAGGCATGCCAACACCATGGAACGCGTGTACTCTTATCCACTCTTCCTTCTTTAACTCGCCGAAGGCAACAACTTCTTTTTCTTCAAGGTGTATTAGATGCACATCTTTGAGTTTCTCTGATAAAACGGTTAGAAAGTCTCTGGCTGTCCGAATTGCACTTTCAGGGTTGTTGAGCATTGCCTGATGCTTGACGAGACCTCCGACTCCATCGCATGCGTTTTCGCCGTGTCCAGTTGCTGAGAACACCCATTGGGTACTGGGACAACAGCTCTTTCGGAACTCGAAAAGCCGATATCTATTTTTGAAATGACTGGCGGCTCCATCACTCACATGTCACGTTGGAGTAAACCGGCAGGTTGTCTTCCACCCACTCTTTCGCTGGAGCCAAGCAGGCGTGAGCGGAGTCGTAGCTCAAGTCGTCACTAACAACAGCGAAACTCCTCGTAGATTTTCTCGTTGTGACCACGTATGTAAAGACGGATACTTGCTGCTTGTGCCAGTGCCTGAGCTTCATCAAGAAGCACGACAGTCCAGTTTTCGGCAAAATCAAAGTGGAATACAATGCTTCCACGCTGCGTGCATTGCTTTTCCTCGTATATGGCTCTACTTTGTGTCAGTGGTTGTGCATGATCCACCTTTCCACCAATACTCGAAGATGATTCAAAAAAGTGTCAGCACCCAAAACTTTTTTCACACGGTCGCCTGCCTCCCGCATTGCTAGTAATATTTCGTCTTCTGGGATATTAAGTTCCTCCAGTGTCAGGGACCTGCCTTTTGGACACTGATTGCATTCGCCTAAAAGGCACTCCGATGGTGATGGAATGCAAACGAACGCTGACTGAAGCTCATCAGCATCGATTCTGTGGCCAGTAATGTTCTCAACAGCGGCAAGGCAAAGCTTACAGTTGGCGCAAATGGCACAAACACACACATCATGCTGGGGATAACATTTTACCCGGCGCGGTTGCAAGGTGTAGAATCTAATCTGAGATAGGTGCTCGCATCCGTTTACCAATTGTTTTGCTTTTGTTTCCTTTGGCGTTCTATACCTTGCTTTGCCACTGGAGTGCCACGTCCATGCGTTCTACTGATCGCAAGTGGCGGTGCACAGTTTCTCTGGCGGCAGCGGCTGTCAACCGCAGTGCGTGAAGCAAGCACTCATAGCTACCTGATAGTGTTTTGATCTTGCTTCCATCTCCGCCTTGTTATCAGCGCCTAAGTGCGGTGCGAACAAAAGGCAGAATGGATAGCGAATCTCCAGTCCACACGCGCTGAAGTTACCCAAGAAGTGTTTAGAACACTTTTGGTCTGAGGAGGCGAAAAGGAGCTCTGACTGTGTCTCTCTTAGAGCATCGGGGGGCACGCGCACCTGCTAGCTAGCCCCGCGCTCATGGCTGCTCGGGTGACCAAATCGCTTCGAAATTGACACCATCAGTGCCACCAACACCATTTTTCGGTGCTGCTGGCCTCTTAAGGACCAGAAATTCAATTCTGTCTTCATTTTATACACTCAGCGGGCAAGAAGCCGGATCAACAATAATTGCCTATCATTGTGTAAGGGTCTAATTCGACGGCCTGTAACTCCTAGTGGAACAAAATTATGCAATGTTTTTGGTGATTATGAAAGCCAATGTGAAGGAGAATAAGTGTACAAAGTATAAAAAATATCAAAAATGGTTTTTTTTTTTATTGTCGTCAGAAATTTTCATTGTTCGGTGTTTTTTTGAAGTTAGCCTGCCCGTATCTCTTTATTGACAAATCATATAAATATAATATTTGCAGGTTGACAAACGAGTATGCTTAGAACGTAATGCGGAATTTTTGCTGCTCTGCCGCAAGTCTTTTTTGTGATATAAGCCCGCAATGTAGACAGAAAAATGATTCCTAGGCTGATTTTGAGGACTTTTATAAAAATATCTACGCTCCCCATAAAAAGCGAAAATAATTGAACACAAGCAAAAGCATGCATATAATTACTGAAATAAATTTCAGCCTCCTAACTTTAGTACAGTTTGTGTAATTAATAACCAAAGTTGGCCAAAACAGAAGAGCTGGTAAGCGCGGCACTCCACCTCTTCGTTATTATTGACTCCCGGCGCTTTGAAAAAATTTTTGCTAGCAAAACCAACTGCGGATCTCTTCTTTCCACTCATCGGGCAGCAATATATAAAATTTTGAAATAAATTTAAGAGGGTGACCAGCCATGCGTTGTTCGATCTTACGTGGAATCACCCAATATAAACATGCCACCACTCATGACGATAGCGGAACATATTTTCAAGACACATGTTCCAGTCCATATTGTAACATGATTTTTGGGTCAATTTATGACGGCACAGATCCAGGGAGCCGCAATTTACCTGTACAGATTGAGTGCGGAAGAAGTACGAGGACAAAAGTAAGAAACATGCACGCACCAGCGCTTTCTTTTGTACTCGTCCTTCTTTCGTGCTCAACGCGTACAAGTGTGACTAACCAACAAGCCCACATTGCCACCCTCCTTAATCTCCCATTGGATGGTTAACATGAAAGCACCCTAAACTGTTTTTATTCCAAATTTGCCATTGGCCCTTCACATCAGCACGCTCAGTCATCGGCTGCACGAGCCTAAAAACAGCATGCGTAGTTCCCCACAGCAGAAATCTCTGCAGCAGCGCACACCTGGTCCAGTTCCTATATGAACCATACTAACACCCAGTTCGCTCTCAGCATCTTTGGCTACACTTTCGTCATTTTATGAGCAGCGCTGCATCGCTCAGTCCACTGATGTCTCTGTGAGCACCGAAGATCGACGTCCATGAGTTTTCATGCACACCCACCGACCAGGTGCCGGGAACACAGAAAAGTGCAATGTAGCGTGGGAAATGCCGTCGGGTTGTAAGTGAAACGTCAACTGCAGCACTTTCTTTTGGAAAACAAACCGTCCGAAGCTGTACTGGCACAGCGTGGTGCACATTCAGTCACTTTTTCGTGTTTGGAGCAGCTTGGCGCAGGGATGTAGGTTTGTATCAAAATGGCACAATTCGCGCAGGAGTCCCATACCTGGGAATAAGGCTTGTAGGAAAAGTAATTGTTGTTTGGCCACTGAGAGTGTGTATTTGTTTCGTCGTGTCGTCTATAAAGGTTTTCTTGTCCCTGACTTGGCTGTCTGCATCTGAGGGCCCAAGAACCACTACAATATCACAATAGCTGCATGATCTTTCGCTTAAGCGATCACGGCCACGTTCCAAATATCGAAGTGTTCTCTATACAACCCAGAGTCTTTTAACACTAAATTCTGCAACCGACAGCAGGAGCTAGTATCTGTTATCCACTTTAACATAAGAAGCATCAAAAACAAAGGTGATCACCTTGATCACTTCTTTACCTCATTAACAACAAAATGTGATGCATTAGTATTTACTGAGAATGGGTTGCTCGCACATGATGAGAAACTTCATGTCAATAACTACGCATATAACGGTCTGCTATGTCCCAGTGGAAGAGTGGAGGCCTTACTGTATATGTTAAATGCTGCTGCTCCCACTCTGTTCTTCAGGACTTAACTGTAACGAATCCCAACATTCAACCTCTAACTGTATCACTGCCCAATATAACTGATGTGGCAATTTATAGGCCACCGACTGGAAATAAGCAACAATTTCTTGATTTCCTTGAAAAATTGCTTGAGAACTCGAACTCTACTGCTCTTCCATTTTTACTTATCGGTGATACTAATATAGATCTATTGCATGATGATCAGAGCACTAGAGATTTCAATAATATTATTTCATCTTTAGCATGTTCCAATCACATTACTTTGCCTTCTAGAATTACACTTGATACAGCCGACCTTTTAGATGCGTTACAAGCACTGTACCATGTAATATTAATCAGGCCTGCTCAGCTCAGACATTAGCGATCACGTTCCAATTTTTTGCTTTATCAACAGTCTTCAAACCTAAGGTTACAGTTGATAGATATAAAATGCAGGAAATAACCTAGAAAAATTTGAACACGTTTCAATACCTTGTTCGGAGTATAATTGGCTTAACATACACGATATTGGCGATGTAAAGAAGGCAGTACTCAGAATTTATTAGGATGCTTTTAGATGCTTATGATTATGCTTTCCTACTAATTACAAGAAGATTAAACAGGAAGAAGGTCCGGAAGCCATGGATTAACAAAGGTTTATACGCCAAAATTCACACTAAGAACAAGATGTACCACTCTTTTATTCAGAAACGGGACCCCGACATTCTGAAGGAGTATAAAAAGTATCGAAATCAACTGAATAAAGAAGTTAAAGACAGCAAAACCAAATTATTTTTTCGAGTGCTTTATAAGAATCCAAAACAACAGTGGTAAAGTATCGAGAGAACTAACTAATGTTACAAAAGGAAAAGATAATAATATGCTGAATGAAATCAGTGCGCCGAAAGAAGAGCTGTCTGGATTAGATTTAGCATGTGCTTTTAATAAGTACTTTATCAATGTTGGTAAAATGCCCGGTGATGCACCTGAAGCTCACAATGCATTTAATAACACCATTACATCTTATCGAAGCCTGCGTTCTCACTTCCACCTTGGGAAATAGTGACTTTAATCCACAAGTTAAAAAAATTATGTATCTGCAGGCCATGAGACATAAGATCTGTTCCCATCAAGCATTTTGCACATTTAATAGCTGATGTATTGTCTTATCTTGCTAACCTAATGTTTACTATTGCCGTGTTTTCCGATGACTTAAAAATAGCCAAGGTCTGTCCAATATACAAAGGTAGAATCGAATGAAAATGTCAAATTAGCGACCTATTTCTGTGTTGCCAGTATTTTCTAAAGTACTTGAAGGAGTCATTAAATGCAAGCTTGAATGTCTTTTTGCTAGACACAACCTGATATCTGTTTCCCAGTTCGGTTTCCTGAAGAAAAAAATCTACAAATCAAGCGCTACTCGTTATTAAGGATAAAATACTCGAAAATATAGAGCACAAGCACCATACTCTCGGTCTATTGTTAGATTTTTGAAAGGCATCAACTGCATACAGCACAATATCCTTTTAGATAAGTTAGATCACTGTGGTGTACGTGGTGTTACACTTAGTGAACAATTATTTATATCATAGGATGCAATATGTACGCGTGAATGACGTTTTATCTAACCGACTAACTCACTTGCGGAATCCCTCAGGGCTCTATTCTAGGACTACTGTTGTTTTTAATATATATAAATGATATTACCAAACTACCAGACCCTCATGACATGATTATGTGTACTGATGACACGGAATATATTCGTTACAGCCAAATCTCTTGTGCAATGTAGAAGTGCTGAAAACTGGGTCAGTTGGTACATAATGTTAAACGTGCAAACCAGCCCAAAGGACGACGGACAGAAGAGAGAATGAGGTTGATTGTATTAAATTTCTCGGTGTCTGGTTCCACCAGAACTTTTCCTGGAACACACATATATCAAAATTGGCATCTGAAGTAAGTAAAAGTATTGGCTGCCTTTACAAAGTAGCTAACCTGGTACCTGTGTGGTTGAGACTGCAGATGTATTACGCACTTGTATATTCTGAATTAACCTATTGTATTCTAGTGTGGGGAGCAATTACAGCTACTAACTATCAGGAACTACTAGTCCTTCGAAACAACTTAATGAGCAAACAGACAATGAAGCCTAGGAAAACATAGGGGAAGTTAATTGTGGTATTGTAATTGTGGAGAAAGTAGAAAGGAATTAAAGTGGACGAAAAGACAAACCTGCCCTCGGTGGGACCCGAACCCACGACCTTCGGATGTCGCGTCCGATGCTCTACCAACTGAGCTACAAGGGCGGTCGTCCCCCCGTCCACTTTATTGTGTATTTATGTAGGTATTATCCTGGGAGTGTTAGGCAGCGCCACTCGAGGCCAAGGCGGCGTGTGTAGAACACACTTTCTTGCCAGAAGGCGTCACGTAGAACGTGAACTTAGACGAGATGGCTGCTGCCCAATAAGCCCTCGCATGTTACCTAAGGCACCAAGTCTGCCGCAACGAGGCCCAAGCTATGAAATAACGAAAGGGAAGGGGTCAAGGGCTCGTTCTTTATTTGTTAGAAACAACTTAATGAGCAAACAGACAATGAAGCCTAGGAAAACATAGGGGAAGTTAATCTAAGTTTGTCTTTTCGTCCACTTTAATTCCTTTCTACTTTCTCCACAATTACAATACCACAATTAACTTCCCCTATGTTTTCCTAGGCTTCATTGTCTGTTTGCTCATTAAGTTGTTTCTAACAAATAAAGAACGAGCCCTTGACCCCTTCCCTTTCGTTATTTCATAGCTTGGGCCTCGTTGCGGCAGACTTGGTGCCTTAGGTAACATGCGAGGGCTTATTGGGCAGCAGCCATCTCGTCTAAGTTCACGTTCTATGTGACGCCTTCTGGCAAGAAAGTGTGTTCTACACACGCCGCCTTGGCCTCGAGTGGCGCTGCCTAACACTCCCAGGATAATACCTACATAAATACACAATAAAGTGGACGGGGGGACGACCGCCCTTGTAGCTCAGTTGGTAGAGCATCGGACGCGACATCCGAAGGTCATGGGTTCGGGTCCCACCGAGGGCAGGTTTGTCTTTTCGTCCACTTTAATTCCTTTCTACTTTCTCCACAATTACAATACCACAATTAACTTCCCCTATGTTTTCCTAGGCTTCATTGTCTGTTTGCTCATTAAGTTGTTTCTAACAAATAAAGAACGAGCCCTTGACCCCTTCCCTTTCGTTAGTCCTTCGAAAGAGCTTTATGGTGTATCCACTGTTGCTATAGCAGACCAAGAGATTTTTCCATGTTGCCATTGTTTTGCAATTACGATTTCCTTAAGGCAAATCAAGTCTACCTTTTTTGTTTGCTGCAGCACATTCAAGTCAATAAACTACACACTCAAAATAATACTTTATCTAATGCCACATACCATTTTTGTAAACAAATCCAACGGCTCCCTAAGACACGTACTAACTATGGCAAACAAGAGTTAGACTATCAGGCAACTGTGGCTATTAGTAAAATGTCACAAAATTTTGACTTTGATGTTTCACTGAAAATGTTCAAGAAATAAACAAGAAAACATTTAATATATTCTGGTTTTTGTTTTGTGTAACACCATTTTTCACTGTTGTAACTGCATCATGAGACACCTGCAAGTGCAGCTGATTTTGCATTTACATCGTTATTTTTATTGTTATATTTTCACTTATGTGTTTGTGCTTACTTATGTCAGACTGTACAGGGGAGCCGGGGTCTTCATCAGGCATACCAGCCTTTAGCCCCGGCTTCCCCCTTTTGTACAGAAGGAAATGAACTTCACTTCAGAAAGATAAAAAGATATATGCTGCACAAAACAGACAAGGCTGAAAAGGGACACACAGACTAGCACTTATACATGTCTCTTTTCTCAACTTCGCCTAGGATATTGTACTACATCTTCTTTTTGTTTTTGATTTTTATCAAACACAGATTTTTTCATTCAGCACAGTAGTGCATGGTTTGACTTGAGATAAAGTGGAACCCACTTATAACAATATTAAAGTGCCATGTAAATTTCATCATTGTAACCAATAATTGTTACAATAGGGCTGCATGAAGAAAAGCTAAATAAGGGGAGACTAAGGCTGTTGTGTGTGTGTGTGGGGGGGGGGGGGGGGGGGGGAGGGGGGAAGGGGGATGGCTAAAAGACCCTCCCCACACTTTGTATGCTTCACAGCATGACCGTGAGCACAACAATGGCCAAAGCTAACACCATGAACCAACCTTACAGTCGGTTACAACTTAAGAATAAATATAAGCTCCCTCCATGCAACCTCACTGCGCTCTTTTTGCGTGCCTCCACGCAGCAGAGGAAGTACAGTTCCCAAAGAATGACCATAATTTCAGTGTATATAACAAGTATTTTCTAATGCTGCAATACTAATTAAATAAGGACCAGAAAGCTAAATAATTTCCTTTGTAAAAGCATAGAATTGGGAGCCTGCTGTACAATATATGCATAGTTTAAATCGCACCCTCCCATGCAGACATCTAGGAGTTAAAAGATGCCCATCTCAAAGGCAATGATTTGAGCAGTGTTATGCTGCATACACAGGATACCACATTTAATGCAAACTTTTAAAGTAATTTAATCATTTGTATTTGTTTTTAGAACATGTCACAAAGGTATTAGTAACACAATCTTTCAACTGTTTGGTCTTGACGAAATGTTTGCACCCGTAGTACCTCACACCCTTCCATGACTGCAGCAACTGTGAATCAAAGCAAAGAGTGGAAGAGGTCTTCAGTTTTTACTGTTGTACCCCACAGATGCATCTCGATAAACACCAAAATACAAACGCCATCACAGTAGTGTTGCATGCAGCAGCTATTCCTAAGGCTTTTGCGGAGGTCAAACACAGAAACACGCATTCAATGTTGCCTCCACCATGGCATTGCTGATGAATGAACATCATGCAAACGGTGCACGTGACAACAGTCACATGGGTACAGATACAGTAAAAGCTTGTTAACTCGAATTTCACGGGTTCAGAAAAAATGGCCGAACTAACCGAATGCCGAATTATCGAGAGCACCAAGAAAACAATAAACAAGTGTTTGCCACATTTCTGCATTTTCATTTTATGCATGGATACGCAAATCCTGTTCTTTTTTTGCATAAGATCTGTGTAAAAGACGCCATTCTTGTCATTCTCTGCCTTTCATCTTGTAGCGATCGTGGTGAAATGCTGCGTTTACTGCGGACGAACCTCATCTAAACTGTGGCTGCTAGCGACGCGATTATGGTTAGCTTCCATGCAGCTCTGAAGGCATGTGCATGGCCTACATGCACAGAGTCATATTCCTGGTTCCCACAGCCACTGCAGAAGAAACGTAGTTCACTGTTGCACAATCATGGATGCCAAGTACGCAGTTCTGAAGGGATCTGGCAAACACAAAAGTGCTGTTTGCTGCAGCTGCTGCAGAGCACACGCTAGCCCTGTAGCCACTAGCGGCCACTGTCAACGCAATGACAGATAGTCTCCACACAGTTCACGCGTGCGCAGTGAAAACGAAGCTAGTTTGCCACAACCACCGCAGGTGAACCCTTTGTTGCTGACCATGCGATCATGTAAGGCGACCATGGTTTTCTGAAAGCATATGATCCAACTCTTTGTCACAGGCGGTCGCAAATGCAAAATTCATGAAGCATGCTAGCTGTTCTGTCATCTCCACATGATTCATGCTGATGAAGATAGCAATTCAGACTGCGCCGGCCCATTTCGGTTGGACGCTCAAGCAGTTTTCGCTTCTTCGCATTGCACTTTTACGGCGATTTTGGCTTGATGTGCGTCGACCATCATCCAAATTAACTGAAATGCAGCCGACTATGGCCAAATTACAGAGCGTTTGGTGCCACTGAGTAATGCATATTTTTGTCAGGACCAGAGAACAGGTCTGAATTATCCGATTTTCTGAGTTAACAAGCTTTTACTGTAATACGATAGTTACACTTAAGCTATTCAAGAAACACAAGCCATGCTACAATCACCATTGCCTGATGATATGTGAAGAACACCAAAAAACACCATGAGACATGCTCCAGACGCCTGCCATATCGGTACCTCCCACAGGCAGCATAATCACAAACTTCTGTTGCGTCGAATGACAAGTGACGGTACAGACACCAAGGTATGTGCAGGTAGCAGTATTAAATAACTTATCATTAAGGAAACAAAAATCACAGGAAAGTCAGGCTGACTGCACTGACAGCTCACAATGCTGCAGCGGTGCCTCATCTACAGTCACAGCAAACAACGTCATAGTGAACTTTTCATTGGTTCTCCTTAAGCACTACGTCATACAGGAGAGCTACCACAATTGGACGCACAAGTTTGAGGATAAACAGCGGCATATTTTAGTATTTAATTCTTAAGTTGTCACCGACTATAAGCTGGAATGAAAGGACATCCCTCCTTGGAGCAGTGCTATGTTAATCCTCACCCTTTAGTGCTTCAGTGGCCAGAGGGGATAGCAGCCTTTTTGGGAAAGTTAGTTGAGGTTTCTCAAAGCCAGCTTTAGAAGCACTGTCCATTGTTGCTTTCTTTTTAAGAATGGGGCTCATGTGTGGGAGGGTGGCAGAATAGAAGAGGGACAAACAGACCCTAAAGGGACCTTTAGAAAAGCTGGTTCCTATTGTATGACAATGGGACAGCATGTGGGGAACAGCATGTGTGCAGTGGCCAGAGTTTGCTTTCTCTTCATTCCATTACTTCTTGGCACCAACACAAAGCACACGCAGGCGCCAGACTTCATTGTTACAGACGATCCCAGATACAGTAGAATCTCGATGATACGATTACGGTTGATGCGAATTTGGCGATGATACGAACTTTAACGTTGTTTTTGGATGGACTACGTTGTATAAAATGCGCCGTCATTCGGTGTTATACGAACAGTTTCCCCAGCCACTGCGGATGATACGAACGCGCAAAATGACCGCTTCATGCGAGCGACTGACTCAGATTTTTGACTGCAGATTTTTTCTGCAGATTTTTTCCGCGAGTTCCTTACAACTTTGGACCGGAAAATCGCTGCGAAAAACAGAAAAATTTTGCTTTTCGTCGACCAGTGTTCGGCCGATCCCAAAGACTGCAACTTCAGCAATGTCGCCGTAAGGTTCCTGCCCGCAAACACCATGAGCAGTCTACAGCCACTGGATGCGGGAATAATCCAAAATGTGAAGCACCATTTGAAGGGATTGCTTGTGCGGAAGCTCCTGGCAAAAATTGAGCGCAAGGATGAAAACTTGCGAATTAGCCTGCTTGAATCGTTACATTTCTTGGCCATGTCCTGGGATAATGGGACCCAGGACACGATCGCGAACTGCTTTCGCAAGTGTGGATTTTTCGTGGAATTGGATGCGGCTCCGACGGAAGAAAACCAAGAGCCTGACGACGATTTGCACATCGAGGGTTGGAAGAACCTTGAAACTCGCACTTCGGCGCGAGACTTCGTCACCGCGGACGACAACATAGCGACCTGTGGGCTGCGATCCATCGAAGAATTGATCGACGAGGTAAAGGATACCGAGTCTGAGAGTGATGGTGAAGATGCCAGTGAGTGTGATCTCCTACCGTCAATGTCGGAAAACCTTGACGCCCTCGATGTGTGCGTCGCACCGTAAAGCACCGGCAGCGTGAGTGAAAAAACCGCAGCACGGTTTTATTCCTTTCAGGCGGCTTTCTTGAGGGACAGCGAAGTTAAAAAAGTTCAAAAGAACATCCTGGACTTTTTCAACAAGAGGTAGTTGACCCCAATAAAGTTCTTGTTCATACTTCATGATCAGCTTTAACTTGTTTTGGCTCATATGAATTCGGGATGATACGAATATTTTACGTGCTCCCTACGAATTCGTATCATCGAGATTCTACTGTATATCGAACTCGAAGGGGATCACAAAATAGTTCTATATATCGATAATTCTAAATACAAAATATGCCTATTTGGAGCTCATCTTTAAACAGTGCATGTCTCAGATTTGTTTCCCCAGATTGTAACAAGTGGTAGTTTGCGAATTCGCCCACAATATGCAAAAGACCAACGTGAAAGCAATTGCATTTTATTTCGTATAAAAGAAATATGTAAGCTTGGCTTTAATCTTGTGAGCCATCAAGTTCTTTAAGCCATCCTCAGTATCGTTGAGGCCTTACATATCAGCAAATCCAGTGCCTTCCATTGTGTCACAACAGCAGGCGAATGACTGCGAACGCCGACACAAGCTCTCGGATCACAGTACAAAGTAGTTTAGCAACAGCGTACACGTTCATCACTGCTCGGATCCGATCCCTCAGCACCATCGACGTCAACCACAATCAGCCATCGGTGCGGTCAGAAACAGCTCGCACATCATCGTCAGCGCTAATAAAGCCGCATGCTGTGAGCCCTTCCGAGAGGGCGCCCGGGAATGCTGATAACTCACGAAATTCATCGAGGTATCCAACACCGTTGTCAGCAGCGATGACCCGTGCAATGTCATCACTTCACACCATAAAGCGTGCTTACGGAAACAGCCCACAACAGCGCTTCAAATGACTACAGTGTACTAGAATACCCTTGTAGCTTGACTAAACTTCCAGCACTTCAAGCACCAGCCATCCTTTGTATTGTTCCGAGAATATCAATCTTCTTGGAACGTAAAATCAGGTTCACACAGATGGTCCACACAAAAACAGGTTCACACAGAAACAGGTACACAGAAGTCCGCAAAGCAAGAAATGGCTAAAACAAACACTGAAGACTGATGATGATAAGGCACTCGTTAAGCTTGATGATGACGATGGCATTTAAGGCTTTGTAGCAGACTGCAACTAATGAAAACGTGGCTTTCAAGACTGCCATCGCAAAAATTGGGCCCCAATCTCGGAGGCTATGCTTTTGTGAACTACATGCAAGGACAACCATCAAAATGCGCACATCACATCAATGCAAGCCGATGGCGCCGGTGCACACTACTGCGGGAGCTACAGCCCCTTTTTATCCATCTCGTTTGGTGCCTTGGCCTGTCGGCCTTATTCAAAAATGTTGCTTCTATGTGTTATAACCTAAAATAGGTGCAGCAGACAAGTTAGTGCACTGAGCAAGCGGTGTGCAATATAGCAAACACAACGACGCCACATTTTCAAACCATCGTGCACAAAATGGCATCGCAGCACGTTAGAATGCGGTTGAAGTGTGATCAACATATGCTAGGAGGTGCACACTTGAGGCCTTCAGCCTGGGTCAAAGTTCGATATATCAAATGCCGTGGTCCACGGGTGTTTAATATACGTGTGCGCCGGGCCTATACTTTTGCAATGGATTTGAAGTGGGTTCTTCAACTGTTCATGTAGCCAATAATCCAATATATCTGAGTTTGATATATCCGGGATCGACTGTA
The DNA here is from genome assembly GCA_013339685.2 of Hyalomma asiaticum. NCBI lineage: Eukaryota > Metazoa > Arthropoda > Arachnida > Ixodida > Ixodidae > Hyalomma > Hyalomma asiaticum. The sequence continues at coordinate 88,869,740 of CM023481.1, forward strand.
TAACCAAAAATGGGACATGAGGGCATTGTTGTAAGAGGGTTAGTTCACCACAAGGAACATATAAAAGTTGATGGTGCCGCAGCTCATCATTGTTATAACCGATATACTATTAAAACCAGAATTGTTATAAGTGGGTTCAACTTCGTCAAAAGAGGAAAAGAGGACAAAAAAAATTTTATGTACAGACCCATTGTCCCACACCCTTTAGAGAAAGTAGATTGCTCATTGCACTGTACTCTTGCAATCTTGCAATCATTTCACTGCACCCTCTTCCCATCACCAATGCAACAGATAACCAAAAAAAAAGACAAAAAGCCTAGGGATACTCACTCCCATCACCAATGCAACAGATAACCAAAAAAAAAAAGACAAAAAGCCTAGGGATACTCACGGCTCAAGGTTGTATTCGTAGACTCCATCGGCATTTCTTGTCTGCTGGTAAGTTATGCTGAATGATGACATCACAGAAATCACCTGCTTCAGCTGTTGGCGCTCCTCTTTGCTGAATAGCTGTGTGTTCACCTGCATCGGTAAGTCATAAATACGTTATGCATCACGACTAATAACAATATGTCACAAGATAACAGAACAACTGCATACTGAACAGTATACTCATTGGTCAACCCAAGCCAACAGTAACATAACAAAGGTGGAATATTGGAAAATCAATTATAGGCGCTTGCGGGAAAATGTGGATCATGAAGGAAATGCGGATGTTATGTGCACACTAAGGCTTCCGTATTCCTGGCTCACTGTGGTTATATGCCACAGTGACAAGTGTGCACCACTGAACAGTAGCTTCTTACATTATTGATTGGCACATATTAGAAACGAAACTCAGCTGGTGTATGTGAGACTGTAGTGGGACAGTGCTATAACAGATATGTTCAGAATGAGCAAAATTTTACTTCTATATATATTGAGAGTTCTATGATAAATGGTGTCATATAACTACAAACCTTACAGGACACACAAGTTCAAAGCTGAGAAAGATTAATATGCATTTCGACGAGAGCGAAATTCAAGAACTGCAGTGTTCTGAAGCGCTGGGTACTCGCAGTCTGTGATCACTTCAGTGGCTGAATAGGTACTAAACACCTTTCAAATGTGGCTGCCAGTAACAAACATACAGACTGGTGTGCCACAGAAGGACGGGGATAAGAAAGGAAAGTACGCAGTGGTACTATATACAGTAGAATCTCGATGATACGAATTCGTAGGGAGCACATAAAATATTCGTATCATCCCGCATTCATATGAGCCAAAACAAGTTAAAGCTGATCACGAAGATGAACAAGAACTTTATTGGGGTCAACTACTTCTTGCTGAAAAAGTCCATGATGTTCTTTTGAACTTTTTTAACTTCGCTGTCCCTCAAGAAAGCCGCCTGAAAGGAATAAAACCATGCTGCGGTTTCTTCAGTCACGCTGCTGGTGCTTACGGTGCGACGCAGTACATCGAAGGCCTCAAGGATTTCCGACATTGACGGTAGGAGATCCCACTCACCGCCATGTTCACCATCACTCTCAGACTCGGTATCCTTTGCCTCGTCAACCAATTCTTCGATGAATCGCAGCCAACAGGTCGCTACGTTGTCGTCCGCGGTGACGAAGTCTCGCGCCAAAGCTCGAGTTTCAAGGTTCTCTCAACCCTCCATATACAAATCGTCGTCAGGCTCTTGGTTTTCTTCCATCGGAGCCGCATCCGATTCCGCGAAAAATCCACACTTGCGAAAGCAGTTCGCGATCGTGTCCTGGGTCACATTATCCCAGGACATGGTCAAGAAATGTAAGGCGTCAAGCAGGCTAATCCACAAGTTTTCATCCTTGTGCTCAGTTTTCGCCAGGAGCCTCCGTACAAGCAATTCCTTGAAATGGTGCTTCACATTTCGGTTTATTCCCGCTTGCAGCGCCTGTAGACGGCTTGTGGTATTTGCGGGCAGGAACCTTACGGCGACACTGCTGAAGTTGCAGTCTTTGGGATGGGCTGAACACTGGTCGACAAAAAGCTAAATTTTTGTTTTTCGCTGCCATTTTCCGACCCAGAGTCGTAAGGAACTCGCGGAAAAAATCTGCAGTCAAAAATCTGAGTCAGTCACTCGCGTGAAGCAATCATTTCGCACGTTCGTATAATCCGCAATGGCTGGGGAAACTGTATAACGATTGACGGCGCATTTTATACAACGTAGTCCGTCCAAAACAACGTCAAAATTCGTATCATCGCGAAATTCGCATCAACCGTAATCGCATCATCGAGATTCTACTGTACACACAATGTATTGCAAAGGTTTAAGAAGACTGGAAGCACCACGAACGTCAAGGTCATGTTCTAAGCGCGAAACTGGATTTCATTTCTAGACTGTGCAAAACCAGCTACCAGCAAGCTAAGAAAGCCGTGTGTACAACAAAGCACAAAGAAAGACTTGTTGAGTGTGCCAACAATGTGGTGTATGTGCTGCTGCTAACATGCGGAAAAAAGGACGTCAGCCAGACGCATGTACGTCAGAATGCAGGAGCACGGCAACATTGTGTGAAAAAGCAATACGGCCATCTAAGCCTCCACTGCCGAAACTGCGGGTGCACATCCCAGTTTTCGCAATTCTACATCGTAGCAAGGAGCGCCAAGCAAGTGACATGGGACATAATAGAAGCGGCAAACATTGCCAAATTGGGAGACACATGCATGAATGCACCAACAGTTGACCTAACTAAAAAAGAAATAAATTATCTCAACTACATGCTGCGAACGACTCGGCGGTGAGGGCCTTAAGAAATTTTCTGTTAATCTTCCAGTTTTAGTTGGCTTTTATTCTGCACTGTTCATCATTGTGATGTCATATGTAACAAATGTGGTTGCGCAGGCTCTTATCATCCCCTTATATATGTAAGTGCAATGCTCTCAAAATAAAATCTCTTGGAAGTTAGCGCCTGTGTTTGTCATCTTCATTCAGTCCATGTCTTTTGTTATGTGCTAGAAGGTAGTTATGGAATACCAACACACTCTACATTTTGTTATTTCATGTTATTTCAACACCAGTGTAGATTAAAGAACCCCAGGTGCACAAGAAAAACTTGGGAAATTCATCTTTGACCAACAAACAGCGGTAATAAGACAAGGATGAAGAAAAAAGAGCCTGACACATGAGTCATGCTCTTCTTCCTCCATCAACGTCTTATATTAGTGCTGTTTATTCATCAAACATGAACCCCAGGAGGCTGAAATCAGTCTACAGTCTCCCAACTATGGCAGGCCTTATAATCATACAGTGGATCTGGTACATAAAATAGTATCAGGCAAAGATGTATGATCTCTCCAAACATATTGGAGAGATCATACATCCTTTGTTATTTTTTTTTTTGAGCTGGGATTAGGGAGGTTTACTGGAAGATTTATGGTTGCGCCCATAGAATTGGAAGGACCAATCAGAAATCAGGAGTCTTATGGGCAAATCGGGAGAGTTGACAGGTACATATTACAAAACTTGAATACAATACCGTATTTACTTGCATAATGGTCGCACTTGCGTAATGATCGCACCCCTAAATTAGATCGTCAAAATTCGATTTTCATTTTTCCCCGCGTAATGATCGCACCCCAAACTTGCCGCAGCGATATGTCGTGTGCCAAGTATAGCTGACGATCATCATGTTTACCATCTGTCGAACGTTACGCAAATAACTCTTCAAGACTCACCAAGTGAACTGCACGCACCAAGCAGATGCCCAATTTTCGCCCACCCCTGGTGGAAACGTGCCGTATTAGGATAGCAGTAAAGACAAATGCCGTAGTTTTCACCACGCCAACAGCTTCAAGAAGACAGGCATATCTAACTCGCTCGACAGAACGGAAACTGACCTTCTGTGGGACACTGCCGGTTCCGACAGGGAATCGAGCGGCGACGACACTGACGCCAGTCACGCTTCAGTTTCTGAATGAAAGTTAGGGGGTCAGTGAATGAAAAAATTAAAGGGCAATATGCAATGCATGTAGTTCCTGCGTAATGTGTGCGTTTATTATAAAAGCAAGCCTTACTCTACATTTATTTTTGGTTATGTTCATGATAGCTATCGTAAGAATTCTGATACGCGACTTGTTTGCATTCTCGGTGCTCAAAATATTATGTCGTGGAAAATTTACCCCGCGTAATGATCGCACCCCGAAATTTGCGTCAATTTTTTTTAAAACGATGTGCGATCATTATGCGAGTAAATACGGTATGTTGTTGTGTTACATTTGGAACACAGCTTAATACGAATCTAGCTAAACTGGTACATTCATGAGTGATTACACAGAAAACAAGAACAAGTATAACGACAGCACACTAAACAGCACTAATGAATTAAAAACCTGACATTCTGTGGCTTCCAAGCAGTTGACAATTCATGAAACAAAACAAAATATGCCAGTTAACAACTAATACTACCGACTGATACTACTAATACTACTAACAACTAATACTACCCACTATAATGCCTGTATGGGCGCTGTGGGTACTAATTAAATAAATAAATAAATAAATAAATAATGAATACAGAAGTTGAAAGAACATACTGCCACGTCTCTAGAATCGGTTACTGGCCTTTCCTAGTATGTGCACCATGCAGTGGTGCTCATAGTACATCTGCACGGGGTGTAATGAGCTCAGAAGAATGGATATGGGACATTTACTACTTGTCTTTCGAAGCTTTGGCCAATGCTTCATGCCTGTCACACAGTCACTATTGGTCATAGATGCTGAAAAAGCAGCATTATGAGCTGCAGTGGGCTATTGTGCTTCTATTGCAAATAGAGGCAGCAGGGGCCAATTGAGGCAAGCAATGGGCATATCACCATGCGATCATACATGGCAGAGCCGACAGTGACATGATGAAAAGGGCCTACAGCCACACAAGACTTTGTATAAAGAACAATAACTGTCAAATACTGCTAAGGTAAAACTCACCGGTCGAATTGCAGGCTGTACAATGCATAGCAACCAAGGTAGCACATCTCTGAGAAGTGTTGTCTCGGTCACAAAACAACGGGACTGTGGTGATGACTCTGCAATCAGCGACACCATTATATTGTGCATCTGCGTCGTCTTGGCTCGGGCCTGGAATGTGCAGGCAACAGGAGCATGACATTAACTTTAAAGTACCACTCCTCTGGACCAAAAGTGCAGATCTGTAATAAAAACACTGAGAGTACTAACTCAGAATAACACCACAAATAAAAAGATGACATACGCAGAGGCAGCGACCGACACAACAGTTGTCCACGTCCATTGCTATCTCTGTGCCCATGTTATTTTACTGTACACTTTATTGTACTCTACAGTTCAAGAAATGCACCACACAATTAAGCCAAAATACGACTTCTGTCTATAGTGTACAAAGTTAACAACTAAGCATTATGACCATTGCACTCTAACAAGTACAACAAATATGAAGACTAAGAAAGTGTGTGTGGAAATCACCAATGAGAAATGTTGACAAGTTGTAAATTATAAGCGATGCATGCCGCTACACTGGAGCCTCCTTAAAGGCCCTTGCGTCATAAGGATGGTTTATGCAACTTTCATTAATGTGTGTAGCTGATAAGCAACATGGTATGTGAAGCAATGCACATACCTTTAATGAATGTGCATACTCGGAAGAGCACTTGACGACATAATTCAGCACAGGTGCCTAAACTGAGAGTCATTCCGATGTCACTTTGATATTGTGCGACCAATGACCTACGAGTGTAGCACAAACTTGCTTTCAACATCAAAAAGTTGTGTGTTCTATCTTTTAGATGCATACTCCCAAAGGCTTCTTCTGGTCCTTCCATCATGCTGGATTATGGTTCAATGGTAGTGCAATGCCATTTCTAGAGGACGACATTAGTCTCATAAATGTATAGTTACAAAACAATGCCTGCCTGTACACTACAGGGTTTTTACAAGTTTCGAAGGCCAAAATTAAATGAATTTCAAGGACTTTCAAGGCCCCTCAAAGATTTTTCAAGGACACAGAGCAGCATCTTCAGTTTAAATGCTTGACTACAACAAAGTTTCTAGAGCACCATAGACAGTTTTATTGCACTAGGAATACAAAATTTACTGAATTCTAAGCAGCCTCCCCCCCCCCCCCCACCCTTCTTTTCTCTAGATCATGATACCCAAAGAAGGCAGGGATGCTTTGATTTGAAAAATCTAAAACGGCTACACACCCCACCCCCTTTTCAAAAATACACCTTTACAAGATCATGCAAAAAATCAATTTTATTTTGAAATAAAAAAAGAAAAAGAAACAAGAGAATAATAATAATAATAGGTGCACACAATGAACCCACCGCTTCTTGTGTTTGATGTGATAGTCGCTCACTTCACTGCCCCTCAAACTCGAGTCCATTGCACTACTCGAGCAGTCACTCTCGTTATACCATAGCAGATACCATTAGACATGGACATGGTCTCAGGACACAAGGCATGGCCTCAGAGATTGACAGAGATCGAGCACCTAGCATTGGCTATGCGCCTTTCATTGAAGGAAAAGGGGGTGCTCAGATTTGCAGGCGAACTTTTTTTCCCAATACTTTTTTCGAGAATAGGAGGGGGTGCTTAGCATTGCAAAAATATGAAAAATTCGAAATCTCCAGTCTTCACTATTTCAAGTTTCTAAGATGTGCAAAAATTCTCAACATCAATGCAGCTGTGCGGCATTTCTTGCTAGCTAGGTATTGTTCTTCTGTTCTCCCATTTTGCTTCTTTCCATCTTTGATAAACTGTTTAACTGTACTACGAAGCTTCCACTTTTCTTGTACAATGCTTCCACTTTTCTTCATACATACTGATCTGCTGAAGCAGTCAAAATAGCAATGACTGTTTCAAGTTCCTTTTTTTCTTCCTCATGTTGACAGATTGATACTGTAACACTTTTCGAATACACGCAGTCATCAAGCTTCTTCTGCTTTTGAGCTATGATATACGCTGAACTGAATATGAACCAGAGTAATGCCCGTTGAAGGCAGCTCCTCGACAAATATCCACTGTCATTGTCATCATATAAACAATCCATTTGTACACACAAAAAAATGCAATATTGCATAGGAACCAACCACTTAGCATCAGCAGCATGCTCAGCCACATTACTTAGACCCTTAGATGTTCTTACTTTTGGTATCTGGCTCCCACACAGGATCTTTTTTTTTTCAACTCTGACTTCATGAGTACGGCAAATTTTCATTGAGCTGCTGATTAGGTTGGTAGAGATCAACTGAGCATCAGCAGCACTTTGTACACTGCTCACTTGGCAGAGATTGAGGTGAAAAAAGCCGCATAAGCGCTGGAGGCAAAATCGAATCATCAGGACGCAGACTGGGAAAAAGAATGTGCGAGAAGACAGACCTACATGTTGGAAGATACGACGAATGATAAGCAAGAAGAAGGCAGCATAAATGTGGGATGGGAGTCCTAACTGTTGTCAATACACGTCCTTTACTAGTGTCAAACTACAGTTTTGCATTCTATGCATCATATGAAGCAGAACAAGTATGCTTATGCTAGCACACTGTTTCTGAAATGGGGAGTTTGCCAGATGAATGCCTAACATCAATATACAATCTTTCAGACTGCGTAGGCACCGCAACATTTGAAAGAAAAAAAAAAGGGGGAGGGGGGGGGCAGCCTGAAAAAAAAGAAAAAGACAAGTGTACACTTGTTTACTTTTGCTCTAGTGGTCAAGTTGCCTCTGTGCATGTGCAGCAAACTTCCATGAATGCATATGATACCTGCTGCGAATGAACTCCTGGCAAGAAAGTATGTGTTGTTTTGTGGGGTTTAACGTCCCAAAACCAGCTCTGATTATGAGAGACGCCGTAGTGGAGGGCTCCGGAAATTTCAACCACCTGGGGTTCTTTAACGTGCACTGACATCGCACCAGCACACGGGTCTCAACATTTCGCCTCCATCGAAATGCAGCCGCCGCGGCAGAGATTCGATCCCGCAAAAGAAAGTATCTGGAACACACTTTCTTGCCAGGAGGCGTCACGTAGAACGTGAACTTACGATGAGATGGCTGCTGCTCGATAAGCCCTTGCATGCTACCTAAGGCACCAAGTCTGCCACTATGAAATAACAAAAAGGAAGGGGTCAAAAGGGAAGGGGTCAAGGCTCGTTCTTTATTTGTTAGAAACAACTATTATTTCATAGCGTGGGCCTCGTGCGCAGACTTGGTGCCTTAGGTAGCATGTGAAGGCTTATTGGGCAGCAGCCATCTCATCGTAAGTTCACGTTCTATGTGACGCCTCGTGGCAAGAAAGCGTGTTCCACACACACCGCCATGGCTATGAGTGGCGCTGCCTAACACTCCCAGGATAATATGTACATAAATACCCAATAAAGTGGACGGGGGGACGACCGCCTTCATAGCTCAGCAGTAGAGCATTGCACGCATCATCCGAAGGTCGTGGGTTCACTTCCCGCCGAAGGCAGGTTTGTCTTTTTGTCCACTTTATTTCTTTTCTATTTACTCCACAATTACAATACTACAATTAACTTCCCCTATGCTTTCCTGGGCTTCGTTGTCTGCTGGCTCACTAAGTTGTTTCTAACAAATAAAAAACCAGCCCTTGACCCCTTCCCTTTTGTTAATTCATAGCTTGGGCCTCGTTGCGGCAGACTTGGTGCCTTTAGGTAGCATGCGAGGGCTTAAAGGCAGTGGCCATCTCATCGTAAGTTCACGTTCTACGTGATGCCTCCTGGCAAGAAAGCGTGTTCCACACACGCCGCCATGGCTACGAGTGGCACTGCCTAACACTCCCAGGGTAATATGTACATAAATACCCAATAAAGTGGACGGGGCGATGAATGCTTTCGTAGCTTAGCAGTAGAGCATCAGACGCGTCATTCGAAGGTCTTGGGTTCGGTTCCCACCGAAGGCAGGTTTGTCTTTTCGTCCACTTTAATTCCTTTCTATCTACTCGACAATTACAATACTATAAGTAACTTCCCCTGTGCTTTCCTAGGCTTCATTGTCTGTTCGCTCATTAAGTTCTCTAATTTTGAGTCCTGTGAGGATTCTTGCAACACCAGACAGTGAGTGTGAAGCTGCTATGTGCCAGAAGGTTTTCTATATAACATTGCATCAGCCTGCAAAGAGGTCTAAAGTGGTTGGCTTCATCAAGGATTTCATTCGGCAACAGTATTAGGATTTTTACGAAATACAATGTTTTCCCCTAGTTCCGCTGGCATTTTCATCTCTTGCAACCTGTAGCGGAACAACTGATTGCAGGGTTGGAAGGTCCATTTTGACTTCGAAGTTGACACTTGCAACACAACTTGCGGCAAAACTTGCCACACTCGTGAAAACACCGGAAGAAAAAGTGCACTGAATGCTGGAATCGCCCTGATCCCCTCCAGTCTGGCACCCCCTCACTAGATTTCTGTGTGCTAAGTTCCCTCATTGGAGTGCATGCATTCCAACGAAAGATTTAGTTCCAGCTGTATCACTTGAAATGATGCGCTCCATTTGTGATCCAGCCAAGCACTCATGATCTGCCAGACAAATTCAACATATGACACCGAATAAGAATACAACTACAAGGAAGTGGCAGCGTCACAGAGTTTGTAGAAGTATAACGTAAGTGAAACTGTCTAAATAATAACTTGCTGATATCTCATGAAGAGCACCTGCATTATTTTTTCTGTCCCATCATTTTCAGTGCTCCACATACGAATCAACTTGAGATCGTTCTTTCACAGAGTATGAAGTTCAAATTCCTACTCATTAAAATCTTTTTCTCTTACATACCTCAAGGAAAGAGTTCTGGAAAACCATCTTTGTATAGGGCACAACTGAGAAAACACGGTGGAAGGCTGGTGCAATGAATGGCAAGTATGGGTACAGCGAGTAGTTCTGCAGGTGTTGCACCGTGGTCAGTAGCTGATCTGTGAAACACAACCATTCAGGGCCTTCATGGATCTGTTAAGGGAGACAAAAAAAGGAGAGGGTATGTGAAACTAAGCAAGCATCCCATTAATAAATTATGTTTGAACAAACATACAAGGTTGAGCTATAGAAAAGTGGCCTTTTCTCCCTCAGTTATGAGAAGCTATTGGTCAAGGAAGTTGCTGGGGGCAATGTTTCAACAAAGGAACTTGTCTTTTTCAGGGCAGCAAATGACTTCCTCAGCAGCATTTTTATATACGACTAACTTTTTCTTCCTGACACTCCTTGGCGACGAGGACAACAATAAAGCATGCGTGAAGAGAAGGGTGACTGAATTCCAATGACTTCTCATCACCTCGCACCTCTGTCTTCCCCTGAAATTTTGTCTTGTTTCGATTTCCTTGTGATAGCATCACGTACGTGAAGAGACAGACAGACGACAGGCATTCAGCCACCATTCTGAAAAGCAAGAATTCCACTGCAACTGAAAGAAGGCTTAAAAAATGTGCTGTAATCTGTAATGTTACTGGGCACATTTGGTTTATCTCTAAATGCACTTGAACAGGCTGGAATGAACTTTTAATAAAAGTGTTCATAATTGTGGCCTTCCTGAAGCACCCTATCTACTTTACCTAATCGCATAAAGGTTAGAGAATGATGATGATGCTTGTATTAACTCACTGATAGGCTGGTACACTCACCAGTTCAAAACGAGGATCCCGAAAGCTGACATTGATATAGTTGTCAAAAAGAGACTGAATAAGCTTCTCATAGTCTCCAAATGCTTGCGCCGATCGGGCCAGAGAGTCGAACCTAAAATAAAATGTGGCGGACACAGTGAAAAATGAGCATTTATTGTAAGGCAGCAGGAAATGTAACGAAGAAAACACATATGCAAGACTTCAAGAATACTGTTTTGTAAAAGAGACAGAGCATAAAAACAAATAAAATGAAATAAAACTGTCAGGTTATCTGTTCAGAAAAATACCACAGATCTCTTGGTTTTTATTTGCATTCATTGATGATGAAATAATTATTTTGCTCTATACGCAGACTAGTTCACTTTAAGATGCCTTTCAAGGACAGTCTATTGATAGGGAATCACTGTGTTGTTTACAGTGGAACCTACAATGAAAAGAAATGTAATCCTGCACGTAAACAAATGCACAGCACGTGCACAACTTTGCACAAATGAGTTCGGCTGAAACATTCATTCGTTCCACAGATTTCCGGCCGATGTGGAGTTGAGGAGACAGTGGATCGCTGTAGTGAAGAGAAAAGGTTTTGTTCTTTCGTCGTTATCATGCTTGTGGACGGAAAGTGGAGTGCTCAGAGCCTCGCGCCAAAGTTTAGCCTCTCTCGGAAGTCTCCATTTGGTGTCTTTCTAGTACGTATTGGTACTTTTTATTTGTATTTTAGGGACGAAGGCATTTGCAATTACTCCCTGCATTTGAAAGACCAGCCACCAGCTTATGGAAAAAGCATGCTGAACAAACACCCGCGCGGGTCCGCTCTGGACAGAGCAAACCAGGCAGGCGCAGTTAACGGGCACGCAGTTAACAAAGTGATGTTGAAAGGCACACCTGGTTCACATAGGTCGGCGCACTCACTCGTGAGTGCACTCACTCACACTCACTCGCACTCATTTCATAGACGTGAGTGCGAGTGCAAGTGAGTGCCAGTGAGTGTGAGTGGAAGTGAGTGTGAGTGCGAGTGAGTACGGCTACTGGAAAAATTATGGTGAGTGATTGTTCTCCCACACTGCCGACCTATGCTGGTTCAGCAGCTTTTGTGCTGCAAACGTTTCCCTTAAAGAAATAAAAACGTATTTCTCTTTTGCTTAACGATGTCTATGTTATATCATGTGATGAACATGATAATTACTCATATCACATCCCTTGACCTGTACCTTTCGTTTAACAACCATCTTCACCCCCTTCTGTTAGTTTTTGCTTTGTCATGCTCATGTCATGTCTCAATGAACAAATCGCAAAATACGATTTAGAACAGGGAATGTCACAGGAGCCAACGTTTCGACCAGCGGACTTGTCATTGTCAGGGCGGCAACTGTCTTGACATGCCGCCCTGACGAAGACAAGTCCGCTTGTTGAAACGCTGGCTCCTGCAACATTCCCTGTTCTAAATCGTATTTTGCGATTTGTTCATCGATTCAAGCATCCATCTTCCCCTGACCTTCTCTTCTAGTTTCATGTCATGTCTGTAATTAATGTAATGAGCATGACTAACTCATATCGCATCTCTTGACCAATACCTTTGGTTTGACACCCACCTCGACCTCCTACCCATAGTTTGCATAGTCATGCTCATATCATGGCGTGACATGAACATGTCATGTCATGAAATGACTATGACCAATGTCACATTCTTCGACAGACATACATCTTTCGTTTGACGCCCATCTCAACCCGTTTCCAGTAGTCTTTTTTTGCACAGTCATGCTGTCATAGCATGATCTGAGCATATTATGTCATGTCAAGAAAGTGAATACGACCAATATCAGATCCTTCAACAAGCACCTTTCGTTTGACACCCACCTCGACCCCCTTCCAGTAGTTTCATTTTTGCAGAGTCATGCTCAAATTATCGCATGACATGAGCATATCATGTCATGTCTTGAACATGACTCTGACCAATATCACATCCTTCGACATGCACCTTTTGTCTGGCACCTGTCTCAACCACCTGCTTAGTTTCGAGCTTTTCCTTTTATCATGTGTAATAATCATGTGCGACAATATCGTTATTCTTTAATCTAATTTGGTCATTATAATGGTGCACTCTTATTATCATAACCATTCTAACCTAACTTGCGTGACTTACAAACATTAATTTGTAATCTTGAATCACTGAATTCTTGACCGGCAACTCACCTTCATAGTCATAGTCATGACCACGACTTAAAGCGTGGCTATCATGCTCATTATACTTTAATCACGTCCGTGCTGACTTTGGGGTTCGTTTATCATGTTATATGACTGGTCATTGATTTATCGAGGTATCGCTTTTTTCTGATAATTTTCCATAATTTTGGAACCACCCTCTTTTAAGGTCACCCTGATTCAGAAATTAAGGCTCTCAGTCCCACTCGTTAAGGCTACTTGTTGCCTTAATGAGTGGGACCATTGTTAGCAAGGGCAACGGCATTCATATTATGAAGCAAGTCATCTTACAAAAGTAACTCAAACAAAAAAAAGAGGCAACACCATCCCCAGTTTCCCAACTTTACTGCTACCAACCGACCCTGTTGATACCGTTTCTGCTGATGCAAGAATACGCAAAACAATGCCGAATGCAAGTGTTCTGCTAATCAATCAGGTCCCACACATTCACAAATGAACGTACCTAACGATTCCACGATGTTTACAAAGAGCAAAAGCAAGATCTTGTTGAAAAACACAATGAATGCACGTGCCCGGATGGAAAGCCCGGCAAGCAAACAGCCCAAGATGGTGCCGCTGCTACACGTCGCTAGCGGCACTTCATGGCGACGCCCAGGAGGGCTCCAGTGGAAAGGTGTATTGTTATAACTTGTGCAGCACAAAGAGCACCACCAAGTATGACTGACACCCCCATGCCATGCACACAAATATGCCATGCTCTCTTGCACCCTTTCTTCAATTCCATAGCATACTGCACGTGGGCCACACCTTACTGCATTTTTGGATCTCCTATGTACGAACTACAAAACATGATTGATGACCTAAACAGGGAAAGCATTAAAATTGGATTAAAAATGAATAGGCAAAAGACCAAAGTTATGCTCAATAGCTTAGCTAAGGAACAGGAATTTAAAATCAACAATGAACCCTTACAATGTGTAAACGAATATGTATATCTGGGACAGTTAATATCAGGAACTCCTACCCAGGAAAATGAAATTCTCCGTAGAATAAGGCTGGGCTGGAGCGCATTCGGAAGGCATTACGAAATCATGACCGGACACTTGCCGCTCTCATTAAAGCGAAAAGTATTCAATCACTGCATTCTCCCAGTACTAACGTACAGTGCAGAAACATGGAGAATAACGAAAAAACTAGAGATGAAACTGAGGAGCACGCAACGTGCAATGGAAAGAAAAATGATAGGGGTAACGCTAAGAGATAAAAAACGAGCGGAGTGGATCAGAGAACAGACAGGAGTAGCCGATACTATCTTATCAATTAAAAGAAAGAAGTGGACCTGGGCAGGACATGTCATCAGGAGGAAGGATAATAGGTGGACAGTAAGAGCGACGGAATGGATACCACGAGAGGGAAAACGCAACAGAGGTAGGCAGAAGGTTAGATGGAGCGATGAAATTAAAAAGTTTGCGGGCATAAAGTGGAACCAACTCGCTCAGGATAGGGTGGATTGGAAATCGTTGGGAGAGGCCTTCGTCCTGCAGTGGACCTAAACAGGCTGATGATGATGATGATGTACCACCATGACAATGACGCCATCAGAAAATTTTCGCATGGAGTGCCCAAATAACTGCTACTATAACATTAAATATAAAAGTACACAAAGTGAAATGTGATGAAATTTGATATCAGGGTGCCTTTCAAAATTATTCACGATATTCAGTCTCTTTGGGAAAAAAAATTGGCAGGATGTACGCTAGCATACACAACCCCTTCTTGAGAAAGGTACACACTTCCAGAATTTCACATACTTAAGCTCGTCATATTTCCTCACTATGTGCGCTTCATCAAAAGATAATGAATCAATATATCTTGCCATAAACAATCGCTTCGCGCCATCCTTTCTAATGAGTTAGCATGCTTGCAGTCTTTCAATTCAGCTCCTCCACACATTGGTAAATATGTACCATTTCATTTTTGTTCCATCAACTGTGCAGCTGTAACACCTTTTCATCAGTTTATAGAAATGGCACTACACACACTTCTCTGATGATGTAAAAGGCTGAAACAGGTATGAGCTTGCTGCTCTGCGTGCAGTTGTATTCATCCTTGAAAAATCTCCCAAAGAAAAACAAAGGTACAGTAATCCCTTGTTATAACAAAATCGCTTTACTTGAAATATCGTTCTATTCAAATTTTTTTCTGCCCCTGACCCAAATACATGCATTTAAACCTGCCTTACTTGAAGTGAGTAAATAGCTCGCTCCACTTAAAGCGAACTAGCGAGGCACAGCCGCGCAGCTCGATAGCGGCACGGCAACGTGGAGGTGACTCTTTCCGTCGCCATACCCAGCGCGCACGGCGGGACTCATTTCGAAGCGACCGCGCGTTGCCACAACGTCTTTTCTTCCTCACGCCCACATTTGAGGATGCGGAGCCGGTGAGTGTGGGGACAAAGGGTGCACAACACAACGGGCAAACATACCACTCTGAGCAGCGTGAGCAACGCTAGCCAGTGATGTTCCGTGCAGGAATTTTCTCTTTTTCAGGAAATTTTTTACCGTCATTTTGGATGAAAGGGAAAAAGGGAATCTTCACGATATTGCAAGGAATGTTGGGGGTGGAGAAATATCCTTATAATGTTCGAAACACTGCGGTTACGAGGCGCTTTCGGATTCTCATATCATTTCCGGCGCACGTAGCACGCAAAACCATAGCCTTTGAGATTCGTTACTTTTATTTAGATGGAGTGTCTTTTTGTCCATTCCGAGCATGAAATCCACATATGCACCATGTATTTTATTTACAGCACATGAGCTCCAAGATCGTAAATCAACATTGAGCACACCCTAGTGGAAGCCATTATTTTTTCCCCATAAATTGGCAACTACATGCATGACAAATCAAGAGCTCTCAGCAACCAAAAAAATAATAACAGCAAACTTTCCTTTTTATTCAGTGGCCATGTGTACACAAATGAGTATGTACAATATTTCTTCCACATCGCATACCCCCTTAAACTAGCCTGAAGGTAGTTCCCTCGTAGTATTAACAGCCAATCTTGGAGGCAATGCTTTGAATCGTGCAGGAGCACAGGTTCAAAAAGAGATAACAATGGCAAGAGCCAGAAGCACATCAAACACAGATATATGTATATATTATACTACTGTCTTTGTGCAGGGAGATATGTGGGGATTTTAAGCGATGCATACAGGGAAAAATGCCTGAAATAGGGAATTTTCATGCTCTAAAAAGGGAATTCTTCGGTGCAGGACGGAACATCACTGATGCTAGTGCTGGCTCAGCAACCAAAGTTTTTTTATGTTGGTGCGCATCAGCCATGGCATCGGCGAGTGGACTCCACCGCCCGCGTTCAGCTGTGGTTCAGCGCATGTTGGAATCCGTGTTGGACTACCACAGGCCGTGCGATTGCATGTTGTTGAAGTGCTTCATGCCCTACGTGTGGTTTTGTGACGAACAGTTAGAATGGCAAAGCCAGTCTCCGGGTGAAAATGTCAGACTTTAGAGCACGAAGTTTTGCTGATAAGAGGTGGCGAAAGGTAAAGTCCCTTGATAAAATTTAGAGAAAGACTGCCGGCAGCGGTGCCTGACAATGACCAGACTTCCAGCAATTTCTACGAGTTAGTGCAGAGAATCGTTGGCGAAGAAGTCAAAAGCGACTTTGACTTAATCTGGTGTCGCACAGGCACATTAATCGTGCTCAAAGGCGACCTGGATTAGATGCTGCTACACGGTCTGTTTTAATGCCGATTATGCCCAATCAGGATCAAGACAACCACGATCTGTGAATTGCGATTTGGCTGACGTCAGTGCTGAACTCAGTCTGTATTATACTGATGTCACACGGGTACTTTTAATCGTGATCAACACCGATCCGGATTGCACTCAGCTATGTATTTGTTTTTAATCACAATGAGCCTTGATCTGAATCAAGATGACTGCGATCTGCACATCATGATTAGGCTCCCCGATCACAATTTGGCTAACGTCAGCATCAAATTAAATCCAGATTAGTTTGGCCCATGTAGCAGGGACCACTGTTGACCGCAATCAAAAAATCCGATCTGGATCAACATTATCACGAATGAAGATGCGACTGTGACACTGCTATTAGACTGCACTGCGCAGAAGCTATCCGTCACTGTCAATAGCGATCAAGAAAGCTGATTGGGATCATCAGTGATCGCAATTAGAAATGTCCAGTTGACACCTGTATCCCTCGTGTTGCCCAACCCTGCTGTTCCTGATGTCACTACAGCTAGGGTAGCGGAAGTAACTGGCATTGTTGGTGGCTGTCCTTTTTGCACCTATATCGCGTTTTCACTTCCTTGCAATTGTAAAGCAATTTAGGTACGATTTTTAAATTTTTGATGATTGGTTGCTTATATCAAACTACCGCTTAAAACAAATTTTTTCGCCATCCTGTTGACTTCGTTATAACGAAGGATTACAGTATTTTATGACATAGCAAGCAAGCTTAGCAGTTTTCAGCGACAGTAACAAAAATCAATTACCACAAATCTTCAGGCTTCTTTGTGGCAGTTCTGAGAGCTTCATCCATATGGTGTCGAAACATTTTCCTGCAAGAGATCAGAAGGTGAAGTTTGTGCATAGCGTTTCAGCTGAGCTCAAGTTTCAATCAGTTAGCAACATGAAACATGCACCTTTACGAGACATTCTTTTATGGCAAGAGTGCAGCAACACCAAAGACACACTGACATAGTTAGAAAAGATACAGTAGACAAATTTAATTTTAGAAGATTTTAACTTAAGTATAATAGCACCTCCACTGTAAAAAAAAAATGCAGCAGATGCACCCGCTACAATCGTTCACTTCCCTCTCTGATTGTCCTTTCCTACTCTTTCCTGTCACTTAGCGTTCGCGCCTGCTTTATGGTTATAGGGGGGAGTACCCTTTGAGTGGTGCCTCACGACGAAAGTCAGAGAAGGTAACTTTTTGTGAGGCCGTGCCATGATCCTGAGGTTGTTCCTTCTCTCGTGTTCTCTTAACTACATTCTTGATTTCTTCAACGCCTTGCATAGTTTACATGATTCCTTTGAGTGGCTCTCCTCTGACTGCAGGCAACTTTTAAGTCGGAGAAACCTGTTCTTTGGTAAAAGAGAAATGAATTGAACTATGCCTGACCGTGCAGCCCGTGGCTTTTGGAACACTTCACGAAGCAGTGATAACAGCCCTTGCTGAATGTCCTTTTGGCCCACGTTGACAGTGTTCACATCTGTTAGTGTCAGCTGCTTCTTTCGGCCATGGATGAACTGCAGGGAATATTCATCCAGAGAATATTGTGATCACAAGTTCAAGCATAAATCCTTACACCGTGTGCACCTACACAAAACAGGAAATATTTTGCAAAGCAAAAATATTTGTTTTCTTTCATGATGACCACCTTTTTCACTATGTAATATGCCTGTCACCATTCGGCACATGTGCAAATGTTACAGTCCTAAGTTGCATGTGCGATGCATATGTGCGAGTACGTTCCAGAGCTTGGGTGAGCATAAGTGATAAAGCATGAATAATGACACACACAGAGAAGCTGACACATTTCACCCTTAACGTTGTACAGTGTGATTTGCTTGCTTTGCTGGGCACAGGTTTGTCCAACAAGAAGGTCGATCTTTAACAGTTTGTATTTTGTGTGCTTAATTGTCACACACACGTGACAATATGTAGACGATAAGAAGGGTGTTCAGTAGCTTTCACTTTACCTGAAGTGTAGAGAGGCAAGAACGCACATCGTTTCCTGCCTTCTCACACAGTGCAGCCACAGCTGTCTGCTCCCCTTTCATACGTTCTCTCCGCATCACCTGTAAAGACACAACACTAAGTTTCACTTCTGGCAATACTAACTAGCATGAGAACATTAAACATAGAAAAACAATGAACAGTTCATTCACAATGATCCTCTCTGGTAACTGGCATGCCTGCAGTGAGCTGACAACTCCACTAGCACTATTATCATGTACCTGTAGGAAAAGTAAGACAAACAGTACAAATAATAAGCGAGTCATAATGCCATGCAAAGGATACAGAAGATTCTTTACTTTGCATCCGGAAAGACAAGCTAGTAACATTAAAGGAGACAAACTCTAACCTGTACCAAAAAGCATTCCCAAACTAAAATTGTTACAATAAAATAATTTAGACCTAAAGCTACATTTCTAAAAACGTCAGTTCCCAAACTTGAACGGAAAACAGAAGTAACACTAACCATTACTAGTTTAAAATGAAACAATTCATAACTAGTGGTATAGAACCAAGAAAGGCGTTAGAGACTAAATAAAAGTGTTATTTTTCTACAGTGTTCCCCATCCCACATCCACTCAATTATGGCTCGTAACGTGGTTTGTGTCGACAATTTGGGACACACGGTGCACATAAAAAAAATACATATATAATGGATAGTTGAAAAATATGAGATGTGGTGAGACCCATGGGATGTTTGCAATATGTAAATTCAGCTATAGATAGATAGCTGGGCTTCACAGAAGAAATACTTTGGGGGCAGTTCAAATTGGTTGCCGATGTTTTTACAGCTTTTGCAACTTTGGCTTAGCTGTTAGGTAAGGCAAGAATCCAAATTCCAGCCATCAAAAATGACAGGGAAAGAAGGAGAAGCAGCAGCAGTGGCAGCAGCTTGATTATGCATAGTAACTAACACAATAACCCTTTGAAGGTAAATTTCTTTTGTATGGCATGTGTAACCTCCAAGCAGATTTTTACAATTGTAATCAGGCTACTAGTACAGCAACATCAAACCGGTTTTGTGGTAAAGTCAATTATTCAGTTCTTTGAATTTGAAAACCAGACAACCAGAGTGATTAGTTACTCGGCAAGTTATTCAGTTAATAATAACCTGAATGTTCAGACAACCGGATATTTGTTTTTCCGTGCTGGTGCCAAAATTACCTCTATACCAGTATATATATCTCTGTTGAATTCTTATATTTCAAGTCATCTTTTCAATCACTTGAAAAAATCCAATATCTGCTATGGTCAACTTCCTCAATTTTTCCTATCTTTTATATTTTTCTGAAATGCCACACTCTACAAAATTATACTAGTAGATTGGTGCAACATTTTACACGTTAAAGAAAAAAAAAGCTGCCTGAAGCAACCACAGTTGCTGCTTTCACGAATGCAACTGATTACTGTTATCACCTTCAGCCTCATAAAAAGTTTGAGGAAAGATAGAAAGGTAAGTTATCATTTCTATATTACTTCTGCCCCAGTTTTTATCAAGACTGCGCTCGCTATAGTAAACAGACTGCACCCACATGGCTATGTCATGGTGCATGTTTTGAATGTGAACAAGCTACAGGTGCGATTGATTGATTTGTGGGGTTTTGCATCCCAAAACCAGCTATGATTATGAGAGAATGGTTATGAGAGATTATGAGAATTGCTATCAACTTAGTATGACGAAATGTTGATAGCTAGTGGTTCCAGAAATAAGCAGTAATGCCATCTCTCTGGCCGACTGGGATAACTTGCTAGATACAAGTCTGGTCGGCAACATCGGTTTCCTGAACCATCGCATCTTATGTTTAAGATGACATCGCATCGATGTCATCTTAAACAATCCTCAATTGGTTAACTGGATATCTAGCTTTTTGTCATCCCGTTCTCAGTTCGTTTCTTACAGGTCAACCAACTCTGCTACTATTAATGTAACATCTGGAGTGCCTCAAGGATCCGTTCTTGGGCATCTACTATTCTTAATTTACATAAATGATTTGCCTCTTTGCACCTCGTCTTCTATTCGTTTTTATGCCGATGATTGCATTTTGTACAATGTCATTAAACACATAGTGACCATTACCGCTTGCAGGAGTCATTTGCTGGGTTTTGCAATTGGTGCAGGACCTGGCAGATGAACATTAACTTCAAGAAAACCGTGCTCATGTTATTTTGCAATAAATTTCCTTCTGTATTTGATTACACTTTCGATAACCGCACAGTAAATTGGGTTTTTGAATATAAATATCTCGGTGTCATTTTTACTCATAATATGTCATGGTCCAAACACACTGAACATATATACAACAAAGCATTAAAAAAACTGGGCTATCCTACGTCGCACTCTATCCAAATCTCCGAAGGAAACTAAACTTGTCCTATATAAATCGCTAATTCGTCCAATACTTGACTATGCATCTGTCATCTGGAACCCGTATAAGCAATGTGAGATCAACAGGCTAGAAGCGATCCAGAAAAAAGCGGTAAGATTCATATGTCATCGTTATGACCGTGACTTTTCACCCTCTTCTACTCTCCCTTCATTGAACTTAACTTCACTCTCGTCGCGTCGCCGAATAGAGTCATTGAAATTTTTGCACAGCATCGTCACGTCTTCAGTTAAACTGTCAAATTACAAGGACTACATAAATTTTGCATCCCAGTCAATGACGAGAAGCCATCACAACTTAAACTTTAAGCTTTATTATGCTCGAACTAACATGTTCAACTTCAGTTTTTTTTTCCTCGTTCCATTGAAGACTGGAATTCATTACCTCGTTCTGTTCGCTCACGCCCATCGCCCAACTTCGTAGCCAACATCCATGACATGCATCTGTGACCTACACTCTTAGCAGGGTAACCTCTAGTTTATTTTATAGGTACACAAAAATGTGAAAATATGCTCCTTTACTAAAGGTTAAACCACTTTAACCTTTATAAAGGAGCATATTTTCACATTCTTGTATACCTATAAAGTACACTAAAGGTTACCGTGCTAAGAGTGTACCTTCGTCTATTTTGACATTTGGCATTGGTGTCAGCTATTATGTTGCATCGTTTATTTGCCTGGTATTCCTTTGTTTTATGTTTGACCTTGTATAACACACAACTGCATTATTTTACCTGTTTGTGTAATTTTCACTGC
This sequence comes from Hyalomma asiaticum, assembly GCA_013339685.2. Lineage (NCBI taxonomy): Eukaryota > Metazoa > Arthropoda > Arachnida > Ixodida > Ixodidae > Hyalomma > Hyalomma asiaticum. The sequence continues at coordinate 88,891,436 of CM023481.1, forward strand.
TGTTTGTTAAAATTTCGTTCTTGAATTGCTTTGTAACCCCACTCCTGCCATAGCGCATTTCCGCGCGGCAGTATGTATAAATAGATAAATAAATAAAATCTCATGCAAGATAACTGAGAGGCCACTGCATTTAGTACTGCTGCTTCTACGGCTACACATGCTTGTCATCTGATTCTCGCTGATAACAACACCAAATCAGGCACTGACGCTGTGCACTAGTGATGCGAAATATGGAATTGCGTCGGTTGTGGAGTAAGCAAGGCGCAAGGGGCAGAATACAATGCGTGAGCCTGTTCTCATGCACATTCTTTCCCCCACTCTGGTGGCAAGGAGGCGAGCATTCAATTTCCCCCTACCTCCCACTGCAGGTGGAAGAGGCACTGCTTCGCGTCAGTGGCTGCTCTGTCACACAGCATGCAATATGAAAAATGCATTCGCAAAAACCAGCTCGCCCATTTTTCAACTTACTGGCTCAGTCTTCCTCTGCGGCAGCCCTGAAACTTTGTTATATCGAAACTGTGGATAAAAATGCTTCATTGTATGGAGGCAAGAAATACATGGTGTTCTATGGACATCATGTTGCTAAAAGCCAAGTACTTCGTCATACCAAGAATTTCGTTATATTGCGGTTCTTTATATTGAAGTTTGACTGTCTGGCTCTCTAGTAACTCATGCTCGTAGACACCACATATTTTTCACCTCAATAAAATTACACATGTTGATCTGCAATTTCAATATAATGAAGTTTCAATGATGCCACACGGTAAGACCAAGGCAATAAATTGAAACTTTTGCTGGTGAGTGGTCAAATGGACGAGTTGCATATGGTTTTTGCGAGCACATTTTTCAAGTCATGCATCAAGTAAGAGTAGGGAATTTTACACTTGTGGCACCGATATTACAAATTATGCCTGTGAGCCCTGCCTTGTCAGTGATTCACAAGACTTCCCTGTCGAGTCATGACCTCCAAAATGGCGGTGTCCAAAGTTCTATGCCTATTTGCCTCGAGATCAAACACAGTCCGTGCCTAGCGGCGAGTCGACGAAACTCCCAAGTGTGGATAGCTCCTTGCGTCGTCTGCTAGCCACTGCACTTTCACATGCACGCGTACATCACACATATTCTCCAATATGTTCCCTGAGCCGGTGCAGTGTTTAATGCTTTCATGTATTCTTATCCAAGCATAAAAGTGTGAGTTATAGTATTATATGGCATTGCGCTGCAGTCTTTGCCCTTTCTTAAAATCACTGAGAGCCTGTCTCGTGAGCGTGCTATGTCATTGTCGCACATCCGGTTTGGCACAGTTATTTCAGTTTGGATGTTGCTGTGCATTTCAAGTATATCGGCAAAGTGCACTTAACGTTAAGCAGGAAACATCAACATGTAAATGCAGTGCTGCAGCGATATCGTCTTGCTATATGTGATTGTGAACATGACAGAAAGTAGCAGACATTTTTTGCTTGAAGAAAACATCTTTTTTTTTATGTACATAAAAAATAAACCATTTTTTCTCGTGGTCACACAAGTAATCATGCAAAGAAAGCAATGCGTTTGAGTATTACGATGTTTACTTAATATAGGTGTGTGTCAAATATCGTGATAATACTCAAAAGGCATATACAGTCACATAGCTTGACTAACCTAGCCAGTTAACTGCCTTGCGTTTCACAGAACATGACATGCAAGGCATTTAAACGCAAGTATACGTGTAAGTGACACAGCGGAGTACACAAGCTGCTACTTCAACACAATGTGCAGTAACAGCCCTTTTTTGTTGTTGTAAACAATAGTGAAAAATGAGCAAGAACTCAATACTAAATTCTCTCAGTCACGTAACAGCAATGCTAACATTATAGACAGTAGAGAACTTAAGTATGGTGAAAGAAAAATAGATGGGGAGAACCACCGAGGAAGTCAAACTGTGAGGGTGGGTGATGTCAGTGCCCCATTGAATAGCATATCACGCTACCTTCACGTGCAATAAAACGTTATGCGTGATTACTGCATTGATGTGAGATGGAAGGACGGATGTATTACCATTTGACTGCAATTAATGCTTTTATTTCGCCAACGACTGCCTCAAACTGCTCACAACAGAGCGCCGCTATGTATATTTCAATGTGTGCCAGCGATCACCTATCCACACTCATCTGGTGATAGTGCTGCCATCTACATGTCGATCTCGAGGCCAATATGATGTGTTTCTGGCTCCAAAAATCGCTTTGGCCGTGTTCAGCCAGCAGAACAACAGACTCCAAGAGCTGATTTTTATCAGAGAGAATTGTTTCAAGAGAAGCCGATCGAAAACACGTAGAAGATAAGCTCCTTTACACAAAGCAAATAACTGAGTTCATGAAGCTTCCTTATAATAAACAAAATGTACCTGTTGTTTCTGAACTTTGCTCTCATGAACATCATGAATTTCAATGTGCAAGTTTAAATATCCCAAGAGCAAGTTTAAATATCTACTTTCCTGCACTTATGCAGAAGAATTTGAAGAAACTTTGGCAAAACACTACAGGAGAAATGTGCCCAAGATAAGGAACTTTGCACCTTGGGAATGGGAATTCTGCTACATAGTGTGCAACTGACTGGCGATCACCAGTGCAAAGCCATGCCTCTTCCCATGGAGATTAGAAAGCTGGAGAGCCTGCAACGCATTTTGCAACTGTCATAGTTCCATATTTTGCTCCACCAGTCGTATGTGTCAGTGCCCAATTTGTTTGTCATGTCAAATGTCAACCATATGTAGCCATACAAGCACTCGTTTTAAATGCACCAGGCTGTCACTTATAAGTTAAAAGCAACCCCAATCGGCAAGAAAGAAATGCTGCTCATTTCTTGATATCAGAGCCCACATTCCACAACCCCAAACTCGAAAGAAGCTATTCTGGACTTCCTGAAGAATGGCAAGGGCACTGATCCAGTGAAAGCAATTGCAACTGATAGGCGCTTTTTACTGCAAATGAACTTTTTATCTTTCAGTGACAAGTTTTAGGTAGCCAATATTTAAAAATTACTGTTCAGCTGTTTGTAGTTGTAGCTGTAGCCACCATGATTTGAGGTACTGTAATGTAGGTTGCCACCTTGATTTCAAGCAGTTTCAGATCAAAGCTTTTTTTTTTTTTTGTTCTTGTGGCATGCTACAGTTTTCATTTGCACATTCATCGGATTAAGTGGAGAGCAAGTGGTTAGGTGAATGTGGCAACATAGGCGACATCCCCTTGATCTGGGCAACAGCAGGGGTTTGGACTGCAAGCCACATCAGCAAAATGACTGCAATGGCCTTGCTTATCACATACTATGACAGTGCATTGGATGTGTGTTTCTTTCAGGATTATGTGTGACATATGGCTTGAACAGGAGTTTGCCAGTTTGGCATAAAATCGTCGTCTCCAATTATCGGGTTAAACCAACCTGAATTTTTTGAACTGTTAGTCAGTTGCTTCTTTTTGTACTGCTCTATTATTCAAACATTCCTGCACCAATATACATGTAAATAAGAATCCTTTGGTGACTGCACTTCACATAAAAGGCCAAATTTAAATTTGATGACGTTTTGAAATAACAAAGTAAATTGCAGACTGAAGTCGTGGTGTAGAAAACACGAGCGCTGTTTCGAGTGACAGCCCACTAAGCAAGTCACCTAACGCTAAGGCAAATTGTATAACACAATAAACCCTCTGAAACAGGCTGTAGCCTTCTTTTGTGAGCAGCTCAGTTGTAGTGTGCCCATATTGAAATCAGGGTTGATCATGAAAATACAGCACCTTGCTTACAAGAAACCCTTCATATAAGGGACAGAAAGTGCTCCCTGGCACCTCTGTCTTATAAAGTGGTACAGCTGTACATGTGAATCAATGCACCTTTGTTATTTCATCCTATCTTTCGGATATTTGCAGTCATTGACAAGACAGAAACCAGTGACATCAGCCAGAGCATCTCACTTTCTAAGGATTAGCTTTCCCTGCCACTTCAATAAAGAGGAGATGTAATTTTCTTAATACAGTAGACTCTCTTTAAGACGAACTCGAGGGGACCATGAGAATTTGTTCGTCTTATCAGAAGTTCGTCTTATCAGAAGTGCCTGATAAGATGGATTGGCCACGTGCCCAGGTGGATCCAAACATCTTACTTACAAAAAGTCAATCAAGTAGACTTGCAAATGAGAAAAAAATACAAATGAAACCATATTTTTACCCAACTTGAAAACTGTCTTTAAGCACTGGCAAGCAGCCATAAATAACATTTCATCTAATGATTTTAAGTATCCTCCAGCATCTCCGTGCTGCTAGGAAAGGTTGTTTAATAGAGAACTTAAGCAGGCCCAAGCTACCTCCCGTATTCTTCGAAAGCACTTCAAGCACTTCTTCAGTGAGCATGTCTGTTGTGTTGACAGTCAATGCGTTAGGCATTGTGACGGATATTTGAGGATATTCACATATGCATTCATGTCCACCAAGACTCCTTTACTGCCCAGACTAGAAACTAGGCCTGTCTTTCTTCAGGGCAGTTTTCCTGCACTTGCCCCAGGAAGTGCTGATCAGCCAAAACCTCTAATGTGTACACTTTGTTGTGGATAAGAAACAGCATTCACTTTTTTATATCTGCCCCCTTTTTCTTGCCCCTTTGTGGGAGCCCTGGTCCTCCCTTTTTGTTTTGTTGTGCTTTGCTTTACCTCTACTTTACTAGGGGGCAACTTTATTGAAGTACCCAGAGTCTCTGTGCAAGCCTTCTTGGATTCTTTTGCCTTGTTTTCCTTTGTATTCTCCCTGTAGGTGCTGAAGAGGAGGTGGGGAGACAATAAAAGGGCCCAAGAAGGCAGGGTGCCCCTAGCACTTGGGGTCCCGAACAATAAAACTCTATAGTTTTATTGCTGGCACCTAAGTCGCTTTGCTTACTTAGTCTTTGGTTCTTTTGTACTCTCTTTGATGGGGAGACAACAAAAGGACCCAGATGCCCAGTGCTTGGGGCCCTCTACAATGAACTTGTGGAGGCTGTCCACAGCACCGGGAAAGTTCTTAACAGAAGGTTACCTGTGAGGGGGTTCGTCTTAAGAGGATTTCTTTTGCATTGAGTCTATGGGAAACCAAACAAACATACCCATTTTGTTTGTTATATCCGAGAATTCGTTATAACCGAGTTCGTCTTAACAGGAGTTCACTGTACCTCCAACAGCCGAGTACACAGGCGATTCTTCTGTGTAGACGGAAAATGCAGCATCAGTGCAACTTGCCGCAATGGCCGCAAGGCTGGAACATACCTGCGTAAACGTGCAGTTTTAGTTTGTCAGTTTTTTACTCTGCAGAAAAAGCCCCCGATGGATCATGTTGGAAATGTTTGCAATAGAACAGATAAAAATACGGGGAAGACAGGAAGATAAAACGGTAAGAATGCTGCTCTTCCTTAAGTCTTTGTTTTAGCAGTAAATTATTGTTAATTGGCACAATACAATCCTGCTCAGTTCACTCTTTTTATTCATCGTATGAAACCTGAACCTTTCCATTTGAGCTCTCAGGCATTTTTGCATATAAACAGAAGAGCCCATGTGACCTTCCAGAGAATCTTTAGCGTTGTACAAACAACCCAGACTGAACATGAGAAATGGGGCAACTCAACATGTGTGCTGAGTTAAGACTAAAAGCTTGTTGCTAGCAGATCACAAAACAGTAAACCCTTGGTAGAATGAATTCATTTTACTTGAATAACTGCTTTTATCCAAATTTCCTCCAGTCCTAACCCAAGTGCATGTACTCTTTTAGGACGCATTACTAGAAGGGAACCAATAGCTTGCTCCACATAAAGTGAAATTGTGATGCGTGGCGACCACAGAGAGCAGCCATTCCAAATGAGGGTGACCCTTTCTGTTGCCATCCCCAGTGTCCACATAGGAGGAAAGGAAGGGTCGCTGATGTCTATTCTTTGCAAACTCCCCCCCCCCCCCCCCCGTGCCAGCGAGCACTTTTCCTCTTTGCTGTGCACAAGTGCATAGCCGCGCAGCTGGTGAGCGTGGTAAGAAATAATGCGCAATGAAATGAACAAATCTACTTAACGCAGCATGTGCCGTGCTAGCTCATGGTCATTCAGTCACTACCACTAATTATATGTAAGTGGCAGCATAGGTTGCATTCAGTCATTCAGTCACTTCTGTGCCAACTGTAGGCCACAGATTGTGTTTTTGGAGTGCTTTGTTAGCGTGCATCACATGTACTTTTGTGGCCTACTGTTAGAAATGGCTCTGTCAGTCTCCAGGCGAAAGTGTGTTACTTTAGAAGAGAAATTTCTGCTGATAAAACAGCAGAATAGGGCAACCGACAGACATTTGACACCACTAAAAACTGTGCACGCTGCCACCTACTTTATAAACTGTATTGAAGAACAAGGAAAATGTACTGCATGGCTTCGAAAAGGGGTGCTGCAACAAAGTTTAATCATGGGCAGCGATTACAGCCTCATGCAATAATCCTTGCGCAAGTTGGAGCTTGGGTCACTTGCACCCGGCAAAAACAAGACAAGCAAAGCAGGCTGCCTCTTCTGTATCTCAATAAATGTTAGCTACACTGAATAGTTCATACTTTGACTTTCGTGCAGTAGCAGCAAAATAAAGCTAAACTTTTAGCTTTTACTGAGAAGTCGCTTTTGTCAAATTACCACTTATACTGCATTTTTTTATAGCCAGCCAATTCACCTTGTTAAAATAATGGTTTACTGCAAATGCAAAAAAGAAAAAAGTTACATATGCACAAACCAACAAAACAGAGAATGGTAGTCCCATAAAACCACAAGACATGATAAAGCTCCCAAAAGTTAAAAACCTACCATTCATATATATGATGTTTAGCAATGCATTAAACTAGTATTCATGTCACACCCGCTCTGTTTTGCTGTTCCTGTAAGCCCGCACTGTGACGCAAGAATCTGTCATCTCTACCACTTACGCTTAAAGGAGAAAGAACACTGCAATGTTTAGCATTTGAATCTAGCTGTAATGCTGATAGCCTGTCAAATGTCTATAACATAAGCAAAAAGTAGTATTTGAGACTGTATCAGAAAACTTAGCCAGCAATGCTAGTTTAACTGAAGCATAGTGTGGCCTACAGACATAATAAACAGTCAAAAGCATGCAAAGCTAGCAATGGCACCAGGAAAACTGAAATCTTAAGAGAAGGCCACTGCAATTGTTTATCTTGGCACACGCAGCATACGAGTAAGGAATAAGACAGTAAACATGAAGAATACCATGAGCTAAGACAAGTTAAAGACACAGAGACATTCAATGCACATCAACAAGACTGTTTTATCTGCCCCAACATACCTAGCACATCATGCAGAGCACTGTGAGGAGGCCACCCCATCGCCCATCACCATAGGCGTTTTCAATAAGGCAGCCAAAATATCTGACTGCTACCCCGTCTCCCAAACCCTTGCCTGCTGTCAATGCCATCAAATGTATTAACAACACTACTGCCCAGACTTCAACCAACTCTTCAGCTCCAGTACCTCCATAGACACCTACAGGCAATGAACAATGTGCACTAATGGTGCTGCTACAAGCTGCTGAAAAACCTTAAGAGACCTTAAAGCAAGCTCTTTCTTTTAGTCTAATAAATGAGGGTATCTATCAGGGACCTCATTAAAGGTGAAATTATGTAAGTGAAAAGTGAAGCCAGTCAAGAAAGTTTGCTTCACGATGCTTACAGTTCATTGCAGATACAAATGACTGGTCTAAGAAGCAGACTTCCATCTTTCTTTTTCTTCTTTCCCGTAGGCTGGCCAGTGCTTTTGATCATGTTGACCAGTACATTGATAGAAGCCTAGTACAAGCAACAAAATAAAAGTGCAACATAAATTCAGTGCTTTTACACATGCCAAGAAAAGTAATATATCTTCCAATATGTAACAATCACTTTTATTAAACTCATAATAATCAAAATAACTTGGTGCAGTGAACCACGATGACCACCCTGCAAAACTGCTGCAAGGAAAAACACATTTTAAGGAGGGAAGTGAAGATCAGAGGCGAAATTCTTTTATTTTTTGTAGTAGAGCAATGAAATTTGGCCTGCTTATTGGGAAGTGTGCTAAGTAACTAATTACAATGGGAAGTGTGCTAAGTGACTCATTACAAAGTTTCATTAAAGATATCTCCAGTAGTTTTGACATTACACATTTTTATTTGCATCACTGTCGTACCAAATTTGCAGAAAGTGTGGCGTGATACAAAAACATGGTACAAGCCCACAGCTGCCCTTAAATTTTAGCCATAGGAATAGTTCATACAGCAACATTCTCCAAATATATTTTATCACCCTGATTTGTTTTCTTACACGGAACATTATATGCATGTCTGCATAAAGCAGTCATTACCATCATGCCAAATTTGCTAAAGAGTAAAAAATGAGATAGCAATCCAAAAACACAGGAATGTCATGGTATGGAGAATAATATTACTACAGAATATAATGCAACAGACCTCATGAAGATTGATCAAACTATAGATGCAGAGTTGCTAGACTTTCTGCAAGCATGCAAGTTGGGTTGAAACATACTTTTGAGAAAACTGGCACTGAAGTTCCACTGCCACTACATGTCTATCAAAATGTCCTGGGGCTGTAATATTTAGTGGTCTTCTTATGCCCTTGAACTTTCTTCTTTTTTTCTGCACTGCATGCTTTTTTTTTTCTTGGTCCTTTTCCTCAGATCTTTGAAAGGGATGGCTACCGGGTTTGATGCCCAGACATGATGATGATTTCCAACTTTCTTATTTATGGGGCTATTTTGGTGTAATGTGACACATATGTTGGCAATAGAATAACTACAAAGCTGTGAAAAAATGAGCATGTTATCTTGAAAACGTTTCCCTGCACAGTATTTTCTTTTTAGCTTTTGCAAAGGGTCTGCAGAGTTTAGGAATTAAGGCAGACACTCCACTGAACTTTTTAACTAGCATTTCCAGATGCATGCTGTATATAGTGACAATCCCCCTTTTCATTTCTTTCTTTTTTTGCCTTGATACTTTTCAATTTAAATAGTCTCCAAGGCAAGGTAATTTCGAAAGGATCACTTTGTTTCAATGGTTGCACATGGCAACTCTTGCAATATAGCTGGGATGTAAGGATTTCTTCATTATAGAGGTAATTTCGTGGTACAAGAGTTCACTGCAGAGTTGTTTGGCTGCAAGTGGATTTGCAGCACTATACACTGACATTCCGTCACACTACTAGCATCTTCTCCTTTGTGAAATGGTAAGCCAAAAGGCCCGTCAAGCCGACTAGTTCAACTTTTTCCCTTTCCTCTACCACTTTGTTCTTTTGTACATTATTTATCTAATAAAATCTGAAATATAGACTTGTCACTCAGGCCGGCACTTATATAGGCCAAGCTGTTAAAAAGAGCATCTCACAGGTGGTGCACCGTCAATCTCATCAATGACAAGGCAGTTTGGCCGTGGGTCCTGCCCTAAGACAGCCTTCATTTGAGTGGCAGTCTCCAGAGTAGTCTTGAACACATCAGGGCTCCTGTCATCACTGTAAGTCAGGAAATTAGAGCATAATTATAAGCCTTAAAAGCACAATACAGTAACATTGCCAACACTATGCATCATTTTATCTCCTGTTGTGTACTACTGGCTTTACAGCGGTAGCATGCATTTTAAATTTACACACCAATAGTGCAAATGGACTCTGCTTTTGTTTGATTAATGGCCTGAGGCATTACTGCTACTGCAAGGGTCCTAAATTATATAATTCCAGTTGCCACATGGGTTTCCTTCGGTGGAAAAATTTAAACTTCGTCATACTGCAGGCTTGTTTAAACATTATTCTATGTGGGAGATCAAGAGTGGCTACACAGATGAACAAGCCTCTCAGCTAGGGAAGCCACAAAACAGACGCCAAAAGGGCACAACTAAACAAATCATCAGCTGATGTGCTTGGCCTTTCACAACACTCCTTGTGCTGATGTCCAGCAAATAGTCTTACCTTACAATTTCTCATTTCTGTGCCACAATAAAAGCAGAGATCAAGACACTGAAAGCAATCAAACACAATTCCACGCTCTTGCTTATATTGCTATATCAGCATTATTCTTCAGCATGGCACATGTATGTTAATCAAGGCTCCAAGAAGATATGCAAGACAGTGCCAGAGACTTCACTAACAATAGCATACTTTTTGCAACTATCTGGGCCTACCATTTCAGTAACAATGCCTCTGCACTCACTGCTACCAAAAAATTGTAGGCTCCTGCACAATGCCTAGCCTGCTGGTTGCATTTCCAGTCCCTCCTCCCATAACATTGCCAAGCCATATATCCAGGCTTGGCAATTGAGCCTGTAAGGCATTACATATAAGTTGTCTTAACCATGTTCACCAAAAATTTACCCTAAAACACTAGAAGAATGATAATGAAACAATGCTGGGCATGTTCAAACAATGAAGAGACATGTAGTATCTGGACACTACTTGGGTACTTTTTGGGTATCTAGTATTTTTACCAAGATACGTTTGGCAAGATGTGTACTTGTGTGTGCATTTATGATATATATTAATATATAGTGTTTATAATACAAGCTACTACTGTCGCAACATCACCATCCATATGAAACTATGAACATCCACTGAACTCTGCTTCTCAAGCTGGCACAACTTCCACTAAGCTACCTAAGCTACACAGGCAGTGACCCTTTTCTCTTTCCGCTACAGTCCTCCAGCAAGGGAAGGTGGTGGAACAATCAGCATGGCAACACTTGCACTGGCTCAACAAAAGCAAGTGCATGAAAGTCTGTGTGCAGCCAAACTTTTATTTTCTAACTTTTTTTTTTTAGTTTTATCGGTGCCGTGAATCCTAGACACAGCCACCATACTGTGCTGCAAACACCAATGCAAGTCGTGTCACTTGCACAAATTCTGATGTCACTATACCATTGTTATGAAAGCTTCTCTTGCATGGTGCTTTGTTTTGAAGCCTGGAGAATGCAAGAAAGGGATTGTCTTGTGTCTAGTGGCTTGCACACATGAGCAATTTGAGAGGTCTCGTGGGTGTAAGTTTTACTGCTGTGAACAAAAGCATGGGTGGTGTTGCCTATGGGACACTTGTGCATGAGGCAGCTATCTCAGGGTACGAATAGTTGCTTGCAAGCACCAGAGTTGCATGCAACATTACTGTGGCCCTCAGAAGCAAGAAATAAAAACAAGTGCAATATTTTTTTAAGAGTGGAGCTCTTTAAGTCAACTGTTAATCCATTCGTTATGGACAAAAAACCTCACGGAGCGATGACATCACCCAGCATGGCCTACCAACCCTACGTGCAGCTGTGCATAGCTTCACTTCCAACTCTGCACCTGCTTTGCCAGCTATGCATAGCAGGGTGTGGGAAAAGAAAGTGAGGGTGAGGAGGAAGGAAAGGAGAGTGCAGAGAAAGGGAAGTTAAGATGAGGAGCAATATGAGGGCAAGGAGGAGGAGAAAGAGTAAAACAGCAGAGCCTTGCATAGTATAGCAAGGGGCAGGAAAGAGAAGTGAGGGTCAGGAGGAGGGAAAGATGGAGGGAAAAGAGAAGAGGGGTACAGGGGAGGGAGAGATGGAGGGGAACGCCACTAGCTCCACTGCTTCCTCAATCTGCACACTACTAGTGTGTAGCCGCTACATTTTTTTTCTTTTTGTCAGCCCCATTGATTTTTTTTTTTTAATCTCCCGATTATTTAGGTCATACCATAAACTGCACACCAAAAAGAACATAGGCATCCATGCATCACTTAAGTCTAATTTACTGCACAGTTCTCTGTTGGGCTCTTCTTTTGGATTGAACTACTATTAAAGGCACGAGTACCAGTGACACTCTTGTTTCTTTAGCAGCACCTAGCAATCGCCTCCAAAATAAAAACATGTTAAGAAATGCTTATGAAACTAACATATAAAATAAAAATATAAAATGTATAAAAAGAGGTGTTGAGAGTTATATATATGATAGATGTGCTATCAGAGCATACGTCTTTTATACCAAAGAGGTATGTTACCATCAGGATAATTAATGAAAATTGAAAACCATGCATGACTCATACCAACATTGAATACGTGGGTATGAGCCAGGGGTATGCGGAGAAAGAAAGAAATAATCCACATGTAGCTCATACCCCCATTGCATATGTGGGTAGTGTACAGTCTGTTTCACACTTAGGGGAAATCTCGGAGCACGTGGCATCGGTATGCGGCCAGCGCAGGAATCACGCAGCAGCAGCAGCTCGCGCGTGCGCAGACGCTTCAGGAGCGTAGTCTTGAACCGCGTCATCTGCTACAGCGGCGCGCGCTGTCCGCAATGTCGGCCAGCGCGCGCCTTTCGTGGTTACTGTGGGATCTGGGCCGATACTCCGTACGAAACATCGCTCGACGCCTACCTCTCAGCTTTAATTAGCGATAATGCGGTCCTAGAAACAGCATTTGACGGCATACCTTGTTTGCTCTCTCGTATATTTCTTCGCTGTGTTTGCACCGCCGTACGCTGCGACGAGGAAGACATCGTAATGATCGCGCATCGTGCGTGGTCTTCATTTGCTGCTAAAAAAAACAAAGCACTCAACAGTGACTGTCGTGCAGCTATGCGGATTTAACACAATAAAACAGCAGTTGCAGGACCTGACGAGGTACTAAGTGAAGTTCGAAGTGTCACGCGTGCATTTCGGCGCCGGAGAGTGAGTCCTGACGACTATATATGAAATGTCATCGAGAAGAAGCAGGTTGCTGTCAACGTAAAGCGTTTCCTGAATTTTCCCATTTCCTATTTGTTTTATTGTGTTAAACATGCATGGCTTCACGGCAGTCACTGTTGAGTGCTTTGTTTTGCTTAGCGTGAAATAAAGACCACGCACGATGCAAGCTCATTCGCAGCGTACTGCAGTGCACAAACAGTGAAGAAATATGCGTGAGCACACACAGTACCACGGCGTTTCCAGAGAGCAAACAAGGTATGCTGTCAAATGCTGTTTCTAGAGCCCCATTATCGTCAATAAATGCTGAGAGTTAGGCGTCGCGCAACGTTTAGTACAGGGTATCAGCCCAGTTCTCGCGGTGACAATGAAATCCTCGCGCGGACCGACAATGTGGCCAGCGCGCACCGCCGTAGCAGACGACGCGATTCAACACTACATTCTCGAAGCGTCTGCGCACGCGCGAGCTGCTGCCGACGCACGACTGCAGCGCTGGCCGCATCGCGATGCCACGCGCTCCGAGATTTCCCCTAAGTGTGAAACAGACTGTACATAAAGTGACACAGTTCACAACTCCACTTAGGTGCGCGTGCCACTAACAAACACTTAATCAAGAATTATGGTTGCCTACATGTTTTTCAATTTTTTTCTAGGAACATCACTGCGGGAAAAAGCCTGCTTTTTTAGGCTGTCTCGTACTAAAAAAGCAGGCGGTCTTGTGAAGGGCCCATTCCCACATGTAGTATGCTTTGCCACATAACGTCCGTGTACAGTGGCAAAGCTAACGCTCGTGTACTGCGGTGAAGTTAACTCAGCTGTCTGCTGTTGGACTGTTCTTCGCGACTTTGGAATGGCTCTGTGGGTGCACACTAGTCATGTAATAAATTTTTTCACCCATGTTTAACAGCATATTTAAAGATGCTCAAAACTTATTCGAAAAATATTCGATTCGAATTTGAACATAAATATTCGAATTCAAGTTCGCTTCGCACTTCAGAATTTTGCTATTCCCACAGCTCTACTTAACATTTGAATTCACTGCACACCTTAAGGTTTTCTATTCACACCAGCCCTGCAATTAATACATATCTTCACTGAAAACACTTGGCCTTCTCTTCAACATGTGCAAGCATGACAGTCCCTTTCCTTAAAAGAAGAGAAAGCTGATCAAGTGGGTTATGATTCATAATGCAAAGAAAAGGCGTACAAGACAAGGACACAAGGTAACAGTGCACAAAACATTTTGTCCACTCCTCTTACATTGTGTCCGTGCCTTGCACACCTTTTCTTTGCACTATGTTCCTTTTCCACTTTTGCATCCTCCAGTTTACATGAGATAATCACTGAAGGAGGTCAGTAGGCATGCAGAAAATTGAGTAACTCCAACCTGGCATTGAGCTCCACAACATTGTAGCCAGCATGCCTTGCAATGACATGTGCAAGTGTTGTCTTTCCAAGCCCTGGTGGCCCATAAAGGAGAATTACCTATAACATGTTAATGGTGAATAATCAGAGCTTTAAACATTCGGTCTCTTCAAAACATGCTTGCACGATAGTACTAAAACGAAACAATATGTATACTAGTAAAGCAAAACAGTAGTATTAGAATGAGCTAACTTCAAATGTGCCATCCATAATGATAACTAAAAAACAGCAAAAGAAAGCCATAGCCCACAATAACTTTGATGTCGTCACCTTATGATGATAATTAAAGGGGCACTGACACGAAAATTTTCTGTCTGATGTTTTCTTGCTGCAATACATAGCTGATGATCTGTTAGCCGTAAGATGGCACATCAATTGCTCCAGCATGCAACAGATAATTATTCACAGCCTGTTTATTACAGACTAGTTTCAGTTTTGGTGTGGGAGGGCTCCAAAAACGACAAGGCGCCTGGTGCAAGTGGTGACATCTAACGCTCGCAACGGGGTAAACAAGTTTGACCAAGTGAGCACACACAACTGCACTTCTGTGCATCACAACATGTGACAAGCATGCGACGTGTGCTCATTTTCTTTTGCCTGTCGCACATCTTGCATGCTGTTGTCATTGTTGCTATCATCGTCATTGGGTGGTAACTACTTTCTTGAGCCCTGGCGTCACCGGGAGTCTACTAACGCAGGCACAGCGAATAGGCTGTGCGGGCCATGACGTCATCATTGCTAGCTGCATTGCTCGGAGCTCGACTGCCTTGGTGACATCACAGAAGTTGGGGTTCCCTTTCGGGTCACCTTTGCTATTGTCGATCTCATGAGGTATAGCATCTAGTGCTCGAATGCACATGGAAACTTCAATATTCATTTAAATTACCTTCGGAGCTGTGTTCGCCATAGAGATTTGGTAGATGACATGTGCATGTCCACAAAAATCTATCCCACAGCCTATCTTAGCAGCGAAATTTTGGTGGCAGTGCCCCTTTAAGAATGCCATGGAATGAGACTCAGTGAACAAAAATTGTTCAAGGCATTAAGAGGGAGAGGGAAATTTTTCAATATCACAGAGCAAACCACAGGTCAGACAGCACAGAATATAATATTTTTAACGGGTCCCGAACCATAACTCAGGCTTGGTATGAAAAACAATCTACCGATAGCAAATGCTCCTAAGAAAAACCAGATTTTGTAGCCATGTACAGAATGTACAGTTCACAATTAGACAGCGAAATGTCCAATGTCTCAAGTGTCCTCTATTTTAATAGAGACTCATTGTCACTCTTTATAAAGCAGCTAGATTCCATCATTTAACGGATTACTGCTACTGGTCAATAGCTCAAATAAATCAAGAACAGCATTCAGGTCGACTGTCAATAGCTCAAATAAATCAAGAACAGCATTCAGGTCGAATGTGTTTCTTATTGTTGGTGTGTATAACAGTTGTCATAGTCAAATAAACAGACTGAAGTAAGTCGAAACTGTTTTTATGTTTTATGGTTCTCCACAGTAGTAGCTGCTAACGATGTACTATCAGACGCATTATCCAATAGTTGTAGGTACAGACTCTACCAATGGAAAGTTGCTTTTTTTTTGTCCACTAATTCCTTCATATTTACACATTAATTATTACAGTACAGTTAAAAAAACTGCAAATAATACCATCTGTGCCTTCCCTTGCTTCATTCTCTATTGTCTTATTAGGCTCACTTACGCATAGTAACACACTGCTGCTGCCCACTGCTTTGTTAAACTGTAACCCTTGCGCTACGAGCACCACTAAATAAGTACATGGTATGTAATACCGTTTTCTTTACATACATATGTAGTTTATTTCTATAAGACAATCTAGTGTGTTGTCTGCCAGCATTTGCTCTTAATTCGTGCTAGAGGAGCCTCGTGAAGCCATGTACTCCCAGGGACCAAGTCTCGAGGGCATAGAATCCATGGTAAATGTCTCGCTGAGAGCCTCTTCATTAAAAACCGTCATCCTCTACGCATTTTTCTGTCATACAGCAATAATTGTCACCTTGATTGTGTGCATTACCCTTCTTAAAAACTCAGCACTATTTTCCTATCAAGGATAGTATGTCATGCTGATGGTGTGTATGCCATTCACGACCCGTAAATATCAGTCACATGGCATTAAGCAAGTAAACAAAAGCAAGGCAGATGACAATTGTTCTATTACAAGAGAAACCCCACATGGTAGCATTGTTTTTATGGATAAAGATGTGCAGAGATGCAACAGTATCTGTCATACACCCTCTTAGCATTGTTAGATATGATCAAGTATGAAGAAGTGAATGTATCAGCTGGTTTGCCCCCATTTTAATGTGTGAAGAAGACGGCTGTTGGATAAGGCTATGCTTCGATCATTTTGCTTTTGATGAGGTATGCGGTGCACATTAAAAAAGTCTTGCTGCTCCAACTAGTAGACAAATAACATGCGGTTGCACAGGAATGGTCTGAATTACACACTGCCCTTTAATGTGTACAAAATTTTGCTTTCCCACATTTAGGTTTTTATGCAAGGTATGACTGGCATGCTGCAAATCTCCTCAGGTCTGTACGTGCAATGTATTCAATACTATAAAATTCTGCATGCTTGAGCCTCTGTCACTGTTTTATGAACAACAGCTTTCTGGGTAGAAGACGGGTGTCAAAGAAATATACTTTGGATCTTGACTCTTCCAAGAAGAATCTTTTGGAGCTTGCTTCCATGGTTCCATTTACAAAGAGTTGCAAGATTTTATTCCACTCACAATTTTTTTTTTCTTTTTTGCATTACACAAACACAGAACCTACCAACAGCAAGCATCTTCAGCATTTCATATGAATAGTATCCATTTTTCCAAGATTCTACAGTTGTATAGCTGTGCAGGTTGTAAAAACCAACTAAGGCTGACATCTTTAGTGAGAAGTTATGTTCTCAGGCTAAGAAAGAATTCCGCTTTTTCCCAAATCCAAAGTCCTTGGCACGACTGTCCCCAATGGTATATGTGAGCATTTTGTTCCTTATCTCCGCATTTATTCTCGACACGAAACAATCAAGTGCTTTTTTATTTTCAGCCTGGTGCCACCATCAGAAGTGCACCTGAACACACCAGAAGCATGTGCATACAATCAGGTTTCTTCCTCACACATTGCAGCATTACATGCTAGCTTCAAGCCTAGTGTATGCCATGTGTTACGACTGGCTAGTTTCAAATTTGAATGCGATGGTGTCAACATTATTATTCTTGCTTACGTTTATTTGTCACTTACCAGTGCCGTTTGCTGTAAAATCTTTGAATGTAGGCATATTTTAACTAGTATCTGCCAATTCCACTAACCACAGAAATTAAAGGGACACTAAACTGAAACAGTAAATCAATTCATGATAGGGGTGTGCGAATACAGAAATTGTCGAATATGAGTCGAATATGAATAAGGCAAGAAAACAGGCCCCGAATATCAAATAGAATATCAAATATATGTGTAGTAATAAGAAGTTGCAAAACAGGAGGTAACAGTAAGATTGATTAATTTCAAATGAAATTAATAAAATATGCTGCAGCACATTGATGAGACTTATGAAAGCAAATTTCCATATTTACTAGCGTAATGAATGCACCTTTTTTCCCGAAAAACAAGCAAAGTAACGGGGTGCATTTATCACGCGAGGCAAATTTGATGCAAACTTTTTCAAGGTGACCAAAACATTTCAATGCACAGAAGAGATGGCGCTGCGAAGCGCGGTATTGCTTAGAGCCACGCGTGCGATGAAATTTTACTTTAAAAAACAATAAGAAAGAGCTATGGCGTCGGTGCCACGCAACTTGGCACCCGCCACAACAGCCCTTATGGTAGCTGTGTTGTGTTCCAATGCAATGGCCTTTCGGTTTTGATTAACGCTTGATTAGCTCACAGCACCACGAAACTGGAAAAATGACGACACTGTCGAAGGGTCAACAGTGTAGAAATGAACGAGCGGCACGTGGCGGTCTTCGCCACGCATATAGTTTCCATAAATTCTATGTCGCTGCGGGTCCTGCCCCTAACGGCGCACACAATGTGTAGGGCAATGATCTTCGCAGTGCAGGCTTGCAGCCAATTGAAAAATGGTCGCTGTACGTGTCGCCAATGCAGTCTTGGAGACATGCAGCCGCATCATCGTTCAGTAGCATTCGCAGGTGGCCATAACAGGAAAATAATTCTTCCCCCCACAGCATGCAAAACGGCTCACCATCACATTTCTCTTTCATATCTCTGGGCCTCTCAGTCGTGCACATTAAGCATGACGTCCAAGATTGCATTGTGGCAATCTAAGAGACCATGCCCCGCTCATGCTTAGGCTTAGCTTTGCCAGCCTGTGCAGCATAGCACAGCAAGCGATGTAAATGAACTACGATAGCATGGAGGAATGCTGCAATGCGAATAAATGATGTTACCACTGCTTGCATGCGGCTATGCGCGGCAGTTTTATCTGGATGCGCGAGTTTTCAATCACTACACCGAAAGGCACCCGAGCATCACAGATCGAGTCACAGCACAGCCATTCGTGGGGCGGACTGCAGGGATTCAAAGTTGGGGGGGCATTTATTACACAGGAGAAAAAAGTTTTTTGTTTTTTTTTGCGCCACCGTGGCACGCATGGATGGCACAAAAGATCTGGAAAAAAAAGTTTTCAATGATGATGCCAAGTTGTTTATGATCTCGTGCTAACGCGATGGCTGCAAAACACCCATGACAAGGCCTTTTCTTTATTTTTTCATAGCATGGAATAAATTCTGACTCTTTCGTCAAACAGCCCGGCCTGTCTGGTGTGCGTGTCGCGTGCATCTATACAGCGACCTTGTATGGCGCAAGAACCAGCACCGCTTGTGGTTTCATTATCAAAACGCAGTCGATGCCGCATGGAGCCGGTCCTCCCGGCATAGTTGCATGCAGCGTGCTGACTGCATGCTCGCACCGTCACCACCACAGAGGCGCTTGTTGTACCGTGCGCGCTTTCTTTCCGTCGGAGTGTTCTTCGTACCTGCTCCTCTCCTGGCTATGCGGGACTGTGGTGAGTGTTGGGTTAGATCAGCACGGTGACAACACGTTGCTTCCGTTTGATCAAGTGAAGAGCACTTCACGTAGCCGCGGTGCACTACGCATTCCCACAGCACTGTTTTACACGAGATGCCGATCAGATGGGTAAAGATCTGTTATCGTGACCAGTTGTCAGTCGGTATTGGTGTGTTTGTGGTTTTGTTGCTGCCCCCAAATGTTCACCGCATTTGCTGAATATTCGGACAATTTCGAATATTTGGCAGTATTCAAGCATGCATTTTTTTAATCAAATATGTTTCCAAAAAGGAAAATATTCGATTTTTATTCGAAATTTCAAATTTTCGCACACCCTTAGTTCATGGTGAAAGATAGTTTTTTAAGAATTCTATTGCCATTGATATCGCCATCATGGGTTTAAAATTAGAGGAGGAAACGAAGGTCAAAGTTTCATTTTATGAATTTCAAGCCAATACCACTGCATCTCAATGCAAGCATGACATTACGGATTTCACAGTACTTTCCGTACATTGACTCCATGGAATTTTATGAAATTCACTATGTTAAGTCTCTGGCCACCTTACAACAGAGAGCCAATTAGTCACCACCGGTGAATAATTATGTGGGCTGTAGCAGGAGACTTCCATCCATATCTAAGACGTCATGGCGATCTGGTGCAGGAACTTTAAGGTGGCATCACCACCTGTATTATCTTTTTGCGTGTTTTCTCGCTTATTGAGCCCGTCCTCGTGGCAAGAGTGGTGCTTTTGGTATTGTGGATTGACAGACACAACAAAAATCATTCTGCTCTTCAGTATCCCTTTAGATATAGTGCCTTTTTATTAAGAGCATAGAACAGGGTATCTTTCAAACAGTAAGCAATGCAATTTCATTAAACAATTTCATTCTGATGTCAGAATTAAGGAAAAACACTTGCCTTCTGCTGAGGTCTTTTATGTTCATCCAATTCCTGCATGAAGAATGAGGAACAAAATATGAACTATAGTAGCATAGTGAGTATCCACAAGTGGCAGTAAACCACACAAAATACAGTGATGCAATGACATCTCATTAATACCTATTACATGCACCACAGAGCAGGTAGGTGACACCAGTCCACATGAATAGGTAAATTAACACAATGACACAGGCAAAAAGAAAATACATTCAAAGCATAGCTAATCCTTTCGCTGTCACTGATGCACTGGTACAATATTGGGTTCCCCCCCTTTCCTCCTGCAGTGTCACTGACGTACCAGCACATTCTCCATTGTGCATTCAAATATTCACACCGAAGAGCACTGCTGGCGTGCTTAGACTGGTTGTGCCAAGTGTAGAGTCTTTCTAGAAACTCGTATTTGCTGTATTATTAGACATATTGAAGAGTATGGAGCAACCATGCCCACCCCTCTTTGCTGGGGGTTATGGTTGCTCCGCGTGTGCTACTTTCTCGAGCTGAGTGACCATGTGGTGCGTGTGCCATTATGCGTACAAGTGCTGTTCCACCATCTGCTGCAGTTCGCAGGGTTTTTTTTTTTTTCTTATTCTGTGGTGTGTCTGCTATGGCGCATCAAGTTCAGAGATGCATGCTGCTGGCTCTCCAACAGGCCGAAACATGACTCCATCACTGCTTTCGCTCGCTTGCCATGAACAGTCCGGAATGTGACACCTCGTGGCATCACGTTCTGGACCATCCAACTATGTTATCTGTCTTGTAATCATAATCAAATAAATAGCTATGCTCGTTCCTTGATATTCCTGAAACCAAGTTGACACTGAGGGTTAAGCTATAGCAAGAAAGGTGCTGATTGCTTAATTAAGGGGGGAGGACATTCTTAGATGTAAAGCGTTTATTTAAGCTAGGATAATAAAAACGTCAGTGATTATGTGCTGATATCAAATATTACCTCAGTTTTTATGTACACTAGCCATATCAATGATTAACATTAAAATAACTTATTAATGAAAATATCAGATGGTCCCACTTAACTAAACTGGCTACGCAAGGCATGCAAAATTAAATGTCACTGCATTTCTACACATGTCAAGGAGTGCAACAAGAGCGACATTATGGTTCTAGCTTTCCCAAAACAAAAGCTATAAAGCTTCAGAGCTCTCATATGAATGGCTGAGAAAATTCACCGTCCTTATTCCACCTTTTCTAAGCATTTACAGTGCAGACCACTTATAATGTAACCGCTTTCAATGCGGGACCGGTTATAATGTGTTCTTTTTTTTTTTACCACCGGTATGTCGCCCGTAGAACTCAATGTATAGATGGACTGTTTATTGCGTAGGCGCGTGAAGGAGAATACCAGTTATAATGCGGATTTTTTAAGCGCACGACCATGAAATCGACGAACGGAGCACGGTTTCCCGGCGCGCCGGCACGTTGGGAGTGGGAGCGAGGGTACGCGCTTGGAGACCAGCCACGAAAAAGCAAACAAAGCGGAGGAGAAGGGAGGGTACAGTAGGGAGGGAAACTTTGGAAGAAGAAGGGAGCGTGTTTTCATCACCATGGCAGCGTCCAGTCTGGGTGCGCGCTGTGCGGAGTGCGAGACAGAAGCGGGAGTGTGTGTGTGTGCGTGTGTTTTCTTTTTCTGGTCTCCTCCTCTTGCCTTGTTGCATTTGTTGTGTGCACTTCACCGTGTCGTCTGAGTGCCCTGAGCATGTGTGTTGTCGGGCTCCTATCGCCACGGTGTCGGCGTCATCTTCAAACGGTGTGAAAAAACGCCGTGCCTTATCACTGGAGACCAAGGAATGCGTCATAAGGAACATAGAGAGTGGGCTGAAGAAGGCATCGGTGGCGGCTATATATGGGGTTTCCGACACTACTGTGTCGATCATCTGTAAGAACAAGGACAAAGTGCAGCAGCAACGGCAGCAAGATTTGTCTTCCTTGTCATGGAAGAGAATATGTACGTCGAAATATGAAGACGCGGACGCAGCACTGTTCAGATGGTTCCAGGAAGTTAAGGCTCAGAGCCTCCCAGTAAGTGGCCCCATGCTCCAACAAAAGGCTAAGTCTCTCGGAGCTCTTTTAGGCCACGACGACTTCAACCCACTTAACGGGTGGATCCAGCGTTTCAAAGATCGCCATGGCATCAGCTGCAAAGTGGTGTGCGGAGAAAGCGGCAATGTTGACGACGAGTCTGTGGAAGTCTGGCTTCGCTTAAACTTGCAGAATATGCTGTCCACCTATACGG
This sequence comes from Hyalomma asiaticum, assembly GCA_013339685.2. Classification (NCBI taxonomy): domain Eukaryota; kingdom Metazoa; phylum Arthropoda; class Arachnida; order Ixodida; family Ixodidae; genus Hyalomma; species Hyalomma asiaticum. The sequence goes on from CM023481.1 coordinate 88,913,809, forward strand.
ACAGAGACATACATAATGCCGATGAAGCTGGCTTATTTTACAACCTTCTGCCCAACCGCATGCTTGCGCTGAAAGGAGAAGCCTGCTGTGGCCGCAAGGCCTCGAAAGAGCGCATAACTGTATTGTTTTGCGGTAACATGGATGGAAGTGACAAGCGCAGCCTGTTTTTCATTGGTAAATCGGCAAGGCCACATTGCTATAAAAAGCGAGAGTGCCTTCCAGTGAACTACAAATCCAATAAAAAGGCATGGATGACGCAGGATTCGTTCACCAGCTGGCTTTGCAAGTTTGATTAGGATATGGTGGTAGAGAAGCGACTGGTCATGCTTGCAACGGCCCACAACATCAAGCCGAAGTTGACTGCAGTCAACTTAAAATTTTTGCCTGCCAACACGACGGCAAAATGTCAACCTCTTGACCAGGGTGTCATCGCAACCGTAAAGGCGCTGTACAAAAAGCGCATTTGCGAGAGAGTTTTTTCTGAGCATGCAGCAGCAGCAGCCTCTTAAAGTGAATTTAAGGGGCGCAATTGATATGGTGGTCAATTCATGGTGGCAGGTAAAGGCCGATACCATAAGCAAGTTCTTCAAAAGGCCAAGCTTCGTGCACAATGCAGGGGCCCCGGAAGACGATGAGCAGAGCGACACTGTCGTTGAGGCACTCAACACTGACTACGTGTGGTCCGGCCTCGTGGAGAGCAACTTTGTCACCGCCTTGTTGATGCCGGAGAGTCGGAGCTTGCTGTCTGCGAGAAAGCGAGTGCGGATGACGAGATTGTCGCAGCGGTGCGTGGTCGTGCGAAGGCTGCAACCGACGACGACTCGGACGGCGAAGACGATGGCGACCCAACGCCAGAACCAGATTTTTCGTGCAAAGGCACATTGGAATACCTGACGAAAGTGAAAGCATACTGCATTTAGAACAGTTTCAGCGAGAAATCACTTCAGTGCTTAAGCTTTGTGGAGGATGAAATTGTTCGAAGCACTGTTCACAAGCATCGCCAGACGAAAATAACAGCATTCTTCCGCATCATCGGGACTTGAGAACTTGGTTTCCGTGCTGTGTTGTGATTGTGTTGGATGTGTCTGCGAGTGAAAAGTGCAACGAATTGCATTTATAAGGCACAGGCAAAGGCCGAAAAAGCGTGCTTTGATTATAACGTGGTATCATTTATAGCGCAGATTTTTGTAACTGCTGTGACTTACGTTATAAGTGGTCTACACTATAAGCAACAGATGGCACTATTTTCTACACCATACACTAAATATTCAGCTTTTCAGCACAAAAAATTGATCGCAATTGAGTGTGGAAAGGATGAGAAAAGCTTGTCAGAAGATTGAGTACAAAGTTACAAAGAAATGAAACTAGAATAGAGTAAAAAAAAAACATCATTGGTTACTGACATGATATAAAACGTGGTTAAGCCAAACATAACGATGTAGGGTAGGACACATGAGAATTGGCGAGGTGGTGCATCACTACCACAAAATGCCAGTCAAACGCCCTCACCCGTGCAAGCGACCCACTCCCACAACCTGAGAATTTCGAGTTTTCGTACACTACCAAACAAGCCCCCTCCCCAAGCCCAACTTCTCTCCCTCTCTACTACCCGTTAGCAAATCGTCCTGAAGCTACGTAACCAAAACCATGCCAGAAATGCTTATGGTTGCGCTCTCATTTAACCCAAAATCCAATCAAAGGGTGGGCCACCTATATTACATCACGACCTCACAGCAATTGCCATTTTTCGGATTCGAGGGCGATTAGAATGAATGCCCTTTAATTAAGCTTTTTATTTCCACTTTTCTAACAGTTTCGAAAGCAATTTGAACGAAATGCGCTTTAATAAAGCTTTTCTTATGCGGGTTCACTGCATTTTTTTTCTAAGGGGGAGTGGAGGGTGATAATTTCTGGCCACCACCTTGAATTTTGAGACAGTTCCAAGCAACAGCCCCCTCCCCAACATTCCTTGCACTATCCTCATGTCAAAGGGGAAGGGAGTGCTTGCTGGGCATTTAACTTGAAGTGCATGCGTTTGAGTTGGGACGGGAAGAAATGTTGAATAAAGTGTTATTTAGAGTAAAGCGATTTCTTTATATTGAGGGATTATTGTATGCAATTGCTCTCACCTCTTTAACCTCTGGCATGTACCGCTTGGCAAAATTGCTTTGGTTTGCAGTCATTTGCTTTTCCTTTTGCGGCTTGACTTTTGGTGGTCGGCCAAACACAACACAGTCCCACAATTTCAGCCACTGGAGCAATGTCCGGTTGACAGCCCTAGAACATAAGCACATAGGTAAAGTATGTTGCAAAGCTTTTTTGAAGTATGAGTAAAAGCATATCTCTGTCGAATGAATTGCATTCTGCATAACTGTACCTAATGACAATGTTTGCAGCATATATTCGTATATTTACACTTATTTAGTTGTAATTATATCTGTCTGACTTTGAGACATTGTGTATAATACAGTTAGTCCACAAGAGAAGAATAGGAAAGTTAATGGCAATGTAGTACTTTATTAAATGTTCATAGCAGACAGGCTGAGCACAGACAAGTAGTCTAGCTGACAAGCATTGCCTTTTCTACAGGCCTCGAAAAATTCAAGGCAAAGTCACACTTCTTGGGGGTTTTATTTACGACCAACATGAGAGCCCTGATATACTAGAAATATCCATAAATGCAAGAACGCTATCCATTGTACAAGAAAACAATTAAACGAAAAAATTCTTGGGTGCCTAGAATAGATTGCTGGATTTTTTTTACCTACTGAATTTCATTTACAGGCCAGTGACATAATACTTCTGCCATAGAAACATATGTACCTCCGGAAAGATATATTACATGCATAAATCCATCGTTACTACTGGTACTGCTTGGCAGTTTTGTATGCAGATGAACCTTAAGGCACAACTGCCCTGGTCGCAAACTCAAAGGTAGCTACAGGCTAGGCGCAACAAAGCTAGGTCATATGCACAATAAGAAAAATTCAAGCAGAGAAGACCCTAAAAACAATTTCATACTGACCTCACATACAGTTAAACTATGAGAAAATGTGTGGAAAGACTGCAATTTTCATTCCTGTGTGCCAGTGCTACACTTGCAAATAAAATAAGTTCAGGTGTGATTGGTTATGCACACTGTAAGCATGCAGAGCAGATGTCACCAATGCATTGACTTTAACTATGTTTGTTGCATTTAAAATGAGAAGTTTAACTCCTGTGACTATGGAAGGTACACTTCTTATTTAGGCCTTACCACAACCAAACTATCACAACCATCTTTGGAATGTGCACATGTTGGCAATATGAAAAAGAAAAACACCGTTTGAAAGAACACAATGCCCACTTCATCTATTTCTGGACACTTGAGCATATATGCATTTGAAGTTCTACAGTGCTACACTACTTATCACCCGTAATATTAGGTATCCAAACAACTCCTATTAGCGTGCATGTTTTAAGAGAAGCAACCTCCTTCTACAAAACACGTGTGGAGACATCAGCAGACAAAAGCCCTGAGACATATAATTCTCAACACAGCTAATGCTATCTGCATACCTGCCAACCTATACTGCATTTCATACATCAGGTGCAATGCTGTAAAAGCTAGTGCTCTTGTTTGTGCTGTGTACTTCCACCACCAAAATGCAGTGTATTGCTTGCTGTGAACGAGAAGCAATATATGCCTCACTGGCAGCTTTAGAACAATAGTACACATTTCTCATCAGCTTGACAAAAAAAGCTTGTATTGCTGTGGACACAATTGAAATATGCGAGTTTGTATTTTATGTTTGTCGCTTGCTTGTCAGACCACTACAACTCTCCTTTTACTTTTTTTTTACAAACTACTTTTGAGTAGCTTTCACAGTGTTGCACCTCATGTATGAAATAGAGTATAGGGACAGGGAGATGGGAGATTCACGTAATAGGAAAAGGAGGCGGGAAGATGACGTAGGGGTGTGTGTGTTAGGGAGAGTTGGGAGGGGAGGAGGGGCGACATGTCAGAGTGAAAAATACTCATGCACATTTTTATTTATCCCTTTGCAAGTTTGCCATAACCTCATGCACAGCTCCGAATGAATGTCAGCAAAATTACTAGAAGTCAACGATCATACCAGTACTCATAATTACTGCCCACATGTATAATTTATTACACAAGTATGCAAGGCGAAATGTGCGATGACCCGTGAAAGATAGTGGCCCCTTCCTATACTTCCTGCACATTGTTCCTGTGCATTCCTGTGCCATATCATTGCAAGTTCCTCGTCACAAAAAAAAAAAAAAAGACGACGCACCAAACCGTATAATAAATGCCCCACACAATTGTGGAGGCTTCCCCTCCCTCTACACCAGCGGGTAGAGGGCATGATCCTGTGGCCAGCTGTTAGGGTTCCTCAAGGCCAGGAAGCTTTCAGAACAACTGCCCTTTGTTGCTTTTTTTCAGAGTGGCATTAGGGTTGTTTATCGGAAATTTATGGCTATGCCTGCAAAATTGGGAGGACTAGTCAGAAACCTGAAGTCTCCTGGGAAAACCGCGAGAGTTGGCAGGTACATATATGAATTACTCTGGCAGAGGAAGAGCGGCAGAGCAATTGGCACAATGAACAGACCGAAAACACCGAATGTTTCGGAACCACTTTTCTAGTTCCAGTTCGGAACTTTTCTAGTTCCGAACCGGAACTAGAAAGAATCGGAACTCAGAGCAGGATCACTTGCAGTTGGCAAAAATCGGAACTTTTCTAGTTCCGATTCTTGCCAACTGCAAGTGATCCTGCTCTGACGTATTCATGACCTGTGATATCCATTCTTCTTATTTCATTGGGAGCAACAAATTACGAACCATAGCATACTCACATCATCACTGAGCAGCTCCACAAAGTGTGATGGACGATATTTCTCCACCCATAGTGATGCTGATCTAGTTGGCACTGCCTCAAAGCCAGGGCCACCGCCACTTTCACCAACCACCACACCTTCCGGAAGTGAATTCATCTCATGATTTTCAGTGATGTTGGCGGTTTGCTCAGCCTCTGCTTGCCTCTGTCTCTCAAGCTGCAATGTCAAAATCAAACTTCAACATTTACTTCTAGCATATGTAGGTGACCCAGACACAATAAAGCACTAAATCTATGTTATAACTTATTCCCCTTTTTTTCATTCAGCAACAATACAATAACATACAAACAACACATACTACAAATTCCCATACTACAACGTTCCATAAGGTAACATTAAACGAGTTTCTGAATTAAAATGACACTACACACTGTATATGCACTTGAGAAACATTATTTAGAAAATGCTCCAGTTCAAAATCCCTGACAAGTGCAAGAGCATACTCTAACAAGGGCATATATAAGCATTAATGTATGGCCTGCAATGTTTTGTAGTTGTGCAGCAGGTGGCAGATGCTCCAGCAGTGCCACTGTTAAAACTACATCATCTGTTCACACCTCAGCATGCCCAAAGGTAGCTTTAATATACATAGTAAAATGAAAAAGGAAGCCTCAGTGAGAAACAAAAAACATAAGTGTACGCACATACTATGTATGTACTATAAGCTTTCATTTACAGAACTGACAAACACAGGACATGCACTGAACCTGTGGCGCTGGAGGCATCATGAAAAGCAGGCGATGTAGACACCAATCTGATCCAAGTACTTCCAAAAAGAAAAAAATGAGTTTTCTAATTTGAGTTGTTTTGGATTACCGGTTTATCAAAGCATCCTTTCACCAAGTTGGATAGTCATCTGAGCAACAGAAAAGATTAAAACGAATTTTTTTTTCAAGGGCAAGTGAATCAAATTTTCCAACACAAGCATCTAGAAACGCTCTTCTTTAAGACACCGATGCACCACAGACAAGAAAATGAACACGAAGTGGACGCCCCCGTTATAAGTCTTGCTTTTTGTGTGCTTTTAGTCGGAGACCTCCTCTTGAGATTACAGCAAACCGCTAACTAGAAAATTAAAAAAAAATATGTTTTCAGCTGTTGCAATGCTGAGTGGCGAGCATACGAAAACAGAGGCAGGCAGAAGTATACCATGTGAAAACCTAATGCTAGTTTTGTGCCATTCAGAGTTGCACTAGCTTTGGTTGTGTTCAACGCTGCTAATATCTGTCTATCTTTTGTTTCTTTTGAGAGTTCATTGCCATCAGTGGGTGGCAGGTGGTGTGACCAGAAGAGGCCCATGATCATGTCCTCCCTTTCTTTGAGCTCAAAAGGGGACAAAAAGACAAGAATATTTGAAGCAATTGCGGACATAGAACAGTGCCTTGTTGAAGAGGGCCACACCTATGCAGCTTGGCACTCTGAATCATTTTTTGTGGCGGTAAGGTGTAATAGGACATTGTGAAACCTCTGAGCCCATTCTTCTCAGGTTGCACTTTTTGAGACAATAACACAGTTAGTAAAACTATCATTTCCAAACTGCTTTGCCGAAAGCTCTTTACAATTTGGTTTCTAAAATGAAATTTTGTCAGGAACAAGATAAGGTACTTTATAGATCTCTAAATATTTTTGAAATCAAAGAATTACCATATTTCTGACATATAATGACAAAAAAAATTGAACTTCATCTTGAGAGTGATGCCATTTTAATAAAAAATGACATGAAGGATGCACGAGTGGCCTTATCCTGCACTATAGACCATCTAGAAGCTGCCTAATCAAAAACGATTAGTATATCTTAATTTTTTTTTTTAGTGATAGTTTCCCTAAGCTGGCACAGCTGACTGCACAGTGTAACAGTTGTCAGTTCTTTTCATGCTAGGGCACCAAAATTTAGAACATATTCTGATGGCACAAGAATAAACCAGCCCTGAAATTTTTATCAAAATTGGTGCAGTAGTCCAAAAGTAGGCCCCTCAGTCCCACATTTGCTCTCAACTTTTTTCTCTGTGGATACCTTCCACATTATTCTTGCATGAATAACAAATACATAATGCCTGAACGAGTGTCTGCTTTCACATAGGATGCATATGGCACTGGTGTTCAGCACGACTGACAGTACATCTTTATGCACTGGACGTGCTGCATATCTATATTTGTGGCAATTCATGCTATCAAAGCAATAGCCCCGTTGCCTTTGCAGAATGACAACACCTTCAATATTCACAGTATACAGTACCGTCTTTGACAAGTGAATTCAACATGGTGAGAGAAGATGTACTTCCATAGTGCAGTCACAACTTGTAATTATATAAAGCAACATCACATTTTTGCAGCCTATTTTTGTGTAGAATTGAAGGAGCATCTCATCTTTCTTAGGCAGTAATGACAACACATGGCAAATGGCTCCTGCAGCTCCCAAGGCACATAAAACTACCTGATGAAATGTGCTCCTCTAACATCCAAAAATAATGCCCATAGTGAGTCATTCCTGGCATCCCCGATCATTGTATGGACATTACAATATCAATTACTTTATCAAACTATGATAGGCTAGAGTAATGATGGCCCTCATTTCCAGACCAACTTTGTAGGTCTCTAGATATCCTTTTAAGTTCTGCATGGCCATCCCTCCATTACCTTCCTGATAATGCAAGCAAGTGGGAAAGATTGCTTGACTTACATTCATAACAAATATACTAAGCCATCATGCCATTAATGACACCTTTTTATGCAACATACTTACGAAAAATAAACACAACACCAATGATCAGCTTTATTGCCACTGGCTTTGATCTTTTCTGTCCTCTCCCTTGCTGTGAATCTCCCCAAAAAATTGCTCTACACCACTTCTACTCACTTTGCACAGTAAAACAGCTGTGGTGCTAGACAGCCTTGCCTGCACACCAAACCACACCATCTAACTGTAAAATATGTGCCAACAATAAGAGGCCATTTCAAAACAGACGCTACAGTTAAGCGAGTGAAATGTGCTGGTCTTATTATGTGGCTTACCGTATTTACTTGATTCTAACACACCCGATTCCTCGATTCTAACATGCACCTGTTTCCCTACGGCCAAAAAAAAAAAAAAAACAAGTGAAACAATGATTGTAACGTGCTCCAATTTTTCGTGACACGAAAAAGAAAAGGTCCTTAGCAACCAACCTTCTCACATTCATAAAAACAAATGCTGTACTCCCATAATAAAGACACACCGCCGACTTTGAACGCCCCCCTGTCCCTCGAACGGCCGCACTTTGGCTTTCCCGCTTCACTTGATCCGCAGTGTGTCGAACACATTCGACGCGCCAATTCATAACTCCTGTGTCATGATAAACTGCCGCACGTTGTCGGGTGCAGCCGCGTGCAAGCAGCAATAACATCAGTACTCACAGTGCTGCATTCCTCCGTGCTATTGCAGTTCCCTCATGCCCGCTGCCGCGTGCTGCCATGCGTGCTGCGCAGGCTGGCTCCTAAGCCCAAGCATGGTTGGGGCGTGGTCTCCAAGATTGCCACAATGCAGTCTCGGACGTCACGCAGCGCACACGACTGAGAGGCTCAGGTGGCTCAGGCTCAGCACAGATATGAGGGAGAAATGCCATGATGATCCGATTTGCGTGCAGTGACGGGAAACATCTCCCGTTATGGCTACCCGCGAACGCTATCGAAAGCTGGTGTGGCTAGGCGTCTCAGAGATTGCATCAGCGACGTAGTGACTTTGGTTGGCCGCAAGACAGCCAAGCCGGCGTGGCGAGTATCATAGGCCTACGCATCATGTACGTCGCAGCTTCGTTCAGCACGGGACCGGCAGCAACATAGAAACTACAGAAACTATGTGCGCCAATGACCGCAGAGCTGCTAGTTTGTTTTTTCACTGGTGACCGTTCGACAGCACCCGAATCTCGTAGGAGGCGGCCATTTTGATGCTGACGGCGATACAGTAACGGTGTCGTTCGTTCGCACTCAATTCTAACGCACATACGATTTTTGGACCCATTTTATCAGAAAAAAGGTGCGCGTTAGATTTGAGTAAATACGGTAACTCCTCAGCTAACAGGTGAGATGCACCCCAATAGGAGATTCCTTTTTATTTCATTAAATTTTACATCCATCAATTGAATGACTTTCACCTGTTTTTACATACACCTTGGGACTGTAACTCGGGAATCGATTATGAAAATCAAATGCTTGCACTGGACATACAAATACTGCGTGCTAATGAATAGTGAGACAAATCAACTTAAGCCTTACCTCTGCCTGTGCATCAAGCCACACATCCCAGAAAGGCCGGGACAGGAGGTTTCCTTTAGGTCGATTACTGGGCAGCAGAAGCTAAAAAAAGAAAGGGAGAAAGGTGCATATATAAAAACAACAAAAATAGGAAATTTTACAACCGAGTTATATAAATTTCACATCAAAGGAGCATTCTGTAACAAGTTGAACGCCTGTGTATTGTGACTTGGTTGCACGAAGGCAAATGAAAGAATTGTCTCAGTAGTTTCAGCAACATCTAAATGAAGCACGTTTTCAACAGTGAGATGGCATCATAAGCCAGAGGAACAACTGAATTCAAGTTATTATGAAGCAACATCGTTTTTTAAACCTACAATAAATGGTGAAATCCTCCGTTTGTCAATAACAACTCCATAACAACTCTAATGACTTCACGTAAGTTAGGTAAAACTTCACAATTCTTAATCTCTTCAAGTTACTGTAAGCATGTGAAGAAATGCTTTACAAAGAAGGTAGATTTTGACAGAGCCGTTTTAAACAACCCTTTATTGCCAAGCAATCATTCTTCACAAATATTTTTTGTCTTCACAGCATATTGAGCAACTAATGGTTTTCTTTATTGTTTATTGACCAGTTTGGAAGCCCATTCAAAAAGGTAGATGCATCACTGCAACAATTTTAAAAAGAACCAGTGTTTTTCGCAACCTAAATCACCAAAAAAATTTTTGCTTCAACCAATGCCCATGGTGCATGGAATAAGCACAACTTTCCTTTTTCTTCTCTCGCTTCATTCTCTTGCTTCTAAATGTTCATTTAGATTTTGCCTATATCCATCAATTTTTTGTACCGATGATGTTTTGTTTGTTTGTTTTTGTGGGGTTTTACGTCCCAAAACCAGTTCTGATTATGAGAGACGCCGTAGTGGAGGGCTCCGGAAATTTCGACCACCTGGGGTTCTTTAACGTGCACTGACGTCGCACAGCACACGGGCCTCAACATTTCGCCTCCATCAAAATACAGCCGCCGCAGCCGGGATTCGATCCCGTCACCCTCGGATCAGCAGCTGAGTACCTTAGCCACTAGACCACCGTGGCGGGGCCTTGTACCGATGAATTTCTTTGGGGAATCATTCAGTGATACTGCTCTAATCGAAAAAATAGTCTTCTTCAAGAGAGCCTTTGGGCTTACTTTTTATTGTAGTAAAACACGTTCTTGGCCTAGTGTGTACGGCATATTTGAAACAAAAAGGTTGCGCGAAGAAACACACTCACAAGAGAGGGACAGGGACAAGCGCAAACTCACACTGTTTTGTTCATGGGCAGAGCCACTGAATAAATAGGAAAAGTGACACCAGGACCACGTGTGCACGCGCCAAGAAAGAGCACCAAAATTGCATATGCACAGCCAGAAAGCCCCTCTCTCCAGCATACAGGCTGATTGAAGGATCACTGACACAATCGGCTGCCTTCTGCGATATAAGAAACGCTTCAAGGACCAACCGATAGAGTGAGGGAGCATCTGCAAGATGTAAAGAGAAAAGAAAAAACTAATTTAGCTGAGCATTGTAATTCCTGCAGGTGCGATCCTCGATTGAATGAGATTAAGATTATCGGTAGAAGTACAAATATGAACGCACGGTTGGTCCTTGAAGCGTTTCTTATATCGCAGAAGGGAGCCGATTGTATCAGTGATCCTTCAATCAGCCTGTATGCTGGAGAGAGGGGCTTTCTGGCTGTGCATATGCAATTTTGGTGCTCTTTCTTGGCGCGTGCACACGTGGTCCTGGTGTCACTTTTCCTATTTATTCAGTGGCTCTGCCCATGAACAAAACAGTGTGAGTTTGCGCTTGTCCCTGTACCCTCTCTTGTGAGTGTGTTTCTTCGTGCAACCTTTATGTTTCAAATATTACTTTTTATTATTTGCTAGATTACCAAGCACCTCAAGAGGTTATTTTTTTTTCTTTAGCTCTATTTTAGCACGCTTCCCAAGCTTGAACTTTATTTTCAGCCTGCTATGGCTCATACAAGGTTGAAACAAATTTAAATTGTCCCGCTTTTTAAGGGGGGGTTGAGTTAAATGGGCAAGAACTGGATGAGTTATTTATGTTCATCAAGTAGCAATGCCGACTGGACAAAAAACAGTGTTGACTGTTGTGTTCTCTTGTCACTACCACGCATTCGTGTGACAAAACTAACTCTGTAACACACAATATGTACATGCAAGGTACAGTATATTTCCTTTCAGACAAACTCAATGGGACTGTGAAAGCTTCTTTGTCTTGTCAGAAGTTCGTCGTAATAGAGTACCCAGACAACATTACAGGTGTGTTCAAAATAACTTGCCTAAAATAGAGACTGAATAGGTTTACAATGGGAACCTAACTGTGGAAGGAGTACTTATTTTGCCTCTGCATAATAGAAAATAGTGGCTTCAAGCATCCTTGCAAGTTTTTCTTGTACACTCTACATGAGATCATAGTACATCAATACAAACATACATATAAATGCTGCCATGGAAATGCCCCGCCATGGTGGTCTAGTGGCTATGGCACTCAGCTGCTGATCCGAAAGTCGCAGGATTGAATCCCTGCCACAGCGACTGCATTTTGATGCAGGTGAAATGTTGAGGCCCATGTACTGTGTGATGTCAGTGCACATAAAAGAAACCCAGGTGGTCGAAATTTCCGGAGCCCTCCACTATGGTGTGTCATAATGATATACAGTAGACTCCCTTTAAGATGAACTCGAGGAGACCATGACAATTTGTTCGTCTTATCAGAAATTCGTCTTATCAGAAGTGCCTCCAAGAATAGATTGGCCATGTGCCCAGGTGGATCCAAACATCTTACTTCAAAAAGTCAATCAAGTAGACTTGCAAATGGGAAAAAAATACAAATGAAACCATATTTTTACCCAACTTGAAAACTGTCTTTGAGCACTGGCAAGAAGCCATAAATAACATTTCATCTAATGATTTTAAGTATCCTCCAGCATCTCCGTGCTGCTAGGAAAGGTTGTTTAATAGAGAACGCAGGCCCAAGCTACATCCCGTATTCTTCGAAAGCACTTCAAGCACTTCTTCAGTGAGCATGTCAGTTGTGTTGCCAGTCAGTGCGTTAGGAATTGTGGTGCATCTTTGAGGATACTCACATAGGCATTCATGTCCCCCAAGACTCCTTTACTGCCCAGACTAGAAACTAGGACTGTCTTTCTTCACGGCAGTTTTCCTGCACTTGCCCCAGGAGATGCTGATCAGCCAAAAGGTCTAATGTGTACACTTTGTTGTGGATAAAAAGCAGCATTCACTTTTCTATGTCCGCCCCCTTTTTCTTTCCCCTTTGAGGGAGCCCAGGTCCTCCTTTTTGTTTTGTTGTGCTTTGCTTTACTTCTGCTCTACTAGTTGGGGCAGGGGGGGGGAGGGGAGGGGCAACTTTATTCAAGTACCCAGAGTCTCTGTGTAAGCCCTCTTGGATTCTTTTGCCTTGTACTCTCCCTGTAGGTGCTGAACAGGAGGTGGGGAGACAACAAAAGGGCCCAAGAAGGCAGGGTGCCCCTAGCATTTGGAGTCCCCAACAATAAAACTCTGTAGTTTTATTGCTGGCACCTAAGTGGCTTTGCTTACGTAGTCTTTGGTTCTTTTGTACTCTCTTTGATGGGGAGACAACAAAATGACCCAGATGCCCAGTGCTTGGGGCCCTCTACAATGAACTTGGGGAGGCTGTCTACAGCACTGGGAAAGTTTTAACAGAAGGTTACCTGTGAGGGGGTTTGTCTTAAGAGGATTTCTTTTGCACTGAGTCTATGGGAAACAAACAAACATACCCATTTTGTTTGTTATATCCGAGAATTCGTTATAACCGAGTTCGTTTTAACGGGAGTTCACTGTAGTGGATTTGGGATGTAAAACCCCAGAAATAATTATTGTTATAATTACCCTACAAATGAAAGTCCAGTCTGCTCTGGCACACATAAAACAAATGCTACAAGAACAAATGCACTACGATTGGCAGGACTTTCCAGCATGCTGTTGAGCTCTGCATTGTAGTGCATGTATAAAAACATAGCAATCGCCTCTCTTGCCCACTTACATAAATGGGTAGCCCCCATAAACAAAACTTTCCTCAGTTTAACGAGCTCAAGCTATCTGGAAAGCTTTCCAGAAAACCCTCAACTAAGTTTTCAATCTGCACTGGTATGATTTGACCAGGGGTACACAGGTAGACCTGCCTCTCAAAGGGCCTCTCGAAAGGTCTGCCTATTTTGAGCTGACAAGTGCAGCACATACACTGAATGCTCACAATCGTGTGTGCTAAGAATTGCATTGCTATGCATTGTGGAAAGAGCTGAAATTTCAAGCTAACTGTTTGCCCTTCTCCTCACAGGCACTGCACTCAAAGACAAAGGGATGACTTACTACATCAGCAAGTGCACTTACATATGCGTATGTGCTGCGATATTACTCATAGTGACACAGGAACATGCTGGCTCTTTTTTGTTGTGTTGCTTGCTTGTTGTACATGCAAGTGCTGCATGCTTCGTTTCATGATTCACCATACCACATTGCTTGTGTTTGAACTACATTCATTTTCTAATGTACTGCTAATGGTTGGCGGTGCGACTAGAGGCATACACTCAGCATGACAGCTGTGCGTGCACACCAGCAGCACGGCAACGCATCACAGGTGGTGCCATTGGCTGTGATTCAGCCACAGCCATGCCAATTCGCTTTGTGTTATGTGACGCTTCCAGTGACGCAGTGACTGTTCATGTGGCACTCAGAGGAACACGAAAAGGAGACAGGCCAGGGTGAAAGAAGCAGAGGAAAGTGATGAATGAGGTGTGGCTACATTGTCAATCATCAAATGCCAGTAACTGCTATTATTATGGCATTGTTCCAAAAAACTCTTGTGTCTTTGTGTTCCTTCCAGAATGGTAAACAACTGCCACTACACAAGTTTTCGGCCTTAGGGTGGGTGAGGGCTCTTTAAAGCAAACTGATTTTGGAAGGAGACTGAAGTATACCAAAACACAAATTCTAAAGTGAAACTAAAGTTAACACATTATTTACAGGAACAAAATCATACCACTAAGGCCCTCTCTTCTGGAACAAATGAATCATTCCCTCAAACAATTAGACCTGTCTTGTTTGCTCTGCAAGTGCAACCAATTATTAAATGTACTTTTGCTTGGTACATCATGTTTGCAATTAAAAAGTTCAAGTATTTTACAATGTTGTGTCAATACATCCACCTTTTTGAAATCTGGAAAAGAAAATCCAAATCCAGCAGGTCAAATCATGAATTAGAGAGGTCATACTGCATATCAGCAGTAAAATAACGTATACTGGCAGTGCAGCAACCACAAAATCGGTTATAAATAAATTACAACAATACTCCAGCCGTTTACCTCTATGTCATCAGCCCAGTTGTCAGCTCTGAGCCCAACAAACTTGAGCCGTCCATCGCGACCCCTTAGACCAGTAGTGAGCACATATGAGCTCGCATCGTCCCACTGTGTCTGGAACAAGTCTTCCTCTGTATTGGCAAAAGGTGGTGGTGATGGGAAAGGAAGGTCATCAGGGGCTTTTCCTAGCCCAGTGCTGGCACATGTAGCACCATCAGCGTCCTCTTCACTCACGTCAATGACGAGCTTTTTAGGTGAAGAAAATTCAGAAGGGGTGTTTGAAGCATCATCTTCAAGCTTCAGTTTCTTGCGCACTGACTCTGCAAAAGACATTCAAGTAATGCAGTTTAAAGAGCCACACTACAACATGTTTCAGGTCACAGCACAAACTTTACATGCAATCACATCAAACGTAACGACCTAGCAACTAGCACTGTAAACTGCTGTTAAAGAATGAAGAGGCGCAGGCGGATACATCAAAGGAGTCCCTGTACCATATCGTCTTTGACCACAGTATATTGTCTACTATTGCATTGCAAATTTCACCTGACGGGATGAATGAATACCTTCTTCACAAGGGCAAAAGGAACTTTAAAGGGATAGTGAAACATTTTCTAAAAATTCTTTACAAATAGTGTAATCGAAATCCTGGCCCTCCAAACCATAATATACATTGTTTCGTTACACTGTCTGCGTTGGTTTACAGCGATAAAAACACGGTTTCAATTTGAGAGTGCGCGCTCCCCTTATCTCTGCAGCTGACGTCATGTTGGTTGCCACCATGGCCTCCTAAATTAGAGCTCTCTCAGAGGCCATGGAAAAAGAAACCGAGCTCCAGTATTGCTGCTGTACAGCAGCACCACATCGGTCCAGCTATTTGCTTACTTTCTAGGTTTCATATAAATCCGTTATTTTAGAGCAAACAAAGTTAGCGATAGTTTACGTTGTTAAACATTTCAAGGTGACGCCACTGAGTAGTGCCTATGCTGGCCTGTGGTGTCGCATGGTCATTGCTGGAGCACAAGAAAGCTAGGATTTCAAACGGGTGTTATTAAATGTGGACTGAACATTGCACCAAAATATTTTGGAATGAGCATGTCAAATGCCTAATTATGCAGGGAAAGCAACAACTGGGTAGCCTATATTCTTTTCACGACCCCTTTAATAACACATCCTTTAATAAGAATATACTTTACTAAGTTCAAAATACCCTCCAGGCCCCATGGGAATCACTGAGTAAGGTGAGTATCAAAGTAAGGTGAGTAAAATGTGAGAGCTTGCAAGGCAGTGTAACAAACAAAAAACTTGAGAAAGGAATACACAGAATACTCAGAAAAAAAAAGTAATGTATAATTCAGGGCAGCACACAAAAAGAGTGTACTGCTCATGCATAGAGAATGCATAAAAAACACTTGTTGCTCAAGCATACAATCGAATATAGGAAAAGACTTATCGATGCCATTAAATAGTAGCGTATAAAAGATTTTGCTGAGACTTATATCCAGCACCATCTTAGGTTGTTACACACAATTCCCACTTTCATGTGTCATGACCTTATACTACCAAGGTCACACCATGTTGAATGCCTAGGTACAGTTGTTTTCATGCATATTAGTCTATGATAGTACCATTAATTTAGCTGTCGTAGATACAAAACAGCACGTTAACAGCTCACGATGGTGGTACTGAAACGATCACAAAAATGTCTATAACATGAAACATGTACAAGTGAACACAACTGTTACGACAAAAAAGTGTGCAATCTGGTACTGCCCAAATTTATCATCACCTGCTAGCAAAACAGTGTTAGTGAAAAGGGAATTCCATAAGTTAGTAACTCATGACAAGGCCAAGATAACAAACTCATTTGTACTCCTATGAGTGAAGCCTAAAGGCCAACTCCGGCGATTTTTCGAGGTCAATAGATCTCAACAAAATTCACTTGGTATGTTCCTTGGCACACTTTCATCATTTGTGCAAGATTACAGGATCAAGAGATGCAGACTGCTTGAAATTAAATTTTTACCGATTACCTCAAACCGCCCACCTGGCTTCCTACAATTATTGGCCACACTGTGTGTTGACGTCATGATCAGCAAAGCGACATAAGGACACCAGTACCATATGATGGCCCTCGGGGTCTATGCACGCCACCAACCTTTGCTACATATCCGCCAGGGGAAGGGCGCATTTGCTGTCGTACCATGCAAAAGGTGGGTTGACTGATTTGACGCCACTGGTGGGTTAGATTTCAGTTTCAGTTTTGCACTTTTGTAGCGATTTAAAAATTATTTTCATATTTGCTGAGCATTTCTACTATCAGGAGTGTGACAGGAGCACCTCAGAAACATATAATTGCCCTTACCTTGACACGCCTAAAAAAATCGCTGGATTTGACCCTTAATTTATTATTCCATCTTTGTAATGCACATGATACACATTCCTGCAGGAAATGTGACGACTTCCTCTCATTAACATGCTCGTGAAGCAAGGACAGGAGCGCTACGTCACAACAGACACTTAGTGCAGGATGTGAAAAGTCATATTTTATTCAAGTTATAACTTCACTGGCACTTGTTTTACGAGCAACTATGCAATTTCTCAGATGAGTACTATCAGTCTTTAGACTTAGTAAGGTCTGAAAAAAGTGCATGACACAGTACAGCCAGGTGGCCCATGGACCAGGCTCATGTTACAGGCTCTCAAAGCCACACTTACAGCTTAGCTCAGTCAGGTAACCCCTGGATCAGAAATTAATGAATTGCTGGTTTTATGACAGTTAGTGACACAAACGTTTTGTTTGGTAATGTCTCCGCAACTCGTTACAAACTACTTCAAAGAAAGAGTCTGGGGCAAGCTACTATAGGAGCTTTTGAACGGTTAAATCTGGTTGAAATGGCCTATCAGAACATCGCACTTTCTTAAATAAATTATCCTGTTATGAGGCACATAATAGTTGGTACATTATTATACATGAAATGCTTCCATTGTTTCTGCAGAGCTGGTTTGAATATACATACATGCACATGCACAATCTTCTTTCCATGATGAAAACATCTTCAACTTAACTCTATTTCCTGTCACCTCTGTTTCTAGTGGTGGCATTCCTCTATGGTATAGAAGTGGACAGGCATGGTTTCTTCCTTCTTTCTTTTTTTCTATACTTCATTTCTTTCTGTTAGCTTTATATAAATTCTTTCAGCTTGGTACGGCCTTAGAGATCTGCTAAGAGCGTGGTGTCAGCCCTTCATAGCCCACGGGTACATTATAATTTTCTGCTGCATCAGAAGCTGTATAGGTGTTGTCTTTTGGTGTACAGAATTAGGGTTGCATTAAACACTCTAAATGCAGCAATGTCCTGTAGCAAAAAAGGAAACTTCATTGATCCAGTGAATACCGGTGGCAAACTGTAGAGAGACGGCATGTTCCTATTCTGCCCAAAGTGGAGAGACAAAGCATTGTCTTCTCCCCCCCCCCCCCCCTCCGTTATCCTGCCTCTTGCATTTCACTGCTGGCTTCATAGTTCTCTCACCTCGTAGCTCGTTTGCCAGGTATGGCTGCTGAATATGGAAGCAGCCAATTAAAGCAGGTAGCACCGTGAAAGAACTCTCCAAGTTCAGAATTTTTTCTCTGTTGCAGTGTCAGTGGAGTAGTTGAAAGGTAAAACTTCCAACTGCTGCAATGTGGGACCAGCTACTCTACCACTCAGGGCACCATGGAGTTTTTTTTTTTTCTTTATATCTTTATGAACTTCTCAAAATGTAGCATGGGATTTCTGCAACGAACATCGGTAGCACTGGCACCAGTGGCAGACATCACAGTAAGTAGAGGAGAAAGCCATTGCAGTTATATCGCGATAAAGGAACTTACCAAGGGTAGGAGTACCTGCACCTTTTCGTGAACTCCCACCAGGTTCTTCCAGAGACCTTTTCCCCACTGAGGAGCTGGATCGTGGTGTATCCAAGTCTGACACATCATCTCTACCAGAAAGCACACGACCAGAGGGCAGTGACGGTGGAGCATCTGATCAAAGCGGAAAAAAGACATGCAGTTAAACCAATTCATTTCAAATAGCCCCCAAACATTTTTAGTCAAGCAAGGAACTATTCTATTCAGCATAAATCCATTATAATGCATTTATGTTTACATTTGTACACAGATTTTCCTTTACTGCTCTGTCCCAAAAGTCCCAAATGTACTAATAAGCATCTTTATATGTGAGTACGGCTTAGCTGTTGCAAACAGTGCTGTTATGTGACTAACATCAGTAAACACATATTGCAGAGATACCATCATCCTACCAATGCAAGCCCTCACCAGAATTTAAAAAAAATATTAATAGGTAGTAAGACTAGTCTGTCTTCCTTCTTTTTTTTACTTCCTCACATTGTTTAGCGAACTGCTCAACAGTACTATCTCTACATCAAACATACCCAGTGTCAGCAATGTAGAGTTACGATTACCTGCCACCACTACCATAATGCATCTGCCTCCATTCCCAATGGAAAAAGTGGCAGTGTACTGTAAGTATCTTGGACAGATAAACAAGTCTGAACCAACAATTTTTAAAGCCTTGGTCTCCCTTTAAGCACATTACACATATTGCACATACAGAGAATAACTTTGGAAAACTGAGAAAGTTATGGCTTTAATGCAGCTTGCCAATTTAATTTTATTAAATGGCATGCTATGACTAAATACATGTTTTCTTCACAAATTACTTTTACATAAGGTATTAATTTTTTATATCAAACAATCTATTCTTCTGAATTCAGAGGGGTATTTGGATTCGAACTGGGGGAATGAAGTAAGACTTTAAAGGGGTCACGAAATGTTTTTTGAGGATTTTGTACTAAGTGCGTATTCATGATCCTGACCCTGCAATCAACAATATACACTATTCCGCTGCATCGTGTAGGTTGATTTAGAGCGATAAAAAATGCAGTTTCGGTTTCACTGCACGTGTTCCCCTCAACTCGGCAGTTGACGTCATGTTAGTAGCCACCAGACGTCCGAGATTGTCGCGCCCTTGGAGGCCACAAGAAAACAAACCCTGCTGCAGACTTGCTTCCAAATGGCGGCAGCGCACGGTTTCTAGGTATTAGAGCAAACGTGAGTTCACTATACCTTTACACTTAAAAATACCTTACTGAAACGTCACCAAATAGTACCACGCCGGCCCGTAATGTCGCATATTCGTTTCAGGGAGCGCAAGAACGCTGGGGTTTCGAACGAGCATTATTAAATGTGACACTGAATATTTCACCGAAATATTTCAGAATCGGCTAGTAGAATCCATATTGAAGCAGTGAAAATTACAACTGGGCGTCTCCATATTTTTTTCACGACCCCTTTAATTAAACAGTAGTTGTAAGCCTACTATACTATTATAGAGTTATGGAATTATACTATAATATTATAGAGTTCATAAATCTGTTAATTTCCAAAGGTTACTGGCTCATATTTCTTTTGCTTTTCTAAAATGCCCAGTACAATAAGCCCACAATACCGAGCAAAACAGCTATATGTGCTTGTACATACATGTGAGCACATTTAAACCCCTCCTGAATGCAATAAAGAAATTTGCACACATCCTGTGAGTGTTTATATATGATTGTAAGCTGCATGCAGGCATATATTCTCATTTTATTTCTCCCTATCCTCAACCATGCAATTTGAAACACAAATTAAAAACAGCAATGCTTTTGCATAACAATGTCCTTCTCATTTAACTATATGGTTACAATTCTGATTATAATGATTTTAATGCTACACCTGAGTTTTACACTTTCACCTCACACATCACAGGTAGATACCATGCCTTTACTTACTGTAGTAAATCTTCACAACAATGAATTCCCTAGAACTCAATATGAATCCTCAGACTTCTCAAAATGTCTGAACAACAAGTAGACAATGTCATATTATGTAACCTTACATATAGGCAAAGCTGTAACAGTTTAGCTATTTAAATGTGAGAGCAATTCTATCATGCCCCATTATATCATTTGATAAATTAAAGCATGGCACCATTTTGAGCACACAAACCCATGCATAACAGTAAAACTTATTCTCCGTCTTCAGAGCATCCAAATTATTCAAATACTTTTAAGAAATATGGACATCAAAGAAAAGCATTTTTGACAAGAGTATATGGCAACGTATGGCAATTAAGTATTGCTACAATTAATGCATTGCACAGATTTTACAGGACACTACGTAAATGAATATTACAACAACTGAGCGCAAATGTCGCACACCGTCTTCAACGCACTGCTGTATTTCCTCAAAAATATTTCAGAATGGAATGTAACAAACACAGGAGACAAAATAAAGCTTGCAAAAAAGTTAACATCACTACTGGTATAGCTCCTGAAAAGCTATGCTATTTATCAGGACAAAATACAAGACAACAGCTGAGAGGTCGATCTGAAGCGTCATATTCTGGACAGCAGTTGGGCATTCACAAGAGAAATTGAAAGAACACAAAAGAATGACTTCCTCATCATTTTTCCCCTTTTCCATACCGCAAGAATTAATACTTCAAGGTTTCCCAGAAATGTAGCACACAGGCAAGCCACATTTCCATTGCATGCATTCAAATACTTTAACGTACAGAGAAGGACTATAGTATATAGGCCATCCAGTCTTACATAGTGCAACTAAACAAAATTTATGATGTAATCATCTGCTCAGGTGACAGTTCACCGCTTCTCAGAGCCATGGCAGAGAGAAGGTTGGAAAAGGCATGATGAGCATCCAGCCCGTATGCAATTTGCCAGGTAATTCAGAGTCACAGCTAGAGCGCTGCCAGATGGAAGATGTCAATCTTTGCTCTAGTGCCAATGTGCAACCAGCAAGGCCACAGCACAAACCTGTTCTCGGAGTCTAACCGGTGCAAATCTATCCACTCGGTCAAAACTTGCCTTCGACTGATATATGAGGCTTAGTGGCGCAAGAGCCAAGTGTGGCCTTCAACTGCGAGGCCCCCATACCAGCAAGAACATCAGCACGGCTATCAGATTGTAAGAGACTGTAAGCTTAGAAATTGGTGTTAATTTTTTCATAGAAACATGCGCATAAGTTCTTTTTTGTTTTCCAGATAGGGCCACAAATGGGGCCCTACCTGTACGTATACCATTAACTTCCAAGAAATAAAGGAGAGCAGTTGTCGGATTAATCAACAGCACTTCCTTCACGCATTGCCTGTACTAGTGAGTGCTTGCGTAAAGATGCAACGAAAAGAAAACTCATTTTAAAAAACACCAAATATTAAAGCTCATACTTCATAATAACTACAAAGTTTGAGCACTTCTATCACACTTTATTTGTGCAACAGGCTAGTAGGCATAATGAGTCTTTCTGTCAGTAGAATGTAAGTGTGTGTCAATACAGCACATGTTCAAATCTCTATGATGTGAAGCTGTTAACTGCCACACAACTAAACAGTGCACATACAATTGTGTTGATTTTCCTACTATGCAATGGGTAATCTTGTGAGTAGTGTGATGCGTAAGCATCACAGTAGTCACAAGTCAGGCTCAGGTGTAAACACCAAAACGGACAGGTTTATGGTAATGTTCGATGCTTGTCTGGGCGAACAATGGCGATGATGAGAGTACGTACAAAGAAGTATTATACAAATTGAATACACTTAGGAATTCCGTATATCTTGTGTCACAGAGGCACATACTCATTTCGGTGGATACCTTCATGCAAGTGGCCCCGCCGCGGTGGTCTAGTGGCTAAGGTACTCGGCTGCTGATCCGAAGGTCGCGGGATCGAATCCCGGCCGCGGCGGCTGCATTTCGATGGAGGCGAAATGTTGAGGCCCGTGTACTGCACGATGTCAGTGCAACTTCAGGTTGTAGAAATTTCCGGAGACCTCCACTACGGCGTCTCTCATAACCAAATCGTGGTTTCGGGACGTAAAGCCTCAGAAACCAATCAATCAATCATGCAAGTGGATATCTTCATATCATTGCGCTCACTAGTACCCTTCTCTGCCAAGACTTTGTGCTGGTGGGGTCCGCGGCACTCGGCTGCCCAAAAAAGAAAAATCAGAAAAGCCGAAAAATACCATGCTTCATTCCATTAACAGGCCTGCATTCGTTTTCATTAGTACATGTCCGCTGGAGTAGCTTTTTGTCGTGTTTGACTATTCAGAACTCAAAAGCGAGGTTCTTTCGCTAGTACTACTGGTCGGTCAACATACAAGCCTGTTTTCTGGTAGTTACTACCACGACGTGGTTACTACACGCGGCGTGCATACATCGTTGATGTGTGGATCTGGCGACTTATCGGCCGCCAAACAAATCCCCCGAGGGCTAGGGAAACAGAAGCTTTAACCCCCCTCCCATAAAATAAACAAAACAAAAACAGTCATGTGCACAAGAGGTAGTAAGTTCTGAGCCATCTATCGCTCAGCGAAAGTGGAACTCACTGCTGTGGAGCTCATCCGCTAGCTCCAATTCATCCGCGTAGAGGTCGTCGTACTCGTCGTAATCATCATAGTCCATTTCGTCCCTTTTCTTGGGCGCCGCCGAATGAGGCTTCCACTAAATGCCCGTAACGTTTAGGTGATTCGAGGCCATCAAAAGGGTAGCGACTTGATGTTTTCCATAGCGTGGTCAGTCCTGTTCCCAGCAGCTAGAGAAACTAGCACAAAAAAAGCGCGCGCCGCGACTATCCGCCACCACCGACGCGGCCTACGGCTACGAACCAACGCCGATCTTTTGGCTGCGTTGCTAATGGCAACCACGGAGTTGAGTGTTTACAACATGGCGGCCATGAGATTTTTGACACTTGTAACGCACAAAAGCGTAGCCTTCGAGACTTGTAATTTCAGTGTGAGTTCAGAACTAATTTCAGTTAAACACTAAATAATGTTGATACAAATTTACAGTGACTAACGTACAAACAAATTGGAGTCAAAGTATTCTAAGTGGTTCTTCCCAGAGTCTGGCGGTTCTTGCTGCCTCGCAGCCACAACTTTCTAGCCAGTCTAGCCACCATCAAATTGCCGGCTTTCTTAATATAATTTTATTTTTCTTTCAAAATTTTTGATCGTGCTTGGCCTGAGAACTCCGTAATATCTCTGCTGAAGGTTGAAGTGGTTGAGGGGGATATTTAAGGTACTTTCACTGCACGTTTTCCCTGCTTGTTTGCCGTGGTAACAGCAACGTTTTATGTGCTATGACTGCGTCTTGTTTTCTTTCCATCTTCAGCAGTTTCGCTTAATCGCTTTGTTTCACTGGCTTCGTTTCACTTGCAGGTTTTGCTTGTGTAATGGTTGTGCTGAATGAAGGTATATTTAAAAAGAAAAGCGTGCGTAGTGGGCGTTTAGTGATCCAAGTGGACCGAGCTGGTGGCAGGCCTTCTTTCATTGTGCCGCTAACTAGATTCAACAGAATTATCCAAGCAAAATCATGGTGAAGAGCATCTGCCAGGGTAGTACGATGAGCACTGTTCACATGCAAGTAATAGAGGCTAACGTACTTGCAAGCATCGCAGTTTCAATGGCAAGTGACATATTTCCATGGTAAAACATTAATTCACCTTCGATGCAGGATCATTTCTAGTTGTCTGTGAGAAGAAATGTTAACGTTGAAACTTTAACAGAATGAAACCTGCTAACAGAATTTATTAAAGCATGTATACCTTGATTCTAAAGCAACATGAATAGCTTAGCTCCAAGCTTCCCTTTCATTTTGATAATTTTTTTTAAATAAAGGCGTCCTTTGCATGTACTACATAAAAGCAGCCGCAACCTTAAAACACGTAGAAGGTTTTTAAATTACCAGTTTATTTGGAAAAGAGCTCCATAACAAAATCAAGTGAAAGTAAGCCAAGTAAATCAGTCGCCTGCGTGACGCTGCTTATTCATTCGAAGTCCCATGCGTAGGGACAGTTGAAAATTCTTTTGGTTGAGCTGCTTCAATCTGTAGCGATGCACATATTTAATACTATGTAGTATTTTACACACTTTACGCGGAGCGCCTATATTGGCGTGCTAATCATCAGGACTTGTGCTACTGGCCCAATGTGTTTGTACAAAATCATCGAAACCATTTTAAAACCCCTTGCTCACTTCGTACTCGGATGAGCATCCTGTGTCTGTCTCTCTCTTGACCTTGCCCCCGAAATGTTTTCTTTTTTAAACCTGCACATTGCTAAGCAAAGCCTATGCATGTTTACTGAAAGTCGTCGTAGGTTGCTGTTGATTGTTTATGGGTGAATGGGTAGGTTGGGTTCGTGGTAAATTCTGGCGTGTGCCAACTTAAGAAGTTGTACCTCCTCCTATTCATTCTTCTCATTGGACCTCAGGAGAGTGAGGCATGTAATTTATAGAGATATACGATATGCTAGTGATGTAGTTCATTTGCGAGCAAGTGGTCGTATAAATTTAGTCTGATCTCTTTCTTTTTGTGTTTGTGTGTTATTAAGGTAAGGTGAAGAGCACAGACACAGGGTGCATGACTGTGAATAACTAACTTTGTGGCACCTAGTTGACCTCCTGTTGCATCTACACTGCCAGAAAGTTCTAGAGTGAAACAAGCACTTGTCCTGGCCCCCTAGAGCTTCCAGCTCCATATGTTTCATTGGTGCAACACAACACATCCAGGTTTCACACGCATGCCCTTTGTGTCTACGTTTCCATCAAGGTTACATACCTACATAATTTGACACATTTACCTTCTAAATTTTACACTTGATCTCTCATCATGCAGGAGAGTGGCTGGGCCATGTCTAACTGGAAAGAGCACCCTCTTCTTCTGCGGCTGAAGGCTGCTGATGAGCAGATCTCGAGTGGCCTGTTCTTGGCCTCAAATAATGGGTCACCTTTGGCACAGTACCGTTCCATGATGCAGATGCTTGAGTACTCGGCACATGGCATCCCATGGCTCTTGGTGACATGCACGTTAATTTGGTTTGTCACGGATCGAGATTTGGAGGCATTTTATGTCAATCTATTGATAGGTGTGTACTACAGTGCTGTTTTCTAAACACGTGTGTGGATTTTTTGTTATGCTGAGAATTGCATGAGCCAAGACAGGTTATTTATGAACTGCAGTTTATGTGGTAAGGACCAGTTCATGCTATTCACAGTGGCCTTGCATGAGTCATGCAGTATTTTCCTTTCATTAATAAAGTAATGGCTAGTAGGTGTGTGCATGTTTAACTAGTATATGGACCAATACATATGCACAGTGTTATGAAATGTTGAGGTTAATAAAGCTGTAGTCAAGTCAAAATCTTCTTTGACCTTGTTAGAATGAAAATGCAGGTCACTGTGGCAAAATTATACTTTACCAATGAGCAAACTTTCACTTTTTTGCTGCATTGAAGAAATTTGCAGCTCATGGTGGATGTTGAGGTTGGCTGCTATGATGCTTGTGCTGTGCATCAAAGAATCTGCTCTTTGGTGATGACATGTGGTTGTGCTTTGCTTATTGTCTGTAGTACACATTCACTTCAGTTCCACCACATTCTTACAATATATTTTGTTGTTGTTGTTGTGCATTTTTGATGCTTTTGGTGCAGCGGATATTGAAGTTGGCTGCATCTACAATGCTCCTCTTAACACCATATCCAATCTGCAAATCTTTTGCATTACTTTCCCATTGCATGTTGCATTGCACTTTCTGTCCTGTTATTATTGTTTAGTCATGGAATTTTCACTGCAACAATCAGGGAAAACATGGAAAAGTCAGAAAATTTACAACAGGGAATCTCACTAGGCACCCGAAATTTTCATTTGACATTAGAGGTGCGTAAACCAAAATGATTGTTGACATGGAAAAAGCAGCACACTCGAAAACAAAACATGTTCACTCACAGGAGAAAAAGATGACATCTTTTTGTGTGTGAGTGAACATGGCCTCCTTTCTAGTGCATTCATTCTTCAACTTTGTGGCTCACCTATTAAACCATCAGTTTCTAATAAGTGTACACTGTCAACTACAGAGCATGTTCCAAAGTTGAAGGTTTCTCCAACAAAGTATAGCAGTTGTAACTGAAAATCATACTACTTCGCTCAGTCTTGCAAGTTCTTCACTGCTGCTGTCACTCAAAAATTATGCAGATGGCATGGCAAGAGTAGTATGTGTCTTGTGTTATTCAACTTTGGAATTTTGTTGCACAACAGGCGTTATCGTGCCTGGTGGTGATGGTTGAAGCCATTTTGATGGAGGCGAAAATGTTTAGACCCATGTCCTGTGTGATGTCAGTGCATCTTAAAGAACCCCATGTGGTTGAAATTTCCAGAGCCCTCCACTACGGCATCACTCATGACTATATCGTGGTTTTGGTGTACATAAAACTCCAAAAATTATTACTGTTATGATAGTTGAAGCTTAATTTTTTAGAGCCATGTTTGCTTGTAACTTATATGAAAACAACGCTGTTGGGCTGTAGGAGCCTGCTGAAGAGAGCATCCTTTAAATTTAGTAGGACATTGTTTCAACTCAAAAGCTACCACATACTATGTGAAAGTCTCACTGATAATGTACAACTTTCAAGCATGCACTTATCAAAACAACTAATTAACTAGCTAGTAATTCCCCTAGGTCTCCAGGAAAACTGCGCTGGTTTCATCTACAGAGATTACACTTAGCTTTTCTTTTTTTATTTGCCTCAACTTCATGTATTGGAAGCACTCAGTTCAGTAAAATTGATTCCTGCTTATGTCAGTCAGTACAGTGTTTTCCAAACAAGAACAGAAGTTAAGGGAAGATAAAGATTTGATGTGATAAAAAGATAGTTTAAAAGATGAAAGACTGGGATTGTCGCCAGAGTCAACGGTATACTTGTCAAATGTTGACTCTAGTGACATTCCTCGTTTTTATTTTGCAACAATTTTTTCATCAGTACAACGTTTTAAAACCCACATGATAACAAGGCAGTGAACATTTTCTGCTGCTTATACAAAGCTGGCAAACTTGACATGCACATGTGACCCTAGTCTTGTTTGGGCAGAATGAAAATTTTCTGGCATACTGTAGGTCTAGTGAATCTAGGACCTGGCTGAAGTACCATAAGTACCATTTCAGTCTCAGATGTGACCTGGTCTGTGTGTGGCTGTGAGGAGGCTAAGCTGATTTAGCTGTTGGTCTATTAAGGGGGGACATGGTTCTTAGAGATAACATAGGTTATTTCTCAGCCAAATTAGATGAAACTGCACAGCTTTGTTCAGTTTCTTTAGCTTTATTTAACTGTCCAGTTATAATTTACACAGATAAACTATTTCCAGAGATAATTAGTAATCTCATTCTATAGTTTGCCGAAACAATGAAAAATTATCTATGCAACATAACATTACTATAAACCCATATATGGATACTAGAAAGCCTAAGGAGAGCAACGCTGCAAGCTGATTGGAAATTTAACAACTACTTCTCAATTTACAGCACTAATGAGTTCATGGTCTACACCTAGCCAAAAGCATGATAATGTTAAAAATAAAATTAAGAAAATTTGAACTGTAGATTGAAAATCTGCTTGCAGCATTGCTTTCTATGCATATTTAGCTACGTTGTGCTAAAGGAATTGTAGCTCTAGCTTTCCTAGGTCGACTTTCACAGAAGAAGCAAACAAGCAAGGTGGCCATAATCAATTTAGCAACAATTTGCTCACACACCTCATATTGGTGTTATAAATTAATGTTACGTCAAAAATAATGAGAATAGAAGCTAGAAACTTTGCACATTTGTGCAAAAATAGATAGAGATTCCGAAAATGTCAGCTTCAGAAAATCTATTTTTTTGCAATTTTCGGCCTTCTAAGACCAGTGTCCCCCCTTAATTTTGCCTGCACTTTCTTTCACATTCACCACATAATTCCAAGCTCAGGTAGCGTCATTTCAGAAGTACAGCCGGAGCGCAGTGCTGGGGCCTTCCGGAAACAAATGCAAAAGTACCGTGCGGTGCAGGTCTTCTTCTGTTGTCCAGTATATGCTGGAATTTTATTTGAATGCCTGTTTTCATTATATTTGTGGCTGCTGTGTTATAAAGAAAATGATGGATAGTAATTTATTGCAGAACTCCAATGGTGGAAATTGGTGTACAGTCTAGTCACTGGGTTGTGTTGCATCTGTACTGGTCTGACAGGAAAAGAAGCTGGATGCCTCAATAGCTAGAGGGGAGGCAGTCAAATCTGCTTTGAATTTAGTGCTTTTTCTAGCTGTCTTTTGTACATGCTCCCAGGAAAAGTGTGAACACTAGTAGCTTAAGTTATATTTATCAGTTTTGTTATTGCCTAGTAATGGTGCTATTTCTTAATGCACCATTCATCATCACTGTCGTATTTATTTTAGCATGGTCTGCTGTCATTGCATTGGGAGAAACCATACACTGCTTCGTCTCTGTACATCAGCACGTACAGTCCCAGCATTGTAGGAAGTCAGGAACTAGCCTTGTATGTTACCTGCACTTCTTTTCAATGAACATTGCCATGCAGTGGGTGCCATTCTTGCACTGTTAAAATGAATGGCAGATGCAGCACTACCTAAACTAGGCCACTGAGTGCAGGTAAATTGCACAGGCTGTTATTTTGCTGTATGCAATGTGTTGATTGCAGTATCCTGTAGCAACTTTTGTTTGTGCCCACCAAACTCTGAAGTCTCATTTTTGTGACTCTTTGCAGCGCTTGTGTTGGACCTTATTGCTGTGGCCTGTATTAAGGCAGTAGCTCGGCGGAAACGTCCTCCAGTCAACGTGAACGACATGTTCTTCACCGTGTCAGTTGACAACCACTCATTTCCGTCTGGTCATGCATCGCGTGTTGTCTTCCTGGCATGCCTGCTTCTCAACTACACCACAATTAATGTGGTATTTAAATTTGCTGCATTGGTGTGGAGCCTTTCTGTGATTGTATCACGAGTGCTGCTGGGGCGGCACTATGTCGGTGACGTTGCAGGTGGTGCCATACTTGGGCTGATTGAGTATGTTGTCATCATGAACATTCTTTGGATGGGCACGGACACTGCTCTGAGTTTTGCATCATTCTTCACAACATTTGACAGCCTGCACGGTGGCATTAAAGAAGTGGAAGTTTGAACTAAGCTGGAAGTTTGAACAAGACCTCTTGTTGTAGACAGTCTTGCTAGCTCATGCCGCTCTTTTTGGTGCTCATGTTTAAGCTCACTGTTCTTCCTGTGATCACTTCATCAAGACTGGTGATACGTAGATACCTCTTAGGGAGACTCAGCCTAAAAAAATATATATTTATACAAAGTAATGGCAGCTACAAGCAAAGCACCACCATAAGATGTTGAATTCGGGAGGCTTAATGCTGAAACGCGGAGTCTCGAGTTAGAACGCGAGGCACTTGATGCTGAGATATGTAGAATGGAGCTGAAGCTCCACACCTTTCATCAAAAACTGCGTGTCGAAGAGTACGCCAGTAAGTTGTCGGGAGAGAAAATTCCCGTGGTAAATGCAGCAGTTGGTAGAAATGTGCCATATATTGGTAACGTACCGGTGGCATAGGGACATTCCTCTGCACTGGGGAAGAGGCTACACTTCCCCGGTGCAGGGTAGCCTACCAGGCTCAGACCAGGTTAAGCTCCCGGCCTTTCTTCTTCCTTTCTCCTCCTTAAGGCCAATTTGAGGGGGCCTTTGAAACCATTTTGTTTTCTAAATAGTGATGACCTCTCACCAAGACTGTGCATTAAAGGAGCAAGTTTGTTGTGCACATCACACATTGTGACAATTGCTTCTTATGTTTAGAATATTACAAAACAGCAAAAAGATTGAACAAAACTTTGACACCTCCTTTCCTAGTGAGGCCATTGTCCTCACTCACAAAGACTGCTGGGCGTGTTGTTTAATGTGTTAGGTCTCAACAGCATAGCTAAATATTAGAATATGATGCAGCACTTGATGTGTGGCAGCTAAAAGGTCAACTTGGGCATTTCTCTCATACTTATAGTACATAACCTGCCTGTGAAATTGCACCTTTCAGCATAAAAGAGAGAGATTTAAAGGGACCGTCAAGCAGTTTTGATAATTGTGTACATACGACTATATTTGGTCAGTAGTGCAAGTTCTTTGCATCATTAGCCAATCAATTTAAGCACTCTGTGTAAAATGTGCTATTTGTTCTAAGGGCTTAAATATGAGGAGCTTTTTTTTGTTCCCTAAGAGATTGACAGTATGGTTAAGCCTGCTCCAAGAATTTATCAGATAATTCATATCATCAAAGCACCTCAAACTTGCATTACAGTTGAAATGTGGTTAACGTACTATAAAGATGTTCAGGAGTAAATATTGGATTTGGCTCATTCCAATTCAAATGCTCTGTTTTGTTCCTGTTTGAGCCTTACAGTAAGTCTAAGCAATGGTTCATAAACAACTTTATGATGCTTTGCAACAAAATTAACCTCATAAATGTTCTGCCCGGAGTGCTACCGTTTGTAGGACGAGAAATGTGGCCAGTAGTCCACAGTGAGAAACTGGAGGTGGCAGTGTTGTTTGTTTTAGTCACAAGGTGTTCACGCAGCATGCCCATTGGTCTAGAGTCGATCAGGCACTTTTCGGTTCAAACATGTCCAGGATTTGATTTGAAACTAATTCATTGTATGTGCTTCTCAACTTGTAATTTGCCAGTTTTGAGTAGAACTATTTGAAGAGGTAAACCTAGATGTTCATCATGGTAACTTCGAACTTAGATCAGTTTCAGTATCTAGATTTGGCTCTTTTAGAAAAAAAAATTGTCATATGCACATTACTGCAGATTGCCACAGCAAGTTTTCAGCCACCCCTGCATTTAGGACGGGGCATGAGTTCGCAACATCACCCATACAACCGATATAATGGGCTGCCACTGTGGCATATCTGTTAACTTTTGCAACCTTATTGTGAACAAACATTCTTAATAGTTTTAACACTTTGCTCTTCGTCATGTCTACAAAAGAGAAAGAGAATGCATAATCACCATTTACCACTACACTTAAGCATATCCAGCACAAAGCCAGTGTTATCTGCTTGTGTTACAACATGCTCTGTGTTCATGTAACCTGCAGGATCAGGAATTTCAGTGTTACAAAGGCAATACATTGTGATCCCTCGAACGTGATGTATTGCTCTTGCTGTGTTGTGTGTAAATCTTGTGACTGCCAACATGTGAAGCTATGACATAGTGAGCTTGTGCAAGGAAACTGGCAATTAGATTGGCTGCAGCGAGCCAGTACAGTGCTCATCTGAATCTGACTGATGCCAGGATCCCCACATGTTTGGTCACCACTTTACACCAGACGACTACCACTACAAAGTCCAGTATCCTGTTGCCTATACGTAAAATTTTCAAAAAAAAAAAAAGTGCAAGTCCAGGCAATGGGCCACAACTTATGCTGCAGTGGCTGTAACTCCTGTTCCTATTATGACTACCTCACATTCATTTGCATTACTAATGCCCTTTAAAATTTCTTGCACCAAATTGAGTTCAGGAAGTCATTTCACAGCATTCAGAAAATAACAAATTTGGGCTGTACCTGGTAAGAGGTCGTATAAAATGAATGTGCTCAGTTATCGTAAAAATGAAATGGTAGCAACCACAACTTTACTTGAGCACAACACAATGCTGGGCATTGCCTAGTGGGAAGGGTTATCACTTTTTTTTTTATGAAGATTTTTATGCAAGAACATTGGACGAAACTGTCAGACAGATGGCGGACACTGGAGTTGGTGGCAGAAGCAGTCACCACTTGTTGAGGAACTTCAGCATGCTTTTCTGCAAAGCAGAGAGCCAATACATCACCACTTTTATGATTGCCTCATAAAACATTTAAGCAGGTGGCAGGAAAAACCGTGCTATGCTCAACAAGCGCATTCTGCATTTGGTATTTGTTTCGGAGGTTCAGAAAACACTCAAGTTTATTGCACTCGAAAGACAACGTCCCCTTTTGGAGAGAATCTACCACATATTTGCAGAAACTAATATGATTTTACTGCACTGATGCCAAGAATAGGTGTAAGACATACTCTTACAGAACTTCATAGCAGCAGATGTACATCAAGCATGAAAAAGGGCCAACACAGGACTTCTTCACAGTTCCACTTTCATTAGCACTGCATATTCTGATAAATTATCTTCATCATGGATGGTGCTTGTGAGTATGATTAATTATTGAACACCGATCCCTTATACAAAATTTTCCGTGCTGTGTACCTAGGTCCTAGCATTGCCACATGCATGCATGTGCTCATTCAAATTGTAACTTGCGCCGCTCTTAAGGGTTGTATTAGAACATAAGTGTGCAGATATGTTGGGAAGCTTTATAAAAATCTGTCATTCATGCTTGAGTGTAGGCCATTGTTCTGTGTTTGGAAAAGATAATCCAAGATATCATCCAATCATAAAACTTCAATTGTAAAAATACTCGCCTTTTTAGGAGTACAGAAGCAACAATTTTTCTGGCAAAAAAAAAATATGGAATATGAATGCTTAACGTGGAAAATTTTTTTCCTCTACAACTTCTTCCTTTTTGCTTTGTGAATATATATGTATTGAATATGATAAACGAATGTTTCTTTAGTAAAAGCCAGCTGGCATGGTGTTAAAACTTAAGCTGTGTCTAAAGTAATACTCATTTTAAGTCTTATAAATAAAGCATGCAATGTTTACTTAAGCAAATTATCAAACCCAGCTATTAATGGCTTTGAGTGGTAGAGGTTACTCTAATGAACCTTTCCAGTCCAAAAAGTTGAATCTGCCAAAATGTGAAATCACTAAGTGGCTCAAAACAGCTGATGTGGCACTCCAGCTTCAAAGTTGCAAGGAATTTAAGACCATGTAATGCTGGCAATGGAGGAAAGCTTTCGCAATTTTTCACAGAGCTTTCGAATGCGCTTTGAAACGCGAGATCAAATTGTTTATAGGGCCAGGAATTTTACTAGTCACACACGCTACATTATTATGACTGCAAGTTCACTAACTTAGAGTATTATAATAGTGAATGCATGCTTGACCATTGTGTGATGTGTGTCTACCACCATATGCTTGGGTCACCATTACAATGCGTGCACACAGCTGTCTCAACCTCACAGGTTTGGATCCTGTTAGCAGACTGCAGTTGAAGTACATTACACAACATAATCTGTCTATAGTGTTCACATCAGGTGCTTAGTGCTGCATGTCACTTAAGTCTTATTTTTGTCTTGATGCCTTCAAATTACCTTTCAATAGTGAGTTAGTTATTTGTTGATGCCAAGCTTCTCGTAGCAGTTTCTAATTCATGATGTATGTAGTTCCTACTAATCCACTATACTTCGACATTTTTAACTAGTAACAGACAGATTTGATCAATGGCAAACGAAAATGGAAAAATACTTGCTACATTTTTTATCAGGAAGTAGTAATCACTTAGCACATGGGACAGGCATAATGCAACCTTAATGCTTATCTTTTTCTTTATTTAAAATTTTCTCAGTATACAATGCATACCCTAAACCTTCTCAGTGCTGCTGCCACAAACTTGGATGCATTTGCATGAGGGGTCTAGTAATGCCTGAAAGCCACTAAAAGACTACCACCGCTTCAGCAATGAGGCCACCTTTGTGCCATTGCCTTTAGTAAATGTACTAAAAGGGCAGTCTTGTATATCTCGAATTCTTAAGTTTTGCTTCCATTGACAACAAAATGGTCAAGGGAACATACAAGCAGTGATGTTATGTTCGTAACATTTTTACACACATTACTTGTCTGACTTGCCTCAAATTGAGAGCTGTTCTGTTGAAATTTCATAATGCATACCCCCAACTTCACAGCTAGTTGTGAAAGTCAAATAGGGACACAAAATAAACAGACACAAGGTGCTCACTTTCAAAAAGTTGTGGAACTGATGATCCAGCATGACAGAGCTCTAGATGACTTTTAGCTGTACTGTAACTCTCACAAAGTAAAGAACATAATTATATCACCTTGTAGGTTTCCATACAACTTAAAAGCTGTGCGAGTAATGCATTTAATATGACCTAAGGTGGCTCCACTTTTGGTCACTGTTTTCCTTTTCAAGTCCCAAGGGCAATAAAATGTCGAAGTAGATAAACTGAACTAGGTGAGGAAATAAATATTATAATAGCACTCGATGTTTCATGGTGTTTTCTTAAATGAAGACTCTTCACTCTGCCATGTAAAAAGAAGGATTCTGCTTTTAAGACCTTGTGCGTGATTTTTCTTTTTTACATTTATCGTGCATGCAGTGCACTCACTGGCATTAAAGTCAATTGTGAGCTGACAGAAAACCTGTCTGTTTCTTGCTGTAAGGGCCCTGTTAACATCTATGAGGGTAACAGTGGGTTTTTATTTACTTTGTGAAGAACTGTATAGATTGCATAAGAATTTGTGTCAGTGAAACAAGCATTGTGGAGGAAGCGTAAGGCATACTAAAGGTAAACTTGCTTAATGAATCAATTTTTTACTCATTTTTTTTATTAAATTGTAAACCTTTACTCAATTTGTGAAATTGTCACTGTAGATGCAGCCTTTTTTCGAAGAACTACATTTGATTGCACACATGCAGTAGACAATCCTACGAACCCTAAATTGATCACTGTGCTACAGATTCGTGTTTCAGTAGAAGTGATCGTAAGTGTCAAAGTATGTTGCAAAGCCTCATTTTTCCAACTAATTGAATAGTCGAGGTTGATCTGGCTTTCTGACAGATTAAGGCACAATTCTTGACTGAATATGTCTTGCTTATTCACCTTGACAAATTTTGCAGCTTAAACTTTGTGTCTGACAGGGTATAATAGGGCCCACCAGATGATTGTTATTTAAGTTGTGGTTAGGTTTTGCATACAGTTGAACTGTAATACCGCATTTACTCGCGTAATTTGCGCACTTTTTTTCACGATTTTAGAGCTCCGAAAAGGGGGGGCGCAAATTACACGGATATTTCACAAACACGTTTGAAATAACGTGTAATATAATGCAACTAGTGCGGTAACTCTTTTGGATACGATCTCACGTAACACTGCAAAACGTTGGTGTAAGAGAATACGGCTGCTCCAGGGAGAGCGCAGCATGTAGAAGTGTTTACAAGCCGCTGTCGGCTGCCAAGATAGCGCGCGCCAGCGCTATCTCGGCAGCCGACAGCCTAGCGACACTACCCCCCCCCTTCGCCTCGCGTCGTTTCATGCTCGTTAAAGATGGGCGGGGCCTTTCCTCCCCGCATCGACGGCAGGTGTCCCGATCGGGGTGATGTTGTCACATCGACCCTCCGAGCGACGGAGATAGGCCGGCCTCGTTTGATCTCTGCTTCAGCCATTTTCTTCGCCCCCACTCGCATGCTTTTATTCTAGCGACCGCACTTTGGGCTTCGGGGGCTTCCGGAGAAAAGAATCGGAAAAACGGGCATCGCACTCGCAGCCCCTTTTGTGTATGACTTGCGCTCGCCTGCGCAGCGAGGGGCGCAGCTGTTGGTCCGTGCGTGCGCACCGGCGAGCTGGGAACGGGGAGCGCAAAATATGCAAAGTTATCTTTTTTTTTTTGGCAAAGCTGGCTAAATATTCGGGGTGCGCAAATTATGCGAGGGCGCAAATTATGTGGGTAAATACGGTATTTTGATATTTTACCTAATTCCCATAGTGATGTGCCTTGATTATAACTTCAGTAATGGTGCCAAAAATTATCTTGTACTGAAAAAGAAAGTTGTGCACGTATATATATATTATAAATTTGATTCAGTGTGT
The DNA here is from genome assembly GCA_013339685.2 of Hyalomma asiaticum. Classification (NCBI taxonomy): domain Eukaryota; kingdom Metazoa; phylum Arthropoda; class Arachnida; order Ixodida; family Ixodidae; genus Hyalomma; species Hyalomma asiaticum. Next base: position 88,950,032 of record CM023481.1, read on the forward strand.
CTTTGACTGTTCTATCATATTGAATGTCTTAGATATGTGTGTCTGTGGCTGCTCTTTGTTACAGTTCAAGGATGTTATTACAGGTGCTTTTGTTCACACCTCTACATATACCTACTTAAATGTGTCTTCTCATTATATAAGTGATTTTGGTCTTATGCCATACTGGTTGCTTTTGAAGTAGCTGGTCGTGATTACCCTACTTGTAGATTGGTTTCTTGGAGAGCCATGTGTGAGTCCTTGGAAATGGGAAGTAATTTCACTTATACATGACCACGCCACAATTAAGGTTACGAACTCCGTAACGACAGAGGTCAGGACAGCCATATGGGAAAAAAGGGGAGGGGGGTAGGGGGGGCTGTTGAATTTGAGGTTTGTACAACAGTTAGTTCATATTTTTTTATTCTCACCCAGACTCCTTTACTGCTGCGTCTTCATTTCACGTGGAGGTTGAACTTCACCTTACGAGCATAAGCTCAACATTCATCCTGTTCCTGTCCCCCCCCCTCAACAAACTCTTCATAACGGGGATTGAAAACGCAAATTAAACTCATATCAAGGGGGTTAGCCAGCTTTGGGGACATTTAAAGAATTCCACTCACTTCAAGTCGGCAGGTAGCTGCTCGCCTTTGCTTTGCCATCATGGAACGAAGAATGTCGTACTCTTTCATTGCAGCAGATGTTCAGGCCAATGGCATTGACAGAATAGATATGAGTGCACCAGAGCAAAAACCTGTGTTTGGCCTCAGTACTGAAGGGCCATCTGTCGGGCCTATCAAGCCAGCTGAAAGTAGCAGTCATTTTTGCTGTCTAACAAATTACATTCATATTAACGTGAAGGTTCTGGTGAGTAGGTACTCCATTACACAGGACTTCAACAGCAGAAACGAAAAATAAAGGGGCGAAGCAAGGGGACACATACAAGCACCGACTTCAGCTGAAGTTTTAGGTGTTTTTTTCCTGCACAAAACTTTAGTTGGAAGTCAGCACTTGTATATTTCCCTTCAATTCATCCTTAATTTTCATTCACACTGTGGAAGTCTTGTGCAATAATTATTCAAACTTCAGTCAGGGACATATTGCTGTCCCAACATGGGCAAGTCGGGACTCCACATAAAAATGAGGGTCGGTCCCGCAAAATCCGGTATAGTAGTTGGTAACCCTAGCCAAAATGTGGATTCCACTTGATACAACATGAAAAGTCTGAAAATCCAACATGTTCAACGTACTAGCATTTCATGATGGCTTGTTTGAACTGCAGCGTTGTTTGGACTTTATTTTCATGGATTAGGCAAGGCTGACTTTTTCTTCCTCTTAGTTTAACCACAAAAGTTAAACTTGCTGCAATGTAATCTGGTAGTGTTACTGCGACATATTTAAGTACACATTTTATGTATGTGCATCTGGTTGGTACAAGCTTGATCTCCCTTGTTAATAAAATAAATGAATTACATTGCCTGATTACATGGTTGCATGTTAATAAAATAAATGAATTACACTGCCTGATTACATGGATGCATATAGAAGTGCAAGTGTGTTCCTGATTGATATGTATAGATTTTGTTCCATTCCAGCCCAGTAGTATAGAGTATGTGCACATAAAAGATGCTAACTGCGTTGTGACAAGTGCAAAGTTTTGTTTTACAGTTGTGCTGTTATCAGGAAGTATTGAATATGCCTGTTAATCATGAATTGAACTCAACATTTAACACAAACTGTCATAAGCTTTGTGCTTTAGTCATGGTATGAAATTTTGTCTCAAAGCATTCATGTGAACCTCTTGCCGAGTGTCTAAGGGCCATGTCGCTGTGGCAAGTGCAATATTTCAAGTTTTGGTATGGCTAGAGCATAAGGTGAAAGTGTAAATAGACAAGAATTAAGAACTCTGTCATAGTTTCTTATAGACATTATGTTCAGTCATGTAGTTAGCTTGACTTGTTGGTACAAAGACACTACTACAAACAATTTGAAAACTGGACAGTTGTTGTGTCGTGTGTTGGACATATTCTCTATACAATTTTCATGCAGTTAGCAATAGTGAGTATACTATATACATGCATATCTACTTCTGCATAATTGCATGCGTTTCCCTGTTAAAAGAACTCTGTTATGCTATTTCTACTTACCATCAGCATAAACTTCAGCAAACACTACTCAGTGCCTGGTTCGTTTGAGTGCACTGGAACAGATTCATACGACTGTGATATGGATGTTATTCAGAGAATCCAAGCTTTTGTGGTTGAATGTTTCTCTTTGGCTGGGTATCCTGTCTGTTTGAAAATACATATGTGTAAATACATTCTTATTGTCTGGGCACATCAAACTCAAGAGCACAAAAATTTCATATATGTATTTTCAATGTATAACAATACTGCTATCTCTCACACTTACCCTGCTCAGTGAAAATGTCGCCTGATGTAGCCATGGCCAGCTTTGGCAGTGGCGGCAGCGATGAGTTCTTGTGGATAAGCAGGGAAGGATGAAGTTGTTATTAATGTTTAGTTGTGTGTGTATAGATGTGCAACATGAAGGCATGCCTGTTTTACTGTTTTACAAGTTTGTGTAGATCTTGAACCCTCTTGTGTAAAGCCATTTTTTGGCAAGTTGAGATCTATTGTGTGACTTTCAAACTCAAAGTATAGCTGTGACAGAGGTGTGCCACTTGTACTGCTTTCAAAGCCCCTACTTTAAAAATAATAAAATGGGTGCTTCTATCCTTCCTTTGGTTTTCATGTTCAATATAACCTTTCCCTTTTTTAAGCTGCACTCACAAAAATATGACACAAAGTTGAACATTTCATGGCTTCAAAAATTTGAAATACATATCTTAGTCCTTTCAGAAAATTCATAGCATTTTCATGACTATATTTATATGGCATAATACACTGCACTGCATAGAAAGAACTGCACATTGGCAGAGGGTTAACACACATTGCTGCCTTTGAACAATTTTATTTGATGATATGCACTGCAATCTATGGAAAAGGACTATTGTGTTCACCACCAGCAAACTATGATGTGCAAAACATGGCTTTGCCAAACCAAGAAATGGCTGCCAGTGCCCATGCTTAAAAAAGTGCCACTCTTTGACAGAGCTATGGAGGTGGTACTGATGCAGATGTTTTTAAGCACTCTGTATGTTTGGCTTCACTTTTTCTTAACATTAGGTGGTCACTGTCTCCTCAGAGCAGTGCACTTTTTTAGCAAAGGCAGGAAGCCACATGTACTGACTGCCTTGGGCTGACAGTGAGGCATCATGTATATGCTATACACTGACCTCTTAATATTTAAGGTAACATGAAAGTCTGCCTGTGCAATGTTTTTCATATGGAAAGTATACTCTGGTACACTGCAGTTGTTGAGACATGGCAATCTTCTTTTTATTTGCTGTTTTTGGCATTTTCGGCACATTTTTAGGCTTCCTTTAGCTTACTGAGGTGGTTGAGTTGGTTGGTAGCAAGAAACACAGTTTTCACACTAGTTTGACACACATTCCTAATATTGCACAAAAGCTTGTGCGTATTGTAAACTATGGCTACTTTTCATAGGTGCTTAGCCATTACTTCTGGGTATTAATGTGCTTTTCTCTGTGCCCTTTACAGAAGCTTCCTGCAACATACACCAGCTCATGAGAGGAGTAGCTATCACTTGTGAACCATAATTACTGGCAAACGTGGCATAGTAAATAGAGTTATCCTTAATCAGTGCCCCTTAAAAGCCTTACTAGCATAGAATGACTGACGCCATTTACTAAATATACAGACACACCATGGGCATCAGCAGGGTGGTGCAAAGGGGGCACATGCCCCCATCATGCCCAACCAGCATCCCCCCCCCCCCCACTTATGGGCACACTGGCACTACAACCCACCACTGCTCGCCTTTTTTGCCAGGATGCAAGTAGTTTGCCCCCCATCACGACAAAATTCTGCTAATGCCCATGTATGTACAGGATGGAAGCTGATGCAATATATGTGCGATCAATGTTTACCGCTGACTTGGCAGCAAAGAGAAAAGAAAAACAAAATTGGTAATCTTCACACAGTTTGCACAAGTTAAGGTCACTGATAGTTGCAAAGGTGTGCCGTAACATGACATCTATGTGAAATATTTATGTTCAAGTGCGAATCGAATATTTTTCGAATAATTTTTTAATATTATTTTAACAAAATCATGTTAGATTATGGAGAAACATGCTGCTAAACATGGGCAAAAAATTATTCCATGATTAGTGTACTCCCACAGTGTCATTCCAAAGTACCAAAGAACAGGACAACAGAGAACTGTGCAACAGAAAGCTAACTTCACCGCAGTACATGGTGTTATGCGGCGAAGTGTACTACATAATATGTAAAAGAGGTCTTTCGTAATATGTAAAAGATACCTGCCACAAATTTGCTATACCATGGCAAACTTGTAGAGCTTGAAACTTGAAATTTTTATTACAGCAGTGTGGGGAATGAACTTGAATTCATATAGCACTTATGTCCATGCTTAGAATGCTTACATGCCTTAGGTATTAGTGGTGATAATTCAATGAAAGCCGATGTGCCATATGTTGCTACAACAGCATTCCATCTCTTCATGACACCACATAAATAAAGAAAAGTATGCCGATGCACTCCCTTCTTAGTGATGACCATCCCTGTCTATTTATTGCCAGCCAGGGTGGCCACATTTCTCTAGGGGCGAAATGAAAAGACACCCTTCATTTAGGTGCACATTAAAGTAACTCAGTTTGGTATTTGAAATTAATCACTAATCTGGGACCCCCTCCCACTGCTGTATACTTCATAATCATACCTGAGTTTGGCACATAAAACACCAGAAGTTCTTTGTTATATTATTGTCTCTTCATTCCACCAATAAAAATGTGCTGCTGGGCACAAATATATTTTTTTGTTCAAGCTATGTGCAAGTCTAACACTGGTCACCGCTGCATACTGTAAGTTGCAAAGCAGCTGCAAGCACTCCTATGTCTACAACGTCAAGTGTAGGAGACGAAGTGTTGAGGCCCGTGTACTGTGCGTTGTTAAAGTGCATGTTAAAGAACCCCAGGTGGTCGAAATTTCCGGAGACCTCCATTACGGCGTCTCTCATAATCAATGGTGGTTTTGGGACGTAAAACCCCACAAATCAATCAATCAATCAATCAATGTCAAGTGTAGACATAGGCATGGGTGTTATGGCAAGGTCAAAATGTTATGTTTGGCCATTTCAAATTTTCATCCCAAAAATTATAACTGGAGTAGCCGATCTTTGAGGCTAGAATGCCACCATCATCATCAGAATCCTTTATATGTAACCTGGTGGCAGGAGGCACAGTCTGTCGGAGGTCAATCGGCAAGGTGGACGGCATTTTCACTGGTGCCCACCGTGGGGATAGCGGTGGTACATACATACATACATACATACATACATACATACATACATACATACATACATACATACATACATACATACATACATACATACATACATACCAAAGGCACATTTAGCTGGGTTTGGAGGTCCCCTCTGAGAAAGTTGGCCAAACACCACTCACTTTGGTCTTGGTTGCTCCCCCATTGAACAAAGCATGGGTGTTATGGCCATAGGTGTTCAAAGTATTTTGTCTCCAGGCAGGGGAAAGGGAAGGGCACAAGTGTACTTTTGCACCCCTGCTGACGCCTATGGCATTGGAGGTCAACTCACACAAAATCTCGCAAATGTGATTGCACGCACCACTGAGTTATAATCCCTCCAGGATATCACCCTTGAAGACAATTTACTTGCCCAGCTGTGGTACAGGGTAGCCACTGTAGCTGTGCTTGACACCCCCTGAGGTGTAGCGGTGACCATCTTCCTACTGACCAGACGAAAAAGAAGGTGGGAAGGGGGAAGAGCATGATAAGAAATTAACTGCAGTAGCTGATTTCTCACTTTTGATGAGACCCTTTCACTTGCAATATTTTGTCATCTCTGAGGCAGGGTAATGCAGTAACTCGTGCAAGTGTAAGTTCAAATATATTTCTGTGAAAACAAATTTACTTGGCAAAGTATCTGGATGAAAATTTGGCATGATAAAATATAGTCACTCAGCAAACAGCTCTGGCTTATTTTTCGCATACTGAGCCTGGAAGTACTGGATACCACTTGCTCTACTTTCCTGAAGTCATATTTCTTGTTGAATCAAACTGCACCTGTACAAAATAGCTCGGTCTGCTCGCATGAACTGGTAGAACTTCTTGCAGTTTTGCTCGTAGTTGGCCTTATCATTAACTGGGCCTTGATCAGGTACACGCTGCATCGGCTTTGTTCACTGCTCCAAGCTCCTGTCATGAGTGAAAAAAAGTCACTCTGCCAAATCGTTACTCATTGAAATGCACGGCACAACTAACAGCACTACCGCCAGGTTTCAGAAAACAGCACTTTTCTTCAAACCCCTCCAACTGTTCCCTGAATAGTCTGTCAGTTTTGCAGAAACCAGCTGTCCGATTGCTGGCTGCAGACAGCTCATTCATGTCTGTGGTTAATGTCAACTGGAACGTTGCAACAACTTGCAATGTCATTGAACGTTAGTTCACAGTGCAGTTTAAGCACTGAAGTTTTCATGGGACTTAATTCGCTCTAATGAATCCTTTACTGCAAGTACGTCATTACAGCATTTTTCAAGAATCCAAGCAAGTAGATATTTTTCTCACCATTGTCTAGTTATGGCCCGTCTAGGCTCGTAAGAGATTGACCAAACGTGTGTGTGTGTGTGTGTGTGTGTGTGTGCGTGCGTGCGTGTGCGTGCGTGCGTGTGTGTGTGTGTGCGTGTGCGCGCGCGCGCGCGCGTGTGTGTGTGGAGAGAGAGGAGAGAGACTTAGCCCTTCGCTCAACAAACGAGGTGGCGGAGGGCTCTGCCATTGCTTATTTGGTAAGCTCAAAGTTTTTCAAGCGTGCTTTTAGGCGAATTTTCTGCACGTAATGCCGGCGACGGTACATAACACTGGCAACTTTTCGCTACATAATAATGTCTGAAACAATGAATTCAAAAATAATGGAAACTTGTGAAGGTTTTCGTGTCTCTTGCCGGACAATAGCCCTCATTGTGGAACGGGTGATCAATGTAGGTGTTTAGTAGGGTTGTCACGTTTCCCCGAGAAGACTGCGCTTCACGTTCGTTTTACGGCTGCACGTTCGTTTTCTACAGCCCCATATCCGCTTCTGATTTTCGCGCGCCCCAGCCCCCTTACCTCGTGACGTCGGCGACGATGCCTTCCACGATGCCGTCAAACCATGGAGATTCAAACTCTGCTGCTTTACGTTAAATATTGCAGCAAGGTCGCGTTCGATCGTTAAGTGTGGTGAGTGATGCTGCTTGAATTTTAAAAAGACAACATAATATGAAAATGCACTATAGTTCTCCACGTCTCGCATGTATCGGCGAGTAGTAATGCTGACCAGTCTCGAAGGACATGCTTTGTGAAAGCGACATCGCCGCCAATATTTAGGACAAATTCAGTTTCTTTTTGCCCCGAGAAAGCAGCGAGGAGTGCCAGATGTTATAATGAACAATCGTTTCTGGCACGCGATTCTACTGGAAGAAAAAAACGGTAAGCGCACGTTTCTCCGCGGTGATGTTGGTATGAGTCATAGAGTTTCATACTATGTAATAGTAAGAAACTCTGTGGTCTGTGGTGATGTGCTTAGAGTTCTCTGTTCTCTGACTCTAGTTTGAACATACAACCTGGGACCTGAGTAAAACTTCAAACTTTGAAGTTTCGAGCAAGTTTCTGCATTTTGCACTTGTGTTTGATTTGGAGTGTACTTGGATGAGCTGAGGCACGGGAACGCTTTTCATGCGAACGTGTGAACAGAACGTAACGAAACGAGCAGGTCGCTTTGCAGCATTTGTTGACAAGTGGTGCCGCGGAGTTGCTCGTTCTTTTCGAACAGAAATGTGTGTCAGTACTCGTTTCCAGTAGCCTTCGACGTGCTTGTGGGTGTGTATTACATACGTGCGCACCGGGTCCACTTTACCGTCCTCGGTACTCGCTGCTTTGTCGCTTTTGGTAAATACATGATGTATGTCACTGAAAAGCCTCCTTGCCTGGCCAGAAAGAAGGTTCTTTTCACATCTGTACCATTTCGCATAAGTCATCATTCCCTTACCGAAATGTCTATATAAATTCTTGTGTTTTTGACATCCATGTAGTGTAATATCTCGAGAAGCGAAACTACTTCGTTATTATTGTCGGCTTGTCCGTGGTTTGCGCGGGCAGAAAGATTGAAATCGCCAATATAATGAAATTACCTTGGTGTGTGGCGAATGCATTGCCTACACTTCTCGAAGGCCAGTAACATTCGCTTACCCAGTGCACAAATGTGCCATATATGGAAACCTCATACAGACATAAGAGCTGCTGTTTGTGTATGTAATGGGAAGAGTACTACAGTTCATTTTACAGTTTCTGCATTTGCTCGTATGCATGAACTTTATGATGACACATACCTTTCCTGGGATGCAAAACAGGTGCTTCTATCACTATTTCAAACAACCATATGCATGGCATCAGCAACAGCCTCCATGAAACATGCCATTTTTGGTGTGGGGCCCTCTCACCAAAAGCACCACACCACCCTTCGTAGGCACGAAACTATATCTGCCAAACTGCAATACAAAGTGGGCTGAAAACCCTTTAATGGAGCACCCACTTTCTTTTATGAACAAAAAAAAAAAAGTGCAACCAAATGGCTGAGAATGTGCAAAGGCCTATTGTAACCACCAACAGTGCTTAGCACATTGAGCAATTGCATTGTTTAAAAAGAAATAACAGAACCGTACAATAAAGGTGTATGCATTTACAGGAGCAAACACTGCAGAGTAGAGTAAATGTCCAGCAATGTTAGCAAGTGCACCTTTTACACATTAGGACTATAATATAGACGACAGAACCTCAAAAAAATACTAAAGCAATTGTCAGGCAGTGAACAAGATGAGAAGGTCGATAGTAACTCACAGTTCACCATTTTAGGGGTATTCATTTTGTACAAGTGCAGCCGTCGTGCAGGCATAGTTCACGAATTCTCTGTGCCTTCTTGCGAGGTAGCAGAGTTCTTGCAGCACAAGATGGCTGAAACCACAGCACATGATAGAGCCGGCTATACTTGTGTGTATTTCAACAGCATTCGACGAGTATGCCAGTGAACTTTTTCTTCTAATTGGAAGTGCCACCCAATGTAAGCAGCACTGCCTCAACGTAAACAGCACTGACCACAACTTGCGAGACAAGCAATCATAGCAGAGGGCTTGCACAGCATTTGCACTCTCACGTTCGTTTCGGCATCACAGTGCTACTTCACTTGTTGAAACGTTCCCTGCACGATGGCGGCACCCACATTGCACCACCTTGAACCTGTTCAGGGAGTGCAGGGTGAAACGAATGGACCTTGTATCGTCATGCTCTAACCAGACACCATCATACTCCTTACCAGTGATAGTTCCCCAAGTGTTGCCGTGGGTCTCTCTGAGCTGTCCTAGTGTTGGTGCTCTCTGTCACCTATGAAAAAGTCCATTTAAAGTAACATGACATCATCACTGATCCTTCAGCTCAGACTCTGCGTCGTTTTGGAACTAGTGGCAGGTTTTCAGGTTGCAATATGATATGCAAGAAAGTTTCTGGGATACAAGCAAAGTTTGTTCAAGTTTGCTTTCCTGGAGCACGGTTGGAGCAAGGCTGGAGCTCGGTTTGCTTTCCCATGGCCCTTGGAGGCCATGGGAAAGCAAACCGTGCTTCAGCCTTGCTTCCATACAGTAGCACCACACAGGGTCCAACTATTTTCTTACTTTCTAGCTTTCACATAAACCTATTATCTTAGAACAAACAAAAGTTAACAATATGTTTTTCTTTTTAAATCTCTCTTCAGTGGACCTCACTGAGTAGGGCCTATGCTGGCCTGTGGTGTCGCATGGTCGTTTCAGAAACGCGTGAACACTAGGATTTCAAACTGGCATTATTAAATGTAGACTGAATATTGCGCCAAAATGTTTCAGAAGCAGCATATCAAATACTATACTGATGCAGTGATAATTATATTCAAGCAGCTCCGTATTCTTTTTATGACCCCTTTAATCTTCTCAAGAACTTCCCTACGTGACACCATTTACCATAATTACCATTTAGTTAACATTTGTTGAGTTTTGGGTTCATTGGGGAGTCCCTAAAGGTAAACCTTAGGCAGTAGGTATCGCTGAGATTGGCATCGTGTATGCCTAGTACTTCACTAAAAATTGTGGCTTGGTTAAAGGGGTCCTGAACCACCACTCGGGCTTGGTTTTGAAAACGGCTGGGTGTGTATTGAAGGCCTCTCAGAAGTTCACAGCCGAAAGAATTTTTCAAAACGGTTTGTTAGGAGCGAAGATATTGCGACCGGAAAACCTCCCTTTCCAGTCCTGTCTCAACTCTGCGGAATAGAGGGTACAGAGCTCCTTAGGGCGGTGTCGAAGGAGGTGCCTCGCCCACCGCGTTACGTCACCAGACTTCAGCGACGTGTCAGAGTGGCTGACAAAAAGCGCGCGACTACCGGGGACTGTTTGTCCGCAGCGCGCTTGTGGCCGCCTGCTTGCTCCGCGCTTGGGCTCTGTCGCGTGCCCCCGCGATCACCGCATTTTTTTTCGATCCTTCGAAGCTTTGTTTTCGTTCGTCACACACGTTAGGCTCGCAGGTGTGCGCGCTTACTTCGTCAGTGCGCTGCTTGTCGTTGATATTGCACATAAGACGGCGTCAGGACAAACAGCGCAACTATCAACGCTGCTCCACCTTGTCATGCATAACCCCAAGTTAGTTAATTGTTGATTAGTGATTGTAGACGGGTTAATCATCCTGTCGGGCTCGAACGTGTGACTACTATGACTCAAAAGGAAGACCTTCCCAACTCGAACCCCTGCCGACAGATTAATGTGGAATAAGGTGCGTTGACATGCGCAAAGAAGGATGGATGAATTTAATGTGTGAATACACTAGTCAATTTTAACAGTGAAACTGTGAGCTATTGGTGAAACTGGGAAATTTGCAGAAAACTCCGCTAAGCTATGTAATGCTAGCATAACAATGTCACGCTGTAGTAAAGACAAAGCTTACTAGGACTAGTTAGGTAAGGCTAAGTCTAATTCAAAGGAGCCTAATTAGGAATAATTAATTGATGCCTAGTTCAGACAGGGCTAATCCAACTAAGTCAAACCAAGCTAAGCTGAACTAATTCAAACTTAATTGAGCTATGACAAGTAAGTGACCCCTAATCAAGCGGATACTAATTATTTACTGTTAATTAAACCATGATGCTAATTAAGCTAAGTCTAATTGGGATAGGGCTAATTATGCGATGCCTAATTTAGCTGATATGAACAAGTTTAGCGTAATCAAGCTTCTAATTGGACCACGTTTAATTAACTAGTACTAATTAAACCACGCATAGCTAGGTTATTACTAGTTAAGTCAAACCTAAGCTAGCACTTATTAATCCAAGGTAAATTATGCTAAGACTTAAAGGTAAAGCCTCATTAAGCTAAATATTTCAGGAGTAATTAGGCCAACACTGATTAAATCAGGCCTAATCAAGGTAATACTCACCAAGCGATACCTAATTAAGGTATATCAGATCACAGCATAACTAGGCCTAAATTAATTAGGCAATGTATAATCGCGATAGGGCTAATTAGCTCAAGCATAATTATATCATGGCTAATGAAGCCCAGCTTATTAAGTCATGTGTGATTAGGTTTAAGTTAATTAGACCGAGCCTAATTAGTGTAACTCTAATTAGGTGCTGACTGATTAAGTTAAGGCTAAGTCAAGTCTCAATAAGCTCAAACTATTAAGTTACGCCAAATTAAGCCAAACATTACAGACGTAATGATTTAATCCACACTAATTTACCTTACTCAACCCTAATCTGCTGTAATCCTTAATTCGCCCTAATCTAAGTCTAGCGTCATCCGCTCTGTATGCCATAGTCCACCTTAATGCACCTTAGTCTGTCTTAATCCACCCTAATGAGCCTTAATGAGCTCTAATCCACCCAAATATACTCTAATCAGACCTAGTCCTTTAATCCACCTTTTAAAAGAAATATTTTGGGTTCGACTCCAGCCATATTACTGAGTATGAGTACTAGAAGGTGGCGCATTGGAGTACCATAGGGAATAAACTCATCTACAATCACTGATGAATTGTTAATTAAAGTTTGGGAATAATTTGTGATTTATTACAGGCTGCTGGCATGCATTTGTTGCCTTCTTAGAAAACTATATTTATGGTGACTTTTGCACCGCACCGTTCGCGTCCACACCGAGGTAGTTTACGGACGCCTTCCAATGGCATCTATGAGACTTGCGAATTAACAAATATATTTTTACATATTTCCAGCAACTATTTTGCCTGTATAGGGGCTCACAACGCAAGGAAAAGCGAGCGCACGGCACGCACGACATGCACGCGCTTACGGTTTTAAAAAACGCGCGCTGCGGAGGGCCCGCACACAGGCGCGGCGGGTGTGTCTGCCATCGGCCAATAGCAGCGACGCTCCTTGTAAATTCTCTATGACGAAATAGAGCATATACAAGGAGCGTGAGGAGAAGCCGCTTTTTGAGTTGAGGGCTCCTGAGGAAGTGGAAGCTTTGTGCTCCGCTTGTGAACGCTACGCTTCGCGGATGACTACAGCATTTGGCTGAGATGTTCATGACGGTGTAGGCAAGCCGTAGAATATGTTTTTCCACAAAGCCCGGAGGGTGGTTCAGCACCCCTTTAACTTGGCTATGAAATTTCAAAGTAATTATTTCTGTATAAACCTTATTTTGAGCGCAACCACACGACACACACACACACACCCACACACCCAGGCATCAACCACGCACAGCGCTTTTAGATATGTTCTACCAACTAGCCCAACAAGTTCTTTTAGAATTATTTCTGAGGTTTCATGTCCCAAAACCACGATATGGTTTTGAGAGACACTGTAGTGGAGGGCTCCGGAAGTTTCGACCTCCTGGGAATCTTTAATGAGCACTGACATCACACAGTGCATAGGCCTAAACATTTTGCCTCCATTGAAATCCACCTTCCACAGCTATGATTCGATTCCACGGCCTTTGGATCAGCAGCCGAGTGCCGTAGCCATTAGGCCACCGTGGCAGGGCTACGAAATTTCACATCGTACCAATAACGAAAACAGAGAAGCTGCTGGTGAATTACCCAATTTGCCTCTCCAAGTTGTGCACTGTTTCAAAGATACCTCTAATATGATTATGTCTCCATGAGTGTGCACTGTTGCAATATATAGTGAACCTATATAGCCTATATACCTATACTAGTGAGCCTATATAGTGAACATTGAGTATCAGTTGTCTTCCGACAGTGCATTTTTCATTTCTTCAACAATCTGTGTACAACTTATCACAGCAAATGCTTCCCATCTTGTGTAATTTTCAGTGGCGCACCGAATGGGTAGTTTTTGGGGGTTGTAACCACAGGTCAGTACACCCCCCCCCCCCTCCCCTTCGTCTCATCCCCATTTTCTTGTTATACTCTTGTGGCACAGACAGAGGCTTTTATTTTACATTCCTTTCTATGCCTCGCCATAATATTTGCCTCTTTTCACTAAGGGTCCAATGTGTACCTTCAAGGGTTCTACTGACGTTATCGTTGCTATTCAGGACGTGGCTTTTATATTTATTGCTTGGTGAGACCCATAGGAAGCAAGCTTGAAAAAGGCTGGTCTCGCGGCCGAAATGTCGAAATATATGTTTTGTTTTTCAGCATGATCATTTGATGTAATTAAACTGCTGCTGCCAAGGATTCCGCTATATATATATATATATATATATATATATATATATATATATATATATATATATATATATATATATATATATATACACATAAACATCCATGTGCATTGAAGTTACAGCACCGACCCCCCACCCCCCTAAAAAAAATTCCTGGCTATGCCACTGCTCATCGTCGACTAGCTGTAATTTTTTCTTTGTGAGTGCACTTGATACCACCCTAGTGCATTGCTTGTCTCGGTGTCTGATTGAAGCTGCCTTGATTATATCACAATTTAATTATCGTGATCGACTTTTACCATTGCACAATGGCGTGGCCACAGCGTTTGTTTCGGTGTCAAAAGAGAGCTCCCCCTGCCCCCCCCCTCTCTCTCTCTCTCACACACACACACAAATTGAGCGCTGCATCCCCGCCCTCTCCCCCTACTTTCCACTTTTTTTTTGCTCCCAGGTACACCCTGCATCGTATAACACCCGCCGAAAAATACCTCTGGCTACGCGAGTGCCACTGGGCCCCGTTCGCACCTCCTCCTTATAGAATATTTTTTTAAAATTAGCACCTTCTCTATAGAATGCTGGAATATAGTTTCCTCGTCAGAGAATTGTTTTCACGTACATTCTCATTACCGTGTGGGCTGTCATCTGTGTAGGATTTAGTTAAGTCAAACTGTTGATTCACGAAAACGTCGGTTCGGTCGAAAAAAAACATGGCCTCGCAGTTGCCTAGCAAACGCAGACACCACAGCTAGCGCACCACCTCCTCCTTCCCCGCTCTTCTCTGAATGTCGTGTCGTCGCTGGCAACAGTGCTTGAGTTCCTCCTCCTCCATTCACGAGCTTTTCGTCGTAATGGAAGAGCAGCGCAGTCGCCAGTGACGTCACGACATTCGGAGAAAGAGGACGTGGTGTGCCAACTGTGGCGTCGGTGCTTGCTAGGCAACAGTGAGGTGAGTTTTTTTTTTTTTTTTGCGAAGCGGGGCATTTTTCTTCTGTGACTAACAGCTTCGCTGATAATATTTGCACACAACGCCATCACTGATTGCAGATGGAATTAGGAAAACCTTGTTTTTGCAACTTTCATTTTGCTGACCCTTGCCAACATCAGCAATAATGTCGCCGCCAGTCGGTATAAGCAAGTATGCATGCTGGTGCATGCGAGTAGAAAGGGTCATTGAATTCAGGCAGGTGTAATCGTACATCGCACTTGCTGCATAATTGGGCGGGAGGGGCTAAGGAATGCTGGAACCAGCAGCAGACCATCAAGCAATTTTCACTTGGGCAAGCACTTAAATCAGGAAAATGCCATGAGAAAGGCTCCGAATATAATTAGGGTCAGTAAACCGTCGTGTGTAATTATATTGCTACGGCATCAGGCGGGCATTTAAGGTATGAGCCAGGCAAGGGTGGAAGATGACGAGGACGATCTCTTGTCTAGCGTTTGGACGCCATCTTACCTCGGCGGTACCAGCTACCTAGCGCTCCGCGCTCGCCTGTAAATAAACCTTCGCTCGATCTTTCAACCGTAACAGTTTTGTGGTGGAGGTGCGGGGTACGCTGACCAAGAAGACGGAGTTGCTACCGGGGATCCTACGACGAAGCCGACGCCTCGCTCGACTGCCGCCGCTCGAGATGTCTCATCACGGCAACGACCCGTCAACCCCGTCCTCTCCGGTGCGGTCAACTGGTGTCTGGATGCACACGATGGAGCCACGATCTTTTTCTGGAAAACCTGGTGAGGACGTCGAGCAATGGCTCACACATTACAAGCGTGTGAGCAAGTACAACGGATGGAACCAGTCGGCTCAGTTAGAGAACGTCGTTCTCTTTCTCACGGACACTGCACTGCTGTGGTTTGAGAACCACGAGGACACACTTACGACGTGGGAACGCTTTGTCGCCGACATCACCGAGTGCTTCGGAGATTCCACCGCGAAAAGGAAACAGGCGGAGCAGACGTTACTTCAGCGTGCACAAGTCCCAGGTGAGACCTGCACAACGTACATAGAGGCGGTCTTGAAGTTGTGTAAAACGGTAAACCCTCTCATGTCTGAAGAAGATAAAGTTGGGCACCTTCTCAAAGGGATCGCTGAAGACGTATACAGCTACCTGATTGGAAAAGAGAGTCTCAGCTCAGTCACCGACCTCATCAAGCACTGCCGAACGTTCGAAACATTGAAGCTGCGCCGTATTACGCCGAAATTCGGGAGATTGGCCAATGTTACCACAGTTGCAAGCATTGACGACACCTCCGGCTATCAGTTTGATCTTGCGACCACTATACGGCAGATAGTCCGCGAAGAACTCGAACGGCACACCAAAGGAGCAACGGGTGTCGAGCAGCTGTGTCGTCCCGACCATTACCGTGAACCTGAGTTTGCTTTATCCTCGCTGTCTGCCATGCCAGGAGTTCCAAGCTATCCTGCTGATCAGCGGCCGCAGCATCGATGTAACTTTCCCGACGAAGTGACGCACGACGAGCGCTCTCATGGACCCGTCGCCACGCATCGGCAACCTGAAAGCCGTGTTCGCTATTATGCGCAGCAACCAACGTTTGACCGCGAAGTCTACAACACGAGTCGCACGTCGCCAGTTTGTTATAGATGTGGAGCCACGGGTCACATCTCTCGATTTTGTCGCAGACGCCGACAGACAAGGTACGGCCAACAACAACCAGGTTGGGCTAATTTTGATCGCAACGGCTATAACAATGACTGGCAACCGGACTTTGGAGCTGCCCGTTCCACAGGCTCGGCGCACAGAAATGATTTCGGACAACACAACAGGAGTGCCTCACCAGCTTCAGATCGCAGCCTGACGCCACCAGCCCGTCGACAACGCCGTTCACCGTCACCACGGCGACGCCTTACGTCACCACCGCCGTCGGGAAACTAGCCGACGCGGCCAATGGAGGTGCGGTCGCCGGACAGCGTGGATCTCTGCGAAATATTCCTCTTGTGATGGTGAAAAACAAAGTGCATGTCTTCGTCGATAGTATACCTACAACCGCGTTAGTTGATACTGGTGCTACCGTATCCGTCATGAGTGCGACGTTCAAAGAGAGGTTGGGGCGGAAAGTTATGTTCCCGTGGAATGGTGGTGTGACCTTTCGTGGTGTCAGTGGAGAGTGCCTTATTCCTCTCGGTGTTTGTGTTGCAAGTGTTCTGTTCTGCGGGGAAGATTTTAAAACAGAATTTTTAGTATTACCGCGTTGCACTCATGATGTCATTCTCGGTATTGACTTCCTTAAGGATTGTGGCGCTTCTGTCAATTGTGGTACGGGTGAAATAAGTCTGGATAGTGCACTTCTTGCCACCCTCGCAGACACATCTCCGAAAGAGGAACAGTACTTCGTTGTTTCCGATGATCTACTGCTACCGCCTTGTTCACTCTCGCGTGTCTGTGTCAAAGTCATTACTGCCGACCCTTCTTCATTCGATGCACAAGTTTTACCCCTAGCTTCGAGCTGCGCCAAGAAGGATGTCCTCATTCCGCGTTCTGTCGTGAGTGTAGTGCAGGGTGCCACGAATCTGTGGGCTTTCAATTGTTCATCTGCCCCTGTAGTTCTCCCGCGCAATATGAAACTCGCCACTTTTGAGGAAATTACTTACAGTTCTATTATGGCTTTCAGCGAAGAGGCGCAGTGTAGAACCTACAACGCCAACCCATCTGTGTCTGAAGAGCACGTCCTCCGAATGATAAACAAGTCTCTTCCCTCAGATGAGCGCCAAGCTCTTGCGCGAGTTCTTCTGGCGCATGCATCTGTGTTCGATTTCGTACAAGGCGACAAGCAGGCCTCACTCCCTCGTTCTCGTGCTCACCACCGCATTGACACCGGCTCGGCACACCCCATTCGACAAAAGCCTTACCGTGTGTCTTCAGCAGAGAGAACAGTTATCGCTGAACAGGTCAAGGACATGCTGCAGAAAGGCGTCATTCAGGAGTCCTCAAGTCCGTGGGCAGCACCGGTGATCCTAGTGAAGAAAAAGGATGGATCATGGCGGTTCTGTGTCGATTACAGAAAGCTAAACGCTGTCACCAAAAAGGATGTGTACCCGCTTCCTCGGATCGATGATGTTATCGACTGCCTCCATTCTGCCGCTTACTTCACCTCACTGGATTTGAGATCAGGTTATTGGCAGATACCAATGCACCCAGACGACAAAGAGAAAACAGCCTTCGTGACACCTGATGGCCTCTATGAGTTCAACGTCATGCCCTTTGGTCTTTGTAATGCGCCGGCGACGTTTGAACGATTTATGGACACCATCCTCCGTGGAATGAAATGGGAAATTTGCTTATGCTATCTGGATGATGTTGTGATTTTTGGAAGCACTTTGGATGAACATAACCGACGTCTTAGCCTCGTCCTTGATTCTGTCGAGAAAGCCGGTCTAGTATTGAACTCCAAGAAATGTCGCTTTGGAGAGACTGAAACGTTGGTACTTGGACATCTAGTCGACAGAAATGGTGTGAGGCCCGATCCACGGAAGATTGAAGCAGTAAGTTCCTTCGAACCACCGAAGTCACTGCGGGAGCTGCGGAGTTTCTTGGGCTTATGCTCGTATTTTCGTCGCTTCGTACCAAGATTCGCCGATGTGGTGTACCCCCTGACCTGCCTTCTCCATAAGGATGTTCCTTTCAACTGGACGTCGGCTTGCGACGAGGCGTTCCGCCAACTAAAGTTTCAACTGACATCGGGACCTATATTACGCCACTTCGATGCTTCCTCGCCTACAGAAGTGCACGCTGATGCCAGTGGAATTGGCATCGGAGCTGTGCTAGTACAACGTCATCACGGATCTGAGCACGTTGTGGCTTATGCCAGTCGATCTCTGAGTAAGGCGGAACGAAATTACACGGTCACGGAACAAGAATGCTTGGCAGCAGTTTTCGCGGTTCACAAGTTTCGGTCCTACGTCTACGGGCGCCCGTTCACTATAGTTACGGACCATCACGCTCTATGCTGGTTGGTGAACCTCCGTGATCCGAGTGGTCGACTGGCACGTTGGGCTCTCCGACTTCAGGAGTACGACTTCGTCATCTCTTACAAGTCCGGTCGTCGTCACGCAGATGCCGACTGCCTTTCCCGCCTTCCTCTACCGACTACGGAGTGTGACGAAGACAACTTCGATGACTGCTTTGCTTCTATTTCGGCCACATTCCCGGACTCCACGAGATTTAGGGATGAACAAGCCAGTGATGTTAGCCTGGAGCCCCTTTTCGCTGCTGCGCTGCGTCCTCAAGCCACCGGTCGATTTTGTGTACGAGACGGCCTCCTTTACAAGACGAATTATTCGGGTAAAGGCGCTCGCTTTCTCCTGGTGGTTCCGCAGAGTCTGCGACCTGACGTACTGAGTGCCATGCACGATGACGCAACCTCTGGCCATCTAGGCTTCATAAGAACACTCAACCGAACACAGGAGCGTTTTTACTGGCCCAAAATGCGAGACACTATCAAGCAGTACGTCAGCGGTTGCGATAAATGCCAACGCCATAAGCGTCCTACGACTACTCCGCCGGGTCTTCTCCAGCCTCTGCCACCACCTTGTCTGCCGTTTGAACAAGTAGGCGTTGATCTCTTGGGGCCATTTCCACGATCTTATAACGACAATCGGTGGGTTATCGTATGTGTAGACCACCTGACCCGTTATGCAGAAACTGCGGCCATACCATCTTCAACAGCTACATGCGTTGCCACATTCTTGCTGCGGTTTGTTATCCTCAGGCACGGCTCCCCCCGTGTGATAATTAGTGATCGTGGTCGGCAGTTTGTTGCGGACGCCGTTGAAGAATTACTTCGTCTCTGCAGCTCGAAGTTCCGGCATTCAACACCTTACCATCCTCAAACCAACGGCCTTGTAGAGCGTACAAACAGGACTCTTACCAACATGCTGGCAATGTATGTCTCGTCCGACCACAAAGACTGGGATGACGTTCTCCCATTCATCACATATGCGTATAATACCGCAAGGCATGAGACGACGGATTACAGTCCTTTTTATCTGCTGTACGCACGTCTACCGCTAAGGAGTATTGATACAATACTGCCGTTTGGCTCCCACAGTGAGTACTCGGTTGCCAAGACGCTGTGCCTTGCAGAAGAAGCACGCCGGCTCGCTCGACTTCGTACCGTGGCCTCACAGCACCGTTCTAAGGAGCGCTATGACAGCCGACACCAGTCTGTCTTGTACAGCAAAGGGGACTTGGTATGGGTGTGGACCCCACAGCGTAAACGTGGATTATGCCAAAAGTTTTTGCCCCAGTATGCTGGACCTTTCGTGAGTGTGGATCGGTTGAGCGACTTAACGTACGTGGTGGCCCGTTTAACGTCAGCTGGTCGTCGTTCCAGCCGAACGCAGGTTACACACATCGCGCGTCTCAAGCGGTTTCATCCTGCTGTTTTTCGGTGATTTGGACTTGCCCAGCGGGCTTCGTCTGTCAGCCGGGGAGTGCTACGGCATCAGGCGGGCATTTAAGGTATGAGCCAGGCAAGGGTGGAAGATGACGAGGACGATCTCTTGTCTAGCGTTTGGACGCCATCTTACCTCGGCGGTACCAGCTACCTAGCGCTCCGCGCTCGCCTGTAAATAAACCTTCGCTCGATCTTTCAACCGTAACAATATGTTAGCATAGAAAAATTTACGGCGTTCCCGGTTGACATCAGAGAAAAGTCCTTCGAGGAATGCTATCTGTTCTCCCGAATATATTACACTGATTTGCCAAGAACAAAAAAGTTCTTTGTCGCAAATATAAATTGTGTGCTTTTATTCATGTATACGTGTACGAAAATTTGCATGCCACAACACGACTGCATGACGATCATAAATGACAGGTCATAACATGAAAATCATGACATGCATGTCATGACCGGCATGATTTACATGCCACGGTCCTGGCACTATACTGCCGTTTCGTTAATGGGATGCATACGGATATTGGTATGGCACAACAAGACTGCATGACGATCATGAATGATAGTTGATAACCTAAATATCATGACATGCATGTCATAAGCACCATGACTTACATGCGATGGTCTTGGTGCTCTCCTGGCCGTTTCGTTAATGGGATGTATACGAAAATTGGTATGGCACAACATGACTGCATGACGATCATAAATGACAGGTCATAAATCGTGACATGCATGTCATGAGCGGCATGATCTACATGCCAGTCGTTTCGTTAATGGGATGTATACCAAAATTGCTATGGCACAACACGACTGCATGAAGAACGTAAATGACAGGTCATAACGTTAGAATCATGACATGCGTGTATGAGCGGCATGCTTTACGTGCCACAGTCATGGTGCTCTTGCGGCCGTTTCGTTAACTTCATATGTACCAAACTCGGTATAGCGAGACAACAATGCAAATCCATTTTACGTTCCTGATGCGTGCTTCGCATTTCCTTGATTCCTACTGCACGTGGGGTCTGCCAATTTTTTAATTATTAAAATGGTTATTTAGCGAATTGGTGGAATGAAGAAAGAGAACAAACGCAAGCAAAGCAATAGTTTATCACGTCGGCTTTATTCATTTGCATGATGATCAACGGTACGTACTCTCGACCTATATATAGAAGGAAGGAAGGAAGGAAAAAATAGAGAGGGAAAGGCAGGGAGGTTAACCAGTGTAGGACAACCGGTATGCTACCCTGCACGAGGGGAAGGGGACGGGGGAGATTGAAAGGTGAAAGGAAAGAGGAAGAGAGAGAGAGAGGGTGCACATATAGCACATTGTCAGAGTCAGTGGCACCTGCATGGTACGTGACATCACACATCGCTGTTAAAGTCGTTTGTGCAAGTCCGTCGTCTTTAAAAACTGCAGCAGCGCCTTTGTCACCTTTAGTTGCAATGTCTTGTGTGGCCGACACTGCAGAATGGCATCAACCGACATCCGTCGCAGGCCAAGGGGAGCAAGAGTGGACGCCAATGTTTGCCTCTGTGTGTCATAGCGAGGACAGTCGCATATGATGTGTTGAAGCGTCTCTTCACGTCGACAGGTGTCACAAAGAGGGCTGTCGGCCATTCCGATCATAAAAGAATAAGAGTTCGTAAAAGCCACTCTTAACCACAAACGATAAAGCAGGGTGGCCTCTGCTCGGCGGAGTTTCGGTGGCAATCGAAAATGTCGCAAAGACGGAAGGTGGTGTTGTCGACTGTTCTGAGTTGTTTGGCTGCTTGAGGCACTCCACACCGACAGCGTAATCTCCTGTGCAATCGCTTGAAGTTGCCTGGCAGCGTCGGACCTTGAGAGAGGTATGGGCTCAACTTTTGTGCCTTCAAGTGCGGACTTGGCGGCCTTGTCAGCATATTCATTTCCAATGACGCCGCAGTGACTGGGGAGCCACTGAAACGTCACGTGGTGTCCCTTCTCATGTGATGCATGGAGAAGAGATCTGATCTCCAACACCAGTTGCTCGTATGGTCCGCGCCGCAGGGCTGCCAGCAAGGACTGTAAGGCCGCCTTTGAGTCGCTAAAGATTGACCATTGTCGGGGTGGTTCCTCATTTACTACACAAAGGGCAGCACGCAGAGCAGCAAGTTCCGCAGCTGTCGATGTCGTCGGGTGGTCGATCTTAAAACCGGGCCTACGTCACGAAGATGCGGTGGCGCTGTCGTCGGGAGTTTTGGTTTCGCATGGTAGGCATCCGCCGGCGCGCCTACCATAGCAGCCGCTGCGTTTTCGCTGGTGCGGGCGCTTCTCACCGCCGTGAAATGAAGAAAAAAGTGCTCACCGATGACCTGCGCCGTGGGTTGGTTGCTCAGCAACGCGCAAGATATGCGCCAAACATTTTCGTCACGACTAAGCATATGAGTAATTATTTAGCGTTAGTGCCGCTTGTTTCATTTGAGAGAAATAGCATTGTCACAAGTTTGTCAAGTGTAATGCTCGACACCAAATTTCTTGGCATAAACAAAGTGCGGACACAGAGCGATGACGCTTACCGCAAAGGGCGCACGACGTTAGCTTAGCTCGATGTGTAGAAGTAATCGCGGTCGCCGTGTATTATTGAAGTGCGGAAGCTATACATACGTCATACGAAACAAATATATAAGAGCGTAATTCACGTAGCCGTGAGCGAAATGCCGATTACAGCGACGCTTTTGCAAATTGTTTGCGGCTGCGATAGCATACACACGAGAAGTGTCTTTGGCAATGCTGTAGTGGTTATGATGCGCTTTAAATTTTTTTTTTCGATTGTCAGGCTGCTCGAATGAACTACACGCTTGAAATTTGCCGCGTCGTTACAGGACTTCACGCCTTCACGATCGGAGCTGAGCGTATGGGCAGAGCCGCAAGTCGCGATTACGCGCCTTGCTGGCAGTTATTTGAGAGCCTTGTCCTTGGCACGTTATTGCCTTTTTTTTGTGTGTGTGTGCGCTATCACAGCCGTATTATAACGTCACCAATATCGCATGCTTGAGTACCTATTCCGTTACATTTGATTTTGCGCAAGGATTTCGTGTATGGGTTAGAGGCTTTAGTCCGAAACAGTATTTTAGCTGAGGCATCTTCAAGTCGTATTTAAACAAGTCTCGCTGTTGCAAGCGGTTCATCCTTGCGCTAGTTACCGAATTAAAGCATACGCATGAAGCGATGCCGACATGATAGCTCGCGATCATTCGCATCATGTGGCAAGGTGCTTATCCTTTCAATCAGTTTCTCACATCTTGTCATAGCTGGGCGTCGGCACATTCTTTTCTACATTCATTGAACGCTTCCTACAGAGCTAACGCAACTTCATCTCACTCGGCTGCCCCTCGCAAACTGTTGTAAACACGCCGTCGGCGCTCCGACGCCCCGTGCTCGAAGGCAGCTTTCGCTCACGCTTCGCCGGCGGCGGTGGCGCGACCGTGCAGGGCCGCGGCAAGCGGTGGGCGGGGCCTCCACGCCGCGACGTCGACACAAGCCCTGGTTATATCGCCGGTGCCTACCACTGTTTACCAACATGGAATAGGTCTATAGGTTATTCCTCTGTCTTGTGCGAGGGCGCACGCTCGGATAACGCACAGGTATGCCTACATATGAAAGGCGAAGGAGGGGGCCATCTGAAAAAAATGCGCCGTGCGGGTTTCCTGTTCTTTACTGTGAAGGGCAAGGTTCTCCAGCCGCAACTGTAGGATATTACCGCGACTGGGAGAAAAATCTTTGGTGTATACTATCACTAAATCGTTCCGACTAACCCAAACAGCCAGTATCTCTTTGGCTGTGTCTCACTTGTAAGCACCTCAATCACTCGAACGTGTAACTGCCAAACACGTATCCTTGTGTGTCTATAAACCCGATTTACGACAGCAACGCGATTATACGAAAGGTTTTTATTGTACGCCGCTTTATAACGCTAATGCATTCGGTATTTGATTCAAAATCTTGGGGTTTTTTTTCTCTTTTTTTTCTGGCATCTGCGCACTCGATTCAGTTCGCAAATGTAATTACACGCCTTTGCCAATCGTAAAGCCTCAACGATGCCAGGAATTCTACAAATAGAATTTCCATGCCATATATGTACTGCCTCTGTATTTCACGCGTGAGTGAAAACCGAAACTGAGCTGATCTCGCGATCTGTGCAACGCGTGGCAGAAGAAGACGAAGAGGAGATCCTCGCTCGTGCCTCTTTGGTTTGCCACTGTGGAACGATGCTGCCCGTTCATCCTGCGTCGAGCGATGACGTGTCCCAGGCATGCGAGGCAGCGGTTACGGGCAGCTGTACCCGAGTGGACAGAACAGCTGCCTGCGCCACTGCGGAGCGAGGCCGAGATCTGCCCGCTGTACCATCGCAGGCCCACCCATGTTCGGATCCGTACCAGGGGACTCCTTCACAAGGTCCAGGTGAGCCTAATGCGAGGGGTCGTGACCATGGTGGCCGCATTACGACTGAACCGAATTCGTGCAACTTACCTCAATCCACACGCACCTCGTGTAGTCGAACTATATTAGCCTCGAATTTCCCCACTACGAGGCTTCCCCAGGTGGCCGATTTTTACGACGCACTGCTGCACTGACCCTGTGAGGCTGAACTGTGAGGCACATTTTAGAAGCTTCCTTTATCCAGAGAAGAGAGTAGGGCCTGCGTAAGTGACAACTCTTCATCCAATGCAGAAATTGCTTATCCTGATCAATCGAACATGGCATGCGCTTCAGTCCGCTACGTGATCGCGGGATCGAATCCCGGCCGCGGCGGCTGCATTTCGATGGAGGCGAAATGTTGAGGCCCGTGTGCTGTGCGATGTCAGTGCACGTTAAAGAATCCCATGTGGTCGAATTTTCGAGACACCTCCACTGCGTCTCTCATAATCGGAGCTAGCTTCGGGACGTCAGTCAATCAACACACCAACAAGTTTCCTTTGTCCGGGAGTTGCATACTCGAAGCTTTGTCGTACATCTCGTTTCGCGCGGTCCAATCACAGAGCCTGATTAGTTTTCGTATTTCGATTGTCCATGACTGGTAATATTTGAAACAGTTTATGCATTGCTGTGGTATACAACAGATCAGGTATAGCTAATACTGTTGGCAGTTAATATTGATCATGAGTGGATACCAATCATGTCACATATTTAACGTTGAAAACTACCACACTTCTTCCGTGCTACAGCCGGCATTAATGAAAACCGAGTTCCTTTTTACGCGTTTGACACGTAGCTTGAGCATCCATTGTGTGCCCTACAACGAGCGTACAAACTGCAAGTTTTAATAGATTATTTCGTTGATTTTCCAGGAGGAACATCGACGGTACACTCCCTCCCGCAAAGACAGGTGTACTGGCAAGCTGCGCAGGCTGTTGCGCATGAACATCCGCCTACAGGTCATCGCCCACCCACGAACTGGATACTGGCCGTCTCAACAGCCAGTGCTTCGAGGCGGGTACACCCACGCACAAGTGGAAGTCTACCGGCAACCTGCACAGTCGCTGTTGCGTGCCGACGAGATAAGTGCAGAGGCCACCTCAACGGACATCTGAACCACGCCCCCCGGCCCACCCCCAGATCATCAGCAAGTGAGACCGGCCACGAAACGAGATCGTCTGAACTTCAGTGAGGAAGCATACAACCTTGTCACGGACATCGCGGACATCGTGAGAGAGCAGTGCGTGGCCTTAGTCCGTGCAGAGGTTCAAGAGGTCATTCAAGACCTGCTGAGCTTGGAAAGAAAGGAGCTCACAAGCAACGCTGCCACACTGCGAGGTCAATGTAACACCGTACGTGGACATGGACGCGCACCACGCACGGACAATGCCATTTTTAATTCGTATTGAAGCGAGCCGTATACTCAATTTCGCAATTTAATTTCGTATTGAAGCGCTTTATACTCAATAATGCCGCACTCCCTCCTACTGACCGCATGGTCGCCTGAACATTTAATGTGCGTCATCTTCCCAGCAGCTAGCTGAAATGGCGTTTATCATATTTTAATGGACGATGAAGATTTACGAATGCTGCGCATATGTCACGCTAAATATTTCGGTAATTGTCGTATTGTTATTCGCCTTCGCAATTGTATTGCTTTAGCATATTACTTTGTAACTAATTAGCCGATTTGAAGGTATATGTTTGTGTAGCCCGGCCCCACCACAAGCGCACAGTTGTTTACTTGCAAGGCTATTGAACAGATAAAGATACTTTCGATGCTTATGGTATGGCCTCGGACTATATAGGCGCCACCTGTGTGCTCTGCTCGCTTAAAGTGCAGCTCCATAACGGAAACTGCTTGTCGCCGTGTCCCATCGCGCGCGTGTGTGTGTGTGTGTGTGTGTGTGTGTGTGTTAAATTTGTCCCCCTGCGATTGAAAACAAAATTAAAATAATGTGGGGGTAGCCCGCACCACCCGAAGGTATATCGGGCTTACAGCCAATTGTAAAATAAAAAAGGGAAATATTCCCGGAAGGTGAATTTCTAGCGAGAGCCAATTATCTAACAGAAAGGATGGGGGAGGGTGTAGGAGGCCAAGGCAGTGAGGGGTCAATCTGCGCGTAATGAGGCGTGAAAGTTTAAGATCATGCCAATTACGATAATGCCGATTTCAATTTCTAGCAGAGAAGGCTCCCGGGTATAGTTTAGTGCTGATGTGCCAATGTATATGTTTTAAATGCGTGAAATGCTAGAAACATAATGCCCTGTCGCGAAAATGGGGCAACTACCGATAGTATAAACTATGGGTTAGTCCAGGTGTTTTTGTGGTGGAGAGACAAGATGCTGCTGTCGGGGGTTGTCTTTCACTGTAAAGAACGTGTCCCCTTCACGTGGTGCTGGTGCCGAAGGGTAAGGCGATGAGAAGGCGGGCGAATGGAGTCGTGTGTGTGTGTGTGTGTGTGTGTGTGTGTGTGTGTGTGTGTGTGTGTGTGTGTGTGTGTGTGTGTGTGTGTGTGTGCGTGCGTGCGTGCGTGCGTGTGTGTGTGTGTGTGTGTGTGTGTGTGTGTGTGTGTGTGTGTGTGTGTGTGTGTGTGTGTGTGTGTGTGTGTGTGTGTGTGTG
Source organism: Hyalomma asiaticum (assembly GCA_013339685.2). Taxonomy (NCBI): domain Eukaryota; kingdom Metazoa; phylum Arthropoda; class Arachnida; order Ixodida; family Ixodidae; genus Hyalomma; species Hyalomma asiaticum. The sequence goes on from CM023481.1 coordinate 88,977,311, forward strand.
TGTGTGTGTGTGTGTGTGTGTGGAGAGAGAGGAGAGAGACTTAGCCCTTCGCTCAACAAACGAGGTGGCGAAGGGCTCCGCCATTGCTTATTTGGTAAGCTCAAAGTTTTTCAAGCGTGCTTTTAGGCGAATTTTCGGCACGTAATGCCGGCGACGGTACATAACACTGGCAACTTTTCGCTACATAATGTCTGGAACAATGAATTCAGAAATGCTGGAAATTTGTGAAGATTTTCGTATCTCTTGCCGGACAATAGCCCTCATTGTGGGACGGGTGGTCATGTAGGTGTTTAGTAGGGTTGTCACTTTTCCCCGAGAAGACTGGGCTTCACGTTCGTTTTACGGCTGCACGTTCGTTTTCTAAAACCCCATATCCGCTTGCTTTTGATTTTCGCGCGCCCATCCCCCTTACCTCGTGACAAGAGTGACCTAGATAGGGTAACTTAATGAGCAAACAGACAATGAAGCCTAGGAAAGCATAGGGGAAGTTACTTGTGGTATTGTAATTGTGGAGAAAGTAGAAAATAAAGTGGCCCCGCCACGGTGGTCTAGTGGTTATGGCACTCGGCTGCAGATCCGAAGGTCGCGGGATCGAATCCCGGCCGCGGCGGCTGCATTTCGATGGAGGCGAAATGTTGAGGCCCGTGTGCTGTGCGATGTCAGTGCACGTTAAAGAACCCCAGGTGGTCGAAATTTCCGGAGACCTCCACTACGGCGTCTCTCATAATCAGAGCTGGTTTTGGGACGTTAAACCCCACAAATCAATCAATCAATCAGAAACAATAAAGTGGCCGGGGGGGGGGACGACCGCCTTCGTAGCTCAGTTGGTAGAGCATCGGACGCGACATCCGAAGGTCGTGAGTTCGGTTCCCACCGAAGGCAGGTTTTGTCTTTTCGTCTACTTTATTTTTTTTCTACTTTCTCCACAATTACAATACCACAAGTAACTTCCCCTATGCTTCCCTAGGCTTCACTGTCTGTTTGCTCATTAAGTTGTTTCTAACAAATAAAGAACGAGCCCTTGACCCCTTCCCTTTCGTTACTAGATAGGGGTAGTGGGACGAGGGCAGTCCGCGCGCCATGGCCGTTTGCACGGAAACCGCCACGTGGCGCTGCAGTGCCTTTCACCGCACAAAATGCGGCTGGATGATATTCAATGACAGCAACGATCAGACCATATCAATACAGGGCGAGGAGATACCCAGAGTACGAGAGTACAAATACCTCGGGATATGGATAAATGATGGGAATAGATGCATAGAAGTACAAGAAAAAGCTATGATAGTTAAAGGAAAGAGGAACTCCGCAATAATGAAGCATAGAGCGCTGTGGGGTTACAACAGGTACGAGGTAATTCGAGGTTTGTGGAAAGGTGTAATGGTGCCAGCACTTACATTCGGAAACTCAGTGGTGTGCATGAGGTCAGAGGTACAATCAGGGCTGGACGTGAATCAGAGGACGGTCGGACGTCTCGCATTGGGCGCCCATGGGAAGACCACAAATGAGGCTGTTAAGGGCGATATGGGATGGTCTGACTTTGAGGGAAGGGAAGCTCAGAGTAAAATTAGGTACGAACAGAGATTAAGGAATATGAAAGAAAGTAGATGGGCAGCGAAAGTATTCAGGTATTTGTATAGGAAGAACGTTGACTCACAATGGAGGAAGAGAACTAGGAGGCTTACCAGTAAGTATACAGCCAGTAACGAAACGGGTGGGACGAAAAAGAGCGTTAAGAGCATGGTCAGAGCGGCGGAGAACTCGGATTGGATAGCAGGAATGGAGAAGAAGCCGGCATTGAACAACTACAGAAAAGGGAAAGACGAAATCAAGAGAGAAAAATTTTACGATAATTCAAAGGGAAGCGCTTTACTGCTTGAGGCAAGGTCCGGTTGTCTGAGAACCCGAAGTTACAGAGCGAAATTCAATAAAGAAGGGGACACATGTACGTGCTGTGGAAAAGCTAGGGAAACGACAGATCTTATTTTGATTGAATGTACAGATGTCCACCCAGGTGTAGCTGTGGACACTACCCTACATGAGGCCATGGGTTTCAGGAGTAACACGGGAAAGCTGAACATGTCGGCGATAGAGATAAGTAAAAGGCGCTTAGAGTATTGGTGGCGCAAAAGTATGGAGCAAACAAAAGCGCAAGGTAGTTCGGGTAAGATTGTTACATCACAGCGGAACGATAATATATAAAATAGGTAGACGAGGAGAAAAATTAGTTGTGAAAATATGTGTGATTCGGGAAAAGAAATGTTTGTAGAGGAAAAAGAAATAAAGCTAGAGCTTGGTGGCTCGGACTACCGCCCCGTTATAAAGGGGACGCTCCTAATATCCATCCATCCATCCATCCTACACCGCACCGCGGTGCGCGCTTCTTTGACGGGGACTCGTAGGATGAGTGCGACATGTCTTAAGCTGATCCTTGACTCCGAAATGCCTGCATTGCACACATTGTAAACAATAGAACAAATATACTTGTCTCCACAGCTGCAAGCCTCGAGATTTTAAGTATTAACGCACCTGCGAGGAAGTTTTTGGGGCTGCGCGTGTATATACTGTAAACGAACGGGTGCACCAGTAGAGAGTCGAAGTGCAACCTCAGAGGCGACGCTTGCGAAACGCGCACACACACAAGGACAACTGAAAGAATGCGTGAACGCATTTATTAGGACAAAAGCATTCTTCGAAAAAGAGGCGCCGAACAAAACCAGACTCGATCCTAGGTCGTCCTGCTGAGCTTAATATATGTTTTGCTCTCTGTGGCTTTGCGCTTCTTGCACTATTAATACTTTTGAATAAGAAATGTAGCCGCGTGAGCACATAGAACGAAATGATTCTCATGCTCACTTCTTCTGTATGCTCATCGCATCTAACGTCATTGGAGCAAAGGAAGCTGTTCTTTACGAGAGCTACAACATCGCAGATGCTATTTGTGTGTAGCTACGATACGGTTAAACATTCAGTGAATATGTTTTGCACAGCCTCGATGAATGAGTACAAGTCTTTTGATGGATATAAAAGTCCACCCCAGTCACACTGCTCAGTGTACTCTGAGGGTTGCAGATGTGCTTTGGCTTCTGCTCTCCTGACGAGAAGGATGTGCTCACACGTACGACAATTAAATTGTAGGACGCACTTGCTACGTAGCCTGCTAGGTAATAAATAGCTCGCGATCGAGTCACTCCTCTCTGTCACTATCGATGAGTGGCTCGGACAGGGAGCCTCTACTCTGGCCAGAGAATCTCCAGCTTCTAATTTTCCTCGGGAGAGAAGCTCATCAATACTCTTTGGAGTGATGTTCGATGTTCTGTCCTTTACTGCGAGGCGCATTGATGATATCAGGAGTGCATCGTCCGCACTCCTTGCCATCTTTAGAATGACAGATAGTTTAGTGTTATAAGAAGAAGAAGAATGCTTTATTTTCAATGAAATTGTTTACAAAACATTTCTGCGAAAACATCCGGATCCGTAGCCGATAATGGCTAGTTGAGGATCCGTACAGACAAGGCATGTTGTAGTTTAATTAGCGAGTACAAAATTTACACAAAGAATTCCGTCACAAATTACACAATCAAATACGGTCATGTAGGAAAAAAAACAACAGAAATAATGTGACATGTACATACATTTCAACGACATTAATATGGCAACTGGTAACTGCCCGATAGAAAGAGTTTCCTGAGTGACTGCATCATATTTGGTAGACATTTAATTAGGGTAGGGATACCGTTCCAAATTTTAGCAGGAACTGGTCTGGCGAGCAGTGGGTGTACAGTCACCTGACTGGCGTATGATGCCGAACATGTGCTCTATGGGGTCGGTGCTAAGGCGGGACGTCATTAAGTACTGAAAAGCTACATTATATGTTAAGTACTTCAGGAGGGATAATGTACTGGCGGTAGTGATCGTCAGCCCTGTCTCCGTAGTATCGCTTAGAAACCCTCCTTTGTCAATAGCTAGTGCTAGCTTCCCATTTGTTCAAATAAGCAAGAAAATCCTCCAAAAACTGCCGACGTAGTGGAAGCGTACCTCAAAGCTTCTGCAAGAAACCTTGATGTCATTGCTTTTGTCAAGTGGTTAATCTTCCTGCGAAAAGCGAGAACCAAGAACAGAAAATAAAACATTTCAATTTGGTATCATTGGGACACAATCACATCGTAAATTCAACTAACTCGAAGAATTTTTCTGTGGCCACTATTCTGCCGCATTATCTCTCGACTTCTTTTTTGTAAAAGGTCATGACTCAGGACATTCATTCCGAAAAGTTGAAAGGCGTACGACACCCTCATCTTTTCGAATGAGTTCGTGTTGAGGTGCGGGTTGAATCCTCTCAATGTTGACTGTGTTTTTCTCACTATTCAATGATGCCGAAAACACACCCAACGCCGCCGTCGTTCGGGAATTTCCGCAGTGTCCAGTGCTCAGTGGGTTTGAGAATTTCGTTTGTGTCAGCATCGTCGCTTATGTCCACGGTTTCCGTGGTCTGCAGATCGGCTTCTTGTAGGCACCGTCTTCTTGTCTGACCGTCATGGAGGTTTGAGGCAGCTCTTCGTCGTGGGCGTTTCGCGCGGCGGATTTTTTGAAAGGTACCTACGGAGATTGGGCAAAATGGCACGTGGGCACTGCATCTTGCGAGAGAGAGGGCTTTCAGTGGTAAACGTACCTCTTTGCCTTCGATTACGTGTACGCAATATCCACTAGTATATATTTTCCTTCGAAGTGAAGTTCGCACACGGCGTCAGTGACTTCGAGCAGCTTGTCCTTGCGGTGTAGATTCCGCTCCCGCGTTCGGCGCATTTCTTCGTCCTCGAAGACACTGAACAGAGATAACTTTGGGGTATCCACTCTGCTGTATCCAGCCTTACAACCGGGCTAAAGCAATAATTCCTTCGCCGAGACCTCCCCATTTCATAATTTAATAACTCAGCGTTATCTTCAGCACACCGCAAAGGAAACAAAGACAACAACACAAGGAACGCGAATCAGCGAACAAACAAGGAAGCAAAACAAACTTCGATCACCAAAGCTGTCTGAGCCTGTACGCATGAGCGCCGTAGAGACGCAGCTACAGCTGCAGGCGCAAGGCGCAGTGGCGCCACCATGCAGCGCGCGTAGATTTCCGTGCTTTTCGCCACGCCGCCGCTGCCTCCGTCCGCTCTCCCCTCGTCCCACTACCCCTGTCTAGTTCACTCCAGAGTTCTTCAATCATACCAGTTGCCAAAACTGCGTTCCGAAATCTGGACAAGCCGACGGCCAAATCGGCGGAGGTTAGCAGACTGTCGCCCCATCTGGGAGCCGTAACTGGAAACGCTATACTCACCTGATCTCGGAGGCGATGTTTATTGCAAGAAAGTGGCGGCCACAAACGTTGGAGCACCGTAACAGTTAGTTGCTAATGGCTCTCTTATCACGCGGTAAAGACGGGCAAAAGAAAGGAGCGAGAGATAGAGACGCCTTACATTGCAATTCGCCTGCACTTGGATCGTCGACTTGCACCATACGCTTTTTCGCTTGCAGACGACACGCTCTGCATTAAAAGCCTTCTGCTGCTGTGTTGGCACAGAACACATCGATGCTGTAGTTATGTGAACTGAATTCTACTGGTGCGCGCTTTGTGCTGGATTCCCAATGACACATCGACATTCAAAGACGAAAAAAATTGAATAATATTATTCACCGAAAGTCATCCGCTGTTCGAATAGCTTTCTTGTTCTTTCACCAGCGGCCTCGGCAGCCGAACAGACGATTTCCTGCTTCTTTCATGTGAGCAGTTATAGCATGGACAAAACTGCTTCGTGAACCCTCAGTGTTCGTGCAGAAGTAGAAGCGACGGCACAAGGTCAGTGAATTTCCTTGCTCTGCAGAAGACACCAGTGCCGCCAGAACCACGGCGAAATTCACGGATGTTCTGTGTGCGCAACATCGTTTGCATAAGGTTCGCTTCATTGACGCGGCGGAGCTTTCCGTGCTCCGTAACACAAAACACATTAACCTACCATTTATTAGTTGATTTCTGTGTCGAAAGATGGCGCGACAATCTGCTAACCTCCGCAGCTTTGGCATTTCGCGTGTCCGGATTGTGATACATGGGGCCTATGGGGAGTTTGGTAACTGGTATGATTGAAGAACTCTGGTTCACTCTACTCGTGACGTCGGCGACGACGCCTTCCACGATGGCGTCAAACCGTGTAGATTCGAACTCTGCTGTTTTACGTTAAATATTGCAGCAAGGTCGCGTTCGATCGTTAAGTGTGGTGACTGATGCTGCTTGAATTTTAAAAAGACAACATAATATGAAAATGCACTATATTTCTCCACGTCTCACATGTATCGGCGAGTAGTAATGCTGACCAGTCTCGAAGGACATGCTTTGTGAAAGCGATATCGCCGCCAATATTTACGACAAATTCAGTTTCTTTTTGCCCCGAGAAAGCAGCGAGGAGTGCCAGATGTTATAATGAACAATCGTTTCCGGCACGCGATTCTACTGGAAGAAAAACGGTAAGCGCACGTTTCTCCGCGGTGATGTTGGTATGAGTCATAGAGTTTCATACTATGTAATAGTAAGAAACTCTGTGGTATAAGTGTTCTGTGGTGATGTGCTTAGAGTTCTCTAGTTCTCTAGAGTACTCTAGTTTGAACATACAACCTGGGAGCTGAGTAAAACTTCAAACTTTGAAGTTACGAGCAAGTTTCTGCATTTTGCACTTGTGTTTGATTTGGAGTGTACTTGGATGAGCTGAGGCACGGGAACGCTTTTCATGCGAACGTGTGAACAGAACGTAACGAAACGAGCAGGTCGCTTTGCAGCATTTGTTGACAAGTGGTGCCGCGGAGTTGCTCGTTCTTTTCGAACAGAAATGTGTGTCAGTACTCGTTTCCAGTAGCCTTCGACGTGCTTGTGGGTGTGTATTACATACGTGCGCACCGGGTCCACTTTACCGTCCTCGGTACTCGCTGCGTTGTCCGCTGCTTTGTCGCTTTTGGTAAATACATGATGTATGTCACTGAAAAGCCTCCTTGCCTGGCCAGAAAGAAGGTTCTTTTCACATCTGTACCACTTCGCATAAGTCATCATTCCCTTACCGAAATGTCTATATAAATTCTTGTGTTTTTGACATCCATGTAGTGTAATATCTCGAGAAGCGAAACTACTTCGCTATTATTGTCGGCTTGTCCGTGGTTTGCGCGGGCAGAAAGATTGAAATCGCCAATATAATGAGATTACCTTGATGTGGCAAATGCATTGCCCACATTTCTCGAAGGCCAGTAACATTCGCTTACCCAGTGCACAAATGTGGCATATATGTACAGACATAAGAGCTGCTGTTTAGTGTACTGCAGGAGGGTCTTGTGTACCTAATGAGAAGAGTATTACAGTTCGTTTTAAAGTTTCTGCATTTGCTCCTATACATGAACTTTATGATGACACACACCTTTCCTGGGATGCAAAACAGGTGCTTCTTTCACTATTTCAAACAACCGTATGCATGGCATCTCCTCACAAACACCAAGAGCGTCCAGGAAACGTGCCATTTTTAGTGTGGGGCCCTCGCACCAGAAGCACTACACCACACTTCGTAGGCACGAAACTATACCTGCAAAACTGCAATACAAAGTGCGCTGAAAAACCCTTTAATGGAGCACCCACTTTCTTTTATTAACAAAGAAAAAGTGCAGCCAAATGGCTGACAGTGTGCAAAGGCCTATTGTATAACCACCAACAGTGCTTAGCACGTTGAACAATTGCATTGTTTAAAAAGAAATTGGGGAACCGTACAATAAACGTGTATGCGTTTGCAGGGGCAGACACTACAGACTAGAGTAAATGTCAAGCAATGTTAGCAAGTGCACCTTTTGCACATTAGGACTATAATATAGACGACAGAAACTCAAAAAAAATACTGGACCAATCGTCAGACAGTGAACAAGATGAGAAGGTCGATAGTAACTCTCAGTTTACCGTTTTAGGGGCTATCTTTTCAGTCATGAAGCATGACTGGTTTGTTGGTCGATTCATTTCATATGCACTTCATTTCATTCATTTCACAAGTTCAACATGGCGGCCTTGGCACCGCGGTATTCGTTTTGAACAAGTGCAGCCGCCGTGCAGACATAGTTCACGAATTCTCTGCACCTTCTTGCCAGGTAGTGCAGAGTTCTTGCAGCAGAAGATGGCTGAAACCACAGCACATGATAGAGCCGGCTATACTCGTGTGTATTTCAACAGCGTTCGACAAGTATGACAGTAAATTTTTTCTTCCTGTGGGAAATGCCACCCAACGTAAGCAGCACTGACTTGACAAATCACAACTGCCACAGCTTGCGAGACAACCAATCGTAGCAGAGGGCTTGCACAGCATTTTCACTCTCACGTTCGTTTCGGCATCACACTGCTGCTTCACTTGTTGAAACGTTCCCTGCACGACGGCGGCACCCACATGGCACCACCTTGAACCTGTTCAGGTAGTGCAGGGTGAAACGAATGGACCTTGTATCGTCAGGCTCTAACCAGACACCATTATACTCCTTACCAGTGATAGTTCCCCAAGTGTTGCCGTGGGCCTCTCTGAGCTGGTGAAATTACCCATGAGCTTTTTACAAGAGCACTGCAGAAGGAGCAGTGCATGTCTTTTTGCTCCCATGCGGCTGTCCAAGTGTTGGCTGCTCTCTGTCGCCTATGAAAATGTCCATCTAAAGTAACATGACATCGTCACTGATCCTTCAGCTCAGACTCTGCCTGGTTTTAGAAGCAGTGGCAGTTTGTCAGGATGCAATATGATATGCAAGAAAGTTTCTGGGATACAAGCAAAGTTTGTTGAAGTTTGCTTTCCCATGGCCTCCAAGGGCCATGGGAAAGCAAACCGTGCTCCAGCCTTGCTTCCACACAGTAGCACCACACGGGGTCCAACTATTTTCTTACTTTCTAGCTTTCACATAAACCTATTATCTTAGAGCAAACAAAAGTTAACAATGCTTTTCTTTTTAAATCTCTCTTCAGTGGACCTCACTGATATGCTGGCCTGTGGTGTCGCATGGTCGTTTCAGAAACGCGTGAGGACTAGGATTTCAAACTGGCATTATTAAATGTAGACTGACTATTGCGCCAAAATGTTTCAGAAGCAGCATGTCAAATACATACTGCATGCAGTGAAAATTACATTCAAGCAGCTCCGTATTCTTTTTATGACCCCTTTAATCTTCTCCAGAGACTTCCCTACGTGACACCATTTACCATAATTACCATTTAGTTAACATTTGTTGAGTTTTGGGTAAACATTAAGGTAAACATTAGGCAGTAGGTATCGCTGAGATTGGCATCGTGTATGCCTAGCGCTTCACTAATTAAAAATTGTGGCTTGGTTAACTTGGTTATGAAATTTCGAAGTAATTATTTCTGATGTTTCACGTCCCAAAACCACGGTATGGTTTTGAGAGATACTGTAGTGGAGGGCTCCGGAAGTTTCGACCTCCTGGGAATCTTTAATGAGCACTGACATCGCACAGTGCATAGGCCTAAACATTTTGCCTCCATTGAAATCCACCTTCCACAGCTAGGATTCGATTCCACGGCCTTTGGATCAGCAGCCGAGTGCCGTAGCCATTAGGCCACCGTGGCAGGGCTACGAAATTTCACATCGTACCAATAACGAAAACAGAGAAGCTGCTGGTGAATTACCCAATTTGCCTCTCCAAGTTGTGCACTGTTTCAAAGATACCTCTAATATGAGTATGTCTCCATGAGTGAGCGCTGTTGTGATTATTGCCTATATAGTGAACATTGACTCACGCATGGAACTTCTGTGGCCTGTTCCACTTTGTCTTCGTTCAAGGACGGACTGATTGTTTTCGAATTGTGTACAGTTTCAAGAAGAATTCGTCAACCACATTCACTGTCTCATTGAAATTGCTAATGAGATTGCTCTGATTATCTATTACTGCACGGATTTTGGTAGGGAGGGAAGTCGTTGCTCGGCGGAAGACACTTGTCGAAGCATTGGCTGTAGCGACATTCCCTGTTTCCTATCGCTTTGAAATATGTTCATCACAAGAAGCCTCGATGTTCCCATGAACCTTAGTTGCAGTAGAAAACCACAAACTGGAATAGCCTAAGTTTTAATATTCAGAAGAAAATGAAACGTTGTGCGCCCGAAACAATGACTGCGCAACATCGCAAGGGCTTCGCTCTTCAAAGAATGCTGAATTCCTTGCGGAAGATTAAAAAAAGACGTATTGTAGCTTCCGTAACATTTGTTTTAATATGCGTACGGATATATTATTTTGAGTTGCCATAAAGGAGGTCTAGAAAAAAAGTGAGCCAGGCCTGCGCGGAAACGCAGGACAGTGACAGAGTAAGCTGGAGGAGAGCGACCTCCTTAGAGGCCATTGTAAACGCTTGGGGAAACTAGTGCGAGCACAGGTGGTAGGTATCCCCTGCGCCATAACTCATTTCGCCAAGTAAAGAAGCACCCACTGCGCTATAATTACTGCGGTAATGTAACGTGCAAATCTATGTAACTGCACATCTTTACAGAGATATAAGGTTGGTGCGGGCCGGGGCTGGTCGTGACGAAGATTTTCGATACATCTATTTTTTATTGATGCTGAAGTGTTCAAGGAGCTTGTTGTGGGCTTTCTTTTTTTTAAATGTGGTTGATCCCTATGTCATAGGATTCGGTATACCGTAAAAGTGAAACCTGTCTTGGAGAAGTTGTGGAATGCATCAACGGCAATCTGGCGAATCGAGGGGCGGGAGATGGCTTGGGTACTGTGCACATCTGACACACACACACACACACACACACACACACACACACACACACACACACACACACACACACACGCACACACACACACACGAAAGACATGGCGACAAGCAAAGTTTCCGTTATGGAGCTGCACTTTAAGCGAGCAGAGCACACAGGTGGTGCGTATATAGTGTGAGGCCATACCATAAGCATCGAAAGTATCTTTATCTTTTCAATAGGCTTGCAAGTAAACAACTGTGCGCTTGTGGTGGGGCCGGGCTACACAAACATATACCTTCAAATCGGCTAATTAGTTACAAAGTAATATGCTAAAGCAACACAATTGCGAAGGCGAATAACAATACAAAAATTACCGAAATCTTTAGCGTGACATATGCGCAGCATTCGTAAATCTTCATCGTCCATTAAAATATGATAAACGCCATTTCAGCGAGCTGCTGGGAAGATGACGCAGATTAAATGTTCAGGCGACCAAGCGGTCAGTAGGAGGGAGTGCGGCATTATTGAGCATAAAGCGCTTCAATACGAAATTAAATTGCGAAATTGAGTATACGGCTCGCTTCAATACGAATTAAAAATAGCATTGTCCGTGCGTGGTGCGCGTCCATGTCCACGTACGGTGTCACATTGATCCTCGCAGTGTGGCAGCGTTGCTTGTGAGCTCCTTTCTTTCCAAGCTCAGCAGGTTTTGAATGACCTCTTGAACCTCTGCACGGACTAAGGCCACGCACTGCTCTCTCACGATGTCCGCGATGTCCGCGATGTCCGTGACAAGGTTGTATGCCTTCCTCACTGAAGTTCAGACGATCTCCTTTCGTGGCCGGTCTCACTTGGTGATGGTCTGGGGGAGGGGACGTGGTCCAGATGTCCGTTGAGGTGGCCTCTGCACTTATCTCGTCGGCACGCAACAGCGACTGTGCAGGTTGCCGGTAGACTTCCACTTGTGCGTGGGTGTACCCGCCTCGAAGCACTGGCTGTTGAGACGGCCAGTATAGACTCCAGTTCGTGGGTGGGCGATGACCTGTAGGCGGATGTTCATGCGCAACAGCCTGCGCAGCTTGCCAGTACACCTGCCTTTGCGGGAGGGAGTGCACCGTCGATGTTCCTCCTGGAAAATCAACGAAATAATATATTAAAGCTTGCAGTTTGTACGCTCGTTGTAGGGCACACAATGGATGCTCAAGCTACGTGCCAAACGCCGTAAAAAGGAACTCGGTTTTCATTAATGCCGGCTGTAGCACGGAAGAAGTGTGGTAGTTTTCAACGTTAAATATGTGACATGATTGGTATCCACTCATGATCAATATTAACTGCCAACAGTATTAGCTATACCTGATGCGTTGTATACCACAGCGATGCATAAACTGTTTCAAAGATTACCAGTAATGGACAATCGAAATACGAAAACTAATCAGGCTCTGTGATTGGACCGCGCGAAACGGGATGTACGACAAAGCTTCGAGTATGCAACTCCCGAACAAAGGAAACTTGCTAGTGTGTTGATTGACGTCCCAAAGCTAGCTCCGATTATGAGAGACGCAGTGGAGGTGTCTCGAAATTTCGACCACCTGGGATTCTTTATCGTGCACTGACATCGCACAGCACACGGGCCTCAACATTTCGCCTCCATCGAAATGCAGCCGCCGCGGCCGGGATTCGATCCCGCGATCACGTAGCGGACTGAAGCGCATGCCATGTTCGATTGATCAGGATAAGCAATTTCTGCATTGGATGAAGAGTTGTCACTTCGATTGATCAGGATAAGCAATTTCTGCATTGGATGAAGAGTTGTCACTTACGCAGGCCCTACTCTTTTCTCTGGATAAAGGAAGCTTCTAAAATGTGCCTCACAGTTCAGCCTCACAGGTTCAGTGCAGCAGTGCGTCGTAAAAATCGGCCACCTGGGGAAGCTTCGTAGTGGGGAAATTCGAGACTAATATAGTTCGACTACACGAGGTGCGTGTGGATTGAGGTAAGTTGCACGAATTCGGTTCAGTCGTAATGCGGCCACCATGGTCACGACCACTCGTATTAGGCTCACCTGGACCTTGTGAAGGAGTCCCCTGGTACGGATCCGAACATGGGTGGGCCTGCGATGGTACAGCGGGCAGATCTCGGCCTCGCTCCGCAGTGGCGCAGGCAGCTGTTCTGTCCACTCGGGTACAGCTGCCCGTAACCGCTGCCTCGCATGCCTGGGACACATCATCGCTCGACGCAGGATGAACGGGCAGCGTCGTTCCACAGTGGCAAACCAAAGAGGCACGAGCGAGGATCTCCTCTTCGTCTTCTTCTGCCACGCGTTGCACAGATCGCGAGATCAGCTCAGTTTCGGTTTTCATTCACGCGTGAAATACAGAGGCAGTACACATATGGCATGGAAATTCTATTTGTAGAATTTCTGGCATCGTTGAGGCTTTACGACTGGTAAAGGCGTGTAATTACATTTGCGAACTGAATCGAGTGCGAAAATGCCAGAAAAAAAAAGAGAAAAAAAACCCCTAGATTTTGAATCAAATACCGAATGCATTAGCGTTCTAAAGCGGCGTACAATAAAACCTTTCGTATAATCGCGTTGCTGTCGTAAATCGGGTTTATAGACACACAAGGATACGTGTTTGGCAGTTACACGTTCGAGTGATTGAGGTGCTTACAAGTGAGACACAGCCAAAGAGATACTGGCTGTTTGGGTTTTGTCGGAACAATTTAGTGATAAAAAGGATTTTTCGCCCAGTCGCGGTAATATCTTACAGTTGCGGCTGGAGAACCTTGCCCTTCACAGTAAAGAACAGGAAACCCGCACGGCGCATTTTTTTTCAGATGGCCCCTCCTTCGCCTTTCATATGTAGGCATACCTGTGCGTTCTCCGAGCGTGCGCCCTCGCACAAGACAGAGGAATAACGTATATATAGGTCGAGAGTACGTACCGTTGATCATCATGCAAATGAATAAAGCCGACGTGACAAACTATTGCTTTGCTTGCGTTTGTTCTCTTTCTTCATTCCACCAATTCGCTAAATAACCATTTTAATAATTAAAAAATTGGCAGACCCCACGTGTAGTGGGAATCAAGGAAATGCGAAGCACGCATTCAGGAACGTAAAATGGATTTGCATTGTTGTCTCGCTATACCGAGTTTGGCACATATGAAGTTAACGAAACGGCCGCAAGAGGACCATGACTGTGGCACGTAAAGCATGCCGCTCATACACGCATGTCATGATTCTAACGTTATGACCTGTCATTTACGTTCTTCATGCAGTCGTGTTGTACCATAGCAATTTTGGTATACATCCCATTAACGAAACAACTGGCATGTAGATAATGCCGCTCATGACATGCATGTCACGATTTATGACCTGTAATTTATGATCGTCATGCAGTCATGTTGTGCCATACCAATTTTCGATGCATCCCATTAACGAAACGGCCAGGAGAGCACCAAGACCATCGCATATAAATCATGTGGCTTATGACATGCATGTCATGATTTTCAGGTTATTACCTATCATTCATGATCGTCATGCAGTCTTGTTGAGGCATACCAATTTTCGTATGCATCCCATTAAGGAAACGGCAGTATAGCGCCAGGACCGTGGCATGTAAATCATGCCGGTCATGACATGCATGTCATGATTTTCATGTTATGACCTGTCATTTATGATCGTCATGCAGTCGTGTTGTGGCATGCCAATTTTCGTACACGTATACATGAATAAAAGCACACGATTTATATTTCCGACAAAGAACTTTTTTTTTCTTGGCAAATCAGTGTAATATTCGGGAGAGCAGATAGCATTCCTCGAAGGACTTTTCTCTGATGCCAACTGGGAACGCCGCAAATTTTTCTATGCTAACATATAATACCACACCACGGTTTACTGACACCCTAATTATATTCGAAGCCTTTCTCATGGCATTTTCCTGATTTAAGTGCTTGCCCAGGTGAAAATTGCTTGATGGTCTGCTGCTGGTTCCAGCATTCCTTAGCCCCTCCCGCCCAATTATGCAGCAAGTGCGATGTACGATTACATCTGCCTGAATTCAATGATCCTTTCTACTCGCATGCACCAGCATGCATACTTGCTTATACCGACTGGCGGCGACATTATTGCTGATGTTGGCAAGGGTCAGCAAAATGAAAGTTGCAAAAACAAGGTTTTCCTAATTCCATCTGCAATCAGTGATGGCGTTGTGTGCAAACATTATCAGCGAATCTGTTAGTCACAGAAGGAAAACGCCCCGCTCCGCAAAAAAAAAAAAAAAAAACACCTCACCTCACTGTTGCCTAGCAAGCACCGACGCCACAGCTGGCACACCACGTCCTCTTTCTCGGAATGTCGTGACGTCACTGGCGACTGCGCTCCTCCTCCATTTCGACGAAAAGCTCGTGAATGGAGGAGGAGGAACTCAAGCACTGTTGCCAGCGACAACACGACATTCAGAGAAGAGCGGCGAAGGAGGAGGTGGTGCGCTAGCTGTGGTGTCTGCGTTTGCTTGGCAACTGCGAGGCCATGTTCTTTTTTTTTTTTTCGACCGAACCGACGTTTTCGTGAATCAACTAACAGCTTGACTTAACTAAATCCTACAGACATGACAGCCCGCACTGTAATGAGAATGTACGTGAAAACAATTCTCTGACGAGGAAACTATATTCCAGCATTCTATAGAGAAAGTGCTAATTTAAAAAAAGATATTCTATAAGGAGGAGGTGCGAATTAAATTGTGATATAATCAAGGCCGCTTCAATCAGACACCGAGACAAGCAATGCACAAGCGTGGCATCAAGTGCACTCACAAAGAATAAAATTACAACTATATAGTCAACGATGAGCAGTGGCATAGCCAGGAATTTTTTTTAGGGGGTGGGGGGGTTGGAGCCGTAACTTGAATGCGCATGGATGTTATATATATACTTCAAAGCAGAATCCTTGGCAGCAGGCAGTTTAATTACATCAAATGATCATGCTGAAGAACAAAACATATATTTCGACGTTTTGGCCACGAGAACAGCCTTTTTCAAGCTTGCTTCCTATGAGTCTCAGCAAGCAATAAATATAAAAGCCACGTCCTGTATAGCAACGACAACGTCAGCAGAACCCTTGAAGGTACACATTGGACCCTCAGTGAAAAGAGGCAAATATTATGGCGAGGCATAGAAAGGAATGTAAAATAAAAGCCTCTGTCTATGCCATAAGAGTATAACAGGAAAATGGGGATGATACGAAGGGGGGGGGGGGGGGTACTGACCTATGGTTACAACCCCCAAAAACTACCCATTCGGTGCGCCACTGAAAATTACACAAGATGGGAAGCATTTGCTGCGATAAGTTGTACACAGATTGTTGAAGAAATGAACACTGCACTGTGGGAAGACAATTGATACTCAATGATAGCGTAACTGCCGACAAGATTAGAAAGACGATATGAGATATGCCCGGCGGAAAAGCGACCGGAGAAGACAGCTTAATAGTCAATTTGAACAAAGTTGGAGATGTTATACTTAAGAAAATTGCGACGCTCCACACAGTCTTAAAACCTCGAATGGTCCTCCGTGCTGGGAAAAGCACGATATATATATATATATATATATATATATATATATGTGTGTGTGTGTGTGTGTGTGTGTGTGTGTGTGTGTGTGTGTGTGTGTGTGTGTGTGTGTGTGTGTGTGTGTGTGTGTGTGTACGCCCATTAGATACTTTCAGTACTGTGCAATCTATTCGCGAAGATAACTTCAAGGGAAACCAAGAAAAAGCAAGCGTATGCCTACTTGGAGACTTCAACTATCCCGACATTGATTGGCTAGCTTATGTTCGTAGACGGAAATCAATTTTTTTAGTTAACTCTCAATTACTCCTTAGTTCAACTAGTCCATCAGCGTACTCGTGGAAACACGCTCGACCCCGTATTTGCATTGGACCATGATAGTATTGGCGCTATTTCCTATTCGGAGGGCATTAGTGATCATGCGTTACTTAATTTCAAGATTTCCATTTCTTCATACACGCGTGAATAAACAGCCAAACGTATTTTTTATTATCAACCATGCTTATTACAACGCTATTAATGTCAGCTTGCAGAGTTTTTGTGACACGTACGTTCCTTCAGATTTTTTCTCAGCGTTCGGTCAACAACTGGCCCCTGTTTAAGGATACTTTACTTAAAGTAATGCAAACTCATATACCATTACGCTGATTTCTCATGAGCCCATCTAAACCTTGGTTAAAGGTGCTGCGTGTACAAAAAAAAAAATCAGTTTCTCCAGAAGGGCGAAGCAATGAGTGCGATAGCAATGCATAATATAAAACTCTTTTGGATACGATCTCGCGTGCTCTACAGAACGCTGGTGTAAGAGAATACGGCTGCTCCAGGGACGCTTTCGCAGTCTCTTCGCGTTGAGAGCGCAGCGCATAGAATTAAGGGTTTACGAGCCGCCCGCTGATGGCTGCCGAGATAATGGGCGCGCCAGCGATGGCGACCGCGCGAAGTACATAGCGTTACGATTGATATAGCACAACGGCATTTAAAACCAACTCCAAGCCATGTATTTGCCCGTGAAGCCCAGCCGCCGAGCCAGCGTGTTGGGTCTTCCTCCCCGCTCGTGACGATTGTGCAGTGTTTGTGCGGTAGACGTGAGCGCTTCTGTGAGCGCCGGCGCGTCTGCTGAACCCAGGACAGGTCTCAACAAACGAGCATCGTAATTAGGAATACTGGGCAACGCTTCACGAAAGGGTATAAAAGGGGAGAGGGAACGCGCCGTCCAGGCAGTCAGCGGTCGGCAGCCACCTTCGCTCTGTACGCACGTTTGTAATGTTCTTTTGAGCGCCTCGCTCACCCGTAGCAATGTATTAAACGTTTGTTGTTTGTTCTCTACGTCGCCTCGTCTTCCCTGCTGGCCCTCCTCGATGGTCAACTTAGTTCCAGCTTCACGCAGACGCTGCTAAAGGTTCGCCACGCCACGCTACTGTAACAACAGTTGCTTACTGCGTTCGAAAGGAAAAAAACGAGCGCTAAAAAAACGGCACACAAAGAAAGAGGCTACACACAGGACTGGCGCTCAACTTTCAACTTCAATAAACGTCATTTGAAAGTTGAGCTCCAGTCCTGTGTGTAGCCTTTTCTTTGTGTGTCGTTTTTTTAGCGCTCCGTTTTTTCCTTTCGAAGCATGAACTAACTCGCCCAAAGACAAGTTCCACTAAGCCACCTTACTGCGTGCTTACTGCGTGCTTACTGCTCGATCGCTTACTGCGTGCAACTGCGTGCTTACTGCTCGAGCGAAAAGCCCCCCCCCCCCCCCCCTCTGCTTTTCTTTCATGCTCGTTAAAGAACGGCGGGGCGTTTCCTCTCCGCTTCGTCGGGAGGAGTCCCGATCGGGGTGATGTTATCGCGTGCTCCATTCGAGCAACGGAGATGGGCCGGGCTCGTTTGATCTCTGCTTCATCCGTGTTCGTCGCCCCCACTCGCGTGCTTTAACGCGCGGGCAGAACGTACGATGCGCGGGAGTTATCAGCTTGGACTTGATACGGGACATGACGGCGGAGATTACTGACCATTGTCAAATCAGACGACAAAACTAACGCACGCAATTATCGACCCCTATCATTGACATCAATGCGATGCAAGATCCTTGAACACACAATCGCGTCAAACGTTGCGCAGCTTCTCGATACTGACAATTTTTTTTACTAACCAGCATGGTTTTGGGATAGCTTCTCGTGTGAAGTACAACTACTTGAATTTACTAACGAACAACTACACAATATGAACGAGAACATTCAGAGAGGTTGCGTATTTTTAGATTTTTCAAAAGCATTTGACCGCATCGCTCATTCACGTTTAATAGCTAAAATCACTTCCCTTAACCTGGACTCATTAACAACATCATGAATAAGAAATTTCTTTTCATCTCGTAAGTAATTTACAGTTTCTAACAGTCACTCATCTCCATTTAGCTATGTACTATCTGTCGTACCACAAGGTAGCGTCTTGGGCCCCTTGTTGTTCCTCACTTACATTAATGACCTGCCGTCTAACATTTCATCAACCATTCGATTGTTTGCAATTGACTGCATCATTTACCGCAAAATCCATTCACCGGCAGACCACCTAGCATTTCAAAGTGATCTCGATCAGGTAAGCGCTTGGTGCACGTCTTGGCAAATGTCACTCAGCACAGATAAGTGTAAGTTAATGACATTCAGCTGCAAAAAGACTAAATCCTCTTTCAGTTATTCACTGAATAATACTTTAGTGCCCCACACCTGTTCTTACAAATACCTCGGTGTTCATTTCTCCAATAGTCTCTGCAAGTCCTCTCATATACATTAAGTAACAGCTAGAGCATCACTCACATTAGGCTATCTAAAACGTAATGTCCATGGAACTGCTGCAACAGACCCGTAAGCTCGCGTACCAAATGTTTGTTCGGTCGCAATTAAAGTGCGCGTCACCCATTTGGTCACCCCGTCAGGCTTAATTCCATTGAAGTTATTCAAAATCGCGCCATGCGTTTCATTTCCAGAAACTATAACCGTCACTCCAGCGTAACAGACATTAAATTATCACTCTCTCTTTCTACCTTGCAATCACGTAGACTAGTTGCCTCGCTTTGCCTATTTCATCACATCTATAGTGCCAATCGCTCGACGCTGCCTCTCCTAAAACCTTTTCGCACCACCACACGTCGTGTATATAACTCACTAAGCTTCCACCGCATTTCAGGTAGAACCACTGCATTTAATTTATCAGTCTTGCCGCAGGCAATTATTCGCTGGAATGGACTTCCGGATCACTTCGTCAACATTCGAAATGCAACTAATTTTAGCGCCGAGGTAACGGCCACCTTTTATGGATGTCCTTTTCTCTTCAGTGTTTCGTACTAACAGTTAATAAGCATTGTGTAACGAAGTTCTCATGATCTTGTTATTATTACCGCACTACTTGTGTAATCCCTTCCTTCCCCCCCTCACTCAATACTCCGATGTAGGAGCGTGTGAGGCTATTTAAATAAATAAGTAAATAAATAAATAAATAAAATAAATAAAATGTGGTTCACCGCATACTTCGAAGAAACATTCAAACAACCAGACGAAGACGAAATAGGAACAAAGATCGATGGGTAATATCGAAACCCACGATTTGCAAACGATATAGTGCTCTTTAGCAATGACAGGGGAAAATCGCAAAAAAAAATATAATAATTCAACACCTAAATCTAGAAAGTTTTAAAGTAGGACTAAAATATGATTACGCTAAAAACAAAGGTAATGATTAACAGTCAGTAGAAACCTCATGAGTTGATATTAACAACCAGCGTCTAAAATCGGTGACAGAACATACAAATATAGTCCAGTTACTAACAGGGGAGCCTACTCATGAAAAAGAAATCCGACGAGGATTAAAGCTAGGCTGAAGCGCATATAGAATACATTTTTAAATCAAGAAAAGCAATTTAGCAATTTATGACTGTCCCTGAAACGAAAGGCGCTCATTCACTGCCTACTGCCATTACTAACTTACGGTGCTGAAACTTGGAGAACAATGGCAGAATGGATTAGAGAAGAAGCGGGTGTAACTGACATTCTAGTTGACATTAAGCCGAATAAATGTTCTTCGAGAGGTCACGTAATGCGCCAAAAAGATAGCCAGTCGTCAACTAGATGGATATTGAGTGATGGAAAACGTAACCGTTGGTGCCAGTGAATCAGAGAGTGACGAAATCAGAAAGTTATATATATATATATATATATATATATATATATATATATATATATATATATATATATATATATATATATATATATATATATATATATATATATATATATATATTCCATTGACTAAATGGTACCGAAAGCCTCGTATGGTAAGTTTCCTTGGGCGGATCGCTTATGTCGCGCGCTGTTTCGAAAGTTTGCAAGACCTATATACACCACTGCAGGACAGATAATGATGGTCCATCAATGGATATCAAATGACGCGCAATGCAAGCAATGGCGCCAGCTAGAGGATGGAATTAACTAACAAAATCGAACCAGCTTGCGCGCAGGATTGGGTTGTTGTATCACTGAGACAAGTTTTTGTGCCACTGTGGACATGAAATGGATGAATAATGATGGTAATGAACACTGCGAGATTCGTGGCGTGGCAGCAGCTATAGCTGTCACTGCTACAGCGCTGCAGTGACAGCAGCGTACATTCCGTGTACATTACGTTCCCTTAGTAAAATGGATGTCGCCTCTGCGTGTCGGTTAGAACAAAGGCGTTCAGGCGCCACTCTAAACCCGCATATACTATCATGACCCATTTTACTACTGAACACTTGCAACAGCGACAGCTCCACTTTTTCCTTGTCCCTATGTAGATTTGCAGTTGTGTTTCGTTAGAATATGTTTTCGGTCCTCGAGAGCCAAGACACGTCTCAGCTCATCTATCGCGTCCTACTTTCCGTGCCAGATATGCTCCCAGCGGTGTCATTTGCGCGAGTGCGTGGTCTACGCTATCTTAAGGACGTCTTCCTTTTGAGCGTCTTAATCTCTGGTCCTTATGTGCCTTGTGGATGCGTAGCAATTTGTAGCTTGTGTCATTCGGAAATCGTGGCTGCGCACAATGGATTTTTTTTTTCACTGCATAACGCTGCCGATCGAATTCGAACCGTTTGCTCCGTCGAAGTGCTTTTTGGAAGAGCAAGACGACTGATTCGTGTCCCCATTCAAATGTTTTGGTGAGTCGGGACTTTTCATCACCTGCCCTTGCTCGCCGGCGCGGGCGGCACGCAAGATAAGTCGCCATCGTTGGTTTTATCAGAGTCCGTAAAGAGAAGCACTCCAGTTTATTGCAGGAGGTGAAGGGCCGGGGTAGAGGGGGAATGGGTGAGCTGACGAGTTAGCGGCGCTTTCTGTACCAAGCCTGCGTTCTGTGCTCACAATTGGTGCGTCTTGGATTGCATGCTTTCATGGCTTTCTGCAGATGGGCCGCTATTTTGTAGCAACGTTTATCATTTTTTTTTGCAAGGTCTTTTCGTGCTTTTCCTTCCCCTGGAGGAAAAATCAAGGGGTGTGGTAATCAAAGGGACTCCCGCGTCCAAAGGACCGTATATTGTAATGGTCCTTTGGACGCAGTCATCCTTGGAGCAACGGTTCGCCATTAGTCTGGATCAGCCACTCACCGCGAAGTATAATTAAAATTACAAAAAATTAAATTGGGTCGTTCCGAAGACATTTGGCTCAAGTTTTGGACAATCACTTGGCTTTCAATTTGGTAGAGCAGCCGACGGTGCGCTTCACTCCCCTGAATTCGTGTAGTGGTTGTTACTTGGGTGTCAGCGTATACAGCATTCCGTCTTTTTTGTTAGCCGAAACGGTTTTGCTTAGTGCTTGCTAACAAAAGAACCCTCACTTTATTATACCCGTGTAGTTGCAGCGAATGCAAACCGTTACGGTGGACAGTAGTTTTAGTAAAATAATAGATATAACTTAGTCCGGCGTCTCCTTCGGGGTTGTCGCACAAAGGTATACCACTGTGTTTACGTGTCACATGCATGCGTAGCGTATATGTTAGCCATCCATCTGATTTCCTCGCACTTTCGTCATTATGACAAAGTGTTTTGGGCTCAATACCAGGTGAGTGAGACTGTACGCCCTGTTGCAGAAGCTGTGTCAGTTGAAAAGTGCAGGGGAAGTCAGGTGTTCAGGCTTTTGTGCGAGTTAAAAGATGGTAGCAGGACGTAGGGATCGCAATGTTCATTTTCCGTGCATTTCGGAGATTTCTCAGCTGTGCACGTATTGAGACGAGGCAGAACAACTCAGCGGACCATTGCGCTAACTGTCGGCTACGTCTATGGATGTTCTGAACGTATAAAGTCAGGACTCCTTCTCGCCTGCTAAATTTCATTCTTCCCTTTCCATGTGTGCTGCCGTGGACGTGAAGGACCTCCTGTTGAAGACGTGATGTATTCGGCCATGCGGGTGCCTACCCTGAATGCCATTGCCCTGACGGCCACATTCGTGGGCGGAGCAGTGGCTGTTGCGGCCTACTTCTGGCTCAGACGCAAAGCCAGAGCCTTTGTGCCCGTGGGCCACTTGGCCAGTATTTCGATTCATCCGATTAAGTCCGTTCCTGGACTGGATGTGCCTTATGCGGACTGCACAGTGGCTGGACCAGTCTACAAAGGGACTCAAGGACAGGTGATAATGGTTTCCTTCTCAGGAAGCCTGTTTTTCAAGCTTTGCGGTAACTCGGAACCTTAACCTGTATTGACAATATAAGCTAAATAATCTCATGAGCCTTGAAAGAGCACCTAAAGCTAATGGCCGAGTTAATGTTAATAATTAAAAGAAATAAAACGAGACATATGAAAAGTGCTTTTTGTTAATGCAGTTACTGCAAAATATTTGCTGTGATAGCTTGTAGGTTGTACGAATTCAGCGTTAGCGCGCGGGTTTTTGCACCAGAGGGATGCACAGACCACTGAAGTATTTCGTCTAGTGCATTAAATTGATGAATGAAAGCTGATGCGACCAGCCACTTAAGGCCCTGCTATATCGTCTTGAAAATGTCAATGTGACATCGCTTTAGACTGCAGGTATATTAGTAAGCAACCATTTAATTCGCTTCAGGTAAGCCTGGCCTGCAGCAGAGAATCACTCAATTGAGCTCGACTAGGAATGAACATTTCCGGCATTGTTTTAGTGCAGTTACTAGTATATTTAGGATACTTCACGCGATTTGGAGAGTGCGTTTATGTCCCTCGGGCATTAATGAAAACATGGGTAAACTCACATGTTTCTCGAGTGGCTAGGGCATTGCCATTATGAGGAAGCCATTTCAAACAACTACAATGCGTTCTTTATCACACTTTCCTTTTTTGCTTAACTTTTTATCATTTCGTTGTTATATCTGTTATTTTATTTCGATTTTTCTTCCTTCATGGTTTATATTTTTCCATCACAAGATATCCTATTCGATTCTAGCCAGCAGTTTGTCAATAAGTCAGTTATTTCTTTTCTTTAGTTTTTTTTTCTTTTCTTTCTTTTTTATCTTTTCTGCTGTGGTGATTACCATTTTTCCAATGTGTAGTGGCTTTATAGTTGCGTTACGTACAGGTATGAGAATCCCTCGGGGTTGTAAGTGTGCCACCTTGCTGGTAATTGAGAGGCTACGGTGTCGCATCGTGACTCGCCGCAGCCGATCACCTGCTCTGTCCAGGCAGACTTCATAGCCATTCCCTGTACAGACATACGCTTTCGTAGCCGCACTCTCTCCCCTTCCTGTACCCTTAAAAGGAAGGTGCTCTGCAACACCATTTTATACCTGTGTCACACGGGCACATTGGAAGGCCTTCGAGTCGATGACCTTCGAAAAGCCCACAACTCTATCGACTCAAAGTACATTCTGGCGCTGCTACACGGCAGTTTTCAACGGCCGTTGAGTCGCCGAGTGATTTCACAACAACATGGCGGCAACCAAAGCACCCGCTTCAATTCTAATTCGCACTAGTTGCTTGCTATTCCCACCGACGGCAAGAAACAAACTTTAAATTGAGCTTTCTCTGAATCCCATGTACCAAAAAGGACAAAGTATGTGCGACGCTTTGCAGCCGTTATTCAGAAAACGTGCCGATTTTGACGCTGCTAAGCCTAAGTCCCTAGCGCGAGCCTGAAAAGTAGTTTGATTCCTAGGCACCAGATGGCGCAACACGCAGTGTTTCCCACCACCTGCATGGCGTTTGTTTTTTATACCATTGACGGCGTATTCGTTCTAGAACGAATGCAATAAAGCGAGAGCGTTGGCCTGTCGGCACGTTTTCAGTATTTTTCACATGCGTGGGATTCTACTATTGATACAACGACATAAATAGGGCCATGGTCTCAGAAACTAACGCGCGCGGGAGCTGCCGGTGCGTCAAGTCTCGGAGTTCGCGCCGCTTCCGCTTCCGTCGTTCAATGGCCTTCGAAATCTCAAAGGAGTTGTGGGCTGCTCAGTTGACTCGATAGACTATTGACTCGACGGCCATCGAAACCGCCCGTGTAGCAGCTCAAACTTGACCTTTGAGTCGATTGACTATCGGTTCGAAGGCCTTCGAAACGCCCGTGTGACACCAGTATTACTCTGATGAAGGCCGGTCCACCGGCCGCAACGTCAGTAAAGTTATATTGTTTTTGTTAATCGTGTGAATCTCTTCTCCCGAAAATATTCGGGCTCAGGGAAATCTTCTTTCCGAACTATATATATATATATATATATATATATATATATATATGCGTGTGTGCGTATGTAAATACGCGGCGGCAACAAAAGAAGCAAGAAGATAGAGGAGAGGGGGAAAAGAGCAAGATCACATCACTGCGGTTTTCATGTAATTGGCAGATAGGTAAACCATTTCTTTGTTCTTTAACAGCAAGGAAGGGAAGCCGACGTGCGTGCATTCGTGAAATTGTATCTTGTAGGCTTTAACAATTTCCCTGATTTGATTTGATTTGTGGGGTTTAACGTCCCAAAACCAGCTCTGATTATGAGAGACGCCGTAGTGGAGGTCTCCGGAAATTTCGACCACCTGGGGTTCTTTAACGTGCACTGACATCGCACAGCACACGGGCCTCAACATTTCGCCTCCATCGAAATGCAGCCGCCGCGGCCGGGATTCGATCCCGCGACCTTCGGATCTGCAGCCGAGTGCCATAACCACTAGACCACCGTGGCGGGGCTAACAATTTCCCTATTATGTCGGCTGAAACTCTTGTAAATTTCAGAGCGCATTTGCGAGAATTCGAATACCATCCACATTCTCCGACAGTGTATGTCCGAAGTAGCTGTTGACAGCTTTCTCTACGTTACAGCGATGCTCGCACAATACGTTACTAAGGCACCCTTTTATCTGCCCTATTTACCAAAAAAGAACAAACAAAAAGAAAGCCCATTGCTACTTGTCTGGCACCAGGCGGTACAGAACATGCACCATATATATTCAGGCAATCGTAAGACGATGTCATCGGTGACCCTCAATGGTTGTGCATTGGTGTTGAGGTCGCGGGATCTAATCCCGACCACGGTGGTCACATTTCGATGAAGGCGTAATGCAAAAAAAAAAGGGGGGGGGGGGGGGAACAGTGCATACTTATTTAAGTGCTCGTTCAGGAACCGCACGTGGTCAGAATTACTGCGGAGCCCTCCTCTACGGGGCGTACCTCATAATCGTATCGTGATTTTGGGACGTAAAAATCCATCATTCATGATTATTATTTCAACGGCGTGACGGAACGTATACCTTCTGCCAGCGTAACTTCTCAACCATGCTCGCGCCCTCTCTTTCTCGCAGTGGTACGTGGACCACTGCGGCTGCATCGAGAGGTGCCAGTGTCATTGCGCTTCGTGTAAGTTGCTGCGCTGGCAGAGGACTCAGGACCAACAGGCCAGGACTGTGCCGTATTCGGCTCTAAGAATAACTCTGGGAGCCATCGTCGGCCGCGGCCACTATGTGTATGCAAGCTGTTGTTGCAGGCGAGCGGTCGGCTTTTGATGGCGAGCGTACACAGAACGGGCTCGACGCCGTCGACTTTGTCACATGCATGCTCAAAGTATTTTTTGTTTGTTTGTTTTTGTTTGCTTGCTTGTTTTTGTTGAGCGCGACGTTCTCGACGCCTGGGATCAGCTTGAGGTATGTGCAATATACGGGATGGGAGCGTGGCGATCATCACCAGAAACGCAAGTCGAGGTCATTTCCGTGTGAAATTTGAGGTCATGGGATAACTAAAACGCGACTCGGCAAGAGTGAAAGGGGAGAGAGCGGGTGCTACACCTAAAATTTTAACTCGCTTTCCCGTCGGTACCGTACGTGGTTTGGTTTTTCGATGATGTTAGAAAGTGGTGGGTAAGCCTCGTTCATGAATCAATTCTTTCTCCCAGGGGGCAGGCTGAGTCATTAACGACAAGGAATTGCAAGAAAGCCGAACCATAAAATAAAGAAAGGTGCAGTTAACTGAATCATGATTTGTAAACCTCATCGTTCCAGTCCCTATGGTGTGCTTTATAGAGCGTAGCTTTTGTCATCTCTTCTGACTGCCCCAGTGTCACGTTTCTGCCTTGGCTTGCACGCAGTTTCTTATACAATAATTATTGTGGGAAAGAGAAAGATAAACTTTGTTGACCAAAGGGGAAGGAAGAGGCTCTAAGCTTCAATGTGCCCAGCGACCTCTCTGTTTTGCAGAAGTTGTCCCAAAGAGGGCGTGAAGACGGTAACCCTTCTTAATTTTCTGACATGCAGGCACATGCTCGTCGTCAAGGGCGACTCCTTCGTCTCCATGCGCGAAGAACCACGCCTTGGCATGATTAGAGTTACCTTCAATGAGGACACCCTGAAACTGACACTGACAGCTGACGGCTATCCACCGCTAACCGTGGATGCCTGTGATCCTGAAGAGCACAGCAAGCCTTCGTTCACCGTAAAGTAGGTGACTCTGGCCGTCGCCCCCTATCTTCTCCCTCTACTTACGTGGTAGTTTTTGTAGGTAACAGCTGCATTTTCAGAATGAAGCAGAATAGAAAATTGAGTTTGGTCTATACTTCTACGCTAATACATATGACTGCGGTTGTCCTGCACGTTTTCTTCCTTCACACGTGAGCTGGGAAATGGGCAGAGTTGAACAGCTCTACAACTCTGCCCATTTTGAAAAGAGGTTGGAACAAGCTATATGCATTTTACGTGGGGGCCCTAGAGTAAACCCTATGGTAAATTGTGTGGTGGGTAAATCCTACAGTAAACCCATGCCTTATGCGATTGCATGACGTGTGTAAAACACAAAAGCGACCACACTGCTGTGGCTGTTGTCTATAGGCGACATAGGCTATAGTTATATAGGCATCCCGAGTATGTCGCTATACCTCCCAAGAAACTCTGCGCAAATTATCTTAATTGAGTGAATGAATGAATGTCTATTGTACAATAACGTCCCAGCTATGATGTTGCCTGGATAACCCTTACGAAACGTGGCCTTTGTCAAGCTTTGAGTTGGGGCTTAGCGCACACACGGGTCAACCGCCATATGAGAAGTTGCGAGAAATGGAGAAGTGACATGACTTTCAGACGATAACTGCAATACCTTTCTCGTAATTATTTGGAATAAATATTTGATCACTCGATTACTAGTACGTGAAATTCCTAGCGCATTCATGTTTAGTAGGGCATTATAAATGCGGTCATTATAAATGAACGCTTTAATTAAACTTTGTTTTACTTGCGTCTTCCGTGTGTATACATGGCGTTCGCAATCAAACATCTGGTCGACAAACAGGGAAATTTGGGGCTATGTGCAAAAACGAGAAGACAGAAACTGGCGCTCTTTCTGTATTCCCCATCCCCCTTTTTTTATTTTCATTGGCTCTACTACATTGCACCACACTACCTTGTTTGGCTGTACGCATCGACTCGCCCTTCGTGATACTCTGCTAATGCACTGGTGCACCGAACCCTCTTAAGTGGAGTGAATGTCAAGATACGCTGCATTGGTAGTTGCGGTATACGTGACCCTCTAAAAGGTTCGAAACTTCGAAAGAATAAAAAACTGCGTTTTGTTGTGTTCTTACTAATCTGCACTGAACGACAGAACGTACAGTGAGGAAAGAATACTGGAACCGCGGCCTCGACGACCTTCGCCGCCGACTGTGGTACGTGCATTTCACGAACGCTAAGAGAAATGTGCTTATTTACATTTCTGTTGCCGTCCGTGATAGTGCAATAAAGCTGCTGTGTGCTCTCGTACCGCTTGTTCTCTGTTTCCTTCTCCATTTAATTACTCATTTCCAGCACACTTCTCGTCACTTTGTGTGGCGTAGAAAAAACTGATGCAGCGTTGTTAGCCTCGCTGCCATTATATTATCTCTCTCTCTTACTCTCGCTTTTTTATTGACCCCCTCTTGCCACGCTTATTCCTTTTTCTTTTCTTTTTCTTTTTTTTGTGCATCAGGTATTAACGAGAGACCAAGAAAGAACGATGCATCGTCTTTAAATTGCCCCGCCACGGTGGTCTAGTGGCTACGATACTCGGCTGCCGATCCGAGGGTTGCGGGATCGAATCCCGGCCGCGGCGACTGCATTTCGGTCAAGGCGAAATGTTGAGGCCCGTGTACTGTGCGATGTCAGTGCTCGTTAAAGAAATCCAGGTGGTCGAAACTTCCAGAGACCTCCACTACGGCGTCTCATAATCAAATTGTAGTTTTGGGACGTAAAACCCCACAAATCAATCAATCGTCTTTAAATTACGCGGCAATAAGGCATTGCCGATCGGCGAGTTCACTTGAAGAACGAGCTGGCGTTACTTCAAACTTTCAGTACGATCTGCATGTTTTCTTTCTGTCTTTTTTTATCGCCGTTGATGCGCCACACGACATTATACACCAAAACAATGGGAATCTGTGAGCTGTTTTTCTGTTGCCGATAAAAGGAGCGCGTAACGCTCGCAAGCCAGTCCGCGCTCATAGCTGTGCCGGTTAGTTCGTGCGCTTCTGGATTCAGCTAAAGCGGGTGAAAATCAGTGCGGCTCTGTTGTCTTTTTTCGTCGCAAGTGCCAGAGATTATTGATAGATAGCGTGCGGATGTTTATGTGGACCATGTGCTCGTTGTTGCCAACGCCTTCTCCGCCACCGAAGTACGAACTTTCGCAGGTGTCACGTGTCATGAGGTCACGTGTAACTTGGCCAATGACGTAGCAACACAGCGGTAGAGCGATATAGCTATGCTAAAGCTATCTGCTTAGATGCATGCCATGGGATTCCACTCGACGTTACTGTACGATATCGGTTTGTGCGCAGTAATAGTCCGTGTCACTTGTTTCTTTTTATTTAATGAAAAAAAAATTCTTATAGCAGAATACTGTTCAATTGTCTGCCTATAGATTCACAGTTGCGTTTGTGTCTTGCATGCAGGGTTCGAATGTTCGATTACAAAGCCATTGAAGTGTCTCAGGAATCTTCAAAGTGGTTCAGGAATTACCTCAATCATGACGATGCTCGTCTGGTGAGGGTTGTTCTTGACCAAGAGACCATCAGCCGAGGGAAGAATGGTGCTGCGCCGGTGACGTATATATTTTTATTTGTCATATTTGCACGTCTATTTGCACGTGCTGGGATGTGCTGATAATACGATTTTACGACAATGATTTCGCTTTCGCTCTTTGCTCACTACTTGTGGTTCAGGTGGCCGGTCAAGATGAGTCATCATTCAACGTCCTCTCAAAGGCGTCCCTCGATGGGCTGCTGTCAAAGGTTCCTCCAGACAGTAACATTCAACGGCGCAATTTTCGACCTACGCTCTTTATAGACGGCTGTGAAGCCCACTCAGAGGTGAATGTTCGTTTTACTTGGGAGGGTCTTCACCACTAATCCCACTTGTTCGATATATGTGCACGCAGGACCACTGGCGGCGCTTCAGATCTCGGACGCAGAGATGGCGTTCTTAAACCGCACGACAAGGTAATCGTGTAATCGTACACTGAAATCTGTAAGAACGCGATCAAGTTGATGTACATGCAAAAACGTGCAGAACTTGCGGCATACCATGATTCAGGTACGCAGTTTAAGATGAGAAGGTAATCATACGGAGGATACACGATCATATTAATTCGAAGTTCGCAGATGAGCAGCGACGTAAAGAAACACGTTTGCAGAGGAATAATTACACAATGTGATTTTTGAGCTCGCTAAAATGAAGGTCGATGCACAAGCGCTTTATCTTAGTGCTAGAGAAATCCAGGAAGTTCCAATAGGATACACGAGATATGTGTCCACTCCTCAGCGTACAGTTTCATTGGTATGGTTCCTCGAAAACAATCGTCAACTTACAGGTGCATCTTGACGACCGTAGATCAAGACAGAGGCATTAGGACTGACAAAGAGCCACTTGTGACGCTGCGAAAGTAAGTACAGAAAGTGGAAGCTTAACTGACGGTGCAGGCGTTTTCGTGACACGAGCTTAATTTTGCAGGTACAGAATTGACAGGTCTGAAGAAGGAGTGAAGAAGTACAAACTGAACCCACTCTTTGGCGTAGGCACGTTTCACGTCAGAGACGGCAGAATCAAAGTTGGAGATGAAGTTCACGCGCTACTGTCTCCGACGCCGTTGCTGTGAGCAGTAATTTGGGTCAGCAGTTTCGTAGCAAATAAAGATATACTTCTTCGGGCACGAGATATGGTGGAGGTCCGCGGCAACCTGGTATAATGAGGCCGACCGCCTGAGGCGCCTGAGGCGCACACTGCGCTTGCTCATAATAAACCTTTGTTCTCTTTCCTTTTTCCCTCTTCTTGAAAGGTTTCCTTGGGCCGTGTGGAGGCCGTTTTAAAGTCGCACGATTGTGAAGACTGGTTAGATGTTGCGATTTTGAAGTGACTCGAAACTGCATTCAACTACAAAAGGCTTGGAAAGCAATAGGGAAACACGTGCTCGTATTAATTAATTTCTGGGGTTTTACGTCCCAAAACCACGATATGATCATGAGAGACGCCGTAGTGGAGGGCTCCGGAAATTTCGACAACCTGGCGTTCTTGAAAGGGGCCCTGCATTACTTTTTGAACATAGTCTGAAGACCGCGCCAATCAGCCGTGGAGAATACTGCGAACGCTTGAGGCTGATATTAGTGCGCGCCAGGGAATTCGCAATTTGGTTTCAAATATAGTTGGAAATCGCTTGCTCTCCTTTCAACGTAGCACCGACTACACCGCTTAACTTCCTTTGTTGTTAATTCTAAAAGAAGGATACATACCTTTTCTTTGTTTGTTAAACATAAACGAACAAGTGAAACATTGCAGATGATATTTCTGCGATTACTGAATATCTAATGCTACTTCAATCGACGGAATCAATATTTTTGTGACGTCATATGTTGAAATAAGTGGCTTCCAGCCGGTATTTAAAACCAGATGGCGAATTGCCTGTCGCGCGCAGCGGACTAATATTTGGCTCACGTGTTCACGGTAGCCTCCACGAGTGATGGGCACCGTTCCGGACCATGTTCGAAAAGCGTTGCAAGACCCCTTTAAAGTGCACTGACACCGCACACTTAACATTTCGCCTCCATCGAAATGCAGCCGCCGCAGCCGGGATTCGATCCCGCGGCCTCCGGATCAGCAACTGAGTGCCATAGGCACTAGACCACAGCGGCGGGGCACCACACGCTCTTGTTGCACGGGTTGCTGCAGGCTGCTTCTTTAGCTTTCCTACATTTTGTTTTCTAACAGATGCAGCCTCATAAATGTCTGGCTTTCTTGACCATTCCGCCTTTGAACCGCCGCTGCAGTGTGCTTGCTGCCTCGCTTCGCGCCTTAGGTGTTCTGACCACATTGGACGTCAGGAATTTGCGTCGCTGTGGCGACGAACGGTCGGCGTGGTCAAACAACGAAGCCTGCGTGAGAGCCACGAAGCTGCCGAAGAGTCATGGGACGTGGATGAGAATGCGCTGGCGACGCCAACCGTGGGTCATTACAAGCAGCCCGCGAATAGACCACTATAAAATTATTGTATAAAAAAATCACAGCATATCCACGGGGTGAATGATGATGAGTGGGCGAAGCTCCGGAGTGAATCATCGGTAAACCGTGAATCTTCCGTGTAATTCACCCAGTCGATCATCATGTAAAGACGTGAGAAACAGCATATCATCATCATCGTTAGAAACGGGCAGTCTTTCGTTAATGTTGGGTGTTTAGTGTCATCGTGGTGCATGTTTCCATGTGCGCTTCGTGGCGTAGTGCATGGCTTCAGGAAAGAGGTAGCTGATGATGATGATGCGTTTGTCCAGGTAGCAGCCTGGACACACAACGCCATCTATTGAGCCATTCATAAACTAAACTAGAGGTGGCTACATACATACATACAGAGGAGGGACAGACCCACACCCTAAGGAGCTTCGCCCCTAAAAACCACTTACGATGAACGGTGCGAAAACGGCATTCGTGTAAAAAATTTCGATGTCTCTACTGGGAAAGTTGAAGCACTATAGTTCTGATCTGCTTTGCCCATCCATTGGAACCCGCTTTCGCGGAAGGTTTCTGAGCATGAACCCTCCGCTGAATGTATGCTATCCGCATTCGCGTGCCCAGTCACAACGTTATGTCCGTGGTGTCTCGATACTCTACCATTCGTCATTATCTGCTTGACCGTACCCGCGATCCTTCACCATGCACTCATGCACTTATTTCTTTCTTTCTTGCTTTCTTTCCTTGCATTTTGCGCTCTGGAAATGCAGCCGTGGCTGCGGGGATCGGACCCGCAACTTCGAGCGAAACGTTTGCTACAATCTGTCGCACATTGGGCTTCGCGTGTAATCACAATCATGTGGCATTGGGCTGAGGGAAAGAGTGGACCGGCTTTTCCCTCCTGCGTGTCAACAACGAGATCATCCGACGGACAGCCTCGGCTTTGAACAGCCCCGCTGTTAAACCGCCAATGTATGTGTGTTCCATTTAATTCCATTCAATTTCCATTCAATTTCCATTTAATTTTCACCATGACATTAACGTGAACAATGTAAAACTTGGTAAAATT
Source organism: Hyalomma asiaticum (assembly GCA_013339685.2). NCBI lineage: Eukaryota > Metazoa > Arthropoda > Arachnida > Ixodida > Ixodidae > Hyalomma > Hyalomma asiaticum. The sequence goes on from CM023481.1 coordinate 89,010,618, forward strand.
TCATTCTGTTTTAGACAAATGGAATGCTAACTAGCACGCTTCACATGCAGGACCGCAGTGTTGAAAAGGCCTATGACAATATATGACATTTTCAATAAATAGTCGCCAGGAGGCGTCACGCCGAGCGTGTTTGGGGATTTCTGTAATGCACTTCTGACAGATTATGTCCCCCCAGGCGCCAAAAAAAAAATAGTATAACAAGGTGCTTTTCCGAGCGTGTCGACAAGTTGTATGACGTCATCAAAGCAAAGCGAAGGGGAAAGCTCACGAAAAGCATCAGTGCACCGGCTCACTCGGCATGGGTGACGGTGGCACACGCGGTCTGGCTGCATAAGTTACGAAATTTCGCCGACATCCTACGTGCACGTTAAAGAACCCCAGGCGGTCAAATTTTCCTGAGCCAGCTCCTCTACGGCGTCTCATAATCATATGGTTTTTGAAACGTAAAACCCAACAAATCAATCAAATCCGTATTCACGCCACCTAGCCCGTGGGTACTTTTCCCTTTCTCGATCCATGCGTGAAGAGCAATCTTCGTCGGTCGACACTATGGGACGATAAGGAAAGGATAACTGAAGTGGAGCTCTTCCTGAACTCTTCAAACTGAGTTTTACAGCCACGGTCTTAGCACAGCTTAACCGTCAGCGGTTAAATGGCATAGTCTTCTTGAGGAACGATACGCAGGTAAAGAACGTGTTCCCATCAAAGTACAATCGATTAAAGTTTATTTATACTCATTGGCAATGGTGCCAATGAACGTCTCTTGTACATCTAAACCGCAAACAAAAGAATCCCATGTGGTCGAAATTTCCGAAGACCTGCACTGCGGCGTCTCTCATAATCAGAGCTGGTTTTGGGACGTTAAACCCCACAAATCAATCAATCTAAACCGTAAACATGCACTATAAAACATCGTCTTTAGTTCTGCGATTCGCTAAACCTCGTGTGTTTTACAAGATTTCCAGAGTTTACTTTCAAGGTCGTCAACAATGCCAGGGCAGAACAAAATACCTCATTTCAGAGAAAGGATGTCCGACGACCCTACGACCTCGACAAACAGCATCACACAGCAGGGCGATCCCCGTACATTTGCGGTAGCGGTTTAGCCTTGTTGGTGCTGTCAGTCGTTGTACTTCAGAGGGGGCAGACTCATGTTTGAACTCACACAACATACACAACATACACAACACACAGCAAAGGCACTCATATTTATTTTGTTTTAATTCCTACGACGTCAAGTACTCTATTCATACCATATGGCTGCTTAATGTCCTTTACTGCAAACAGGACTCAGCGAATGTCTAAATGATGCGCAATACATGCACCAGGCCGAAGAGCTCGGACTTGCCTGTGAGTGGAAGCAACGTTCATTGGTATAGCGCGTTTCAACATGACACCAGACGAGTGATATTGTATTCTCTCGACGTAGAGAGATACGTGTTGTTACAAATGGAAGTAAATTATTTGCAGCCCGTGAGGAACTGGCATGAGCACATGTGACGTTGATGATTATGATGGCGTCAGGTGGCGAGGACATCCAGACTGACAGAATGGTTTCCACCAGTGCCGGTGCCAGGTGTGTCCAACCATGGCGGAGCCTCTTTCCAATCAAAGACATAATATCCGACAGTGTTGACGGTCAAGAGCGCTATGGTTACAGTGGTTGCCTTGGTCACCATACCGGCCACTATCTGCAACACACGCGTAAAAGACGTGCAGTACCGCTTTGAGTGCGCCATATAGTTCCATTTAATTTTCACTATGACATTAACGTGAACAGTGTAAAACTTGGTGAAATATCATTTTGTTTTAGATAAATGAAATGCTAAGTAGAACCAGGGTCCCTCAATACTTTGAGGGACCCTGGTAGAACGTTTCACACACAGGAGCGAAGTGTTGAAAAGGCCTATTCTGTTATTACAATTAACCATTAATAATGACAGTATATGACATTATTTTGGACAAGTAGGCAGTTTTTAGAGCGAAAGAAATTAAGATGCGCTTAGAAAAATGCTCGCTTATATGGTGGAGCGAACATACCGGATGTTTCTTGATTTTGTTTTAAAAAAATACTGAATTTTTTTCAAGGCCGCCAGTGACAGCATCACTGCAAGTAGTTCTTGAGCTCGAATACTCCAAGAGATGAGCATTCCTTGCGGTAAAAATCCAAATATTCAATTGGCTAATTTACAAAGTTCACAAACCACATCTTAAATGAATTCATTTACGGTACCCATTGCAATTTATCAACTGTAGCCGGTGAGATTGCTAGGCGTGTCCAATATGAACAAATTTTCAGTTTGACAGCAGTTTCTATACATTACTTCCACCCCCCCCCCAAAAAAAAAAAGAAAGAAAAAGTGCGGTGATACATGTGAGCGTTCTAGCTCCGTTGTGTGAACATGTGAACAAAAGGGCATTTCGATAGAAAGGTTATTGGAACAACAGTGCATTTTTTACCGCACATCTTGTAATGAATAATATTCACACTCAGAAATCCATCATTAAGTGCTGTCCCGTACTAGGCAACTTTTTGTTCCCCGTTCGTGAGTGTTTACAGGGCCCTTTGGGAGCATACGAAAAAATCACATCGAATCGAATTGAATTACTTGAATTTTATTTGTTACATTTTTCACACTGATTTGCAGACTAACCAGACCCATAGCCATAGGCTAGTGTGGGTCCAAAATGGCTCTATTTCACAAGGTTATTTTGGACGGGCAGCACGCAACATTACGCAATAAGTTACTTCGGTGGACATGCTGTAAAAGAACAATTATCCAGATAATCGCAATGACAGTAGTATACACACATGAAAAGTATTTAACAAGAAAGGCAATCAGAAAAAAACTTCCTATGTACACATTTGAAAACGGCAGTAAATCGCAAACTACATCCATGACCAGTTAACTCTTCGAAACAGTGATACTCCAAGTGTGTTAACAAATTACTACGACGTTTTTATTAACAGCGAAGCTATTCCAGCTCGAGGTCAAATGTCTGTAGTCATCTGAAAACTCGGCGTGCCGGGTATGCAGCACAGGGGTACTGAGACAAAGCGTCAGTCTCCTCTCTGGTTAAACAGTTCTTCGCACCTGGTTAACATTACGCGCAACGAGATCAGAACGCTTTAGCTGCAACATACTTTACGATTCCTTCATGCTAACATTGCAAGAACGCTACCTGGGTTCGAGCGGAAATCGAAGTTCGAACCCAGCACTTCACTTCATGGCAGGCGGTCTGGGAAAAGTTTCAGAAAAAGGTCCGTCTACATGGTGAATAGCAAAGCATATCCATGTGTCCTATGGTACAGCAAGGAGGTGAGAAAAGGAAGTGAGGCTGAGGAGGAGGGAAAGAAGGAGGTCAGAGGGTAAAACACTGTAGTCTTGTATAGTATATATAGTATAGCAAGGGCAGAGGAAAGGAAATCGAGGGTGGGGACGGCGTATGTGAGGGTGAGGAAGGGGAAATTATGAGGGGAGAAGGTAACCCATATCATACCTATATTTAGTGTGGTGTAACAAGGAGGCGTGGAAGGGAAGTGAAGCTGAGCAGGAGGGAAAGCAAGAGGACGAGGCCACCAGCGCCACAGTATAGTATAACAAGGTGGGTGGGAAAGGGGTGAGGGTGAAGAGGAGTGGTTTGAGAGTGAGGGAGAGGGAAACTATGAGGGTAAAAGGTAAAGCGTAGCGTGCCCACGCATAGTACGATATAGCGAGGAGACGGGAAACGGAAGTGAAGGTAAGGAGGAGGGGAAGGCCGTAGCCGTGCAACCCCATATATATATATATATATATATATATATATATATATATATATATATATATATATATATATATATATATATATATATATATATATATATAACGAAACAATAGCATTCGAAATTTTAGTACCGGCGTTCTGCACACATACGTTATCAATCGGATGAATATTTCAATTACCAAAAGCTAGTTCTTTCGTACGACGATGTAAAAAGGAAAAAGGGTGGTTGTAATCGACAGTCGTGTAAATTGATTAGTTAATTTTAATTTTTCGTATAGGGCGAAAGTTTGAATATGTTATCGGTACACACTTCGTAAGTATAATCTCCGCGAAAATTGAAACGCGGATAAGTCGCAAACGACCAGCACTTCAAGTTAGCCTGCATTTAGAACAATGGCTTATTTCATGCTCCAAAAATTGGAGGACGCATAAATTTTGCCTTTAAGAGTGGAACGCAATAGCTTCGGCACTGGCAGGGGGCACAAAATCTATCACAAGCAACACAAGGCGTGAACTTCTGGCAATACAGGGGATTGGCCCAGACATGAGTGGACATTTTCTTGTTGGGACAATGATTCTCGCGCTCTTACTCCTGGTCGTGCATATAACAAACTTTGTCGCTGCTCCAAGCGCCCTACGCAAGCAGAAAGAGCGTAGAACATGTCTGTTAACTATATGCCTTCCTTTAATTCACTCGTGCCACCGAGACGATGTGGCGTTTTAGGAGTACGCTTGCTTCCAAGACGACCTCGGTTCGACTCCCCGTCCGACCCAACAGATTTTTTTTTCAGAACACTTAGTTTACTTTGCTTACAAGAGCATGCCTCAAGAAATTTGGCGGTCATCTGAGCAATTTCCAACTTGTTTTTTTTTTATTCTTTGCATCGACTGCCGCCACTATTTATATCCCCTTGCGGTCAACGCCGCCAACTCATGTTCAGCGTCACAAGAACCTTAACGCTCTCGCGTTAAACCATGCTTCAAAACCGACTGCGGAACGATACGGCATTGCACTTAAGCACATAAGCTCATTATGTCGCAATTAAGCATATAGTTGACGTGAAAAGCCGACAGCGTACCATATCCCTGGCTCCCATGTCAGTGATGCCGTTGAGTAGAGCCAGCGCCATGGAGCCCACAGGGAAAATCATCGACGTCGAGGCACCCACGAGCACGGGCACCGCGAAGTACAGCGGGTGGCACCTGTTGCCGATCGCCTGCGAACCGACGCTGATGACCATTCTGCTTCAGTCCCCCCCCCCCCCCCCCAAATTGCTTCTAGTTTTTTTTTTCAGTAATAACTTGGAAGATATTATGCGAAATAACTGTCCTCGATAATACGCCCGCTACATGCGAATATGAATCAAAACTGGCATAAGCATTATTGTATTTGTCATATCTTGCAAACACTGACACCAATGTGGTGTACGCCACCCTATTGTCGCCGACGCTGACGACGAGCGCTTGTAAAGTTTCCTCTATAATACATCGACTCGTCACGAGAATGTAGGCTGCAGGTTCAACATGCGAGCATATGACTTCACTCACAACTACACCGGTCAATAAACACTGCTTTTACGACGAAGAATGTAAGGATACCGCTACTTTCCCACATATGTGGATGTCCTGACTTGAGAATTACGTGTGTTGGTTAGAAAAAAATTTGCTTTCGTGCTCGTAATGTCCAATTTGGTAATGAGAACTGATCTAAAAGCATTTGTACCCGTGGACGGCATTCGGGTCTAAGGATCGCATCCACTGTGGATATTCACTGCAAGCCTGGTTGATGGCTGAACAGCCGAACCATGTGATGTCTACTTATTGCATTACTCTTGGGGATGACTCGACTGTATGGCCGTAATACCGATTAGGGAGCACAACGAAGCGACCGCCGTTACCGCCGCCAGAGTGTGAGAGAGAGGACAGCGAGGCAGCTCCACTGCTGTGGAACCTGACAAAGTGCGTAGCACGCGCAACCCAGCGATTCTCGTTGTGCGCCGAAGTGCCGTGGGAGGAGAAATCGCGCTCTCGGCGAAGCGGTGGCGCCTTCTCTGGAGCGTCGTGGCTATCGGCCAGAAGCAGGAGCACGCGACAGAAGGAGACGGTCGCCGACAAGGCGAGACCATAAAGCGCTACGCACTTTAAAAGCACGCGCGTACCTATGTGCTTACCGCGTCAATGGCGGCGGGCATAAGCAGGGAGGCCGTGGTCACGTCGCCAGTCATCTCGGTGAGTATCGCCGAGCAAGCAGTCAGCACCACTTGTGACAAGTGCCGGTTGGGTGCTTGGATAGAGCGCACTCGACGCGAAATCCACGCTGCCAGCCCGAACTCCTGCGAGGACATTCCAGAGTTGATCGAACTCAATTGCATGTTTTGCGTGGCCAGATATGTCTGCTGACGCGCTGTCTCGGAGCGCTGACTGTCATTATAGCCCGTTCAAAAATGAGCGGTCGGGGTGTCTAGGGAACAAAAGAGACACACATATTTAATTTCTAAACCAAGCTATAGAGGTATCCGCAGTAGATGAGAGGCTTCAGGAACAGCGACAGTAACCACAAAAAAAGCTTTTAATGAGCTCACGGTTAGCGGCAGCTGAAGCCTACGTAGCTAACGCGACCGCAATGCCTTCAATGTATATCTGTACAGTCCCGTTACTTAGCTGTTTACCTTATTCGACCCGACTATCAGGCTCGACTAACAAACACCCTGAGGTGCGTTTCTTGTTCGTTTCGAATGCCCTTCGCCTGACACCTTCCTCTGGAAGTGTTACAAATATAACTCAGGCCTCTGAACTTTTTGCCGTTGATGCATGCGGTGCTTCCGCCCGTGTTGTCACGGGACTATCACCGCTAAGCCAGATGACCCCCCCCCCCCCCCCGCGACTTGGAAATCGAAAGTGGGAACGGCCTCTATGGTTTTCTTAGCCCTGACGTTATTAAAGTAGACCACGAAAAGGTGCGTTTATGAGTCTAGAAAGATTACTAGAAATATTCAGACCCGTTCATCCGTTTGTAAAAGTGATTGAGCGTTGCAGTCATATGAATCTGCTACATCGTAAGCAATGCTTTCTAAAGTTGGCTTCCTTACGGCTAGAGTCTGTGCACGGAGAAGCCCGCTTGTAAGGCCCACAATCAAGATGTTGGGGCTTTTAAGTTTTAAAGCCCTTGATGGGCGCGCGCGCGTCCAGGCACCCTATCAGGGACAAGGACGTAGCACCGCCTACCTTCATTCATCCCTTGTTCTTTTGGTGAAGCCACATGGCTTACCGCGCCAATTTCGAGTATGAATTGGTATTACAGCTATCTTCCAGTTATGTCGTTCTGGATAAGTAAAACATGCGAGTGCGGTTGCGGCAAGTACTTGCGTGCGGCATGGCAGCGTACATGTTAAACATTCAGCGTAAAGCTGGAATGAAATTGAACCCGTCACGACGTTCGAGCGATCTTCGTTGGTACGATATCACTGATCCGTCGGCCCGTTGGTCCACTCAGGTCGTGGTGCTTCCAGGTGTAATTTCATACGCTGTTATATGTCTGCATGATTCGGTTATGTAAATCTCCACTCTTTCTTTGTAACACGGCCGCAGCATGCGCGCACTGCAAATCGCAACTGAATTACGCGTTATGCGAAGCACATGGATATTGGATAGTAACCCTGAGGCCGAATTTGATACATTGAAAAATGTTGTAGCGGGAACGTAACAATTATTAAATGCCACATTAAAAATAACTGCAATCACGTCTCAGTATTTATAACAAAGTTGTTTCAGCCTTCGGTATGAATGTTAAAACTCAGTTATCGCAGATAGGCTGCGGACAGCGGCAGGAAATTGTGCATTGTTGATGTTTGTCAGCGCTGAGTGACAGTGAGCCTTCTGCTTCTAGTACAGCCAACACCAAACATGGAATGAAAAAGCGCTGCACGTAATCTCAGTAGCTTGTATTAAGTAAGGCGCCGCCGTAAACGCTCTTTATGTAATTTGCTGCCAAAAACTTGAGTAAATCAAAGGATATTCATATTTCGCCACAACAAAGGTCACCAAGCATAGCCTCCCGCAACTTCGTCAACGCTGACCTCGCAACGTAAGTTTATACGACACCGACACCGTGGATTTGTGGTACAATGCACTAAAATTTGGGAAATAAAATCTAAGCCATATAAATTTAGCGCAGCTCGGTACCTTTTTACACCACTTAGACTCCGGCTAAAACAGGGCCGATCCCCAGTAATTACCGCACACATAGGCGCTTCTTTTTATAGGCGCACCATCGTAACGTTTAAAAACAAACTTGATGCCATTATGGCTGTCAAGTATTTCAAATTACAGAGATAAAGTTCCAGGGGGAAAAGCACGGGGAATAAACTACGTGAAAAGACGAGTGACTGCAACCCGTGCGAGTGATACCAAAGGAAAACAGTGTCATACAACTTATACGTCAAAATGACATCAGCGCTATAGCTCTTTTAGCGGTGGCCCGTGCGCCGAGTAAAATTAGTAATATACAGTACACGTAAACAGGTTATCGGTTGCAGTGCGGTATGCACATTCATGACGTTCTCTTTCTTTTTTTTTTCTTTTTGCACTACTCGAACATTTAGACCTGAAACATATAACGCCAGCTTTCTTTGTCCTTAGGGCAGACTTGTTCACATATTTGTTCATAATAGTACAGCGCAAAGACACAACACACAAGAGCCTGATGACTTTGATGAGACAAACCAATGCCAACTACGACTGTAGATTTATTACTGAGACCCGCTGTACTACTGTGAATACACACCAAATGACTCAATTAACTACGCTTCCGCATCTCTCTCTCTCACTATTCCCGCTTCGAATTACGCACCCCTACCGATCGACAAGGTGCATTCTGCTGGTACGGACTGTGCACAGTAATTTGTGTATATTTGTGTACACATGTTTCCACTTTAGAGTATGGCGTTTTGAAACTCGCTCGGAGTCGAAAATTCTCAGAATTATATAGAGTAGCGTTGTTTTGCTTGTGTTCATAACGGTGTAAGCACTTGCGAGCTATGTCGCACGAGATTTTGCTGCGGGCGTAGAAAGTTATACCATACAAAACTCCGCTAACATTGTGCTGAGGTGTACTCGTCAGCGGCCCCTGGTGACACGTGCACTGCGACAAAGCAGAGCGTTACAGTCGTTACCACTGTGCATCTCGCGTGGTTCGGGATATGCAGGAAAACCTGAAGTTTGTTTCACTGATCAGGTGGCGGCACGTTTTGAGTGCGTTTCTCACTACTAAGTTCATTTCTTTTATTATCGATAGTTCTCGAGATTATCGAGATTCAATCATTCGTAGTGCTGTCGTTAGTTCTGAATCACTATGTTGGGCACCTGGCACCTGCGGGAGCATGCAAAGAGGATACAATAGCACACGTGCCTTGATGACGAAGCCGAGCTGCAGGCTGCTGAGGTAGAGCAAGAACGCTCCCCAGGGCAGCCGGCGAGCCAACTGGCGGAAGTCGAGCGTCCGGCCGTCGTACCAACGTTGCCAAGGGACGATGAACGCCAGGATGGCCATCAAGAAGTCGAAATCGAGGTGCTTACGGTAACTGCGGGCACGGAACAAACGCAGGCCAGGTGCATGCAGACTGAGACACCGGAGGAAGCTGGTTTAGCTAACGCCGACTATACATTTTAATGGCTCGCTTCGTTGAGAACCCTCAGCGCTACCGACGAGGTGGCGCTGCAATTTCTTGACGACCTTGAAAATGACGTGCTTAAAAAATAGCACAGGCAATATTAACATTGGGGAAGAGCTCGGGGGGGGGGGGGGGGGGGGGGAGCCTGAGGCAGGGATAGGCAAGAAATATGAAGCTAGGATGAACTCAGCTGAGCAAAACCTATATATAGAAGCGAACTACAGGCCTTCATCAGAATCGGTGTAACAGCTGTATTGTAGAACGCACGGTTGTCCGGAGCAAACAGAAGATATGCCCTCGAAGTGTTTCTCGGTTTTGGGACGTTAAACCCCACAAATCAATCAATCAATCAATCAATCGAAGTGTTTCTCGAGAGAAAATAAGAATTTCATAAATAGCTATAGGCTCAGCGAGAATAGCAGGGTCGCTGAAAATACTTGACCGAGAGCCGCGCCTTAGCGAAAAAACATGAATGCGTTGAAATTTCGGGAAGAGCGAAACCTGATGTGGCTACCAGATGTTTACATATTAGCGCAAATATCCCTTGGCGTGTCAGCCGTACAGTTCAGCGTGTAGAGGTTATTGCTCGGCGCTGAAATTGGTTTTATCGGAACAGCAGTCCCGAATTTCGGACATGTGGCGACAGCCATGTTCATTTATTTTTACGATTGGTTTAAAGCCCGTTATACTCGTGGCACGGGCCGGGGATTTATGTTTTCTTGATTGCACCACAATTAATACTCAGTACGCTCAATGACGAGCTCCTTGTGAGATTGTGCTTAGTTTCTCGACTCATAAAATTCTGCATTAGCATAATAAGTAAGTCATTAGGAAAAAAAGGGAACGCTGTGTTTTTATCCCTACATTACTCTAAAGAAATGCATAGAAATAAAAACCTTTACAAAACATTACGTATATCTTTTTTTTTCGTTACGGAGCAGTATTGGAATGAAAGTTTCGTCACTGGAACGCAACTAAAACCGCATCAAAAAGCATTTCATTCCGACACAATCCACTATTCGCTACGCTCCGTGATCGCCCTTTTCCGCCATTCCCGTTCGCTCGGTAACGCCGATGACTAGAAACACACGCATGGGCGGAGAATAAACGTGCTTGCAAACCACGACTGAAGGAGAGGACAACACTAACTAGAAGCAAAAATTCGTCTCTCGCTTGACACTGGAGGCAATTCTCATTTAATGAAAAAGAAGAAGAAAACTTCTTTTGGTATCAACAATGCTTCGGAAAGCCCGGTGACAGTCGGAGCATGATTTTTTGCAACCTTCTCAGTGCCTTATGTCATTTTGGCCTCGTTGGCGTTGAGGGCGCGATGCCAATAACTGCTTGCTCTTTCCAATGCAACATCGACGCCCACTAGGGAGCGCGCAGGACAGGTATTGGTTGATTTCGCGGACGGCGCGCCTGCCGACGATCTCGGAGGCCACGAGCCAAATGTGTAGGTGCCTCCTCGGGCTACCGCCACTTGCTGACGCAGCGCACGTCCGAACTAAAATCCCTAGATATGTCTTAAAATTAAGTTAAAGACTAAAAATTTATAGTGACGTTTTAATCGGTGAACGGGGGCTACGCGCAAGCGCATGAGCGTTATACCCCCTTCTTGCATGCTGCAGAAGAGTTTCTGTGCAACTCCATTGTCGCCTAGCATGTTATTTTATAGGGCTCCTGTAGGGAGCACGAGCAGCGTCCATAAGGGTGTTAGACGGGAATAAAAGAGCGGAGAGGCAGGCCGTGGTGCAGGGCTCCGGAAATTATGATGACCTGATGGGTTCTGTAACGTGCACCTAAGTCTAAGTACGCGGTCTCTACAGCATTTCGCTTCCAAACCGCGTGCATCGTACCGAGACGAGGGGGAGCACAGTTCAGCGTCGCGGAAAGGAGGTACATTGAAAAGAGAGCAGAAAGGAAAGATAACCTTGATTGATTTGTGGGGTTTTACGTCCCTTACCGAGACATGAGTTTCCTTCCTCCTCGAGCACGTTCTTCAGTACTCACTTCTTACTTTCACTAGATCTTCCCCAGTGAGTATTTCGGTTGTGGTTTACCCAGTCGAGAGACAGTTAAAGAGCACTTCGAATCAAATTTTATTTCCAAAAAATCGCCCCCTCTCTCTCATGATGCTCCACGGTCGGGCTAGAGGGAGAGTAATCCTGTAACTCGTCCGTAGCTCGGCCGTATAGCCTGTAGCACGGCGAGCTGATCGACGGGCCATCCACGCTAACGCGTAAAAGTCTTTTGGCAGGAGATTCGCGAGGCAAGAGACTCCACTTGGAAAAGCATAGCAGGGCCCTTTTAACGTACACAGCGACGCCTCACGTGTGTCACTCTCATGAACCATAACCAACGTGAAAGTAACGGTTATGGTAAGTGTGCCATTTCCTAGAAGTTACACGGGTTTAAGTGACCGCTTGCGCCGGTTTCGTTTTCTCGGTCGGCCTCCCCACCCTTCTCTGCTGAGGAGAGGGTAGGGGAGGCGCGCCGTCGAGACTCCGCCCACTTTTGACACGTGACCTGACGTGATCATTTGACGTCATTGACGCTTGCGCTGCGGAACCGGTTGCTCCCGTTCTAGAAACGTTGGGTTGCTCCTGCGCTCACGCCGGTGGGATGGCCAGGGGATCTGACAATAGACGTTTCGACCAATCAACGAGATACGACTACGCAAAGTTGTTCGCGGTACGACATGACGACACCTAGGATGCGAGCGCGACTGGTCAGTCGCCGGAAAGAAGCGCGCGAATTGTTTTTTGAAATACTGCGTCTGTGTGGCGCGCAGCGCTGTCATATTCGCAGAATGTGATCGCCGCAACCTTCTCTATGATTGAGTTAGCTTGTTTGGGCGGCTTTGAAAAAAAGTAGGAGCCTGTTTAGTGGCCCTTTAAAACAAGATTCCTCTTCACTGTCGCACTGAAAGCGATGACCTTAGAGTGCTGCAACCTACACTCTTAGCACGGTAACCTTTAGTTTATTTTATAGGTACACAAAAATGTGAAAATATGCTCCTTTACTAAATGTTAAAGAACTTTAACCTTTAGTAAAGGAGCATATTTTCACATTTTTGTGTACCTATAAAATATAGGATACCGTGCTAAGAGTGTACGGTCGCCTAATTCATATAGCTGCGACGTACAACCACTCAAAAAAAAAAATGAAGTCTTTCAGTGTCACAAAGTGTAGTGCAAAATGGATACAAAACCTCCAGGAAAAGTGTCGATTAATGCGTGTCTCCTCGCATCGGTCCACTGTTCGTACACGCATATACTTACTCGCTGAAGTCGAAGGGGGCGCTCCATTCGAGCATGTTGAAGGAATTCACCAAGACCCACGTCAACATCAACGTCGTCGGTACCATCTCTGCGTACCTGATAAATGGGGTAAGTCATTAGGCGTTGAATCAAACTCAAAGGTCGCGTTTGAAGTGAGCGGCCTAATGACGTTCGAAGTAACACACTAATATTCAAACACAGCCTAGAAAACGAGATCTAAGGGCAATTTTCTCCACATACATCCGCTTGTGAAGCCTTCCGATTACTCAGCACACTAGTGAACGCACGCGATCTAATTTAAACGGAAGCCGGATTTCGACTAACACAGAATCTGCGCGCCGGTCACTCATACGTATAGCGAACGAGACGACAACGGAAATAATTCACAGCCATTTACTCTGTGTATGTGGGTGACCAGCGGAGCTGTGTGGTGGCACGGCGATATCGTTGCAGGTTTCACACCATCACATAGAGAGAGAGAGAGAGTAAACATTTATTGAAACGAAATGAGGGACCTTCCTCGTAGGGTGGAGTCCTTAGTTCAGGGCCCCATTGGCTCGCGCCACTCCACGTGCCCGCTGGATCAGCCGACGCTGCTCCTGCGGCGCTGAGCTGGTCAGCGCAGTCTCCCAGGAGGAATGTGATGGTGATGGATAGGGGAACAGCCCGGTGGACATGGGCATTCCCACGTGCAGTGATATACTGTGGGCTGCGCTCCACAGTAGGGACAGTATGAGGGATATTGTGTGAAATAACGTCGGCTTTGTCACAGATCACATAGAAGAAGCATAGCACTTCCTCCCCTTCCCCCCTTTCTCCATGCGGCCTCATCGCCGTCGTCTCGTCGCTTGTACTCGGCGTCTCGGGCGCGTTCCCGCTGCTCTCAGCGTCTCTCCTCGTAAGCTCGTCGTTCCTCGGGCGTGCCACGGCCACTCGGTTAACATGACAGCGCCGAACTGAGAATGACTCTGCAGATGCGCGTGTGATTCGCTGCGAGAGTGGAGCTACGCTACTTGGCCAGTTGCTTGTTATGACGCGAAAGAACGCGACATTCTCTCTCGATTTGCTCCTCAAAGCCCCTCGCTCTCGGATTTAATTTTTCAACACACCCTGTCGAGGCGCGCGCTTTTGTAAGAACCTAGCCATACACGGCTTCACTGTAAAACGAACACACGAAGCCATTGGTGCGAAAACATACAGCTTACTGCGTCCTACTGTGAAAGTGAACTGATAATAATGAAGGCGCTTGGCTACTGATCACCTGTAGGTATATACTAATAGCATTGGGAATCCTAGTGCCATGCGAGATTCGTCAGCGTTTCTGCACTGGTCCCTGTGAACGTGATGATAACAGGACGACGGCTAAAGTTTGTTAAACGTTCAAAAGCAAATTTGTGAGAATCGACTGTAAACGTAAAAAAATAATGGTCAAAACTGTTCAGTTTCGCGCGTTAGCTGAAGTTGATGTTTAAGTAAAGCTCATTTGTTTCGAAAGCAGTGTAATTAGCCTTAAACAGAGTCTACTGCAACGAGAGTTTATTATTATTATTATTGTTGTTGTTGTTGTTGTTGTTGTTGTTGTTGTTGTTGTTGTTGTTGTTGTTGTTGTTGTTGTTGTTGTTGTTGTTGTTGTTGTTGTTGCAACCCACCATGCCACGAGAAATTGATGCGGAGCTTTCAAAGTGTCATAACCACCTGCCTTTTGCTTTGAAAAGAAACATTTGCTTATCGGGAGAGGATACCACATATGGAGTAATCCATGTGCAGACCAGCAAGCTTCGTGCCCATAGTCAAGATGCTTCTACTGACAAAATTACCTGAACAGGCCAAGATCCTTGTGGATCTTCTGGATAAGCAGCTGAATGGCGATTTGGGCCTCCGGATTGTCGGGAGCGTCACTGAAATATGGCAAGGGCAAGTTTGGCAATTAGGGGAACGGCGACCGCGGGCGCATGCCGTACGTGATACGCCATGTCCAGTGAGCGGTATGTAGTAATAAGCATTCTCTTACAATGTTTTGAGGAAAACGAAATTGATGTGCAGCCAAAATGCCGCGAGTCCCAGCACTTCGGCGGGCAGCAGCACGATGCACCAGATGGCACTTGTCATCATGGGCTGGCGAAACCTGCTGCAAGAGTGAGGCGAATCCGCAGGTGAACTACACTCACGCAACCATGGAGTTGCTTCTTTTTTTTTTTAGCGATGATCGAGAGTCATCGTGGTTAATTCCCAGTTACGTTGCGTTTGCTAATGTTCTATACGAATGTCTGGATTGCTGTGCTCGTATGCATCGACAAAACTTCAAGCCAGCGCCCGCCACTCGTGATAGCAATCGGCATGATGATACGACAGCCATCATGTAATGACCAACTGTGGACGTAATTTGCGAGAAATGAAGTTTTATGAATGCCAACCCAAACATTCTACAGTCGCCGTTTAAGAACCTCTCTGATTCATTACACACGTCCTGTTCTCCAAGCACGTCGATGTCGCTGTGGAGCTGTAAGAAGCTTTCACAAACAAGCTCCAAGCATTATCTTCAAAAAGTTATCTTCGGCTTGCAGAAAATTAATCGTTTTAAGTACTGTTGTCACGTCCCACACTGTCCATTTATGATAAGTTAAAGCGTCTCATTTGTTTGTTTTTTTAAGTTTCGGTGTTTTACATGCCAAGCAATGACGCATGCTGTAGTTTGGAGAAAGGCGGTGGGGTGGGGGGTACTTGTAGCGTGCACCTAAATCTAAGTACGTATATGGGCGTTTCGACATGTCGCCCCCACATATGTGCGGTCGCATCAGCTGGGAATGAGAAACCGAATCCTTAAGCTTGGTATCGCAACATCCTAGCCGCTAAGCTACCGCGGAGGATGACCTCAAAGTCGGCAGTTCGTTTATGTTAAGGCAGCCAAACGATTGGCAGTCGTTCAAGTGTACGGAATTGTTTGAGACACATAGCACCCAACGCCATGCAGGTCAGCTTACCTTTCGACGTACCCGATGACGTTGCTCTGGACGCTGCTGTGCGTGCGGGACAGCATGTTGGACAGGGCCGAAGCCACCACGACGCCCATTAGCAGCTGATAATGGATCATCTGGTAGCGACTGCGTGCAAGAAAAAAAAAAGATGTGCCGAGTCAGTCAGCTTTATATAGCGAACCACTGTTTACGCATTTTCTTTCTTCACGCCAAAAATACCCCGGAACGCAGCGGTACAGCGGTCATAGTACGTGGCCGCTGATCCGAAGGGCGCGGGTTCGATCCAGGCCGCGGCGACCGCATGTTCGATGCAGGCGGAAAATGCCAGAGGCCCGTGTGCTGCGTGATGTTAGTACACGTTAATAAACCCTAGGTGGTAAAAATTTCCGGAGCCCTCCACTACGGCGTGTCTCAAAATTGTAATCGTGGTTTCGGCGCGTAAAGCCTCAGCAGTTATCTCTTCATGTTAATAAAAAAAAAAACGACGGATACGCCAACTATTAGCAAATAGCTTTGCCTTGGGTTCCCGTTTCCTTATGATACATGTGACACATGCTTTAATTAGGTAATTCCAATACGCCCCATCAACCAGATGGTTGTATTTCGAAGCAAACGAAATTCTAATAACCGCGCATAGTTTTTTTTTCTTTTTTCATTGGGATATTCGCCCAAGGTCAAAAGATTTCATAAGTCGAAGCAACATGTTACAACATTTAAGTTGCGGCATGCTGTGACGAACTGTAAAGTGTACAGCATAGGATTAAGTGGATTGGTATAGAGTAGCAGCGACAAAAAGTGAGAAAGAAAAGACAAAATACAAAAGTCTATTCATAGCGTTTACAACCATTTAAAAGAAAAGTAAGTTCGGCACCTACTCTTGATTTCAATCTATTTTTCAATGGCTTTCTTCAATTTTTATAATTGTTAGTAGATGTCGCAGCAGTAGTCACAACTTTATTTTGTGGTATACAGATTTTCACATCACGTAGGACATGTCACTTAAGGCCTGCTACGGCGCACTGTACTAAAAGGTCCTATTTAACGTCGCGGAAAACATGACAGCACGACAAGAATCACTGCTATACCATGTGTTTGATGAAAGACAGGCGTCATAAAAATGAATATCTTGGAGCGAAGCTGTTGGACATTAGCTGATCGGGATTTTTAGCGGCATCGTTCCAATTCACAGCAAAGAAAGAAAAAAAAAGAAAGAAAGAAGGAAAGAAAGAAAGAAAGAAAGAAAGAAAGAAAGAAAGAAAGAAAGAAAGAAAGAAAGAAAGAAAGAAAGAAAGAAAGAAAGAAAGAAAGATGAGCGTGCACCGATCAAGGAGATCGATAGTGAAATACCGGGCCGACCCGCAGCGTAGGTGAAGCAGGTTTCAAACGCCACTGCTACTACTACTACTACTACTACTACTACTACAACTACTACTACAACTACTACTACTACTAATAATAATAATAATAATAATAATAATATTTAATAATAATAATAATAATAATAATAATAATAATAATAATAATAATAATAATAATAATAATAATAATAAATTGTCGTTCGTCGGGCTTTCTCTGTCTTAATTTGTTTGTCCGAATGGCCCTTCCATGATCACGTGCCGGCTTCTGTGCTGGCATAAGCAGGACACGGAACTGTTCTTAACCATCTATTATTCCATACGTCACTGTGCCCCCATCTTTGCCGCGTCATTCGGGCCCGTAATGGTTGCATTCCCCGTCAAGTGACTTACTCCTTCTTCCAGGCGATGACTTGTTGAAGCTGGCGCCGTTGGAACGTCTGTTGAACCTTGGTGCGCCGGTACGCTGCAACAATAGGCATGCAGGAGTTGATGAAGAGATGGTTGAAAGCGATTAAGAACAGCGAACGTCGTTAGAACCAGCGTTTCGACAAGCGGACTTTGTCTTCAGGGCACCAGCTGCCTCCTTTTCTTCTGAGGGTGGGGGAGAGGATGCAGAGCGTATAGAAACGAGCGCTTGAGTTGGAAATCGGTGCACTGATGGAAGACAAGAGACTCGCTGTTCTTCATTGTTTTCAGTCATCTCTTCATCAAATCAAGCTTCCATCTGCCCCTGGCAGGGACATTTTACCAGCTCAGTATAGTTATCAGAGTCGGCATGAGACGTTTTGGGAAACTTCTACGCACCAGAGAAAGCGAACACAAACATCAAAACAGGGCAGCACGAAATATTGAAGGCAAGCACAAGGCAGCCAAATGACACTCATGAAGGAAGTGACCGCAATACAGCGGCACGCGCGATTATAATTAATTAATTCATTCAGTTAGTTTGTTTGTTTGTTTGTTTGTTTTCCCAACAGTGAAATATAACGAATGTAGCTTAAAAAATCGCAGAGTTAATGCCGAGCTCATATATACAGAGATGTAACATTATATTGCGCCACAATCGTGGTAATACTTATTTGTATTTGCATCGTTGCAATGTGGCCGCAATCGGGCTAAGAGCTTGAGGGCGCCCGACATCTCCATGAACACGGCCATGCAGAAATAGTATAGAAAACGCAAGGAATGCACCGATTATACAAAGGAACACGCATCGAAACGAACCGATTAAAGTTACTGATTGCGCGAAGTTATGACATCGAGAAAACTGTAACGGTCTTAGTAGCGCCGTAGGATCGTATTCTAGCTTCAGCTACTTTGCAGAGGGTGGATGAAGGTCTACCAGGAAAGCCTATTCCACCGGGAGGCCCGCATTGTATTCCGCCACTGTCGCGTAATCGAATCAGGGCGACGACAGTGAGAACTCTTCCAGGGCGCATACATCGGAGCAAATATGACTCACGGTCGATACTCTTGAGGCCCTTGCGTTCGGGCGACGACTGCCCCGGCATAACCACCTGGCCGTCCTCGAGGATCGACGTCTTCTTCAGGCGCCGGCTGACGCGGGGAACCGTCAAGAAGGACGACTTGCTCGGCACAACGGGGTTCTTGGGCGGAGAGTGGCGCCGCGGTGACTCGTCCCCAGTATCCGTGGAGCACGGAGCGCTGGCTCGGGACACCTGAATAGCGCGTCAACGCGTAGGAAAGCATCGTGGCCCCGCATCGTCTTCAGCATATGAGCTTGAACATTGAGCGAGACATTGCGAACTGCAAGGCGTGTGGCAAAACAAACGCGCAAAGCGCTGTTTGCCACTCGCCTTGCCCCGTCTCTTGCGCTGTTTCGTACAAGAATGTTGCGTGACCAACTATACAGCTCCGACCCCTATCTTTAGCGGGCCGCTTTTCCCGTGCTCTTCCGCCTTGTAGCCACTCCTTTAAAACCAGCCGCACGTTGGCGGTAGGCATGAGGGGAGGAGTAAATCGTAGCATCATAGCGGCATGTCATGCTTCAGAATTCAAAGATTGCGGACTTCAGAATGCCGCAATGATTCCGAATGCAGCCCGCACAGTCGGCCGGCCACACGCTCCCCATCCACAATTTCGAACTTTGATTAGCGTCATATGTTGTGCTGTTTAAAATTGTGGCGCGAAGGTAGAGAAACAGTATAGAACGCGCACAGCAAGTGTTTCAGCTTTCTTTTCTGCTTTCGTTCGTGTTTTTATTGCAGACGTTTACCAACGTGCATTCGTATACCACCTTTTTTTCGTACGACCAGCCTAACAGGAACGCAAATTGTGGAAACTCTTGCCTCTGTCATTGTGCCGACGCATCGTGTAAGTTTTGGCCGAAGAGAACCCCTGTTCTAAAACCCGTAAAGTATGCCTGCCATATTTTCACTAGAAGCCGCGTTTTTATTTTCAAATACTTATTTTTTTTTACCTTTTATTAGTATATGGCCCACGCCATATACAACTCTTCCTCCATGTCATCCGAGCTGACGCTCGTAGTAAGCTAATAAACCATGGCCAATAAGCTCTAATTCACAGTTCGAACGCACGCCACAAGGAGCATATCTCACCTCATGGTTCATCAGCTGGTCGTCGCTGACATTGGTGTCGGTGAGAAAGTCCAGGACCCAGGAGTTCGCGTACTTCGAGTTGGCCAGCTTTGGCAGCGACTCACGATCCATGCCACGGCCGCGCTGCGATGCCGACCACTTGTGAATCAGGCGCATGGTGGCTTCGCTTGAGCCTGCGAGCGAGCGACCGGGTCGGCCCCCGGCGCATACTATTTAATTTCGGTTGGTCATCAGCATCAGCCTATTTTACGTTTACAACGAGGACATTTCCGTAGATGTCCAATCATCTTTATCTATAGCGCCAGCCCAGCCCCTATCTTAAGCCTTGAAATTTCCCTATTTCATCGAGCCAGCGAATTTTCTGCCATCATCAAGTGCGTCTCGACTCGGCTTCGTTCAGTAACACTTCTACACCAGCTGTTACCCATTGCATGAATTACACAGTCTGCCAAAATTCATTTTTTTTGTCTGATAATATCAACTATAAATATCGGCCTGCCTCCCTTCGCTCTCTCAACACCGCTGTCTCAGTGTTTCATTTTTTTAACGCTGTACTGTCAAATTTTCTTACAATGCTCCTTACGTGGTCCTGACTTCCTCTCAATAAGTTCTTCTCAAGACTGCGGGTTTCTGCCCCCTATATTCGTGCAGGTGAAATGCAGTATGATTGATTGATTGATTGATTGATTGATTGATTGATTGATCAGTTGATCAGATCAGTTTGTTCATGTAGCAGTGTACATAAGAAAAGCTTAGCAATTTCCTCCGGAGGTGCTGCAGCCCATTTTTATTCTCCTCATATTTTTTTTATCCTTGCGTGCTTGATGCTCGCATATAATTCGTATTCGTCTACAGTTAATGACAACTTTTGGTGGATCAAAACGTGGGCTGCCTGTACGTCTCGCCTAGTCGCCGGTGATGCAGTCACCGGCTGTGCGGAACGGGGAGTCGGCTGTCACCGTGAAACGGTGGCCGCCCCGTTCAGGATCGGAAGAGGAGGAGAAAGTGCTACTGTGCTGCCCTTCCTCACCTCAAGCCCAACTCTTCTCCGCGCGCCGGCCGTGGTGGAGCGGCGAGCGGCGGCTGGGCGGCGTGAATATGAGCAGGCCCTAAGGTATTTTTCACAAAATAGTACCCACTATGTCGAAGAGCTCGGCATCGCATTAAAGACGACGCACGACGCGCCGAAAACAAGACATTGATTTCTGGGGTTTCACGTCCCAAGACCAGCTACGGTGCACGATTATCGAGAGACGCCGTGGTGGAGGGCTCCGGAAATTTTGACCACCCAGTGTTCTTTAACGTGCACTGACATCGCATAGTACACGGGCCTCAACATTTCGCCTCCATCGAAATGCAGCCGCCGCGGCCGGGATTCGATGCCGCCACCCTCGGATCAGCAGCCGAGTACCGTTGCCACTAGACCACCGTGGCGGGGCGAAAACAACACAACAAAGAAAGAAAAACGGCGAGCGCAGCAGAAGAATCAAGGTGCCCATGGTGACGCAACAACTGCCCCAAGCCTAGGCGGCGAGTTTCTAGAATGTGCTGGGAAATTCGGGAATGTGGCGCTGATTAATCGCAGCACGGCGGGTGAGCGCGCGAGTCAGACGGAGAGAGAGAGAGAGGAAGCGGAGAGCGTGCACCAACGCTCATCGCGACATGTGAGGCAGAAAGAGGCGCCTCCCAACCGGGGAAGGTACCAGTCTAATCGCGAACCTTCTCTCAGCTTTGCGCGTGCTGAGACCACGCGAGGCGTGCCGAAACGTCTAGAAGGCCGGCCGAAGACAATATAGAGAGTCGACCACGGGCTGTCAGCAGCAGTCCTTCTCGTCTGTGACCCAGTGAAAGGAGAAAGAAGTCGAACGACGCTGCTCCACGAAACAAAACGACGCGCCCGACCTGCAAGCTTCATGTTGACAAGACACTTGAGGGACTCTGGTGAATAGGATTTTTTTAATTTTTTATTCGTAGTACATGAGCTTGTGCATGTGGTGTTGGTTTCGTGTACTGTTGTGTCCCATCTGTGTTTGTACTTTGAAGAGCCGTGTTTGTGCACGTTTTTGTGTAACTGCCTGTTGAATGAGGGTACATTTTGCAAGAAGACGAAACAGCGCATGACAACAGGACAACGGGAGAGCACAGATACAGGGTATATTTGTTTCGTTTGGATCATCCTTGGCTCTGACACGGTCTTTGAACCACTGCTGGCATTCTTGCTATTGCACCAAAAGGACCTAAAACTGAATTGTCCAATCTTTCGTGGAATGATTTTCAAGTAACTGATACGTCGGTTCTTGGAATCTTTTCCGGCGGTTGCTTCCCGTGTCTCATAGCTCGAGATTGATTGATTTATTTGTGGGGTTTAACGTCCCAAAACCAGCTCTGATTATGAGAGACGCCGTAATGGAGGGCTCAGGCAATTTCGACCATCTGGGGTTCTTTAACGTGCATTGACATCGCACAGTACACGGGACTCAACATTTCGCCTCCATCGAAATGCAGCCTCCGCGTCCGGCATTCGATCCCGCGGCCCTCGCATCAGCAGCCGAGTTTTCAATGTTTGCATTCTGCAATGTTGATACAAACTAAGACGGGTGCCAGTAATGTGCAAAATTCTCTGAGGCTTCATGCCGCCACAAAATCTGCTTGAAGTACCAGATGAAAAACGGGTTGATGACCATGGACAGTGGGAGCAGGAGGCCATCGCTTTGATCACTGTCGATAGGCGGTAGTTCCATCGGTTCATTGTAGTCACTTCCGTGGATAGCTTCGGTAGTTTCGTTGCATCTGGGGAGCGCGGCCGTACAACTACTACTTAATCGAGTAGCCGCACAGGCGTGCAGCAAGCATTTGCAGCGGTCGCATTTCCGTGAAGTTACCTTTCCAGTGGGTGGTACTGGAACACGCGTAGTTTTTATAGTTTCGAATTATTCGAAAACGTCGAATACTGACGTTGAATAGGACAGAAAGTTGAGCGAGTTAGTAAGGGCGCATGTGAAAATGAACAGGCCGTGCAATACACGACACAAGTGACGGAGTATAAAAACGACATGACCTTATTATACTACCCACACGGAGTTTCAGTTCACGTGGTCCCAACCCCCACATGGGAGTTTTTAACAGCCGTCTTCGGTTGCGACGCTCTTGCGGCGGTGTGATGTGTGTGTGTATGCGCGCTTGAGCTCGCGCGTCTGTTTAGTGCTTCCGTGTGATGCTCCAGTGCATTGCTTGGTTCGACGAATCGTCGGTGGGATTTGTATCTGTGCGTGCTCGCACGTGTGCTTAGTGCGTCCAAGTGAAGCGCCACTTCGTTTTTTTTAAACGAGTCTTGAGTACGCAGTGAGTTTGCAACGGCCGATCAGTGTTCTGTGTAAACGTGTCAAGGCTCTTTCCACTGGTGACCGCTCTGCTCCTCCAGCCAGACGCCGAATGCCGCGCATCGACCAGACCACCACAGTGATGGGCGAATCGGAAATATTTTGTTACGAAGTGGCTGGGG
The DNA here is from genome assembly GCA_013339685.2 of Hyalomma asiaticum. Lineage (NCBI taxonomy): Eukaryota > Metazoa > Arthropoda > Arachnida > Ixodida > Ixodidae > Hyalomma > Hyalomma asiaticum. The sequence continues at coordinate 89,033,750 of CM023481.1, forward strand.
CACCACCGCCCAGCGAGTGTTGACGTGGTTTTAGGCTTCCGAAATTATCAAGATTGTATGCGGACAAGCCAGGATTATCGGAAAGCAAACGTCAAGGCTATCGACCGGAAGGAGAAAGGACCAAAAGGATACCAAATTTACCCAGGTAGATCGAATATTAATAAAATTATGCAAGAAATTGTCCCGGACCACGCCTAGGCTTAGCTGGCTTCAGCAAAAGCTCATACATTGATGTAAACATAAACTCCCATATAGGTACCCGCAAGAGCTCCGCGATGGATGTAAACAAATACTCCCATAGCTACCCGCAAAAGCTCCTCGATGGATGTAAATACAGCTGCGGTCAAGCGGAGTAAATCTTTTACTCCGCATGACCGGAGTATATTAAACTCTCATCAGGGAATGCGCTAGAGGACAGGTCCATTTACTCCCATCTCGGGTAATTTTTGTTTACAGTGTAAGGGCGCATAGTGAAAAGAACAGGCGTGCAAGACACGGACACAAGGGGAAGAAGTGAACAATACGAATTCTGACGTTGCAGCCGAACCAAATATCGAAGAGCAATAATGTTCACGCAAATGTTTGAAAACGCTAACTGTTCGCAAGAAGCCTGGTATTCAGTAATTTGTCCATTTATGTTATTCCTGAACAGGACAGTGCCATCTGGCAGCCATATACAAGGTTGGTGATATGGTCCAGTTTGATATTCAAATATCAATGCCTATATTCCTACTCACGGGTCAGGCTTGCGTATTTCTTTGCTTGCATCGAGAGGGATAACATGGAAAGGCTGTGCGCATTTCTTCCTATATGGGTCCTCACCAATTGGTATTTTTCCGCTTGCGAAGAGATAAAAATATCTTAAGGTATTCATGTATGCTTTCTGCGTTAACTATGCGATGTCTGCACGACATATAGAAGAAGATCGAATGTGTGCGAGTACGAATTGACGCTGAGATCCAACCATTTCAGACTGGACGACGGAAAAGACGGCAATACGACACAATCACTTATACCGCTGGTCTCTCAACTCTGTACATGGAATGTCTCTATATAAACCACGAGAGTCGGAGCTGTTTGTTTTATTCTGGAGACATGAATAAGCATGACTGGTGACACGGGTGCAATCATAGTTGACCACGCCTTCCTATATAACCACCACTTCTCCAAGGAGTATAACCCTTATTTATATATGTATACAAACATATTAAAACGCTCACGTCCAATAAGAGTTTTTGAAGTTGCGTTGTCTAGCCTGTGTCTGTGTGTCTGTCGCGAACCAATATCCCTTCCATATATTAGTGCCATCCAGGGAGCGGTGGAAGAGGTGATATGTATTTAAGCATTTTAAATCATTAAGGTGGAATCTCTAGCGCCCTCTACTAAGTGGCGGAAGAAACTACGATGCACTAAATTGCACGAAACTGGCACGAAACTAAGTAAATTTGTTACATATGCTGGGGTTTTAACGCGCGCCCCCGCTGCCCGAAGGCAACTGTTAGACACACAAGCGCCGAAGCTTGAACACATCTGAACCAAGTCTTCGATTTTCTACCATGATGCTTAGGGCTTTCAAAAATCAATAAGAGCACCGGGAAAGAAAGAAAGAAAGAAAGAAAGAAAGAAGAAAGAAAGAAAGAAAGAAAGAAAGAAAGAAAGAAAGAAAGAAAGAAAGAAAGAAATGTAGTAGGTCAGTTACGCACACACCAAGTTTCGCTTTCTCTCATTTTATCGACAGGGGAAACACTGCTGATTTTCACGTTTAGGCTGTGCACTCTTAGCACGGTAACCTTTAGTTTATTTTATAGGTGCACAAAAATGTGAAAATATGCTCCTTTATAAAGGTTAAAAGCACTTTAACCTTTATAAAAGAGCATATTTTCTCATTTTTGTGTACCTATAAAATAAACTAAAGGTTACCGTGCTAAGAGTGTGTGAGCGAGCCTGCCTTCCGAGTCCATTAAAGTCGAGCGTTGCTTTGGTTCTATTCTAAATTTTCTTACTGAATACTTCACACATTACTGATAATAAGCAAATCTAGCTCTCTTTCGATGGCAGTAACGAATAAAAAGACAAAAATCTCGCTTACGTTCACTACTGTCGATACTGTTTCCGTGAGATAAAGCAAAAAAGCGCTCGATTCTGTGACTGGTGTCATATACACATTCACAAAAATCAATGGTCGGGCTGTACGTCGATACTTCTGTTAGATTCGCAGCCTAAATACGGGTTTGCCCAGCAACGGTTGGTCTAGTGACTATGGCACTCGGCTGCTGATCGGAAGGTCGCTGGATCGAATCCCGGCCGCGGCGGCTGCATTTCGATGGAGGCGAAACGGTGAGGCCCGTGTACTGTGTATGTTAAAAGAACCCCATATGGTCGAAATTTCCGGAGCCCTCCACTACGGCTGTCTCTAATAATCATAGCGTGGTTTTGGGACGCAAAACACCAGAAATCAATCAGTTACATACAGATTTCGCGTTCTTTCATATCGACGCACTTACCCTCTACAACAAGAATTACCTAATGCGCGACCGTATCACCTTACCTTCGATTGTATTGACTTCTTTGAGCGTGCAAGGCAGAAAAAAAAAAGAAGTTGGATGACTCACTCGCAGGTGAGGGCGTATTTCCGTCCGTGACGGTCGGCGTCGTTGGTTCGCGGTCACCGAAGCGCCGAGGCCACAGAATGTCCTCGAGCAGGCGGCGCCGCAGAGAGGACAAGCCCACCGTCGCCTTGTCGAACAGCGCACGCTGTTGGAACGCCTGCACGGCCACGTCTTCACATGAAGCCTGTCTGCAGTAACTCGGCAAACTTCCTTCACCGTGCGCGTGTCTGAACATGACTCTGGCCCTAGTCAAGTAGGTATTAGTAACGCTCGATGAAGCTCAGGTGACTGGGGAGGCCCTTCGTCGGCACCTTCCGGCCGCTATACGAGTGTCAAATCAGCATAAGGGACCACCAAGGCGCGCGGATTTTAACGCGAAGCGTTAAATTGCTTGTTTCGCAGAAATTCCTGTGTCGGCATCGTTAGTTGTGAGCGACATATCAGCGTTGTCCATTAGCGAAAATTCGAGGTAGATGCAAATAAGTAAAGAAAAAAACCTCCGGCGACTGGGGAATCGAAACTACAACCCGGCGCGATGCGCTACGCGCTCGGCCGCCTGGCATACATCCTCCTGCCTTCTTCATGTTGAGGAGGGTGCAGCGCTACACCAAACACGGACAAAGAAGACGCAAAGACAGGGCAGGTGCGCCTCCTTCATTGTCCGCATTTCGTGTGGCGCTGCACCCATCTCAAAATGAACCATTACCAACCAGCTCAAGTCTCAATTCTAATGGTGCCTTTCATCAGCGCGTTTTGATGGCGCATCTATGTCAAATGGCGCAAGACGACGAGGGAGGTCACGCAAGACAGAGGCAGAGAAGGTAGACAGACACCAAAGCTGCCAATTACGTGGCAATAGGCTACTGAAGGGCACGGCAATCGGAAGAGAGCGCGATGAGAATGGGACGAGGCATCGCTATCGCGCTCAACTCTTAAGGCTTAGCTTAATGGTCTCACAGTTGTTGAAGTATGTTTACGCTGACAAAGTAGTATTTCGAAGCTATACTTTAGTTATCGGTTATCAGAAGAGAAAGTGAAGGTCGAAGTTTCAGTACTTGATTTCCACGCTGAGATTGTTCTTACCCCGCGACTTCACCACTCTGTCACGTTCGCAGTGCCATGTAATAGCATTTTCGCCACTATGCGCGACGCCACTGATTTATTCCCCCTCCCCTTCTTGTACAGCAATAGTTCAGACGCGTCTGCTCTAGGATAAGATACCTTAACGTCCTTACCGCTAAGAAATCGCGCGCCAACATGACCATCTGACTTCACTCACGACGTCAGGCTGAACTGATGCGAGAACTTGAAGCTGATGTCGTTATTCGTCCTTCTTTTTTTTTTTTTGCACCTTTCCAGGCTTACCGCTTCCCCTGCCACGGTAAGATTAGCTTTTGTAGTATTGTTTAGTTTACTACTATAGGTCAAATTTAATGTTTTAGAGTTTGGAATGCACACTTCGCGTTCGTTTTGTTCGTTGCGTTAGCGTAAGGTCGCTATATTGTTTTACGCTATCCCCGTAGACTGTCACGCCACTAAGCGAATGTCACAAGAGCCCTGCCTCGGGAAGAAGGTCAACAGACGACATACTGGCAGCCGTGGCAGGTGCCTCCCTGTCCTACTGTGTTCGCCTGGTTGTGAACGCGTTGGTTAGAAAAAAAAAAGAAAACTGCGACATTACATGTTTCGTGTATCAGTGAGCAATCAGACCCTTTGTGGCAAGATATCTAACCTTTTCTTTCGATAGACGACGTTTTCGTGAATATACCAGGTGAAGCACCCTGGTCAGGTGACGCTGCCGATTGCCCCTGGCGTGCATATTGCAGCTCCGCGAGGTTTTCTGAAGCCACGTATCATGCGTCGTTTTTTTTTTCTTAGTGCACCCATAACGTTGTGTGTGGGGAGGAGCGTGAGCTTGCGATGTCGTCTTTTATAACTTAACAAAATGAGGGCCTTCGTAATAAATCGGTGGTACACATAATAGCAGATTACCTTACATTCTCGCTCAAAGTGATATTCGAAATGTTAATATCGGTTGCATGGCTTGCTGCAGGAATTCGCTATGCTCATCTGAACTGACGCTCGAGATCACGAACAGCCACTCCTGCACGATCTAGTGATTTGGGTCAATTAGGGTCGCTACTGGAACCAAAACCCTCGATTGAGGCGGAGAAGTTCGACTGTGAAGCGCTGATTTCGATCAGTTGTGCATCCGGATAGCGCAAAATCGCAATCGGATAGCCTTCTCGGGGTAGCAGCAGCCGTAGATTCAGGTGTGGCCGATTGACAGATGTCAGCAGCGCCTGTTTCCCGCTCAAGCAAAACTAATTGCCGGTTGCACAACTTTTAAAAAGCCGTTTCAGGGACCCTTTACGATGCTTCATTGCAGTGATTTGCGTACGTTTCACCACATCACACGACTGTATTGCAGCGCTGTAGAATCGAAAAAGCCGCTTATTATGCAATGTTTGCCTCACGCGCATTCCTCGGTGTAAAGGAGGCTGAGGCAGGCCTCCACCGCCTATATGAACACAAAGCGTCGATTTAAACCGGCAATATATTCTACAGCTGTGAGTGAGTGAGTGAGTGAGTGAGTGAGTGAGGGAGGGAGGGAGGAGGGAGGGAGGGAGGGAGGGAGGGAGGGAGGGGGTGGTTAGGAACACTTATGGCCATGTCCACACACATTCGAGAGCCATAATGAGAGTGTGACTTCTAAAACGATAATTCTCGCTTTCAGTACCTGCCTATCGTTCTCGCCTTTTATATTCCTGCCGTAAACAGGCTACGCAGCTATTCACTAGATGTGCCTAATTTTGTGCAAAGTGGCTGCTATTGTGCGCCAGTCATCGGTATCGCATGTTCACTTGCATCAGACGTATGACCGCAAGCTATCTGGCTGTGGTGTACTTCTGCTAGCTTCCTCACGTGCATGGTCGTTAACATGACATCGCTGAGGGAGAATTCCACGTCTTTTGGGTAAGCACTTAATTTTTCTCCGTGAGCGTGTGTTTGTATGTGCTACACAGTATGTACCTGTAAGCTCGCTTGCCGTTCCATGTGTTGGTCTAAGAGACGCATTCCGCTATCCACGAGACACGTTCAGATGAGTTCAACCACGGGTTTAGAACCACGCCTCTGGGGCTTGAGAAAACAAATTCCATGGATGGAAGACAGAACTGTGAAAATTTCAGCCGAGCTCTGTGGTCATGCGCGGCAGTAGAGCTCACCCTCTTTTCAAAGAGAGGTGGTGAGCCGAAGCGGCTGTCCTCTGAAGACATATCGGGCACGTTCGCGTAGAGAGCGAACACTGGCATGTAGTTGTCAGGCAGGAAGTTTGGTGCACTGCACCCCATCATTCTCTCACTGCAATTCGCCTGCATTTCGAATTTTGATAGCTAAGGCGCACTTCCTGAAGAAACCGACTCGTTCCCGCTCACGCTCGGCCACAGGTACAAAACGCAGCGCCGCCGGCACCGTCCCAACAGGCTCCGCAATATTTGGCTGTAGGCATGCTTAAGGCCTGTATACGCAATGCCTAATGACTGCGAGCATACCGGAATCTTGGAAGAATTCGAACATCATCTTAATCCATAAGAAAGGTGACACAAAGGACTTGAAAAATTGCAGGCCGACTAGCTTACTGTCAGTCGCCTACAAGGTATTTACCAAGGTGATCGCTAACAGAATTTGTGCCACCTTAGATTTCAGTCAACCTAAGGAACAAGCAGGGTTTCGTAAAGGCTACTCAACAGTAGACCATATTCACACTATCAATCAGGTGATAGAGAAATGCGCGGAGTATACTCAACCCCTATATATAGCCTTCATAGACTACAAGAAAGCATTTGACTCGGTCGATACCTCAGCAGTCATGCAGGCATTGCGGAATCAGGGTGTAGACGAGCACTACGTAAGACTACTGCAAGATATCTACAATGGCTCCACAGCCACTACAGTCCTCCATAAGGAGAGCAGAAAAATACCTATCCGGAAGGGCGCAAGACAAGGGGACACAATCTCTCCAATGTTATTCACAGCATGTTTACAAGAAGTATTTAGAACATTGGATTGGGAACAGGTGGGTGTAAGGGTTAATGGGGTAACTCAGTAACGTCAGAATTGCTGATGTAATTGTCTTGCTAAGTAACTCGGGAGATTTATTACAAAGCATGATTACCGACCTAAACAGGCAAAGTAGAACAGTGGGCCTGAAAATTAATGTGCAGAAAACTAAAGTAATGTTCAATAGCCTTGGGCGAGCACAGAGATTTGAGATAGCTGGCAAGGCATTGGAAGTAATCAGTGAATATGTCTACTTAGGCCAGGCAGTGACCCCTGATCCGAACCATGAGGCTGAGGTAATTAGGAGGATTAGAATGGGGTGGAGTGCATTCGGCAAGCATTGTCAGATAATGAATGGTAGTTTACCATTGTCTCCGAAGAGGAAAGTGTATAACAGCTGCATCTTACCGGTACTCACCTACGGGGCAGAAACTTGGCGGCTAACTAAGAGAGTTCAGCTTAAATTGAGGACGACGCAGCGAGGTATGGAACGGAAAATGGTAGGTGTAACCTTAAGGGACAAGAAGAGAGCGGAGTGGGTTGGGGAACAAACACGTGTTAGGGACATATTAATCGAAATTAAGAAGAAATGGGCGTGGGCGGGCCATGTAATGCGAAGACAAGACAACCGTTGGTCATTAAGGGTAACAGAGTGGATTCCTAGAGAAGGCAAGCGTGGCAGGGGGCGGCAGAAAGTTAGGTGGGCAGATGAGATCAGGAAGTTTGCGGGGATAAATTGGGCCCAGTTAGCACAGGACAGGGATAATGGGATCCATGGGACAAGCCTTTGCCCTGCAGTGGCCGTAGACAGGTTGATGATGATGATGATGATGATGATAATGATGATGATGCTTAAGGTTTTCGCCATCTTTTGCCTACCTGCAAGGTAGAAGCATTGTGCTAAGCTATGTTTTTGCATTCATCAAGGAGTTCTTTCGATGTCTTGTTATCTTGTTTGCGAGCTTTCAACACACCCTGTGGAAAGAGGTAGGAGGCACTGAAAAAGGTTGTAGTCGAGATATAACATATAACGGCGAAGAGCTGCGTGCTTGAAATCATAGGAAAGCGTGCGTGAACTGAGCGCAAACAGTGTATTCATATAGTATACCTGTACGAGATCGTTCTGCAACAGCTGCACCATGTTGTCGGCGATGGCAGCCATGAGCAACACGGAGGCCGTGGCGCTCATAAGCAGCGTGCAGATGGCAGCGCCGGCAACGCAGCCGCATAGAAGCGTGCGCACCCGTGTGCCGAACAGCCCCATCAGGTACAGTGCCACGCGACACAGCACCGACGTGGCGTCAACGCTCACCACCATCAGCACAACGGCGAGCTGGTGCAAGAGTTCCGCCTGCGCCCACCGACAAGTCAACATGGTCTTCGTACAGTATGCACATACAGACAAAGGAGAACGTTCACCAATGATGTATACATGTATAGCCCGCTAGCCTTGCTGCCAAAACGAGTGTCAAACTCGAGCCGGCAGAATATATACGAAAAGTGCAGTACCATATAGGTCGATTCGATAACGCGCCCTACCATCTATAAAGATGCAGCTGTGGTGTAGGTGCATTGAATAAACATGAACAGAGTTACCATCGGGCGATGGTTGTGTCATATAGTTAGTTAGTTAGTTAGTTAGTTAGTTAGTTAGTTAGTTAGTTAGTTAGTTAGTTAGTTAGTTAGTTAGTTGACAATGCATGATTGTCGTTATGCAGGAGAACAGCGGCGTTAAGGGTCACTTGATTAGGCCTCTAGACATAAGTTGAGGCCTCTATAGTAAGACGTTATCAATCACGTCGCAACGGTATTGATAAAAAAAGAGCAAGATCAAAATAGCGTTTCCGAATATCAAGTATAATTGATTGATTTCTGGGGTTTTACATCCCAAAAAGAACGATATGATTATCGAGACGCCGTAGTGAAGGGCTCCGGAAATTTCCACCACCTGAGGTTCTTTAACGTGCGCTGACATCGCACAGTACACGGGCCTCAACATATCGCCTCCATCGAAATGCAGCCGCCGCAGCCGGGATTCGATCCCGCGATCTTCGATCAGCAGCCGAGTGCCACAGCCACTAGACCACCGTGGCGGGGCAAAGAGCAAGTATAATTATACAACCACTAGTAACTTATAGGCAAAAAAATAGAACTGAATAGGATGAAGTACATGTACTAAATGAAAGCAGGCGCATAGTGTATAACAGACGTGTAGTAATAGACGTGTACAACAGAGGTGAAAGGCACCAATAGTGAGACATGTCGGCGTCGCGAAGTGACGGCCCTTCTTGTTTATACTGAGCTACTTTGCGAAATCAGTTGCTTTCAACGAAAGCGACGATCAGTACCGTCGCTTGGCTATGGATAGCTTGGCGATCTACATGGCCACGGGACCTCATCAAGAAGGATACACGAGTTTAGAATAGACACACAGTTCTTTCCTTCCTTCATGGACCTCTGTCCATTGCAGGTGTGACTCGGTACTCTTGTGCGAAGAGTCCACGAAGTGGATTGTCCACTTCAATGTGCGTTAATTGAATGATAACAGTGAACGCGCATTGCATTGCGATGAACGCGCGAATAGTAATTACCAAACCTGAGCGTGTATCCAATCAGCGCAATCAACTTAGTGGACTCTTGCTGCATAGCTCCCATGTCGTGTACCAACAGAGACAAGTACAATTTGCTCTTTGTGCATATTCTTTGTCGCGGTTTTCTTCTCTTCATAACAGCTGCGTAGGAGGAACTTGCTACGTCTGCGTAGTGAAGCCAAACGTTTGCTGCATACCTCCCATGTCGTGTACCAACAGAGACAAGTACAATTTGCTCTTTGTGCATATTCTTTGTCGCGGTTTTCTTCTCTTCATAACAGCTGCGTAGGAGGAACTTGCTACGTCTGCGTAGTGAAGCCAAACGTTTGCTGCATACCTCCCATGTCGTGTACCAACAGAGACAAGTACAATTTGCTCTTTGTGCATATTCTTTGTCGCGGTTTTCTTCTCTTCATAACAGCTGCGTAGGAGGAACTTGCTACGTCTGCGTAGTGAAGCCAAACGCAGAGGAGCAGGAAGAAACTTAGGTCCACATGCCCTGTAGCGACTGCGACGCGGTACTATTATCAGGAATTTACATCTCATGCTTGCATGGTTGAATTGTCATTGAAACACTTGCAAAGACACCTATCGCGTATTGGTGCATCGACCGTTCACCTATAGTCGACGGGCACGCTTCGCTACGCTATCAAAGTGATTCGCCAAGTTTTGAATACATCTCAAGGATCGGCCATGTTTGCTCCAAGCTGTTTCCGGCAACGGATGTTTGCTATACACCTCACCCAGGGTCGACTGCGTTTACTGTTACGCTGTGCTAGCGCTGCCTCAGTTTTCACTGCACCATCTCGAGGATCAGACAGGTTTATATATAGTATACCCTTTCTCCGGCATCAATTTCAATCTCACCGTCTCAATGTTTGGCTAAGTTTATACACTACATTATTTCTGGCAGTGGTTCAGTGTATTTTCATGGTACAAGCCACAGAATCGCTCCACTTTGCTATGATGGGACCTTCAAGGTCGGCCCACTTTGCTCGACAAGAAGTCAAACAAGGGACAGACAGAAAACCAGGGGGTTACACGAAGGAAGCTTCGTTTTGATATTTATCTGTGACCGACAAGCGCGATTTCCAAACCACTTGTACAACATGTGCGGCTCATAATACATAGCATTCACATCTCATGCATGAAGTCGATTCACATGTTTAGTAAAGCTGCGCTGGGGGCTAGTATGGTACGACTTCATGGCTTAACGCGCTGCCAAAGATTGATAGAATACGAAGAGACATGCACAACAGGGTGAAGCGTGTTTCACCCTGTTGTGTCTGTCTCTCTGTGTTCTATCAATCTTTGGCAGCGCGTTAAGCCATGAAATCACACGCTTATTTGCGCGGTATATTCTCCGTGGTTTAAAGAACAGGTTATGAGCTGTTCGTACACGCATTTCTTTCTTAATTCTCTAGCCACTTTGCACACGTAGTGCAGCTGAACCACGTGACAAATCCTCTGAGCCATGCCCTGCTCCACAGAGTGCAGTGAATGGAGAATGAGGAAGCATACGCTCGACCTTTAAAGCAATGAAGCGTCTTGTAGTTACGATTCCAACTAAACGCTCACGGGCACGCATGGAAACAGGCGAATGCGTTATCTCATTACCGCGCGATTAAAAAATAGCTTTATAGTTCCTTAATTGTCGCCATGCTGCCGTGCGCCACCTCAGAAAATATAAAGGTGAAGTAAATATACTATTGTTGTGCACCTCTATATGCGCGTCATCGCGGTGGATACGCCTCAATGCGCCGTTTCCCGAGAGGGGCAGACGACGCGGAAAAGAAACTAGCGTGCGTGTGTGTGCGCGTGTGTGTGCGTGTGTGTGTGTGAGCGCTTACATGTGTCTCGAATGAACTCAGAATTCGGCTACGCTCATTTTCTGCGCCAGCCATCGCATTCGTGATGCTCAAATTAATTCCTGGTAATATTCTCGCTGACTTGCTTTTCGACGCATGCAACGTAGTAATGAAGCGGAGGCAATGTATGCGGACAATGTTATGTTCTCACTTAACAGGGCACGTTGGCAGTTCATCTTTTCACAAGAAATATGGGAGCAACTGCAAATAGCGTTTATGTAGGTTTTGGGGTATTCGGCCTAGACGCTGTACCGCTACTTTGCTTTCCGATGCCGTGCTCGCGAATGAATGCCTTTGGAATAAATCCGTTTCGTAGAGATGCATCCCTTTGGAAGGCCTGCCACACACAAACATTAGCTTACTTCAACCTCCGGCTCGTTTGGAAGGTTGCCGATTTACAAGTCATATCTGAAGCAGCTCACCGAACAGACTGGGCGTTCGCACGCGAAACACGACCATATTTACGTCGTTTTATCACTGAAATCCTTCAGAATTTAACATGAGGTGGTCGGCAGCACGCACCCTTTCACCTTCGACCCAAAACACCACGATTTAATGCTGCAATCCAGATACTTCACCACAGCGCTAAGAGAATGTGCCGCCGTGACCTATCGTAGCCATTTCAGCAGCGTTGCCAGGTGAAGCAGCGTTTTCGGGAGTTGCCACCATATAGCGTCACAAAATAGTGCCTATTTCGACAATGAACCCGGCGTCGAGCTGGAGGGAAAGCCCAAAACAACAAGAAAAGCAGCGCGCACGGAGGAGCGCCCAAGGTCACGCCGAGCCTCCAAAAGGGGAGAATTTTGGAGGTTACTTATCGCGGAGAGCGCGCTCGCGGGACAGACTTAAGGAGAGAGAGGAGGCGGAGAGTACACACCGACGCTCCTCGCGCAGTGAGAGAAAGAGGCGCCGCCCCAAGCCAAGAAGGACAGAGAATGGGCGAGAAGGTTCCCAACGTTGTGCGTGCTTGTATCACGTGGGCCGCCCGAAACTGCTAGCACTGCTTCCCAAGGCTATATAAACAGTCGGACACGGGCCGCGAAGGGAGTAGAAGAGCAGCAAGTAGAAGAAGTAGCAAGAAGTCGTGCGTGACGCTGTTCTACGAGCCAGCTGACAAGCCCACCTGCAAGCTTGGAGTTGAGTTTGGTGAATAGGACTCTTTCAAATGCGGAGCATCTCTTAGTCGCACAATGTCGCGCTTCGGAGTCGGCGGCGGCGCCGTCTACACCCCCACTGCGCATGCTCGGCTCGTCTCGTGCCGGCCCACCGGGCGTTCAGCAAGCCGAGCATGCGCAGTGGGGGTGCGGACCTCTCCCCCGTACTCCTCTCCCTCGAACGCGGGCGGTGTGTATATAAGCGGCGGAGCGCGCGTTCGGAATTCAGTCAAGGGCGTCTTTATTTGGCTTTCGCTTGACTTGACGCTTTGCTTTGCTTTGCTTTGCTTGACGCGATACCCCCACCACTCTGCGACGCATTTACTCGAGTTCCCCCCATGGGAAGATGCGGGCGGCATTTTTTTGTGTTTAATTATTTGTTGCAGTGCATGAGCTTGTTCGTGTTTGTTGGCTTTGTGTAACGTTGTAACCCATCTGTGTTTGAGTTTGAAAGACCTGTGTTTGTGTACGTTTTCTGTAACTGCCTGTTTGATGAAAATATATTTGTGTTGTTTGATAACCCTTGGCTCTGACTCTGTCTTTGAACCACTGCTGGCGTTTTGCTAGTGTGCTGAAGGGGACCAAAATCTTATTGTCCAAGTTTTCGTGGGATCTTTTTCGGGGAACCGAGACGTTGGTTCTTGGAATTATTTCCGGCGATCGCATCCCGTACCTCACAGCACGGGTTCGGTTACATATAGTTAACCAGCGTCGAGAGTATTCCACGACGAACTACGCACGACTGTAAGGTACCGTAGTCGTCGCCGTCATCTACGACTTATAAACACAAATTACGAAGCACCAGCAGTATGGCGTAAATAACAACAGACTACATGGACCACTCACGGGTATATTGAAGTAGAGCGGATGTTGTGCGACGGGTAGATCCATGAAGAGGACGAAAGGCAGCATGGCGGCCACTTGCGGAGACAAGGCATCTGTCAGGAGTAGCGCGACCAGCAGACACAGGCAGTACGCGCATCGGGACTCCTGCATGGTAGGCAGTCAGCAGAATTGTATAGCGCACACAGTGACAAAATAACATAAGGTCCGCTACTTCCTTTTATTTCTATTTTTAGACGACAGTAATTTCCCTGTTAATCTTACCTAAACATGACGGGCACGACGCCATAAAAATCAAATGTCCACTCGGCACAGGTACGTTGAAATACTAATGTGTTAACTCATAAAGGCAGTTGTATGGTCATCAACATTTTCGTTCCTTATTCGTCGCGCAGAATGCATAGTAGACACATACTATTGGCTTTCTAATGCCGTGTAAAGATCGGCGATAAGCAAGCAGATCACAAAAGTGACAAAATATTTTGCCGATGCTGCTCTGCTCGTGGCGGGGAGAACACAACACAACTCGGTTAAGAAACAAATTAGACGCAATAATGATGACGATGAGGAGGGTGATAACGATTTCTTGCGTGCCCCACTAAAACGCGGCGGCAAGGAATAGTTATCCGGACTGTTAGCTGCGCTCAGATTTTATTGCCCCTATAGGACCTGTAGGGGTTAACTTCTTCTGATTACTACTGCTAGCAGCGGCATCGCCGCTAGCAACCCCCTGTCGTGGGTTCGAGCACTCAACGAGCAGAGAATGAGGTAGTCGCGTTCGCGCGCTAGCTAGTCTCAGCCGTGCATGCCGCGTTACCGCGCGCGTCGGCCCGCGGCCCGACTCGAGACAGGGCAGCGCGAGCCGTCGCACGCGGCGAAGGACGAGAACATTAGGCGCATCTCTCCGTGCATGGTGATTTAATAAACGTTAAAATAATAACAAATAATACAGGGCCGAATCTAAAGATCGAATTACATATAAAGAATAACGATAAACAACACGCGAACACACACGAACACAAAGGACAATAACACTGAACAACACGCGAACACAGAATAACACACAAAAAGAACCATGCAGGGAAGGAGAGCCTAACCCCGGCTAGCGCACCCGCGACCGCGAGCCCTCGGAAAAGGAAAATAGAAGAAGAACATACAGACAGGAGCGTCGGTCGCAGGTCGCCGCCGTGGTCGCTGGGGCTCGCAGAAGCACGCCATCCGACCGATGGCCTGGTCGGCCGGAGGGTCACAAAAGTACGTGCGCACTTCTCCAAGTCCCAGCAAGTTCTCCCGAGCATCTCAAAAACCAGAAACGCCAGAACGCGCAAACATTCTGGGAATTTCTCACTGCCCAATGGCAGCCTATGTTAAAACCACATGGGCGAAGCGGGTGGGCCCCCGCTCCGTCCAGCCGGGAAAGGGGGATGCGGCGACATTCCTACGAAAAACATGGCGTCGCGCGGGACGCGGCCCCACATCCCTCCCTCCTTAAAAGCCCCCCTAAAAAAAAACAGTACCGACAGTGCCAATACGCAATAAAATCCGCGAGCCCCAAACCAAAGCAAAACAAGGAAACAAACGCGACAATACAACCGCGGCAAATCTCTCAAGTGTCCGATGAAGCAGGCGCGCGCCACGGCATCTTCACCCGGATTCCGGACGCCGGCCGCGGCAGGTCTCACGTGCCGTCGACCCTGTCGACTTCCTGGCCGCCCCAAGTGCCGCGACCACGGCTCCGTCCGCAGCCTGGCCGTCGACGCCGCCCCGCTCCGGACACGCAGACCTCGGCCGCCATATCAGCGCGACAGAAAAACAACAAAAGAACAAAAACAGTCGCGCAACCAAAGTACCCCAAAATCAGTTGAAATAACGAACGATAAAACAGCGCAAGGCTACGATCCTCAGGTGGCGAAAACCAAAAACCCAAAAAGAAAGAAACGGTACGTAAACAAAAAGGAACACTTAGCATAAAAACTAGAACAGCGAAGAGAAACTGGAGAAAGCGTAGAAAGAGAAAAAGAGAGACTTCTCTGTCAGGTTATCTCCCCGTCTGAAATCAGTCGGGCAGTAACCAAAGTAAACGTGGTCTTCACTAGTGCGCTGCCGCATGACCTTACACTAGCGGATAATCCTTCCACGAACGCACACTGCCCATCCGTGACACCAAACGAAACGGGAGATCCACAACGTGTTGCGTACGGAATGAACAGACGCGGAAGGGACGGCGACAGCTGAGCATTCACACTGCACCGTGCCAAATCGCAGAGCACAGTAACTTCAACTAAAGCCTTCCGCTCTGACGACTGGCCAGAATTACTAAAGGGGCGCGCAATCGCTCTCCTCTGCTGTCGGGGGGGGTGCCACTGCCGACGCACGTAAACACGGCGCTAACCGCTAAGGTGGCATGATACTGTGGCCAAGCTCGTACAGACCGCGCAGAGTGAACCCCTTTCTCTCCCGGGCCACGGCTACCCAAGCCGCTTCGGGCCCAAAACCCGCGCTCGTCGCAAAACCAGACAACGATACAGCGCGCGCGCCATGTGCAGTACCAACACATTCAGGCGCCTCGCCTCCCGGAGGCGAAAAACAAAACCGCGAAAGAAACTATTTACATTATGTACACATGGGTCACTCTGCCGTCAACTACGTCGCTCTTCGGGCCAAATGAAAAAAAGCAAAAGAACAACAACGAAGAAAAAACCAGATTCGTGAGGAGAGCCCGGTGAAGATGGACCCCCTCTTTCATCCTTTCCCCCCGACCGGCCGGCTGATTAACGCCACAATGGCCTCCTTCTCTCTCGCCGCGGGGACGCTGGAACGCTCTCCCCTTCTGCGTGCGCGAAGATAGACAGGTGCCCAAAGGGCTATTCATGGAAGAAGACTCTGCTTCTACTTCTTTGTTCGCCTCAGCGGCCTTTCCGCCATCTTTGCCTCCCTCAGTGCAAGTCGGCCATGTGCACTGAACAGCGCCGTCAACTTTTAAAGAAAAGAGACTTACGGCGACCCGGGCAAGAAATAGTGCGTCAGCTATTCTTTCACTGGTTCTGAATTTTGCTGAAGAAAGACGCGCACGACGCGAAGTCTAAAGAAAACCGTTGGACTCACCGACTTGAACGTCGCACGGGAGACACGATGGTCAATCTCCCGGCCATGGCATGATGGAAGCCTTGGTAAATCCAACGAGTTTCCGCCACCAAGAACGAACTGCTGCATCTCGGTGGCAACTTGCATCACGCCGTTCCTCGTCCACGCTTCGCCTCACACAACTTCGAAGCGGGTTACCAATCCGTTTGAGAAGTGACGTTTGCCTCTCCTCACACCACGATACATCGACAGAGAAAAAGGAAGGACAGACAAAGAAAGAGATACGCGCGATACACGGCAGAGACGGCCAGCCTCAACCAAAGCGCATTTGACGCTGGGAACCGAACGCAACTTCCCCACTCTGCCGACACCTGCTCGTCGTTCGAGCGACCAAGGGCAAGGCCCCTGGCCCCACGTTGGGCGCCAAAATGTAGGTGTTAACTTCTTCTGATTACTACTGCTAGCAGCGGCATCGCCGCTAGCAACCCCCTGTCGTGGGTTCGAGCACTCAACGAGCAGAGAATGAGGTAGTCGCGTTCGCGCGCTAGCTAGTCTCAGCCGTGCATGCCGCGTTACCGCGCGCGTCGGCCCGCGGCCCGACTCGAGACAGGGCAGCGCGAGCCGTCGCACGCGGCGAAGGACGAGAACATTAGGCGCATCTCTCCGTGCATGGTGATTTAATAAACGTTAAAATAATAACAAATAATACAGGGCCGAATCTAAAGATCGAATTACATATAAAGAATAACGATAAACAACACGCGAACACACACGAACACAAAGGACAATAACACTGAACAACACGCGAACACAGAATAACACACAAAAAGAACCATGCAGGGAAGGAGAGCCTAACCCCGGCTAGCGCACCCGCGACCGCGAGCCCTCGGAAAAGGAAAATAGAAGAAGAACATACAGACAGGAGCGTCGGTCGCAGGTCGCCGCCGTGGTCGCTGGGGCTCGCAGAAGCACGCCATCCGACCGATGGCCTGGTCGGCCGGAGGGTCACAAAAGTACGTGCGCACTTCTCCAAGTCCCAGCAAGTTCTCCCGAGCATCTCAAAAACCAGAAACGCCAGAACGCGCAAACATTCTGGGAATTTCTCACTGCCCAATGGCAGCCTATGTTAAAACCACATGGGCGAAGCGGGTGGGCCCCCGCTCCGTCCAGCCGGGAAAGGGGGATGCGGCGACATTCCTACGAAAAACATGGCGTCGCGCGGGACGCGGCCCCACAGACCTAGCATTTCGGCTGTCTCTTCCTTAATGTTGGCCTGACCATGCACATCTCTTTTGTTTAATTTACCTACGGCTGTAACGATTCCGGTTCTGTCGATCTCTACTCTGCTTTTTTTTTTCTTCCACTAGTCTCCAAACACCTCAAGCACTGACTGATTTTAGTGCTTATACCCACTTTGAAAATCAGAGCCTGGAAAAGACGGATGCTTTGTACGGGTATTGCTGTGCAAATGTTTCCATTGCATTGTGGCCCCATGTAAAGGGAATTTTGCTCCAGCGACATGGTAAGTCTCGTCATGTCGCGAATAACTGCTCAGAAAGATAAGACTGTTCGCAAAGCACCTCGCGTCAGCTGTGCGGTGTCAGCGACGCCCATGGCGTCGGACCTGGGTCTGGCCTGGTCGATGTATACGTTCATTGCACATAAAAGCTGGCCTAGTAAGGAGCCGCCTTAGGGGGGCTAACGTAAGGTTTATCGTCCTAAATGTTGAACGACTTACGTTCGTGCCAATCAGCACAATGGGAAACAGAATGACGGGTGACCACATGCCGAAGAAGGTGACGCTGTCCGCATTGTCCTTGGTCGTGTAGGGCGCCGGCGGAGGCAACGGGCGCCTGGAACCGGATGACTGGCGCCCGTCCACCGCGGGGTAAGAGCGGCGCTGAACGGGCGCGCCCTGGCTCATCGCTGAGGCCGCGAAGAGAAGATGTTGCTGCTACTGATGCCGCTTTTCCAACGCCTCACAGAGATGCGGTCAGCATTAAGAGCTGGGCTCCTAGGAACGTAGGCCGCTCTAGCTGTCGCTGCGTGCGCAAGTCCCAGAAGACCGCTCGGCGTGCACGCTCTCGGCGGGGTACTTCTTCTTCACCTCGTGATGATGTTGGCTGCAGAATATCGGCATATTATTATTATTATTATTATGATTATTATTATTATTATTATTATTATTATTATTATTATTATTATTATTATTATTATTATTATTATTATTATTATTATTATTATTATTATACGGAGAAATCGGACACGCATACGGAAGCCGCGAGGTAGGGAATACCTCTATAGGGCCGGTCATAGCAAAATGCTGAACGTAACTCAGCGAAAAATTAAAAAACTGAAGCCAGTTCCACGCCAGTGAAATCTGAGTAAACAGCGGAGTTGGGTGTCAAGTTCACTAACGCTGTCATATAGCACTACCGTTGTCACTATCATGCAGCAGTGGGTTGAGGGCGAGGGTGTGGATAGCGACAGGTCGAGGGCAAGCGCGGGCCGTTTTTTCCTTCTGCGTGACAGCTGAAATCGGGGACGTCGGACATGGCAAACATGGCGGGCCCCTATACACAGCTCCGCTGAGAACTGAAGAGGCAAATCCGTTTCTTGGCCAATTCTCTGGAGTGGTTACGTGCCGCTATTGGAGGTCACCGGCAACAACCGCAGCAACAACAAATCGTTACGAGCCCGATCACCATAGGCGCCAACACCGGGATCTGAGCAGCACAACAAAGGTGCTGCAGAACGATGCCGCGGGGACGTTGGAGCTCATGTTGAAGATGTGGTTGCCGTATACTCCCTGTCCTGCAAGCCCGACCCGATGGTCCATGTATGTACGTTTCTCGACAGTATGCCATTCAGCGAAAGCGGGACCACGGACTCCTGAAGAATTCGGCAATTCTGTATTTTTCCATGTTGCTTTCGAGTGCCTATTTCAGCTATGACATATATAACTAGGACTTTCTTTAACACAATTAACGCGGGCCATTAATTTTTCGTTCGTTGGCACGCGTAGACCCATGAATGAAAAAATAAAAGCTATAAGTTATATCAGCGACAGGATGAAAAATTTTCGCAAACGTTGACGAAGAGAGAAAGACTCTTTATTGAGAAAAAACTGATTTTTCCTGGCGTGTGTATAACCGATGACATGCTATTCTGTTTAGGGACGGGGAAGGGGATTAGAAGAGTTCAGAGGAGAGTGGAAAGAAAAAGTATAAAAAAGGAAATAAAGAAGGAGTAGGATAGTTAAGCCTGACCCGAATATTTACAGGCGAGATTGGCGGTTGAGGATGGTCTTCTCTATATGAAAGGGCCAGTCTTTAAAGCTTTCCGTGCAGGCCAATTTCTGAGATGCATTTGAACAATAAATCCTAAACTCTTCGCTGTTTTGAAGCGCCGGGCAAGTGTCCTAATATGTTTCGTAAAGCATTAATTTATCTTGGAATATCGCGTACATCTGTCGCTCAAAAAATTCTCTCGTCGCGGTATACGGGGCATTCCAGTAATACGTGCTCCACTGTCTCTATGCTGCCACAGTTACACAATAGTGGTCAGTGATGCACCCTATGCGGCATAGATAACTGTTCGTTGTATGCCACGTTCAGTCGAAGACGATGGTACAAAGTCTCTGAGTGTCGAGGAAGTGTTCGTGGAAATCTAGATCTCCCTTGTGGATCAATATAGCACAGAAAGTTCTCTTGATGAAATACCCCTCATCATTCTCGTGTCTCGACTAAGATATCTTACTAAAATCAAGTGAATATGACTTCAATTGCATACCCTGATTTTTCGACTTGTAAAGCTAACGAAAGGGACCAACAGTCAAACATCACCACACAGCACATGACATGAGATTTTAGCTAAAAGGAAATGAGCTTGAACTATAGTGATAGAAAGGATCATTAAGTAGTAATTATAATATATGGCATGGAAAGTCTCCAATATCGTTAAGTCGCAGAAACTACCGGCCAAGCCACGGTGCTCTACACTTCCAGATTAGTGCGGTAGTCCGCTGGTATTCTCGCGAAACATGTATTACTCCACTTTTGTCGGTGGCGTTGAGCTTGACCACAATACTATCATCATCATGAAAGCAGCGCACGCGCACCTCTTCCTTCTCTTGCGCTTCGAGTATTCAAGCTCAAGGCGCGCACCCGTAACACGTGCACATTCTTCAATGCACGCTCGGCAGACGAAGATGTGAACACATCTTCGCCATGTATGTTTTTGTTTAACTGTGAAGTGCGTTAATATTTTTCTATTCTCTCCTCCTGGCAAATAATTGAATTACAGTTCGCGTAACGAGGGCTTACCAGGCACGTCGACAGAATTGTGGTGTCTGTGCACGTTAGTGTACGGACGTCTTGTTCTGTGGAAAAGAAACGCAGTACAACGCGCTGCACTGATGCGCACATTATAAGCGTCGTTTGTCAGAGTATTCCTACGGGGTAGAAGAAAATGGACAAGAGCTAGCATGGTGAGTGACAGGCACACATAGCTCGGGAGTCTGGGAGAACTCTCACTCACACTCACTCACCCCAATTTTTTCCAAGACCCGCACTGATTTGCACTCGCACTCACCCCCACTCACACTCACTGGCGCACGCTCGCACTCGCACTCACTTCCACTCACACTCATTCGCACTCACCTCCACTCACACTCACTCCCACTCACACTCACTCACTTCCACTTACACTCACTGGCACTCACTTCCACTCACACTCACTGGAACTCACTCGTCCTCACCTCCACTCACACTCACTCGCACTCATCTCCACTCGCGCACTCACTTCCACTCACACTCACCTCCACTCACACTCACTCGCACTCACTTCCACTCACACTCACTGGCACTCACTCTCACTGGCACTCGCTCACACTCACTCGCACTCACTTCCACTCACGCTCATTGGCACTCACTCGCACCCACTTCCACTCGCACTCACCACCACTCGCACTCACCTCCACCCGCACTCACTTCCACTCACACTCACTGGCACTCATTCGCACTCACACTCACTTCCACTCACACTCAGTGGCACTCACTTGCACTCGCACTCACTTCCACTCACACTCACTGGAACTCACTCGTCCTCACCTCCACTCACACTCACTCGCACTCATCTCCACTCGCGCACTCACTTCCACTCACACTCACCTCCACTCACACTCACTCGCACTCACTTCCACTCACACTCACTGGCACTCACTCTCACTGGCACTCACTCGCACTCACTGGCACTCACTTCCAGTTACACTCACTGGCACTCATTCGCACTCGCACTCACCTCCCCTCGCACTCACTTCCACTCACTCTCACTTCCACTCGCACTCACTTCCACTCACACACACTGGCACTCAATGACACTCACTCACTGGCACTCACTTCCACTCACACTCATTCACTTGCACTGGCACTCACTCGCACTCACCTCCACTGACACTCACTCGCAGTCACTTCCGCTCACACTCTGTGGCACAAACTCACACTCACTCGTCCTCACCTCCACTCACACTCACTCTCATCCACCTCCACTCGCACTCACCACCACTCGCATTCACTTCCACTCACACTCATTGGCACTCACTCATGCTCACCTCCACTGACACTCACTCACTTCCACTCACACTCACTGGAACTCACTCGTGCTCGCCTCCACTCACACTCACTCGCACTCACCTCCACCCGCACTCACTCGCATTTACGTCCACTCACACTCACTGGCACTCATTCGCACTCGCAGTCAATGGCACTCACTTCCACTCACACTCATTCACTTGCACTGGCACTCACTCGCACTCACCTCCACTCACACTCACTCACAGTCACTTCCGCTCACACTCAGTGGCACTCACTTCCACTCACACTCACTCGTCCTCACCTCCACTCACACTCACTCGCATCCACCTCCACTCGCACTCACCACCACTCGCATTCACTTCCACTCACACTCATTGGCACTCACTCGTACTCACCTCCACTCACACTCACTCGCACTCACTTCCACTCACACTCACTGGCACTCACTTGCACTCGCACTCACTTCCACTCACACTCACTGGAACTCACTCGTCCTCACCTCCACTCCCACTCACTTCCACTCACATTCACTGGCACTCCCACTCACACTCACTCGCACTCACCTCCACTCACTCACTTCCGCTCACACTCATTCACTTGCACTGGCACTCACTCGCACTCACCTCCACTCACACTCACTCGCAGTCACTTCCGCTCACACTCTGTGGCACTCACTCGCACTCCCACGTCCTCACCTCCACTCTAACTCACTCGCATCCACCTCCACTCGCACTCACCACCACTCGCATTCACTTCCACTCACACTCATTGGCACTCACTCGTACTCACCTCCACTCACTCG
This sequence comes from Hyalomma asiaticum, assembly GCA_013339685.2. NCBI lineage: Eukaryota > Metazoa > Arthropoda > Arachnida > Ixodida > Ixodidae > Hyalomma > Hyalomma asiaticum. The sequence goes on from CM023481.1 coordinate 89,056,357, forward strand.
CACTCACTTCCACTCACACTCACTTCCACTCGCACTCACTGGAACTCACTCGTCCTCACCTCCACTCACACTCACGTGCACTCACTTCCACTCACACTCACCTCCACTCGCACTCACTCGCACTCACTTCCACTCACACTCACTGGCTCTCATTCGCACTCGCACTCACCTCCCCTCGCATTCAGCTGGCACTCACTTCCACTCGCACTCACTTCCACTCACACACACTGGCACTCACTAGCACTAACCTCACTCGTACTCACTGACACTCACTCACATTCGCACTCACTTCCACTCACACTCACTCGCATTCACTTCCACTCACACCCACTGGCACTCATTCGCACTCGCAGTCACTGGCACTCACTTCCACTCACACTCATTCACTTCCACTGGCACTCACTCGCACTCACCTCCACTCACACTCACGTGCAGTCACTCCCGCTCACACTATGTGGCACTCACTCACACTCGTCCTCACCTCCACTCACACTCACTCGCATCCACCTCCACTCGCACTCACCACCACTGGCATTCACTTCCACTCACACTCATTGGCACTCACTCGTACTCACCCCCACTCACACTCACTGGCACTCCTACTCGCACTCACTTCCACTCACACTCACTGGAACTCACTCGTCCTCACCTCCACTCCCACTCACATTCACTGGCACTCACACTCACTCGCACTCACCTCCACTCACTTCCACTCACACTCATTCACTTGCACTGGACTCATTCGCACGACCTCCACTCCACTCACTCTGCATCCCCACTCACACTCACTGGCACTCCTACTCGCACTCACTTCCACTCACACTCACTGGAACTCACTCGTCCTCACCTCCACTCCCACTCACATTCACTGGCACTCACACTCACTCGCACTCACCTCCACTCACTTCCACTCACACTCATTCACTTGCACTGGCACTCATTCGCACTCACCTCCACTCACACTCACTCGCATCCACCTCCACTCGCACTCACCACCACTCGCATTCACTTCCACTCACACTCATTGGCACTCACTCATACTCACCTCCACTCACACTCACTCGCACTCACTTCCACTCACACTCACTTCCACTCGCACTCACTTCCACTCACTTCCACTCACACTCACTCGCACTCACCTCCACTCGCACTCACTCGCATTCACGTCCACTCACACTCACTGGCACTCATTCGCACTCGCAGTCACTGGCACTCACTTCCACTCACACTCATTCACTTGCACTGGCACTCACTCGCACTCACCTCCACTCACACTCACTCGCAGTCACTTCCGCTCACACTCAGTGGCACTCACTTCCACTCACACTCACTCGCATCCACCTCCACTCGCATTCACTTCCACTCACACTCATTGACACTCACTCGCACTCACCTCCACTCACAATCACTCACTTCCACTCACACTCACTGGAACTCACTCGTCCTCACCTCCACTCACACTCACTGGCACTCACACACACTTCCGTTCACACTCGCACTCACCTCCACTCACACTCACGCTCACAGGCACTCACTCGCACTAACCTCCACTCGTACTCACCGACACTCACTCACATTCGCACTCACTTCCACTCACACTCACTTTCTCTCGCACTCACTTCCACTCACACTCACCTCCACTCACACTCACTCACTTATACTCACACTCATTGGCACTCACTTCCACCCACACTCAGTGTACTCGTACTTGCGCTCACCTCCAACTCCCACTCACATTCACTGGCACTCACACTCACTCGCACTCACCTCCACTCACTTCCACTCACACTCATTCACTTGCACTGGCACTCATTCGCACTCACCTCCAGGGTGTCGGAACGAATGCTTTTCGTTCCGGTTTTCGTTTCGTTCCGCAGAAAAATGTTCCGTTCCGTTTCGTTCCGGAACGAAAAATAAACGTTCCGTAAACAGTTCCTAACGTTATTTTTTTTCAATAATAAGAACGAACAAAATACTTAATATTAAAGTACCTTTTAAAAACAGCAAAAGCTACTGAACTAATACATAAAAATGCGATAATAATTGTAGGGGTTTTACGTCCCAAAGCCACGGGTTGTGACTATGAGGAAGTCGCAAGAAATTTCGAAGCGGGGCACCACCAAACCTTGGTATTCATTTTTCCTCAAGTTTGAATCCCGAATTTTCGTCAAGGGGGGCACACGATTTCAGAAGCAGCAGGTCATTAAGTGTACTCGCCGATAATCGAGACCGCTGCTCTGACAAAACGAAATTGAGTGCCGAATATGCCCTCTCAACGCTGACTTGTGTGGCTGGCACACCAAGGGCCACTTGCGCTAAAATGTACAGCTCCGGTTGCCGCTCTTTGCGCTCTCAAAATTTCAACACATAAGCGACGACAACGGCCTCTCCACGACGGCCTGTGTGAGAGGCACGCGAAACTCCGCTTGAATTTAATACAAACAGCTATGGTTGCCACTTTCTTGGTTTCCTGCATTATTTCAACGCATCTTTCCTTTGAAATACCTGCCCGAGATGCGTGCTGACGTTGAACCCTGAGTTATGCATCATTGCTCACGTTGCATGACATCGGTTGTTCCGGATGGTAAAGTCTTCCCGTGAACCGAAAAACGATAAAAAATATTTCGTTTTTGCTCCGGAACGAAATAATAAATAACGTTCCGGTTACGTTTTCGTTCCGGTCAAAAATATCGTTCTTTTCGTTTTTCGTTTTCGTTTTCTGTTCCGTTCCGACACTCTGCTCACCTCCACTCACACTCACTCGCATCCACCTCCACTCGCACTCACCACCACTCGCATTCACTTCCACTCACACTCATTGGCACTCACTCATACTCCCCTCCACTCACACTCACTCGCACTCACTTCCACTCACACTCACTTCCCTCGCACTCACTTCCACTCACTTCCACTCCACACTCACTCGCACTCACCTCCACTCGCACTCACTCGCATTCACGTCCACTCCACACTCACTGGCACTCATTCGCACTCGCAGTCACTGGCACTCACTTCCACTCACACTCATTCACTTGCACTGGCACTCACTCGCACTCACCTCCACTCACACTCACTCGCAGTCACTTCCGCTCACACTCAGTGGCACTCACCTTCCACTCACACTCACTCGCATCCACCTCCACTCGCATTCACTTCCACTCACACTCATTGACACTCACTCGCACTCACCGTCCACTCACAATCACTCACTTCCACTCACACTCACTGGAACTCACTCGTCCTCACCTCCACTCACACTCACTGGCACTCACACACACGTCCGTTCACACTCGCACTCACCTCCACTCACACTCACGCTCACAGGCACTCACTCGCACTAACTCCACTCGTACTCACCGACACTCACTCACATTCGCACTCACTTCCACTCACACTCACTTTCTCTCGCACTCACTTCCACTCACTCACACTCACTTCCACTCACGCTCATTGGCACTCACTTGACCTCACCTCCACTCGCATGGGCACTCACTCGCACTCACCTCCACTCACACGGGCACTCACTCGCACGCACTTCCACTCACACTCACTGACACTCACTCGCACTCTCATGAGTGCGCCAAGCCTTGCTTGGGAGAGTGGCCAATGCGCCGCGCGATTACACGGGTAGCGTGAAGCTTTTCTTGGGAACTGCCACGCCGCGGCGCTTCTGTGCCGGACCCGTTAGAGCTACTGTATATGCTCCCTACGGGAGCAGAGTTGCGCATAGGTCCGCCGTCTTGCACGTCCATTCCCGTTAAGCGGCAAAGCCGCTCCTCTCGAATGTAGGAGACGGCGCGGTTCAGCAGAGGCGTGCGCTTTCTCGCTCGTTCATTACGCGTCGCTGGCCGAAACTTTCACTTCCAAAAATGAAAAAGAAAGGTGATTCGGACAAACAATCAATTTACCAATTTAGACATAAGTGGTTATAAACTGTTCGATGGCCCTCACTATCGGCAGAAGCGTTTTTTTTTTGTAAATATCAAATGAAAACACTATTCTGGACAAAATGTATAAGCTGAACAAATCTCTCGTTTCACGTCGTACGTGACGCAAGGCTTTAAAATACAAAATAGGTACATTGAAAAACGATGAGCGCAGATAACACAAGTAAAAAAGATTACCTTCACGGAGAATCTTCGCAGATCTATATCCGGTGTAATGGAAACTGGATACGGCTTACAAAATTTTATGCTGCGTAGCAGTCTGTGCTAGATTTATACAAAGTGAATCCTTATGCATATTCAAACGCGCACGTTTTTGTTCTTTGCGATGCGATTTTTGTCACCGGCTAGCCAGCTGTTACCAAGCGGGCGTGAAGTCCTACTTATCCTGAACGCTTACGATTTCACTATCTCAAAAATATTACTAATGAGAGTTATAATTGCTCCATATAAACATATCTTATGCGAGGCGTATGTAGGGATGTGCATTCTAAAACATACTGCTAAGCTGAAATAAATATTGGGTCGCATCGAGCTGCCGACATAACCCGCTGGGCCGATTCCGACGACCGACCACGACCATTTAATCATTTTGCTTCGAGTGGCATTTCTTTTTTTTTTTTTGGCACATGTTTGAGAAAATAGTTTCCAGCAAAATTAAACCACACACCACGCTGCCACAGCCAACGTTATTAGATCGCAGCTGAGCCAAATGAGCTATGCCTGAACGTCGAAACATGGCCTCCGCGATTGGCAGCTGCCGTCGTCGATTGCCGAGGCCACGGTCGAACATCGGACAGCGGTGGCGCGGCGGAGGGTAGCGGCCATGGTGGCGTGGCGGGCGTCAGCGCACGCGCTGCCGTGAAGCTGGCTTTCCCTAAAAAGGACGCATTTTGCGCACGTGAGCGCTCTAGGCGAATGGGGGGCGCGAGCGGCGAGTTCTGTCAGAGACGCAACTCTGTTCCCCAAGGGGAACATATACAGTAACTCTAGGACCCGTTAAAGCCCTTCCAAGGAAAGTAGCGCCAACCACTTCTCTCCTCCTCCTAAATTCTCCGCCTCCCTCTCCCGCCCGGTGCGGTCGCGATGGTGTCGCCGCCTATGTGGGACCTGCCACAGCAGACGACGGCTGACGCGCAATCGGTGGACGTACGCGGAAAAGTTCGTTGGAGCCCTGCGGAGCAGTTCTTGAGTCAGGAATTTCATTCTTCAGTCAGTAAATGTCGTTAATAATGTAGTGTTGCAATCGCGCGAAAAAGAATAAAAAGTACAATTATTTAAGACGTAAAAGGTCCGCTTATACAGGGCTTGTGTTGGTACGGCGCATGCACGCGGTGTAAACAAGCGTGACTTAGCGCGTGATTACGAAGGTTCCAGGTTTCCAGTGCGTGAGCTTATGTGAACGTGCTAATTCGTAGGGCACATGCAGAATACTCTCGCTGGGCTGGAGTGTGAATTCCAGCCGTCTTGGCTGAACAATGTTTATCAAATAGGTCACTTCTTCGCGCTGTTTGGATGTTGAACGAGTGCTGGAACATTCAAAGTGCACATTAGACTCTCCCCAGGTGGCCTCTGTTACCCACAAACATCTACTACGACCTCCCTAAGAGTAATATTACTTCAAAACGTTAAAAAGGTTAAACACAACACACTAAATCAACACTTGCGGAAGTATACATTGACGTTAAACGACTGCATTGGGTGGTAACTTCTGGTCGACCTGAACACATGGCCCTAATAAAGTTGCTTTGAAGTCACAGGCCAGCGCAAGATGCGAGCACTGTCGACGCAAAACAATGCCATAAAACAAAGTGAGCCCATTCTAACAAAACTCAACTTCAGCGTGTTAAAACCACACGCAACATCGTCAGGCCAGCCGCACGCACCTTCTGCGCAGCACTACCTATGAAGCAGAGAGAGAGAGAGAGAGAGTGCATCAGCTGAGAACCACGCACAGCACAGGGTCATGAAACGTACGTTAGGGTCATGAAATGTCGGACTTACTTGACAAAGCCTTGCGCTTTTTGCAACCTCCTTGAAGTCAGTACGCCCGATCCTGTGTGTCGCGGGCGCAGCCGCAAGGAGATGGCGCTGTGTGTACCGCATCACGTGACAAGCGGGACGATCAGGCGGGAAGATGTTCTCTGGCAGGAGTGCGTGCGATCGTGTCTGTTGAGCTAACATGTAGCCGCGTGAGCCCGCGTGCTTTAATCCTTAAGTCATTAAACAGTTGTCGTTATCCGTCTGCTCATTTGTGTGCTCAGTTCTCGACCACGACACTGTGGATTTACACTTTTCTTCTTTGTACGTCGCGTTTGTCGGAATGCAAAAAAAGAAAAACTTAAAAAGCCTTTCCCGTAACATTGTCCACGGCCGCTCGGTTAGCAACGGGCGTTTTTATCGAGCGGCTATGCCTTGTCGCTTGCGACAGGCGAAATGCGCAGCAGCACGGCCATAGAATACAGTTGTCCTCCTTACACGTTCCTCCTAACATTGTAACCCAATAACACACGTACTCAATAAATCCGTTCGCGAGCACACCACCGTCGTCGCGCAGGTCCGAAAATGGCGACCGGAGCGCGGTGGAAAGAAAAAATAGAGAAAAAAAATCACAGCATATCCACGGGGTGAATGATGATGAGTGGGCGAAGCTCCGGAGGGAATCATCGGTAAACCGTGAATCTTTCGCGTAAATCGCCCAGTCGATCATCATGTAAAGGCGTGAGAAACATTGTATTCGTACGCTGGGATCTCGCGTTTAAGGGGGATATGCTGTGCTAGAGCCAGGCCTGCGCGGAACTGCAGGACAGTGACAGCGTAAGCAGGAGGAGCTACTTTCTTAGAGGCCACTTTAAACGCTTGAGGAAACTAGTGCAAGTAGAAGTGGTAGGTATCTCCTGCGCCATAACTTATCATTTTGCCAAGTAGGGAAGTACCCACTACGCCATAATTACCAGTGCCTCCGTAATGGGTTCAAAGCTACAAAGCACGCAGCTCTGTGTTCTTTCAAATGATGCCTCGACCTCGTTATACAATCCATTTTCGCGTCGTGTAGCGGTGTATTACTATTTTTCAACGTAACATTACGTTTGTTAATGCGATTCCGCGGGAGACATTATACCTGTTTAGGTCTTTTAGCGATAATTTTTCAACCACAGGCGTATTTATGCGATGTGGTTCTTCCAGTTCCACTGTACCGTACTCAGTACTATGCTGGAACATGGAGCAAAGTGTTAAAGCGCGTTAAAGGCATGCCTGTGCGTCCGGGGGTTAAAACATTCTTCTTCAAGCTTCATGCCGGTGTCTTGCCAGTTAAGACGTGGATGTCTGACAAAGGCTTATTCGTTCCGTGGGGTGATCACTGCTTTTTGTGTCGGAAGCCCGAAACATTTGAGCATGTTTTTCTTGATTGTTGGGACGCGGTGTTCTTCTGGGATGTCCTTCAAAGGACATTAAAGAAAGACTTCCCGCTGGACGCACAGGGAATAAGGTACCTCGCCATTGATAATGAGGATGGATTTCCGTATGACATTGTCATGCTTTTGGCTCTGCATAGTATTTGGAGGTCACGCATGGCTATACGTCATGCTGAAGTTGATGCTCGACGAGCTATAGAATACTTTCGAGAGTCCTTAACTTTGTTTCTGGAACTGCAAAAATTGCAAATAGATATGCCCGATTGGGTACCGCGCATGGAATCACTATTGTACATGAAACAATTGTAGAAAATTTGTTATGTTGAAAATTGTTGAAGCACTGCAATAAAGAAAAAAAAAGTAGCTCAGTGGTAGAACGCTCGACTGCCACGCCGAGAGCCTGGGTTCGAATCCAGGCAGAGGACACAACTTTCGGAATTTCTTTTTCATAAAAGTAGACGTGGCTACGTACATCACCAACAACGAACACCATGGGATGTACAGACCCACGCCCTAAGGAGCTTCGCCCCTAAAAAATACGAAGGAGTGCTCGTCTTCTTCCACGTGACACGAATAGGCCAATGGGTGAGCGGAGGAGGTCAGGGCGCAGCAGGTGGCGGGGAGCAAACGCCGGGAGAGCGCGGTGTAGGAAAGGACAATAAATGGCGATACTGTCAAAAAAATAGAGGGGCTTTAAGACCCGTGTGCTTTCTCTGCTGTGGAAGAGGTCGTGTGTGGAAGCTGCGCGAAAGCGGCGGTGGGGAGGGGGGGGGGCGATCGGAGTTCGGCCGTTCGCTCGAGAACGCTTTCCGAACGCTGACGTCACAAAGCGGGTGGTCCGCGATAGCTTTGAGCAATGCTTTGAGAACGGGAGGAGCGCGGCCGGCGCGGCCAATGGGGAAGCGGCGCGCTCCTCGGATGATGACGTACTCCGTTTGTCGTCTGCTTCTGAAAGTCAAAATGTTTCTCCCGAGAAATTAAGAATGCTGCTCCTTTTAAAAACTGTACTTTCTTCACAGACGTAAACACGCTCTTAAGCATCAATATCTTTCTCTGCAGGTTCGCTAAGCGGTGTCGCGGGCGCGAAAAACAAGAAGCGTGCGCGTAAGTGGCGTCATATCTAAATTTCGTCTCGTCGTCTGCTGCTGCCATATCCTCGCACAAAAACGTACATCTCGCCCGCGGGTGCTCAGAGGCAGAGGGAGCTCCTTCTCGCATTTTTGGAGGTGCACCCCGACTGTGAAAGCCCGACAAACTCTTCACTACCGACAGCGCGCTGGAAACTTCCAGTAGCAAAGAACCTCAACATGCACAGCTCTTTCCTCTCCGTCGAAATTCCATGGGCTCTTTGGCACCCGATTTCCGATCTCCTGACCACTCCCTCGAGAGGAGCGTGGCACACCGTTCTCCGCGACTCAAGCCTGAAGAAACAACTCCAGGCTATCAGACGAGCAGAGGAGGTGGAGGCGAGGATTTTCTCCCCCTAAAATAAAGTTGTTCTCTCTCTCTCGGGATCAAGTTCGGCGCACAGCCAACGTACTGTTCCCTTCGACAGGCGAAAGTGACGCCGGAATTCACTTTCTGTCAATTGCCCAAATGCATCGCGAACCTCCAGCCGCTCCGCTTCCTCTTTCAGCGACGATAATGCGAGGAACGCAGCACCCAAGGGAACCGCCATTTTTTGCTATGACGCACCATTTCGCAGCCGCCGTTTCAATCCAAGCGGAGCCGCTGCCGTGCGCGCTTGCGAACGGCCGTTCGCAAAGCGTTCGTAAACCGTTCGCTGAGCGAACGGCCTCGGGCATCGTTCTCCTCATAGCAGACGACAAGCTCGGTTTGAAAATGATCGACAGGGAATTGACGTCAATTTGACGACACGAAAGTGTCGGGGCCTCGGAAGGCTCGACGTTCCACAAGTCGCTAGGTGGCGAAAAAAAAAACCAACCGCGGCGCGTTCCATCAAATTGCGCGTAGAGTGGAACTACTAACCTAGCCCCATATTTTAGTTTGCAATTTTCCTGCTAGGGGCTGTCAATAAGGCCAAAAGGCGTCCACCCAGGGATGTCCACCCGGATGTAGCTGTGGACACTACCCTACAGGAGGCCATGAGTTTCAGGGGTAGCACGAAGAAGCTGAACATGTCGGCGATAGAGATAAGTAAAAGGCGCTTATAGAATTGGTTGCGCAAAGGTATGGAGCAAACAGAAGCGCAAGGTAGTTAGGGTAAGATTGTTACATCACAGCGGAACGATAATACATAAAATAGGTAGGCGAGGAGAAAAATTAGCTGTGAAAATATGTGCGATTTGGGCAAAGAAATGTTTGTAGAGGAAAAAGGAAATAAAGCTAGAGCTTGGTGGCCCGGCTACCACCCCGTTATAAAGGGGACGCTCCTAATATCCATCCATCCAGGCGTACGCGCCAGAAACAAAGCGGCCATATTACATCTAAACAGAGATGATGATAGTACATGCAGCACCATCTCTTGACGGTTGACCTTATATTTTAGTTTAGGACGCCACCGCTACCCTTATTTTTCGTTGCACTGTCAAAGGTACAATTTCTCTTCTCTAATTTGGTTATAGGTAGGTGTTCCGTGGGCACGCCCCGCGGATGACGACACCGGAGCGGCGCTGGCCAGTCGCGTGCGGCGATTCGAACGCTTTCGCAAAAATACCATCTCCGATCGCCCCCCTGCTACGCACTTGGTATTTCGGCTGCTATTAGCCAACATTGCGTAAATTTAGCTCCTATAAAATATTACGTACGTCAACTCACCGAACAGAGAACGCGTTTGTGCTGTAAATACTGCGATTTTGTATATTTCCTTCTGTGCTTGAAGATTTGTCGCCGCAATCGTCCACACTTACGTGGCTGTTTCAGGCGCGCATTCCGGTTGCACTTCATCGTGAGCGGAGGTATTTTGATTTAGCTAAGTGTGGCATGACGAACGTAAACTTGCTGCAAAATAGAATAAGCACGAGAAGGCGTACATAACCAAGAGAACGAAGCAGATATAAACGGCTTGCTCATGCTAACGCTTTGCTCCCTTCATTTGCTTTCTTTTATTTCATGTGTTCGATTTGCTTCACAAGACTGCCTCCCGCGCTGGGCTGTTTCCTTGTCAATATGAAAGTAAATTTATTCCGTACGCTCGCCGCATCTTACGTAGGAGATATACTCACTGACCAATTAATACGTAGTTGCAATTACATAATGAAAAGAGACAACTTAGTACAAGGACGCAAGCTTTCCACGTTTTACTGCCGTTCAGTAAAAGTAACGCCATGCTTTGAAGCAGTTTTTCCTTCCTCCGTGCTTTTGAGAAAGCCGCTACTGCGAGGTCTCCCGTCCTTCTGCACGCCGACGCTCTTTCTGGATCCGACGCAAAGGCTACCCGAAGGCGCTTTCTTCGAGACGTTAACTACGGCTCGCACCTGATTATCCTGGACGTAGCGCGTCATTTCAACCACTCTTTCGTTCACCTGGGCTACGACATTGCGCATGCTCTGCCAACGTTCTTCTAACGACGGAGGGTGGAAGCTGCTGTCTTCTTCGCCTTGACAGCATGTGTCGCCGCTGCCGTTCTGGCTACGATCTTCTTTCTGTTCCGTTTTGCCCTCTGAAAACTCACGGCTCTGTGTGTCACCACCAGATGGCGTATCGCAGAAAATACCCGAAGGCGCTTTCTTCGAGACGTTAACTGCGGCTCGCACCTGATTATCCTGGATGTCGCGAATCATTTCATCCAGTGTTTCGTTCACCTGGGCCACGAGTTCGCGCATGCTCTGCCAACGTTCTTCTAATGGCGGAAGGTGGAAACTGCCGTCTTCTTCGCCTTGACTGCTTGTGTCGCCGCTGCTGTTCTGGCTACGTTCTTCTTTCTGTCCTGTTTTGCCCTCTAAAAACTCACGGCTCTGTGCGTCACCTGCAGATGGCGTATCGCACAGGATACCCGAAGGCGCTTTCTTCGAGACGTTAACTGCGGCTCGTACCTGATTATCCTTTTCGTTGAAGCAGTTCACCAAGCGGCAGACTAAGCCGCTCTGGCGGACACCGCTCGTGGCTTTGTTATACGTCGTCACAGTTTCTGCCTGCTTCCCTTTGGCGGTGACACCATGTACGGAGCATGGGCCACGCGAGCTGGCGAGGACTTGCACATCCGCGCGCTCCCGGCAGCTGCTCGAAGCCAGGGGCTTTGTGAGCGTTGGGAAGCGCTTCGCGGATTCGCCGGACGGCCGTAGTGGAGTTGAGGTCCGGTGGACATCGTAATGGCTTCGCGGCCGGGAAGGATGGCTGTTGTCTCGTGTGTTCAGGCCAGTAGTCCCCTCTGGCGATGGAGTCTTGGGGGCCACGGCCAGCAACTTCTTCACCTCGCTCAAGCGCCGCCCGTGCGCGGCGGCGGGGGCATCCAGCCGGTGGCTGACCGCCGGGCCGCCCGACGCGCCGACGCCCTGGGCGTCCTTTACGGCGCGGTCTCCGAGGAACGACTTCGAGCTACTGGCCATCCCGTCTCCAAATCGCCGTCTGCAGCTGCTTCGTCGCCTCGCGCCCCGTGCTACGCGTGGAACGCGGGATCACGAGCCGCCCATGCGCGCGCCAAAACCTTCTCTTCTTTACATATGGCGTGTCTATACCTTCCGTGACCTAAAGGACTGTCTACCGTCCTTCATCGCTCTCCCGTTTTTTGGCTCAGTAGAAAGAGTACCTTTCGAAGTGTCCCTGGGTGCAGTAGCTTCTCCAGAAACTGAGTAGAAATTATTAAAACAGAATTTCGTTCATCTACGAAGCCGCTCCTTTCCTACGTGTACCGACGCTGGCAACTATGGTCATAGTGACTTGAAAGAAAGGAAAAGGCGCTAATTTCTGCAGCCCTTAAGGGAGCACGGCTAAGCGCCTACTGCACACGATGCGTCGTCGTCTCCCTGGCAACCCTTTCCGGCGCGGGAGGCTTCTCATTGTTCTCAACAGGAATTGGTTCCAAGGACGACATTCCAGAGGTGACGAGGAGGAGAGGTGAGGGAAAGTCGGAGCAATGGGGTACGCCCAAGGAGGTTATAGACCTATTCCATGTTGGTAAACAGCGGTAGGCACCGGCGATATAACCAGGGCTTGTGTCGACGTCGCGGCGCGGACGCCCCGCCCACCGCTTGCCGCAGCCCTGCACGGTCGCGCCACCGCCGCCGTCGAAGCGTGTGCGAAAGCTGCCTCCGAGCACGGGGCGTCGGAGCGCCGACGGTGCGTTTACAACAGTTTGCGAGGGGCAGTCGCGTGAGATGAAGTTGCGTTAGCTCTGTAGGAAGCATTCAATGAATGTAGAAAAGAATGTGCCGACGCCCAGCTATGACGAGATGTGAGAAACTGACTGAAAGGATAAGCACCTTGCCACATGATGCGAATGATCGCGAGCTATCATGTCGGCATCACTTCATGCGTATGCTTTAATTCGGTAACTAGCGCAAGGATGAACCACTTGAAACAGCGAGACTTGTTTAAATGCGACTTGAAGATGCCTCAGCTAAAATACTGTTTCGGACCTAAAGCCTCTAATCCCTACAGGAAAAATTAATCCTTGCGCAAAAACAAATGTAACGGAATAGGTACTCAAGCATATGCGATATTGATGACGCTATAACCTATGTAAATGCGGCTGTGATAACGCACACACACAAAAAAAGCAATAACGTGCCAAGGACAAGGCTCTCAAATTACCGCCAGCAAGGCGCATAATCGCGGCTTGCAGCTCTGCCTATACGCTCAGTTCCGATCGTGAAGGCGTGAAGTCCTGTAACAACGCGGCAAATTTCAAGCGTGTAGTTCATTCGAGCAGCCTGACAATCGCAAAAAATTTAAAGCGTATCATAACCATTACAGCATTTCCAAAGACACTTCTCGTGTGTATGCTATCGCAGCCGCAAGCAATTTGCAAAAGCGTCGCTGTAATCGGCCTTTCGCTGACGGCTACGTGAATTACGCTCTTATATATTTGTTTCATTTGAGTGAATGAAATTCGTATGACGTATGTATAGCTTCCCCACTTCAATAATACACGGCGACCGCGATTACTTCTACACATCGAGCTAAGCTAACGTCGTGCGCGCTTTGCGGTAAGCGTGATCGCTCTGTGTCCGCACTTTGTTTATGCCAAGAAACTTGGTCTCGAGCATTACACTTGACAAACTTGTGACAATGCTATTTCTCTCAAATGAAACAAGCCGCACTAACGCTAAATAATTACACATATGCTTAGTGGTTGCGAAAATGTTTCGCGCATAACCGATGCGCCAAACAGCAGGCATTACAGGTTCGTCCCTTTCCTTAAGACAGACATAAGCAGGAAAACGATAAAAACCTATCGCACGTGTCTTGTGCGTTGCTGAGCAACCAACCCACGGCGCAGGTCATTGGTGAACACTTTTTTATTCATTTCACGGCGGTGAGCAGCGCCCGCACCAGCGAAAACGCAGCGGCTGGTAGGCGCGCCGGCGGATGCCTACATGCGAAACCAAAACTCCCGACGACAGCGCCACCGCATCTCCGTGACGTAGGCCCGGTGGAATAGGTCTATAGTATTAGTATATAACCTCCCTGGGTGCGCCCCGTATGTGCAGCGCCGCATGCATGACAAGCGCAGTACTACGAGCCTGTGCGCTGACCTTTATGCGCAACTTTGAGAAGCGTTCGCTGGGCTTAGCACTGATCCGCGAGACATTTCCCGAAGCCTCGGACCACGACGAAATGCTGGTATGCGGGAGGCAAACCCGGACCAGCCCATCAGCTTCGCTACCTATCACTAGTCTTGCGCACTAGTGCAAGCTTGGCTAATTTTTTGTTTATCTGAACCACAATTTCACTGTCGCTGTGCTACGGGCTCTGCTCAGGCCTTGAGTTGGTTTTCTTTTTGTTGTCGTCTTCGTGGATCTAAATTGGTGGTATATGTAGTTTCGCTTTCATCCTCTTCGCTTAGCTTAGGATATTTCAGATACCACAGGAATGGAGGTCACCTACTGCTAGACACATGTGTGACGTTTGCTGCGAATAAATTGATTTTGTACAGTCGTAGCAGCAGTTCAACCGGAAAGTATGCGCGCATTTTTATAGGATCATTTATGTGACAGCTAGGTAGAATAAAAGAATAAACTTGGTGGAATAAAATTCCTCTCTATAACAACCTATAAAGTCGACAGATTCGCCGTTGTACCGGAGGTGCTGACAAAAAGAAGAATAAATTAAGAAAGGCGCTATTTTGATACCACCCAACAACATTGTTGCAGAGAAGGGCGCAACGCAGAACGAGACGGATAGGTTCGAGAAAAGAGAAAGTACTATACTCGCGTCAGTATAGAGCTGCTTACGACGCCGAAGCAGGAAGGGGTAAACAGCCAATGCTCACGCATAAATAACTCCCGGAGGAGATCCTGCGTGGAGTTCGCGTGCGCCCCCTAAATCTTCGTAAAGTTGTGCCATGCTTTGAACCATTTTTGCCTTCCTCCATGCTTTCGAGAAAGTCGCTACTGCGAGGTCTCCCCTCCTTTTACACTCCCACACCCTTTCTGGATCCGACGCCACATCGTGGCTACTGTATGCAGGCTCCTGCTGTGCACGTTACATTAGTGCTGTTCACACACTGATGAGGAGTGTTTGTACCTTGTGAAGTGTCTATCTATCTATCTATCTATCTATCTATCTATCTATCTATCTATCTATCTATCTATCTATCTATCTATCTAACGTGCACGTACACACCTTGTAAAGATCAGTGAAGTGATGTAACATCCCGCCTCTGAGACACTTAGCCGTACCAGTCATCGCTGATTGGCCAGCATCACTCCAGTTGTCCTAGCCTTCACGACATTGCGCGGATTCTTGAGATGGCATACATGCCTGACGATATTATACCCTTGCAGACGCTCCGTAGATTGCGCACGCGTTCAAAATGGGGAGTAATAGCTGAGCGACGCCCCGCTTCTTTCAGCGGAACTTACCGCTGCGCCACCTGTTGAACAATGTTGGAGTTATTGTCGATCGAGCAGAGGTTTTTATCTGTCGAATAAATTGAAGTTACCGCGAAAAGTATATCGCAAAAGTAATTTTTCATTAGATCACAGGTGTTATGTGGAAACACATCTTCGTTTTTGGTGCATGACATGACGACATGCCGCCGCCGCTTGTGTTGGGGGCTGCCATCTTGCAAAATGCTCGCGCGCTGGCCCGCTGCATACGCTCCGCTGAAGACACGAAATGAGCGGGCGAGCGGCTCGCTCCGTAAATGCGCTGGCTGTCCCAGCGGGCCGCGCATGCGCAGTTGGCGTCTCCGCTCGTTCGCTGGGCCCGCTGGCCCGCTGAGCCGCTCAGCTATTACTCTCTAATAACAGGCACTTTCAGGAAAGGGGCATCTTGCAAAGCGCGCGCAGTCTTTGCGATTGCTGCTGTGCGCACGCGGCATATACGCTATAAACGCATGCGTATAGAATCGGGAAACTCTCCGTGTGTTAACATGATGTCTGTGCATGTGTCGCACCATAACATGACAATACTCTGGCATGACCAAGCGTGCCTGTATTAAATAAAGGGAACCCATTTCTTCTCGTGTCGAATTCGCTTTATTCGACGAAACTTGTTAACAATGTCTTTTAAATTAGTCGAGTACATTCCAGGCTGCCTCCATCGTCGCTTTGATGGCGTCGAGCATCTTCTCGTTTTCGGCAATTCTCTGCAGGGCAGCGTTGATCTCCGACACGATCTCCCCGGCAACTTGGCTCAGTCATCGAAGCACTTTGTCACAGCCTTTACAAATTCATCCACCGCCTCTCTCATCTTGTATAGGCAGACAAAGAAAAACGGTTAAGTGCAACGATAATACGTGTTACGTAAACAGACGCGTATGCGCAAAAGCAGTAATTTACTTTAAGTCGTTACTGTTCGTGGACAGTTGATAGTAGTATTACAAATTGAGTAGGAATTATATAACAGCGAATCGTGTAATTTGAGTGAATGAAGATAACCGTAACGCGATCCAGACCTCGGCACCCGCTATTTCTTGCATTGCGGTCGATATGCGCTGCACGTACCACGTTGCTCTGGTCTTCCAACATGCTCAAAGTTTTTCTGATTTCTTCGCGGATGAGCTCCAAGTTGTCGCTTGGCTCGTTGCCTCCACTGAGCTGTTGATTGGTGTCCTAATTAAAAAAACACGAGCAGAAAAAACATGAGAGGTATGTGCAAATATTAGGCTTCTTGAGACTCGGCTAGCGAAGCCGCATCATGAGCTCCAGTAGCGTGGTAGGAAAACCCTTGACCTACTCCTTGTGGCTGCTCGTCTCGGCGATTCTCACTCGTTTGACTCATTCTGTCAAAGTGGATTGTGATTCGCTTAAGTACTGAATCCAGGTATCGCTGCGAACTGTCGAATAACCAGCGAAATACGGTCGTACGAAGCTGCTGTAGCTGTGCTAATGGCTCTCAAGCGATCGCGAGCTGTCGTCTGCTACCTCATGCGTTGTTATGCCTATAAAATAAATGCCTAGACAAATGTATTTCAAGAAGTTCTGGTAAGTTTATGTTGCGGGCTCCAGCTCCAGAAGTAGCGGAACAAGGCCCCGGAAGTATACGTTTCACAATTCGCTGCAGATGGCGTAAAAATCAACCCTGGCGTGTTCCAGCTTCATGCGCTGGGAGTGGATTTACTAACCTCTCTCTACACTCAAGCTATTTCTAAGGAAGGGCGATCACGTGACTGGGGGCCGCCATTCGCGCTATTGCACTTTTTATGTAGGGGCGCCCTCGTCGGGGCCAAATTTCAGGGCAAAATATTCTTAATGCAAGCTAAAACTGCGTTTTCGCATAGTATTACACAGTGTTGTACACGTTCCTCCATAACAGGAACGAAAACTCGTTCCTCGTTCCTTCACAATTTTGTAACGAGTTCCCGTTACAAGTTCCTTTAATAAAAAAGAAACGCGTTCCAGTTACATTTCGAAAACTGGAACGTCACGTTACATTAACGTTACATTTGATTTCTAAAATTTAAAATTAATCGTGAGGCAAAATAAAGTGAGCATATTAAATCCCGCATCGACCTATGTATATTTCAGGAATTTCAACTTCATCGGCGGCATATTATCTGGAGACAAAGAAATATCCAAGGAAAGGCTCCTAGCCAAATATATTCAAGGAGCACCGAACATACTACGGACAACGCCACTGCAACTTTGGCACTAGTCTTTTACAAGTGCGACACATATGGCACTTTCCACTTCAGTCTTCAGATTTATAGCCAGTATACTGCGAGCAAATATACGTAGTTACTCACATGCACAAACGCATGTAAAAGCGGTGCGTCTGACACTAAATCCTAGTAATAGACCTTTTTGATTTAGGTTAGTATAGAAAGGTTTGTGCCTGACCCATATGGCAATGCGCGAAAATACTGGAAGGGGATTCCCCGCTGTCGTCAGCATTCCCGATCCTAAACGATTTGGCTCAAAATTGGTGGCCCTTGTAGAATTTTAATAAAATTATTGGCAGTTCTGGATATTTTAATTTTGCTTATTTCTGATCACTCTAAAGTGTTCGTGATATACAATACTGTACTTTTGGTGTTAATTATAGCTGCGTTGAATGTATGTCGGTGTGAGGAATTTTAATATTGCTATTCTTTGCGTTTACCGCTGAACTAAATAACGCGTGACTGTTTTGTTCTTTCTTTCGTGGCATTGGGAATAAACATTATTTGCCTCCTAAATTCGTAGGCACACCGATATTAGGGCAAGGGTGAAATGCTGTTGTGGTGCAGAAAATAAATAAGAAAATAAATAGCCCTACATGCATAATTTGACGGGACGCCAACCAAAAATGACGCACGCCACACAAGCATAATTGACAGGACATTAGCAAATGAGGCTGTACACGGGGTGCGGTGCGTTAAAATGTTTGGTTATGCCTGTGTAGCTAACCCTTTGGTCGTGTAATAATGATAGCAATGAAACTATAGTTTTTATTAGAAACAAACTGGGCATCACCGAACATAATTAACCATGTCCGGGTCAGAGCGATGTTAACTTCGCTCAGTATTACAGAGCACACGTTCGCGTTTGAACGTGTGTATATCCTTTCGAAAAGCCTTTCGTTCCTGCTTTTTGCCGAGGGTACAGGGCTATTGACGCTAAATTAAGGCGCGGCCCCTTCAGTTCAACTAAAATACCTCGAAGAGATTGACGCACAGAGTGTTTTACAATGATTGACAACCATGGACGTAACCGCCATCTCAGAACCAATGCGCGGTGAGGCGATATAGTAAAGCACGCGTTGACAGTGTTTTAGTTGGGAGGGAGCCCTGGCGGCGAGATCATAAGGGACCAAAGGAACTTCGCTGTTGCACGCAGTTCCTCCCGAGTTACCGTACACCCATACAGAGCTGTCTGACAGCCGGAAACTATTTGTCCAACGGCCATAGTAAGCGGCCACCGCCAAAGAGTAGAGGGATACCCTGACGTCGTGCAGCCACAGTGAAGGGGAAGCGCCGCCCTCGTCGAATCATCGAAGCCGCAATACAATGGCTTTTTCATGCGTGATTTTCTATGAGGGAGCGATAGTGGCGGCAGGAAAACGGGGATTCCAGGGAGGGCTTGTTGTAGCCCAGCCTATCCGCCTTGCGTACGTGCGATCGTCGTGGAGTGGAACGTGGATAGACGGAACGCCGTTCCCTTTGCCGTTCCTTCGTAAATGTAACGCGTTCCCGTTACAGTTCCACCAATCCTAAAAGGAACGATGGCGTTCCTTCGTTCCTCTCAAAAGGAACTCGTTCCAGGAACGTCGTTCCTTGGAACGACGTTCCGTACAACACTGGTATTACATATAATCAAATAACACTCATTACACAGAGTGCTTTTTGCGAGATATTCTGTCACCTGTCTTTTATTAGCCGGTGTTTGTTTTCGCTGACTCCGTGAACAGTGCATCGACATCAGTATTTTTCAATTCGAAATATGCGGCGGCAGACATGCAATGGTTCACGGCCTTCGGGGTTTCTGGTAACTCGCGCTGTTTTGTCTCGTTCTAAATATTCCGTGAAAGTTAGAAAGTATACTATTTTAATCGCTGCTTCCACCGGCAGAATACGTTACAAAGTGCTTATTTTGGGCAGTATAAACGTTTCTGCGGAGCGTAATCGGCGGCCTGCAGTGGAAGGAAGCCACTGTTGAAATTCCGGCATGGCGAACACACGTTTGAAGCTCGAGCATATATACGCACCGGTGAGTATGAACCCATTGCTTCTGCTTGTTAGCGTTGGTTATGCGTTTCAAACGGCAACGACGGATTATAATTGTAAACATTCCGGGGTGTCATGCTCTGCGACCGAAAAAGCAAGATTTCGCTTAGGCGACGCGGCTTCCCTGAGGTCCGAGTTTTTGAGAGAACAGAAATGCATTCTGGAAATTGATTGCTTGGCAACGGACATTGTATCTACACAAAGGCGGTCACTGCGATAGATGGGGTTACGTGGTATACACTGCGCCTGCGACACATGTTCGTACGTACGAGCTTGCAAGAACCGCATGTCAAAAGCAAGGTTAGAGGTGTTTTACTTGGACGGTGTCCTTTGCACATTATTTAGCAGCAGTCCTCTTTCTTGAATACATTTAGTGTGCAGTGCTCACAGAATGAAATGCAACATGTAAACACTGATCGGTGCCAAATGCGCAGCTACTCGATATAACCATAGCATGTCACTTGGAATGGCAATTCGATGGGTCACAAACTGATGAAGGTAGAATCAAAAGTACGTGCGTTACGTAACCCAAAATTTTGGGTTACGTAACGCACGTACTTTTTGCTTACGTAACGCACGGTTACTGCGCATAATTCGAGTGTACTTTTGGTTTATTGTAACAAGCGAGCATTTTATACAAGTATATGCTTGCAGAAGGGCACGCATTTGGGTTGGTTGGTTCATGATTCCAAGAAGACGAAAACAGCGCAGGACACAGGACAAGGGAGAGCACAGACACGGGCGCTAACAACCATATGTGTTTTACTTATGCACGACGATTGTTGCAATAAACACGTATAGTTGCTAGTCAGCGCCCGTGTCTGTGCTCTCCCTTGTCCTGTGTCCTGCGCCGTTTTCTTGGTATATGCTTGCATTTTTATTTTTTTACAGTCTCCTGGACCTCTCTGCCAAATCCTGTCATCCATATTTCACATGCATGGTCGCATTGCATCACAATGGGCAAGGCACTTGCTACCTTACATGGCTAAAGAAGCTACTTCCAGCACTGCAACAACCTTTATAAGGTATGTTTCCCTGTATGTGCAACAAATGGCAGTTTAATGAACTTCTGTGTTTCATTTTGCAAAATCATGCTTCACACATTATGGTTCTCAGTCACTGATGAATTCATGGCTTGTTTCTTCTCAGGAATGCAATGCAACGACAGGATAACTGCCCTCGAAATTAAACCCTGCAAACACGGTGAAATATTTGGATGTCTACAGCAGTTCATCTTGGACCCCATGCCTCTGATGCTGTCTGTACTTATCGACGGCTCATCAGGCATCTTATGAAGGTGTACTGATGGTCGTTCACAAGTATTAGCTGCCTACTCTTCTGTGTATTATACAGCACACTAATGTTTTAACGTGACCTCTGTATATTAGCTTTATCATGTCATGCTGATAACTGAGACAACACATGTTCCAGCCATGGCGGCTGCATTTTGATGAGATGAAATGCAAGAAGACACATGTACTTGGGCTGTGCATAAGGAGGCCCCTGTGATAAAATTTAATCTGGAGTTTCCCACTACTATGACGTGTTTCATAATCGTACCCTGGTTGTAATAATAAAGCCCCAGAAATTTGCAGGTTCAATGCCGGCTGTGGCGGTCACATTTTTGACAGGTGAAAATGCTAGAGGCCCATGCACTATGCATTTTCAGAGTATGTTAAAAAACCCCAAGTGGTCAATATTTCACGAACCCTCCACTGCAGCGTACTTCAATCATATCATGGTTTTGACACGTGAAAACCACAAGAAAACACCAGAAATTGTTAGTTATAATAGAAATGAAGATGAGGGCAGGTGGGTGGATACGAGTACTTCCAATATTTTTTTTAATTCCTTGTGAGACATTCTACGAAGTGTGATTTCTTCTTGTCATAAATAGCTGCATTCAAATCATAAAGCTCAGAAACAAAATAGGCCGAATCTTTTGAAGGCGGCACTCACCTTTGCATATATGTTCAGCAGGATCTTGTAAAATTATTTACAGCCAAGAAACAAATTGTAAATGAGATGAGCACTACTTGCAGTGAAAGAAGCATGAAGCATGTTAACGTCCTCATAAGCCAACTTGTGTTCGTAGGATGCCCCGTCTTTTTTTATAGAAAAGCAGAATAATTTGTTTAAGCTACCTACTTCTGCTATCAGCAACTAAATTAACATGCCCTCTTTATAGTGCCTGCCTTTATCAATTCGAATGGCTTATGAAGTCAATGTAACAAAGTCGAGAAAATTGAGAAGCTAGTGAAAGCACACATGAATTTGACGTATGCACAATGACATTAAGAAATTGAAAGCTGCAGCTCCTAAAACTGACAAGGAAAAACAGGTATTTGTATTGTGTTCAAGCATAAATATAATGAAAAATGAATTACGCAGTAACAACAAACGCATGGAAAATACCTGACCTTTATAGCTCCATCACTGGCACAAATTTACACGATGCCCGTACTAAAGTGCACAATTTTGTCGACAAAGATTCAGCATCCACGATGGCTTAGGTATGTACATTAACTTAGCAATACCACTTTGCACTTTCCTCGCCATGTCGCCGATTACGCACCGCGCACTTATATCAAGATCGGGACTACCTCGAAAACGCCTGCATAGCTGCTAGGAAACAGTAACGACAGGTTAAAAGGCTTGTCTGAGTGCTATGTGCCAGAATAAAACGGCGCTGAACAATAAAATTCTGTGTATGGAGAAAGTGAATGCATCTGCCTTCAGTTTC
The DNA here is from genome assembly GCA_013339685.2 of Hyalomma asiaticum. Classification (NCBI taxonomy): domain Eukaryota; kingdom Metazoa; phylum Arthropoda; class Arachnida; order Ixodida; family Ixodidae; genus Hyalomma; species Hyalomma asiaticum. The sequence continues at coordinate 89,078,731 of CM023481.1, forward strand.
TCCGTACATATATGCCAGTAGAGAGTATTGCGGAAAATCTTTGCGTTAGCGTTTACGAGTCACGCACGCTAAATTTTTGCGGAGTGCTATTCAATAGCATTCCATAACTCTTTAGTATAGCGCGAGACAGTACGACGCGCCGCAAAACGCAAACCTTCGCTGCGCCATCTAAATGCGAATAGTGAAAGCGTCAAAGCTGCTCTAACCCTGAGGCGTATCGGCCGTTGTTAGTAACTTAAGAACAACGCAAGCGCAAAAAGAATTATTAAAAAGAACATCGTGCAATAATAATTGCATAAGTGTTGCCGTCTGACGAGGCAGAGTTTCGCTTTCATTGTGCATGTGTAATGTGGCCAAACTAGAACCACAGCAAAAATACCGTCTTATCGTCGGTTGTCAATTAGCAAAGCAAGAATACTCGAAGCGAAAACTAGCAACACGATTTATTGTGAATCAGCTAGTCCCACAATGCAGCAAGATGGCCCGATAGATGCGAAATGGGCAGCCGTCAGTTGTAGGGGGCCATTTAGCGTACAGCGTACTAGGCAGGCATGAACATGAGTGTGCAATGTACTTGTCAACTCAAAATGGCCAGGCCTGGTGAGGAGCTTATTGAGAAAAGGGTAAAGATGTTGCATATTGGTTGCTCTCTGGTGTTCTCTACTGACGTATTAGATTATCACGCTGGTGAAGGCACTAGTAGACTTACCTCATGCCACACACATTGTCCAAAATCACCATATCAATTCATCCAGTATTTGCAAGATCTCATGCATGAGCTTAACCCTCTGCTGTGTGCTTCCACCATGGCAACACCTTCGTCTTTTCGTACAGCTATAATATGCGTATTGCTTTACTATGAGCAAAGCCCTGCACATGTGCATGGCAGTATGGTTGTGGCAATATTTAAAGACATTGCTCATTTCTACCCGCAAGATCCACTTCTGCAGCATCTTTTCCAACACACTGTAGTACTAGTCACAGATGACAATGACGAAAAGTGGAGGACAGCTGACGTAACAATGTTTCCTGCTCGCTCCTGACACGAGCAGAGGGAAACAACGTGACTATGGGCCATCTGCTGCTCAGGCACTGGTAATTGACAAGTACAAACTTTTGAAGAGTTATCAAATAAGACTGAATGGCTGGCAAAGACAAATAAAACTCTTACTGATATCCTTGGACAGCAATGGCACACATACTTTAAAATTTTCAAGATACAGTGAAAACATGCAGATCGTACTAATTATGTTATACCCCTGTACACAACTAGAAAACTACAGTGTCAATTTGAGCAAGTGCATTTTAACACATGGTGTGTCACTTTGGAAGGGCATTGCCACATGTGAAAGAAGAAGTCTTGGGTTTCATGGTAACGCTGATGGATGATGAATCAGCAGGTGCAACAGTACATGTTTAGGCAGTTTTGCTAACGTAGTGCTGTATGAAGAGTGGTATGAAGCATAAACGAAGGAAATTAACAGCAGCCACCACCATGAACTTTGGTACTAATGTCATTCAAACCCTGCCCCCTTTCTCTCTTGCAGCGATGGCTTATTTTGAAGGTGCCTCAGCTCTTCTTTCACCACTGCCAATGATAACAGGAGCGTATATTTTCCAGAGTGCTGCTGGTAATAAAGACGATTAACAGCCCCTAGTGTACACTGCCACTTTCTTGAAGCTGTAAAACTGCTGCCCGCTGGCTCTGCCCTTCCATTTTGTCTCTCTAGATAGGAAATCCTGAAATAAAGAGAAGCACAGCACTGCATTTACTATTAATTAACAGAATTTGCTGCCTGATTTACAATGCCCCCAAAACAAGCATGCAGTAGTATGTGTGCTGAAAATGTAATCTTCTGCAACAAGGATTCCAATTTGTCAGGCCACTCTTGCATGTACAAGCATGAACCGTTGGGCTCATTGATACAACATTTGTGGGACAAAGAGCAAAAACTCCACGATGAAAACTACATTTACAAAAGGGGCACATACATGAAAGACTCAACGTGCAACTGAGTTCAATATGCATGTAGCTCTCGTCAAGTTTTTGTTCTTCATCCCACAAATGTCAATTTTGCATGCTTTACTTAACTGTTGCAGGTGTAATGAAGGTAAGCATATCAAGCATGTGGAAATATTGTATGCTTACAGGGATGTTGAGCCTTCTATGAAGCACTGGTAGTGGCAATTTTTGTTGCCCTGCGTACAGCCAAACGTGCTGGTACGACTAACGCCAGCCAAAAGTTTATATGTATACGTTCCGGGAACTTAAAGGGCCCCTAAACCACCCTCGACATTTTTTTGAACATTTCAAGTTAACACGCGCATCAATCAAGTTGAGAATGCCGTCACGATGAACGATGTCAAATGCGGCAGCGCTACGCGCCGCGGCCGCGCCACAAACTCGAAAAACAATCCCGTGCGCCTCTCCGGCCACTTCCGGCATGCCAAAGTTAGCCGCGACGACATTGTGGCTTTTGGTGACGTCAGAAGAGTCCGAGCTCCGCTGATTGGTCGAAGGAGAACGTCGACTTCCGGTTAGTCTGCTAGCAAATGTATGCGCTCCCTGCCTGTTTGTTTTCCTCGTCATGTGTCGTTCGTGTGGTGTTCGCGTGTGAATTCGTAAATACGCTACGCTACGTAAGTGCAAGTGAGGTACAGCCGACTAGAAACTGCAGAAACTGTCAGAACACGAAGGATAGCGCTAACAGAGAGCGTTGGCACACCACCAACAAAACACTTGCGCGAACGCGGGAGCCCGGCGGAGGCGCGTCAACCGGATGCGCGTCATCGGCGATGTGTGTCACGTGACACTCGGAGGAGCACTCGGCGAGGAGGTGGCACCGGCAAGCGGCCGGTGGGGCGCAGGAGAGAGCGAAACAAGCAAGCGCCGCGTTTTAATAATCAAAGGCCTATAGCTGTAACTCGGCTATTTCGGCATCGTTTCGAAAAATTCTTGCGGCTACGTGTTTGTTGCGGACACCGGCACAACAGCAACACCACAACTAAATTTCGACCTCTTGGTGGTTTAGGGCCCCTTTAAGCTGCCAGTAGCATTTCTGTTCTTGTGTACATTAACACATGATGCCTGCCAAACAATAAAGCGAACAGAAAATTAAATCATGGCAGTAAGGTTGAGGCCTTGGGCAGAATTTGCTGCCTCATTTACAATGCCCCCAAATTAGCACAACACGCAGTCGTGTGTGCTATTTCTCTATATATGCTTTATCTTTCTGACCGATTCCCTAAACAAATTGAGTACCTCGGAAAGTAACGTATAAAACGGAACGGCGACATGACAGGAGTTACGAATCGTTTCAACACTAAATAAACGAGCAATGGTCGATGAAAATGCACGCAATCAATGTCGGGAAGAAGGAGATTTTTTTGCAGCAGTGAGCACGTAGAGAGAAGCTATAGAGCGGCGCAACTGCCGCATGGGGAAAGCGAACGGCGCGCAGGCTCGGTCCTCAATGGGTCATCGAATGCACAGTGAACTAAATGGACGTTTCCAGTTGCAACAATCGCAAGTGTACTCAACGCAAGTGCATGGATTGACGCCTTTGTTAACTGTAAATTAGCTTGCTAGCACGCTCCCGACTTTTTCGCGATAGAACGATAGCATAGCTCTTGACACGACATGCGATATGTAACTGCCACACTGGGAATTCTGGATATTACATGCAGCAGAGCACGTAACAGCGCAAAGCTCCAAATAACAGGAATTATTACTTACGTGTCATACGAAGTCGCCCCGCCACGTGGCTATGGTACTCGGCTGCTGATCCGAAGGTCGCGGGATCGAATCCCGGCCGCGGCGGCTGCATTTCGATGGGGGCGAAATGTTGAGGCCCGTGTGCTGAGCGATGTCAGTGCACGTTAAAAAACTCCAGGTGGTCGAAATTTCCGGAGACCTCCACTACGGCGTCTCTCATAATCAGAGATGGTTTTGGGACGTTAAACCCCACAAATCAATCAATCAATCATACGAAGTCGTCCATCTATCAAAGGTGGCCACGGCGAAGTAGGCACGGGTAACCAAAGCTCGCTGCCAAGGCTGTCGAGCGCCGATGAAGCTGCACGACGCACGGTCACCAGTAGACGCAGAGAACTGAGTCTATGACTGACGAGTTAGAATTGTAGAACCATCGGCGCAACAGCTGACACTACATGGCTCGGCCAGAGAACACCTGTTGCTCGGCATGGCCGAAACGTCGACGACATGTATGACTCTGTTCACAGTACCATGCAGTATCTTGCAGCTTGACTTGAACATAACCGCGTAACTTTCACAGGCGTCGAATGGTGCGCGCGCGACTGTCACTTTTCTGATACTCACTGCCCGCTTTCGCTCGTTATCACCCATTCAAGAAGTTTCATTATTTAAAACGTTTCAGCGTTCGCGCTCAGTACGCTTCCCGCGACTTAAAAAAAAAAGGCAACTTTTTTTTTATGCGAATCGATTTGAAAGTTTTACAAATAAAGTAGGCAATTTAAAGGCTTAGGTGGAGTTTCGCTTGCTGCTGCCGGCGGTGCGCTGTCGTCGTCTCGATGGTTAGAATACGGTTAGAATCTATTGTACAGAAATTGGTCGAGGCAAAAATTAAAGGTGAAAGCGAACGCTGGGTTACAGAAATTCATGACAAAAAGAAGGACGCGCCTAGGATATTTTGGAACCACATAAAAGCGCTAGGTAAAAAGTCTGCCACATTGCAACAACATATTGTTGATGAAAGAGGAAATCAATTGGAAGGGTACGAAGCGTTGGGTTACATCCAGAAGGTAACAGCCGATTCGTTTAAAAAGATCGTCCAAGAGATTCCCCCAGTGGATAAAACCATGACGGAGAGCGAAACTAAGGAAGAGCTAGAACTTGAGAATTTCAACTGGAAAAAGGCCGAAGGAAAAATTCCAAAGCGCACTGCTATGGGTTTAGATGGGGTCCCCGTTAGCCTCATTAACGAATTAGGACAGAACACTAAAGAAGCGCTATTGAAAGCCGTAGAAAAATGCTTACAGGAGAGGCAAATACCGGACAGTTGGCGAAAAAGCAGAATGAACTTAATCTATAAAGGCAAGGGGGAAAAGAATAACATTCGCTCGTATAGACCGCTAACCATTACATCGGTACTATACAGGATGGCTATGCAAGCAGTAAAATTAAAAATAGAAGCCTGGGCAGAACGTAACAATATTTTGGGAGAACTTCAGAATGGATTTCGAGTAGACAGGCGTTTAGACGATAACCTATTTGTTCTTACTCAATGTATAGAAATATCTAAAATAGAAAGGAGGCCGTTGTATGTGGCTTTTCTAGACATCACTGGGGCGTATGACAATGTTAATCAGGAAATATTGTGGGAAATTTTGGAAGGAATGGGCATAGGCGACGATTGTGTACAGCTTTTGAGGGAAATATATCGAGAAAATACAGTTTGCATAGAATGGGAAGGAATAAGTAGCAGAGAGAACGTTGATATTAGCAAGGGGCTGAGACAGGGATGTCCTTTGTCGCCGCTGTTATTCATGCTGTACATGGTTAGAATGGAAAAAGCGCTAGGAGATAGCCACATTGGTTTTAATCTGTCACACAAACAGGGCGGCGTGATGATTGAGCAGATGCTTCCGGGTTTATTTTATGCTGATGATATTGTCTTATTCGCAAACAGTCGAGATGATATACAACGGCTGGTGAATATATGCGGGAAGGAAGGCGAGGATCTAGGACTAGGATTTAGTGTAACAAAATGCGGATTGATGGTATTCAATGATCCCAACGACCAGGCGGTATCCATACAGGGCCAAGAAATACCGAGAGTAAGCGAATACAAGTACCTTGGCGTATGGGTAAATGAGGGCGATAGATACATGAAGGTACAGGAAAAAGCCTTGGCAGCAAAGGGAAAGAGGAACGCAGGAATAATGAAGCACAGAGCGTTATGGGGACACAATAGGTACGAGGTGCTTAGGGGTCTGTGGAAAGGGGTAATGGTACCGGGGCTTACATTTGGGAACTCAGTGGTGTGCATGAGGCCAGAGATACAATCGGGAATGGATGTGAATCAAAGAACTGTGGGACGCCTCGCGTTGGGTGCTCACGGGAAAACTACAAACGAGGCTGTAAAGGGCGATATGGGATGGGCGAGTTTTGAGGCAAGGGAAGCGCAGAGCAAAATAAGGTTTGAAGAAAGGCTAAGGAATATGAAAGAGGTTAGGTGGGCAGTGAAGGTGTTCCGCTATTTATATAGAAAGAGCGTTGACACGCAGTGGAGAAAGAGAACTAGGAGGCTCACCAGTAAATATACGGCTCTAAGAGAACTGACAACAAAGAGCGTAAAGGGAAATGTCAGAGAGGCGGAAAGATTTACTGGAGGACAGCGATGGAAAAAAAACCGACTCTGAATAACTACCGAGAGGGCAAAAACGAAATAAAGAGGGAGGCATTTTATGATAATTCAAGAGGAAGCGCTTTATTGTTTGAAGCGAGATCGGGCTGCCTTAGAACGCGTGTTTATAAAGCGAAATTCAGTAAAGAAGAAGAAAAATGCACATGCTGTGAGGAAGATAGGGAAACGACAGAGCATGTTCTGATTGAATGCGGAAATATCCACCCAGGTGTACGTTTGGGCACCACCCTACATGAAGCCTTGGGTTTTAGGGCGAACAACGGGAAGCTGAACATAGCCGCGATTGAAATAAGTAAGAGACGGTTAGAATACTGGTGGCAGAAAACTAGAGAGAACGGACAAAAATAATTATAGGGAAAAATATGGAATTTCTGCCATAAGGGGCAGGGAACTGGGATATGAAATTCCGTTTTTGATATGGCATGATCGATTTGATTGAAGTAAATTTAAAAGGCATGAGGAAAATTAAAAGAGGAAAAAAAAAGTTCTTAAATCTTCTTACGAGCCTGGTGGCGCACATGTCACCGCCCCGTTACAAAGGGGAAGCTCATAGCATCCATCCATCCATCCATCCATGGTGGCGCAACTCGCAACAAGTCCCCCCTCCCCCCGCCCCCCTCCTGGCGCGGGCTTGCTTAAACCGGAAGGACCGTTTTTGTGCCTCGAGCATTGTGATTGTAACTATATATTTCTGCCTATTCTCTTCCAAATAAACGTTTTTCCCCATTTCGCCCCTTTCTTCCGCTGACAGTGTAATGCTCCTTTATTTTTCGAAGGTACCAACAAGTACATGGGCGCCCTTTCGAGGGGTCCAAGGAGTAGCGCTAGCAGACGATGCTCAGCCCGTTCCCGGGCATTGCGCGCATGCATGAAACCGCACGGTGGGCACGCCTGAAGCAGTTCATATTTGTTGAATAAGCTGCTCATGAATCTTCGAGCGACATAGCAACAGAGACAATGAGTTGTGCAAGCCGGGAGAAGCAATTCAACTTTTGATAAACGTGTGTTTTTGAGGCATGCTTTCGAAGCGTTTTCGGAGCGTTCTTGTGTCTAGTTTTCTAGAACGGCGGAACAAGCTTTTCTTTTGAGAGGGGAAGCTGCTTAAAGGAGTACTGACACGAATTTTTTACATCCTCGTATTATTGCTGTAAATGAAAGCACTGGCATGTAGAACCCCAAAATTAGTATCATAGTGCCTCGCGAGGCAATGAATATATTTTTATTACTGCTTCCTTAAAAGCCCACTTTCGGTTTCGATTTCGAGGGGGCGGTTTCCTAGTGACGTATCAACATAGTCGGACGACGTCTGAGTCACGTAGTGACGGAAATTCGTGATAGCGTCGCTGCAACTCTGTCGTCTGTGGTCAATTACACGTGGGGCACGCAAACAACGACGATTTCACGGTCGTCCAGTGATTCTGACTGCGATTTCGGCTATTTTTTATAGACTGTGCTTATACGTCATCGTAGTGTCCATTGCGCTGGGGCTGGCTTGCAGTGCTTGGCGACGAAAACTTTAAAACCAAACTAAAATATTTTGTACGTGTTTCCTGGCTTCCTTGTTTGGAGGACGTTAACAATACATGGCGAGGAAACGAAAAATTCACATTTTGAGCCGCCGCAAAATCGTGTCAGTACTCCTTTAAGCTAACCATACTTTGTCCTGTAACTATCCTGTCACGATATATGACCTTGAGATGACCTTGCCTCGGCCATGATAAGCGTAATGCTAGTGAATGCACCCTTCGGGCCTACTTTGGAGTGATCGATTTTCGCGATCGAACGCCCGCGGAGCGGAGCGCCATGCGAAGGAAACCTGTTCAGTGATTAAAAAAGAAAGATTAGTGCCTTTCAGAATGATGGCCCGGGGTGTAACAACCGCTATGCCCCCATTGGCCCACCTGTTGCTGACGCGTGGTCGATGCTAGCACCAAAGCCCCCTTCAATGTCCTGTCCATGCTAGAGGGCTACATAAACACTTGCGCCATTATGGCGGCGCCCATGCTTGTTGACGTCGCCATGGCAACAGAAAACCAGAGTATTCAAGAAATGAGGTAGAATGCACATTCACAAAATGGAAACAAGTGAAGGACGCATGCCACGTGATTACTACACAACACAGGAGTTCAAAGTGAAGGAATACAGCAGGCAAATAAAGTATCTACACACTTCGAAAACGAAAATTCACAGGATGGCAAAAAGACATGAAAAGTTGCGGAATGAGACTTGGTACATGAAGACTCAAACCACGTAAGAGGTGATAATGGCAGTTATCCTTGCTAGTTTTGTCCACTGTTAAGAGTTATTGCCGTACCACGGCCGCTGGATAAAAACGCACGTGGTGCGGCCTGCGACGTCGCCCGCAACCGGTGTGACGAGCCTAGTTCTCCGCGCCGCCGCAGCGGGGCCACTGCTACGGGACAAGCGCGCGCGGAGGGAGCCGCTGGTTCAGCATGTTTCGCGCAGCGGTGCGCTGAGAGTTTGCATTTTATTCACGCACAACTATTCAGTGCTTTGTCAAAATAAGATCTCTACGCTGCCTGCAAGAACGGTACGGGGCATTGGGCTGCTAATGGACTGCTAATTGGGCTGCTAATGAACCGCGCGATTCCAGTCACACGGGCATACCAAAGCTCCTTTGAGGTAAAGGAGCATTGCGACTTCGAAGGAACATTAGCTCAAGGGAGCTGTATCGGTGCTACATGGTTTCCGTTGAAGCTTTTAGCAAAAGCCACAACGTACGCTTGGCGCTCCTATCGTTCCGAAATGATAAAAATAATACGGCTCCGATGCCGCCATCAATTAGTTGTGCGTGCTTTTTTTTGCTTTTTCTTATCATTTTTTTTTGTTTTTGCACTGCTAACACAAAACCTAAATGTAATGGAAATAATTCGCCAAACACTGATGTAGTGGTAGCAGTGTGCCGCTGTGTACACCGTATTTTGCCGGCTTCGGCAAAATATGCGTGCTTCGATTCCGTTTTTGTTGCTGTTCTTAATTGTTTTTCATTTGCAATGTCTCCAAACATGTGCGACGAGACACTCTGCTTGTGAGGATCAAATATTCGTCGCAGCGCCCAGTTTCCCAGCCAACAATGTCACACATCCTCTGGACATTTATTAGATATATCCACAATAAGATATCTAATGTCTATAGGATATCCACGAAAGTTGTTTTAATGTTAAATAAATATCTAGAGGATGTCCATTTCGAACAGAATGGACATCCACATGATGTCCACAGCTGCTCCACATATATATTGACTGGATGTTAGTGGACATCCACATGATGTCCACACCTGCTCCACATATAGATTGACTGGATGTTAGTGGACATCCACTGAATGTCCTCATGAGTTCAACTTATTATAGTCATACCATGTCAAATGACATTTATGTTTAGGTGCAGGGACCCAAGCTGCCAGCAGCAGCAAGTTCAACACTCAATATCACTGCCTTTATGAAAGAGTCAAATTTATTCAAAGAATGACGGGGCAGAAGCACGTGTCTCTCAATCTTCATCTGTTCTTTTTTTTTCGATGTCTGCAGCAGGCGTTGCAAAGACACTTCTCGGGTGCACTGTTATCAGATTTCGTGCACTTTACCACCTGTAAGAGATATTTACGTGCAGTCAGTCCAAAAGCACGCAACTTATTAAACTCGATTGTACCAGAATCAAGTTTCATACAATGGGACATCGCATAGCACATCGGGGCTGACATGAAAAATATCAGTTACCTTACACACTACCATACCTTGACCAGATTCTATGATGTCGAGTCAACGGCGTTCTTTTTCCTGGTATTTTGTCTCACACAACACGTTGACAACCGCCAACAGCTTTTCAAGCAACATTTCATGCAAATCACACTCAAGCCATCAACATTCACATGCTGACAAGCGAGCTTCTCGGAATAAACACAGACGCGCACACGCACGCTGAAAACTGGTCCTGACAGAAATGAACAAAAAAAAAGTAGTTACCGCCAAGTAGTAGAGTCGTCCGAGGATTACCACGACACGTAGTACAGGAAGAAGCGGCCGCTAACGTGCAGCTAGCAGTTGTAAGTAATAACGGCTCACGTGCAAACCTGTACCAGAATACAGGTAAAAACAAGACTTGTGCACCAATTCTTCTTTTAAATACTGCTGATTCACTTCACAAACACGCACACCACTTTGACACAACTTCGTTCAACACTGCTACGGCCGCCATGACGCATGCGTCACGTTTACGAATCTGTGGGGCCGCGGCTGTTCTTATTAAAAATTTTCCTGCATCTGTAATTCTTCTATTTACTCTTAATAAATTTTACGCCTTTTTTGAGAGAAACTAACAGTTTCATTGGTTTAGTAAGTTACTCTGCGCATAAAATGATGCATAAGAATGTATGTACGTGACTAACGCTGACGCAACAGCGCTCTTGGTAAACAACAAACATGGCCGCTGCTAAAATGGTGGCTTCGGAAGCTCTTGTCACTATTTCGGTGCTATCTACTCTTGTGTTTTAAAAGCAAGTTCTTCGTATGCTTCATCATGATAAATGCCTGTTTGTTCGACGTCGATAACGTTGCAAGGGTGCCGATGCATTGCAACAGGTGCGCGCACAGTATGGGAAAAAGCGCGGAGGACCCCGCATACGATCTGCCAAAAGTTGAATGAAAGTGCTGACAGAACAACGCTACCTACATGTGTTTGAAATATTAAACCGTGCAGCGCAGCACATCGGTTGATCAGAGCATCAGAACTGAGAGCGAAGCGACAAAGGTGTACATGTTTCCGAAAAAACAAAACAAAAAAGAAACATTGCGTGTCATATTTGTTTTGTTTTTTCTTTGCAGTTCTTGAGATGCGCTATCAGCGTCGTTTCCTCACCCCAGTCAATCTACTGCTCGCGAGTAAGCAAGATTCCGAACGCTGAATTGGATTCTGTTTCCAGTAGGGAATTCACATTTCCAGTTGTTTCCAGCAACATCAGCAATTCCAGCTAAACTGTCTATAAGCAACCACTTACTTCCAAGTGTTTGCAGTTAGAAAAATAGCAGCTTAAATTTTCAGCTGTCAACGGATATTAATTTCGACTGGCAACGCAGCTGGAACGTGCTTTTTTCATCTGGAAGTTCAGCAATCGTCATCTATATATAGGTTCTGCTATTAGTAAAATGTTAGTAAAACAACATCCACAAATATTTTATAAATATCCACCGCATGATATTCTGCTGTATAGTAAAATATGTTAGTAAGACAACATCCACAAATATTTTATGAATATCCACTATATGATATCTAAATACTGTAGGGTACTCAATATCCACTGAATATTCACAAACAACATTGGACATTTAAACCATTTGTGGACATCCTCTGAATATTGATGGTTGGCTGGGTTAGCGCCATGTGTGGAATCTTCTGAAGGAAAAAATGCTCTCTGGTATCACCTTACGCCGAAAACAACGTTCATTTGCTTAGCTGGCGTTTGCCCAACAGCTAGAAACGCACGGGCACACGACATACGTTCTCGAATTTGCAGTAGAATAACATGTCGCTGTTGGTGCGAAAAAGATATGCCGAAGACACCCCGGCCTGCAGCAGACATTTTGACACTCAGGCCCCGCTGGCCACACTACCTCAGCAGCTGACCACAACGTCACCGCTACAGTGCACCTGCCCTCAAGCTGTGCGATTTTCGGGCGACAACAAACTGTGTCTATCGGCAGAGATTTTATGGTTTATAACTTGTAAGTTTCCGTGAAAAGTGCCTTTTATTAAATAAAAGCAGGTTGGATTGGCTCCAAGGTAAGACATGTTTTTCTGCCGTCTGCCGCCTGCGAACGAGAGTAGTCCTTTAGAGCCTCAAAGGACAAACGCGGACTCCCTCAGCTCGAAGCTCCTTTCAACTAATCTTCAAATTGCAGCGCGACCACGACGAAGACAGTAGACACATGAATCACACAGACGAGAGCTCGTACAAAGCTCGTCTGTGTGATTCATGTGTCTCCTGTCTTCGTCTTGGTCGCGCTGCAATTTGAAGAGTATGAACCAACTAGCCCAAGTCAAAATTCTGCTGTTTCAACTAATGCTCCCTCCGTGCGCCCGTGTGACAGCGCGCCCGCTCCTTTCAAGTAAAGAAGCTTTAGCTCAAAGGACCTTGAAAGTGCCCGTGTGCCTTGAAAGTGCCCGTGCTTATCGCTTGCTTGAATACTTGCTTCGCTTGATGCGCTTGTTTGGTCTTGAAAGAAAAACCTGTTATTATTATTATTATTATTATTATTATTATTATTATTATTATTATTATTATTATTATTATTATTATTATTATTCAAAATTCCTTACAGGCCCATTGAAGGGCATTGAGTAGGGGGGCATCGTATATACAAAACAGAAAAATACACAAAAATTAAACAAATAAAAATAAGGGGAAAAATATAAAAGAAAGAAACAAGACAAATATTACAAGCAGTAGAACGTTATACAATCATAAAGCGCAACGAAATTAGGTTATCACGGAACGTTTCACGGTTAGCAATGGGTACAATGTGAGAGACCGTTCCAGTGTGCAGCGGCTCTACGTAGTGGTGATGAGTTAAATGCCTGTGTGCGACCATGAACTCGCATGAAACTACGCGCGTTGTGAACGCGTCGGGATGTGCGCAAAGGAGTATATGAAGCGGCAAACTGTGAAATTTGTTGCTATAAATCTACTTGTGAAATAAACACAATAGAGCAATGGCGCGACGTTCTTCTATAGTGGCTGAAATGCAAGATCTTCGTCTTATTAGACGTTCTTACAAATGCGTGCATACGACTTACTGAATTGGCCAAATAATGTTCTTATATAGTGTTTTAGTTCCAGCTTTTTATAAATGAGGCAGACATCTACGACTAAATGAACATTCAGCCGCTTTGTAGACGCGTGTTTGCATTTCTATGTAAGGACGGAACTAGTTCGGATTGGCTGATTAAAAAAAAAAGGTCGACGAAGGCGGTGTCAGGCTCATTTGTTTATTTAGAAGTTACAACATGTATACATCCACGGAAAGGCGACTCGTTGCATCAAAGTCGCAGCACCTTCCGTAACAGAGGCTTGTAAGCGAGTTTGAACCGCTCAGCAGTTGCGTTCAGGTCTCCAACCCTGTCTGCCGCAAAAGTTTGCTCAGAAACACCTCTCAGGTCTCCTCGGCTTTGTTCACCCCTGTCACACGTCAGCTCGCGACATATCACACAATTTGGTAGAAGTGTTGATGCCAAGCGCACGAACTGCCGTCGGAACAGCCGTTGGAAGCAATAGCTTGAGCTTCGTGGACTGATAGTCACCGTCAGGGAAGCGACGTGAGTACACCAGCGACCTGTCATTTGGGTCGCACACGCTTCCTTTTCCAGTTATTCCCTGTCAAGAAATGTTTTTAGTCATACTTTACGGCGATCTACGTCGCACGGATCGTGGTACCGTATCTGAGGGTCCTTCCTTGCGTTTGTGCCACACAGCGGCGCGCAACAGTTGCTCGGCATAATGCCGCGCACGACCAAAATTATAGGAGGCAATGGCACAATAGAAGCACCTCGACACGTTGTAGTCACAGGGCGTGCGAGCGAGGTGCAGAATTTCGTCGACACACACAGAAAACTCGTCCCGTACTGGTTCGCGGAGAGGCCCGCGCGGCGAGAGCCGGGAGAGTTGTCCCGTAGCAGTGGCGCCCCCTCCGAAAAAGCGGCGAAAGCTGTCAACTTTCGCTTCACAGCTCCCTTTTTGTTCGCCGCGTGACGTAGCAGGCCGCACCTCGTGCGTTGCTAATCGAGCGGCCGTGGCCGTACACTCAAGGCAGAACAGCAGCCACAGGTGCATGGAACGCATGCACACAATGCCGTGCTTGTGTCCGTGTGCATTATGGTGCCCTTCACTTTTACCAGCATGAAACTCCCGCCGAAGTTTCATATAGGGACAAAAACGGCCGCCAGAGGCGCCACTGTGAGCAGCAGGGCACCGGTCAGCCGCGCTTGGAAGGGCAGTTGCGCGTTCGCGTGAGTGTTTGCCAAGAAAAACATTTCGCCAGATTCTTGTACTTCACTGTCGGCTAACTGGTTATTGCAGTGCTTACCCTCGCCCAAATAATACTGAATGGGCGTTCTTTAGTGGGTCAAATAACTAATTGCTTCCAATGGTTTGATGGAGGTGGTCCGTCAAGTGACGCAGTTTCGTCTGCGTTCGTTCCTATACCAGCTTTCCTTCACACTTGTGCGGTTGCTTTTCGGGCTTGAATGACAAAGAAAACCGTGAATAGGACTAGCTGGGCGACAAAGCAACATAGCTTGGGCTAGAAATTATGGTGCACTCGACCGTGCGCCAGCCGCCCGCAGCATTCATCTCCTATTATGGCTTACTCTGGGGCATCACGATGCTGCCAATGGAGATTTCGCACGTTGATTGAACAAGGAAGCCTGTATATGAGGCTACCTTGGCATTACAGCTGTGACCTACTGTTGCTCGATATTAGCGATATGCGCGGTGTCCATTTGAAGGGTTATGGTCTTCCGCAACCAAATCTCATAACACTAACGAGCTAGAACATACATTACGTCTTTTTTTTTATTTCATTCCCTTATGTCGTCGCAGTAACTGTCACCTGAAAGCATCATCCGAGTCCTACAAAAATACCAGCGTAAATTGAAATAAACTCGTGTATCACTATTCAAGCTACACTGTTCCTTGCACGTCTCTCTAGTTACGCTTCTACACTTCCTTTTTAAATCCAGCTATAGCTTTCTATGTGTGAAATTTTTCTGCCTTTCAGATCGTCAATAAGTGCTGGTTATGATGCAAGTGCTAGTGGAGTGCTACTAAAATTTTGGTTCATTAATGTGTACTGTAATGCGTAGCAAATGCCTCAGTAATTGGTATATTTGCGTCAATGAAAAATGCGACCGCCACGTACGCAATCGAACCAGCATCTTTTCGGTCAGCAGCCAAGTGTTTAACAGATAGCGAATTCGCATAGGCGTTTACATAGCAGTGCATAGCATTCCGAATTGTGCTAGCTATGCAATGTCTTGTAGGTAAGTGTGAGCGGAATTAATGGCCCTGTATCCAATTTGAGGCGGTAATTATTTGCAATTATCGATACAAATGACCATGACAACTATAGCATATGTTGCAATTAAAAGTGCGGTTTTTTTTTTTTTTGGCTGGCAGGTGCAGTGGAAGAAATAGAAAAAAAATTAGAATAACATTTTATTTCGCTGTTTTCCTCTGCTTGTCGCTGGACATGGTGGAAGAGTGGCAGCACGAAATAGTGTGTTCCCTTCGCGCATTAAAAAAGTGTGAACTGCGCTTAATAAACAAGTGCACAATTTCAGCTGTAGTGCTGACAAAATGTGTTGCGCAGACGACACTGGCGGAAGAAGTGAGGTCGTCCTTCATAGTGTTTTCTACAACGCTCGTAGAGTCATCATTATGCTGTTTTTTCTGCGGTGAACTCTTCTATGTGTTCTTCAACAATTTGCAGAAGGCACAGAAGTTGGTCAAGGTGGCACCTCTAAATTGTGCCTTCACTCTTTGCAACTCCGATGCCAAACAAATGGCTATCTCTGTTGGGATACAGCGTCAGCACAGCCACTGCGATTCGCAGTTTGTACTGCATCTGTAAATAGTGACAAAGGGAAAATTTTATACTGGTAGTGGTGCCACATTTTCCCTGCGTAGTGAGCAAGCAGCGGCATGTGCGCGAGACTTCCGTGAATTTCTTCTTCGGCTGCATTGTCGACGTGCGCAGCTGCGACTGTCGTAATTTCGGTTGCCGGGCGTTCTGAAGAATGTTCTCACGGCCTTTTTGCAGTTGAGCGCCGTGTTTGGGCACTTGAACGCTGCTTTGGCTTCGTTAAGCAGGAAGGCAAATCTTCGAAAATTCTTGGTACGGCGTCTTCCACCAATTTGTGGCGATCGCGAGGCATTGACACAACGCTCCCATTCACTGTGCACACATCCGCACGAATGATGCCTAAGGGGTAGAAATGTTTTTCACATTTTTTCACACCCGTATGCGAACGTACTTCGAGTCGAACAAAAACCCGGCCGTCTCTTGTCGCGGGATCGCTCGCTATTCTATCCACTGCAATCGTGCTGTTCTGCATCGGCTCGTAAACAGAACAAGAATACTTTTTCGTCGATGCCCTTGTATCCGGACCGGTAACCTGGCATGCAGCGAGTGTTAGGCATCGCTCTCACCACGTGGACAAATACGTCGAGGTGACAGCGAAGAAGAAAAAAAAAAGGCAGCAACCACAAACACCACCACGCGGGGCCTACACTCCGCTAATGGCGATCACCCTTCCGACAGGCCCCGCCAACCTCCTCCTAACCCTCCTTGCTACGCCAGCGCCGCGCGCGGCGGTTGCGGGCGGTATATGAAGCTCTCCCATAGAGTGACGCGGGAGTTTCATGACCAGAAAAAGTATTTAGTATTGAGGGACCCTCCTTTTACGTTTGCTACATTTCGATCCTCCAAACATAAATTGCCAATAAGCCTTCACAACCATACCGATAGCCTGTACACCCTTTTTATGCCAGCCCACATCTTCACATTTGAAATTGTGGAAGGAGTTGAACACTCACAGCACAGAACAAAGACTTTCTAGAATAAACTAACTGCAGTGGCCTAAAGCAGCATTGAAAAAATCAATGCCTTAGGGGCAGAACGTAAAAAAAGGAGATCAACTCGTCGTGGTGTACATGAGCTGCTGTGGCGTTGTGCTGCTGCCTGCATATTCACTGAGCGACGTCCTAGCGCTGACGTTCTTATTTCACTGTGGAAGGGATGCATAAATACTTATGTGCCTAGATGCAAGGGCACAATAAGGAATCCCAAGAGATCAAAGTTAGAGTCTGACGCTATGGTATATCCATAACTATACCGTGACTTTGGTACATGAAACCCCAGCATTTTACAAGTTTTCTTCCTTCTGTACAAAGTACAGACGCACGGCCGAAAACCTCACTACAACAAAATTCATGTACAGACATTGTCTTGAACGTAATATCAACAAGGAACATGTGCTCTGATTAGCCACTGCAGCTAGCATATAAACAGCTCTGCTGTTGTACTACAACATACTATAATACTGCTCCAACATATCGTGTGCTTCTGAAAGCAGGAGCATTCGCGAAGATTAACTGTTGCCTCATGCAAGAACACTATGTACGCCTGCGCACACTAATTGTCACAAATGAGAAACAGGACGCAAACACCGCAAACATGAACGCTCGCCTGCTGTCTATGGGCACGCGAAAAAAACTTTATGCTGCTTGTCCTGGTTTTCTTCCACGAAAGACGCACGAACGATGGACGTCGGAAGTCATCGCAGTGGACCACGCATATCAAAACCTGAAAGCAGCGCACGCTGCACAACTGGCCAACGATCGCGAAAACGACGATTAACAAACTAGAGACCCACGAAACCCACGAACGCTCGACAGACTTATCAAGTGTTATCGAAACAGTCGTCATCAAAAACGTGACCAAATCCCTGTTAATTCACTTATCATGGCTTTGATTATTAACATTAATTCTTGCTTGGTTCACTTATTATTTTTCGTATGAGCCGCTGCCCCCCCCCCCCCGCCGGATTTGACCACCGATTTGTTTCACCAGAAATCCAGGTAAATGCGTCACTGTAAGTTATAATTTAAAAAGAAAAACTGGGCGAGGCTCCGTTATCGCAGGCAACCAGCTTAGTTGTGGAGGACTTGTACAAAAGCATTGCAAAGTGAAGCAAAGGGGAAGCGATTTTTTGGCAAAGCCACACCTAACTTTTCCTGCACTATGTAAGCCACACAGACGCAAAAAGTAAAAAAAATTAAAGCGCCATTTTTCATGCAAATCAAGTATTTATTTCGTCTACACCAAGGCAACGATCACCTTCACTCATTACATTATCTCCTGTCTCTCTTTCTATATCTCCTCCTCTCCTAGGTCACCCTTTCTCTCCTTTTTTTTCTTCACTATCACTTTCACTGCCATGCAGCAGTGGGCTTAGGATCAGGCCCGCAGCAACGGGGAGGGAGGGTGCCCTAGGGGCCTGGGCCCCTCCAGAAATTTTGGTTGGAGGGTAGTGTTAAGAATTAGTGTAGTGCTAATACCATAAAATTTAGCCCTATTAATAACGTTGCATTTATAAATTCGCTTAATGTACAGCGATTTTTATCTAAAATAATGAAAATATAAGTTTTTCTCAAATAGCCAGGGCCTTCAGCAAGTGCCCCCCGAGCGAAAAAATTCCTGGCTGCAGTCCTGCCATCAACAATGACACGCGACGTCTTCTAGCTTTTTTTTTCCTTCCTCCATCATGCTGAGCTCGCTGCCACTCGGAAAACTTCAATATATATATTGCGGTAAAAATGGAAAGATCGTGCGTTACATTTGCGGGAACAAGCACTATTTTACCCCACGAAAAAGGAATCATGTCTATAATTTTGCTCTGAAAGTGGTGCAAAAAAACGCTGCTATAGCGTCACCCAATAGCATGTTTGTCAATTTCCAAGTGTAACAGAACAAGCCCACACAGCAGTACATATTCTGCTGAAATACAATTATTTATGTCTTACAAGCGTACTTCACCCTATGAGACACCTTTATATAGCGTGCAAGAGCAATTCGTTCGCCTTTTCGCTGCTTTCGGGGTGGCGCAGGTGGCGCTGCCTTCGAGTTCGTCTGTCCGTACTAGCGCGTAGTCGTGCGCTTGTCATGCGTGCGGCGTTGCCTTGGTTTCAGGATGTTCTTAGTGCGCGGCCCTGTGAATGCGTGCAGGCGTCCTCACTGCGACTTTACGCGCCTGTGAGACAGTGTCAGAAAAGGCAGTGGGAAGACAGCATCGTGTACGATTATGCTAGAGTCTGTTCCAAGAGCTTTGTCGCCTCTGATTACCTGGCGTCCTTTGAAAAAGGGAAGAGATCGCGAAAGCGGCTCAAGAGCACAGCTGTTTCCTTTCTCAAGATCTGTGTCTCGGCAAAGACGAGGTAAGAATTTTGAAATTGTGGGAAATTCCATACAAGACGCACCCCAGCGCGCCGACTTTCCCTCTCCTCTCCTCCTCGTCACCTCTGGAATGTCGTCCTTGAAATCCTTCCCCTCCACGACAGCGCCATGTGTGCAGCTCCGCTGGGGCTCGTAGGAGGATGAAGGGCATGCCAACTCCTTTCTTTTTTTTCTGTTCTCTGCTTTTTGTAACCCTCACTTTGTTCTCCTACCATGTTGTTTTATTCCGACCTCATCTCCCTTGATCTCGTCATGACCCCCTTCGTGCGCGGTCATCACCACCTCCTTTGATGGCTGACCTGCCACCGGATTTCCCGCCCGGCTACGCGCTCAGCGGCACTTCCAACCGCTCGCGTGCCTACGATCTGCTTCTGAGAGACACAGGCGAAATCATCCGCCGCGACGCGAGCAAGTTGCTACTGTCCCCGCGACGTCGCACGCGGCGCACCAAACGAAGGACCCCCGTCCGTCATCGCAAGCAGGGTCTGACAGCGAAAGCAGCTACGGCGCCCACAGAGTCCCTGCTAAACACCGAGAGCTTCCTGGCCAACTTTGTTTTGCCTGACCCGCCATTGCCGCCAGCAAAGGAGGCCGAGGAGGCCGCCGCAGCCAACGTGAGCACCCCACCAACCACACGTGACTCAACCGGCCCGCCATTGCCGCCGCCTGAGGAGGCCGACGAAGCCGCCGCGGCCATCTTTACCGCTCCTGCACCAACCACCCGTGACTCACCACCACCGGTTCTCCAAATTACCGGAACACCGCGCGAGCTAGTTTTCCGGGAGGAGGTGGAAAACACGCCAGACCAGCGGGAGAGTGATGGCACTAATCCTTCCTTCTCGTCTGCTCCCTCCTCGCCCTCGACATCGTCTGACGTCAGCGCCAATCAGCTGATCTCGGCGGCCCCTGCCAACGCTACTGTTCAGGGCGCCTCATCATCTCCGAAGGAAAAGGGAAAGGAAGGTACACGTGCTCGCCCCAGTTGTGTGCTCGGACCAGCACCACCACAAGCTGATGAAGAGTTCCCACCCCTTCCGCCGACTGGAGCTCCTAGCGGCACGCAACTCTGTGCGCCCTTAGTCCCCGACTTCGTTCCTGCACGAGTCCAGGGCACACGGCCTGCCCCTTCACCTGCCATCGGATATGCGTCACCCTCCCGGCCTCCTTCTGGCCGGAGCAACACGGTTCTCTTTCGCCCGGTCGGCCGGAGGACGACCTTTCGCCCTGTGACACAGGAGGCGATCTCGGCGTTTCTGGCGCCGATCGACGGTGTCCTGCGGGTTCGTGTCAATTTCCGCAGGAATGTGGTGGCAGCTGACGTCCCCGCCGGAACACCGCTGGGTCCCCTCCTCGCCGTCAACGATATATGTGGTGTCGCTGTCCACGCCAAACAGGCGTCCACAAACTCGTGCAGCGGCATCATCTATAATGTAGACCCCGCATTCGACGAGGCGGAGATTCTTAACAACATCCGCTCGCGGCTCCCGGTGATTGAGTGTTCCCGTGCCGGCCGCAATGTGGTGGTGCGCTTCAGCGGGACAACGCCGCCAACCGACGTGGAGCTCTACAAGCAGCGCCGAGCAGTGCGTCCTCGCCGTCCCCGGCCAGCACAATGTGATCGCTGTGCACGCTATGGTCACACAGAGCTCACGTGCACTTTGGGTCAGCGTTGTCTCCGCTGCGGGGGGCCCCACCCGCCCACGGACTGTACCGCGGCGACGCCGAGGTGCCTGTTCTGCGGCGGCGGGCACCTTGCCACCGAACCACGCTGCCCCCGGTGGCAGGAAGAGCGGCGGATTCTTGAAGTGCGCGCGAAATCCGCCGCGCAACTCTCGCGCCGTGAAGCACTCGCCATCGCTAGGCTGGCCGCCTCCGACGCCCCTGCACCACGCGCTAACCAGCCCGTCCAGCAGGGAGCAACATTTTCGGCCGTCACCACCGGCAAAGCACGCCCGCCCGCGCCTGAGCCGACGACTGCACCCGCAACCGCCGGCCGCAGCGCAACGAACAGGAAGGAGGCCGCCCTAGCCGTACTCGCGGCTGCAGTCTCGGCTGCCATGGATTTCCTTCCTCCAGACTCTCCCGTTCGCTCGCTGTGTGCTGCAGCGCTGGCCACGCACCACGCACTCTTCCCCAACCATGGCGAGTAGTCGTCGTGCACCGAGGCCGCGCATACTGCAGTGGAACTGCAATTCGCTGCGCCGCCGACAAGCCGAGTTGGCGGCGTGCCTTCCCCTGCGCGACTACGATGTCCTAGCGTTACAGGAGACGTATGTCCGTGCGGAGGAAGTATCGCTGCCTGGCTACATCGGCTACAGCAGCCCCCACTCAGTGTGCGCTGGGGGAGTGCAAGGACGCTCCGTGTCTCGATAGCACGCACCCTCCTGGGAAACCCCGTGCCGCTCTATACATCCGCGCGACATCCCATGCCCTAGTGCCAACGGCGAGCTTCTGCAGCTCAACAGTGGAGTGCGTGGCCGTCACAGTGCGCGTTGGCCGTGTGGACGCCTCTGTTGCGAGTGTTTATGTTCGCCCAGTGGCCGCGGTCAGTTACGCGTTTGTGCCCGCCCTCGCTGCTGTGCTTGCGCCCGACCATGTGTTGTGCGGTGACGTACTACAACGCGCACCATGTCAACTGGGGATGTGCCGCAACCAGTGTGCGCGGTCGTGATCTAAGTGATGTGATAACCACGGCGGGCCTTATCGTGATCAACACGGGAGTACCAACTTTCGTCCGCCGTGGATCGTCTGGAACGGTGATCGACCTGGCCTTGGTGTCGGAGCGCTGTTCATATGAGTGGAAGCGCGACGCTGACACTGCCGGGTCTGATCACTATCCCATCACCCTGTCTCCCAGCCATCCCAGCCGTGGTGCGGTGCGCGAATACAGTGTAGTGCGGTGGCCGCTCTTCCGTGAGCTGTGCGCCTCGGTGCAGCGCAGCAGTGACTTCTTCGAGCACATCGCCGAGTGTGCCGAGCGCGCCTCCACGCGCTGTGTTGTGGCAGCCGGATCGCCCGTCCCCGAAATTAAACTGTTGAACCTTCGCGCGGTTCGGCGGCGTGCGCAGCGACGTGCTGTACGCTCTACCGCGGACGGTGCGTGGACGCTCTACAACCTTCTGGACGCGATGTGTCGACGTCACGCGCGGCGGTTACGTGACCGCAGCTGGACGGGCGTGTGCTCCTCGTTGAGCGACCCTCGCCGCCGTGGTCGCAGCTGGCACATCATGCGGGTGATGATCCAGCCGAAAGTGTCGTGCCTGCCTGTCCTAGCCATTGCCATCGCGCGCGGCATCACTGAAGCTGAACTCGCCGAGCTACTGGCGTCCTGCTTTGAACCCCCTGCTGCTGCCCAGTGTGTTGTGCGCGCCACCAGCCCCTCCACGCGTTCCCTCCCGCCAATCGAGCCGGCACTTGCAGGTGATGTGCGCGCTCTGTGTGAGGCGGACTTCACCCTCTCCGAACTCGAAAGAGTACTGCTTCGGAAACGAAAGCGCAGCGCGCCTGGAGCTGATCGCATCACGCATCAGCTGCTCCGAAACCTGGACGCCTCCCAGCGCCCACTCTTGCTGGAGGCGTACAACCAGGTTTTCTCCAGCGGCCGCCTCCCAGATCAGTGGCGCTCGGCCGTTGTGGTCCCTGTTTCGAAGCGAGGTAAACCGCCGCGGGAACTGAAATCCTACCGGCCTATCTCGCTCACCTCCGTGGCTGGGAAAACCATGGAGGGAATGGCACTACACCGCCTACAGTGGATAGCAACGGCGCGCGGCTTCTTCCCGGCAGAGCAATGTGGCTTCCGAGCTAATCGGGCGACTGCCGACTGTCTAGCCGCCGTGGTGAGCACGCTTGAACAGGCCCTGCACGACAGGGAGATGGCCATCCTCCTCCTCCTCGACGTGAAGTCGGCATTCGACATGCTGCCCCACGATTCCATCCTCCACACAGTGCGCGCGCTCGGTGTTGAGGGCAAACTCCTGCGCTATGTGCAGGCCTTCCTCGCCGACCGATCGTTCTGTGTGCGCGTGGGGAAAGCGACGAGCTCGCCGCGCTTGGTTAACTCGGGCGTGCCACAGGGAAGTGTGCTCAGCCCATTTCTGTTTAACCTAGTGCTCGCACCCCTCATCGAGTCCCTCCCGAGCACGGGCGGCTTCCCAATGAGCGGTGATCTACGCCGACGACGTCGCCTTGTACGTGCGGGGTCCCACGCGGCAGTGCAGCAGGGTGCTTGCGTGCATGCAGGACGCTCTCCAGCGTGTCGCCGGATTCATCGACGGCATTGGCCTCACGTTGTCGCCCTCGAAGACTGAGGCCCTCGTTGTGCACCCTCGTGCAGCTCAGCGTCGCTCCTTGCCGTGCCTCCAGCTCCATGGCGCGCCAATCTCCTGGCGAAAGTGCGTCCGCTACCTCGGGCTGACGATTGACAATCGCCTACGGTGGTCCCCCGCGGTGCGGCGCATTCGGCAGGAGTCTCGTCGCGTCGAGGGCGCTGTGCGAAATCTGCTGGCTCGCGGGAACGGCTGCCCTCCCTCGTTTGCGTGTACCATGTACGAGGCGTTGGCGCTGTCCCTGGCGTTCTACGCCCTCCCTCTCTGCAGTGTGCCTGTGCTTCAGTGGCGCCTGATTGACCGGGACCATCGGCGGAGTGGGCAGTCAGCAGCCGAAGGGAGAACACGCGTTTTTCGAAGCTCTGTCGACTCCGTTCTTTCTTCCTCGCGTCAGGAGCGCGGCTGATCTCGCTGGTTCGGCTGGCTTCTGTCGTGGTACGCGATTTTTGGACTCCACGGTGCGCGCCGGTGGGTGCTCGTTATCGCGACCCACCATGGAGTTTGCCTCACCCACGGGCATGCCGCCTCGTCCGCGCCATCGCCGGACTCCTAGCATGCCGACCGTCCTGGGCCCTCCCCCACTGGAGCTGATGAAGCTGACGGAGGAACGCTTCCGCCAGCACTACGCGGTCGGCGGGAATTCGTTGTGCATCGTTGACTGGTGGAGGGGCACCCAGGCAGCCGCCGCGACTACCGCCTTCACCGCGGCAGAAGCACCGGAGCTGTCAGCTCCTGTCGAGACCCAGCCGAGCCCGGTCACTGCCGAGACACCCACCAGTGCCTCGAAGGCACCCCCAACACTTTTGGGTGTCACGACTTCGCCTTCGATAGGGCCCCTGGATCTGCAGGCGGCCCACGTACCGCTGCCCACGTCAGACACGGAGGAGGACGGCATGGACGTGGCGACCTGCCGCAAACGTTGCCGCGACGACGTGAGCGATGAAGACGACGCACCTTGCCCGCCAAGGAAGACGGCTGCGTCTGAGGACGACCCTGCTGGGGAGGGCCATCTGGAAGCCTGCGACGACATCGCGGGTTCCCTCCCGACTCCTCCCTGCGAGCCGGAATCTACCTTGAGCCCCAGTTATTGTGGGGACTCTTTTCCGGCGAGCGACAGAGTGCCTACCGCGAACCGCGCCATTGAGGCTGCTAACGATCTGGCGGAGCTGCCCGTGGACGAGCCGGGACCTACGGAGCCGGCGCCCAGGTGCCCGTCGCCTAGGCCTTTGGCATCGAGGGAGCCTCTGCAGGCTGCAGACTTCCTCCGCGATGCCCCGGCTGCCCCGCCGGCTCCTAAGTCCCAAAAGAAGGTGAAGAAGAACCAGAAGCGCAGGCGTGCCCCGGCCCCTGCTGTGCCATTGCCGGACTCCTCCGCAGCACCTCCGGCCGTCCCTGCGGCACCGGCGACCGTCCAACAGCCTGACAACACAGCCGCTGCACCGACGTACCTGCCCGCGGTTGCCGAGGAGGGGGACTTCATCGAGGTCCTCTCGAAGACTGCCCGACGCCGCGCCAAAGCCGCGGTGACGATCCCGAAGGACGCGGCGGTTGTAGGGACTGCCCTGTTCCGACCCTCCGCACCCGGAGGCTCCTTTAAGCAGGCGTCACGACTGGCGCTTGCTGCCGCCCTCTCGGAATGGGAGGGAGTCTCCGCGGTGCGGGTAAACACCCGCCGCAACATCGTCGCGGCTGACGTGCGAACGGCGGCCTGCCTGCAAGAGCTATTGGCCGTCACTGAGCTGAGGGGCATCCCGGTGGCTGCGCGAGTCCCGGCGGACAAGACCACGAGCACCGGATTCCTCCACGGCATCCGTGACGACATCACGGATGCGGAGCTCCTGCGAGCGGTGAGATCTCCTGTGCCCGTCGTCTCGGCGAAGCGGGAGGCCTCCAGGGTCACCCTGCGCTTCGACGGGCCCGTTCCACCGGAGGCAGTCACCATTTACTGCCTCTCCTTTAAGGTGAGAGCGGCACGTCCACGCCCGATGCAGTGCCGGAAGTGCGGGCGTTTCGGGCATGTCGGGGAGACGTGCCCCCGACCGGGGAGCTGTGTCCGCTGCGGCCGACAACACGAGGTCACGGCTACCTGCCAGCAGAAGCCCCGCTGCGTCAACTGCGGTGGAGCCCATCCTGCAGATAACCCCTCCTGCCCCCGTTGGCAGGAGGAACGGCGGGTAGCCACCATCATGGCCTCGTCAACAACGGACCTGTCGAGGCGGGTGGTGAGGGCAGCCGTACGTGAGGAAAGCCAGCGGACTCACTCGTATGCGGCTGCCCTCAGGAGTGCTCCCGCACCACCAGCCCCACGCACTAGTGATCAGCCCCCGGCCCGCCGTAGCCTGCCGCCTCCTGCAGGCCTCCCTGGTCGTGCTGCTGCGCCCCTCCCGGCTCCTGCCCCGGTGCCCTCAGCTAATCAGCGCCCGGGGGTCACAGCTCCTCCTGCTGTAACCAAGGACCTGGCAGCTGCCACCTCCGTTCCTCAGCCAGCCGCCAACGTCACTCCAGCGCCGGGACCGGCAGCTCCAGCCCCTGGTGTCCTGCCCGCTGCTTCCTCGGCCCTACCTGGAATGGACCAGCTGGTGGCATCACTCCTGATGACCGTCCAGGTCGCCGGTGCCATGCTACCCGCTGAGCACCCCGCACGAGCCCTCCTCCTGCAGGCGGGGGCACTGCTGCAGTCGCCCACCCACCATGGCTAGTCCTTCAGCGAGGACGAGTCGTCGCCGCCGCCCGAGCATTCTCCAATGGAATGTCAATTCGCTGAGGCGGCGGAGAGACGACCTGGCTCAGCACCTCCTGCAGAGCGACTACGACGTCCTCGCACTCCAGGAGGTGTACGTCCAGGCTGAGGACCTTCGTCTGCCAGGATACGTGGGCTACAGCAGCCGGACAGGGTGCACCTCGGCGACCTGCGCTGCTGCCCCCTGCCTGGACGAAAACCACCAGCAAGGACCTGCCCGCTGCGCCGTCTACGTGAAGCGGGAACTCCAGCACGCCGAGGTGTCCGTGGCCGACCTGGTCGGTGGCCCCTTCGAGTGCTGTGCCGTCCGTGTGCGCATGGAGGGGGGAGACACCACCGTGGCCAGCGTCTATATCCGGCCACGCCAGCCTTGGGACCCCAGGTGCCTCAGGCAGATCTCGCACCGCCTGGGGAAAGAGTTCCTGCTTTGCGGCGACTTCAATGCTCACCACACAGCCTGGGGCAGTCGCCGGTCCTGCCCACGCGGTAAGGAGCTCGGAGACGCCATACAGCAGCTCGGTCTGGTGATACTTAACACCGGGACCAACACTTTCCTCCGCCGCGGAGGTCGGGCGTCCTGCTCAGCCATCGACCTCACCGTGGCCACGGAGGGATGCCGCTATGCGTGGGCGCCCTGTCCGGACACCTGGGGCTCGGACCATCTGCCCATCCTGCTGTCCCCCTTCCGAGGCAAGGCCCCCCGGGACCGGGAGTACCGCGTGGTGGACTGGAGGCTGTTCCGCCAGCTGTTTGGTGAACACAAGGGCAGCAAGGACCTGTTGCAACTGGTGGCCGACAGCGCAAGGGCAGCGACTGTCGTCACCAAGGTCCAGCAGGGGCAACCTGTGCCAGACATCCAACACCTGGCCTTGAGGGCAGCGCGGCGCCGGGCAGAGCGGCAGGCCTTGAGGAGAGGCCAACCGGAACTGTGGACCGAGTTCCGGCGAGTCGACGCCGTCTGCCGGCGCAACGCACGTAGACGCAGGAACCAGGGCTGGTCGAGCGTCTGCGCCTCAATCAACCGCTCCCCCAATGGGACTCGAGCCTGGCGCCTGCTGGGGTGCCTCCTAACGATGCCCCGGGCACTCAACCAGGTGCAGTCCGTGGCAGTCCAAATGAACATACAGGCAGCGGACCTCGCAGAGCTCCTTGCTGACCGGTTCACCACCAGGGATGCAGATGGGCTGGCCTCACCACCACCACCTGCTGCTCTCTCGTGCCCCGTTTCCTGTCATCATCCCGGGTGGGTCACTGCGCAGGTCCAGGAACTGTGCAATGAGCCCATCGCTATGCATGAACTAGTGGCAGCCCTCGAGGTGTCCAAGCGACGCAGTGCTCCAGGGGCCGACGGCATCACCTTCCAGATGCTCCGTAATCTGGACGGATCCGGTCGCCAGCGACTCCTCGAGTACTACAACGACGTCTGGAGCACCGGAGCCCTACCGCAATCCTGGCGTTTAGCGGTAGTAGCACCCATCCTGAAGCCCCGGAAGCAATCCACGGCTCTCTCCTCCTACAGGCCAGTCTCTCTTACCTCGGCCGCCTGCAAGGTGATGGAGAAGGTGGCCCTGGAGAGACTTGAGTGGATCGCTGACCAACTGGGCTATTTCCCGGAGCAGCAGACGGGCTTCAGGCGACACCGGTGCACCGCAGACTCCATTTCAGATGTTGTGGCCACCCTCGAAGACGCCAAGAGTTGCGGTGACGTGGCCATGCTCCTGCTGCTGGATGTCGAGAGTGCCTTCGACGGGCTCCCGCACGCAGTCATCGAGGCGGCCCTGGACCGGCTTGGCATCAGTGGTCATCTCCGAGGCTTCGTGACCGGCTTCCTGTCCGGGAGAACCTTCTGCGTTCGTGTTGGAAGGGAGACCAGCCAACCCAGGAACATCACAGCCGGTGTTCCACAGGGCTCTGTGCTGAGCCCCTTCCTTTTCAACATGGCGCTAGCAGGACTTCCAGCTTCCCTCCCGACAGACTCCAGGTTCCCGGTTCGCTGCTCCGTCTATGCAGACGATGTGGCCCTCTGGGCCCGGGGACCACGGCGGTCCATCTCGGCCATCAGGAGGTCGCTGCAGTCTGCCCTAGATGCAGTGGTCGCCTACCTCGGAGGGATCGGCCTCAAGGTCTCCGCCACTAAGACGGAGTCCCTGCTGATCCACCCGACGGCAGCAGCGCGAGTCTACGTGAAACAGCTCCGGGTCAACAACCGCCGCCTACCCTGGAGCTTGACGGTGAAATACCTGGGGCTCACCATTGACCACCGACTCACGTGGATACCTGCTGCCAAAACCGCTGCCGCTAAGGTACGTCGAGTCCAGGGGGCCATCAGCAAGCTGCAGCAACGAGGCCGTGGCTGCTCCACAAAGTGGGCGCTGCGACTAAACCAAGCCGCAGCGACCTCGGTGCTGCTCTATGCCCTACCGATGGTAAGCCTGACGCCGGTCCGGAGGTGCCTGTTCGAGGGACTCCACAGGGGAGCGGTGAGGGCCATCCTGGGGCTCCCCAAGTTCTCCCCTGTGGCAGCGACACTCGCGGAAGCAGGAGAGTGGCCCCTGTCCCTACGCATGCTCCAGCGTGCGCTGGGCCACATCGACCGACTCCATCGTGCAGCCGATGGAGGCGCCCTCCTGGAGCGACTTCGCAGCCAACTCGGATCTCGGATGGGCGGCCTCTGCCTGCTCTACCATCAAATGGTCCCGGACCCACCTGTTCCCGTTGCCCCACCCCCGCCACACCATCAACCACCAGAGGTCCACCTCCACCTGGACGGGGTAACAAAGCGACGAACGCCTGCGGCCGCGCTTCAGCAGGCAGCCATCGGCAAGCTTCAGGAGCAGCTCCAGGGGCGGCTGCAGGTGTTCACGGACGGATCCGTCATGCAGGACGGGTCTGCAGCGGCAGCGTGTGTCATCCCATCCTGGTCCAGAAGCAGGCAGTGCCGGCTGCCCTTCCCAGCGAGCTCCACCGCAGCGGAGCTGGCAGGACTGCACCTGGCGGCGGACCTCCTAGCAGAGGACATCCCAACGGAGCCAGTTGCTGTTCTATGTGACAGCAGGGCGGCACTGCAGACACTGGCCAACCCCCGCCGCGCTGGGCTTACAGGGAACCTCCTGGCGTGCAAGTTCCAGGCTCTCTGCGCGTCAGGAGCGTCCGTCTCCTTCCACTGGCTGCCCTCACATGTGGGCATAGCCGGCAATGAGGAGGCGGACACATTGGCCAAGGCAGCTCATCAGCCAGGCACCCCTTTCACTCGAGCCGTGGCGGCTAGGGACCATACGCAGGCTCGTCTCGGGAAGCTTCTCGTCACAGTCCATCCAGACGAAAGGGTGGCCAAGGGGCGAGGACCAATACTTCTTCCAGAGGCGGGACTCACAAGAAGGGAACGGGCTGCCCTGCTGCGCCTGCGGACTGGCTGTGTCTGGACCGCAGCCCGCCGCCATGCCAAAGGACGCTGCGCCTCCCCGGCCTGCAGCCGCTGCGGCGACCCCGAGACCCTCGAGCATCTCCTCTGTGAGTGTCCTGGACTGGCAGAGGAACGCTCAAGGGTCATCACAGCCTACCGGAGACAGGGTCTCCCTGCCACCAAGATGCAACACCTCCTCTTCCCATCTCGCCCCCATCTACCAGCACTCCGGAGCCTGGTGGAGTTCCTGGACGAGACGGGTATTGAAGCCTACCCCTGAGTGTGGGACCCCCGCCGCTTCCACCACTACCGACAGCCTGCTGACCGCAATGCGACGTCCGGGTTTCTGCATTTTTTAAACTTCTATCTATCTATCTTCTCTTTTCCTCCCATTTCTCCCTTCCCCTAAGGCGCTTAGCCGTGTCCCCAGTATGGGAGACAGAAATTAGCGTCTCTTCCTTCCCAATAAACCACTACTACTACTACCATCGGCGAGTCCTCCGCATGTGCCACGGGATGCCCCGCAGCTCCCGTGTAGCGGACACCCTCGCGGAGGCTCGTGCGTGGCCCCCATCTCTCACGGCTGACATGCGTGCACTGTGCCATATCGAGAGGCTCCATAGGGCACCTGGTGCCGGCCCCCTCCTTGACAGACTGCGGCGGGTGCCGCACTCGCGCGTGGGGCGGATCGTCGAATTGTACGACAGCATTGTGGTCGATGACCCCGTGACCTGTGCGCGTTGGCCGTCACCCCACCGCAGTGTCCATTTGCCTGTGTGTGTGAACCTCCCAGGAGTGAGCACGAAGCGTCACACACCTCACGGTGCCATCGCGCAGGAGGCGGCGGCGCGAATGCAAGACGACTTCGCCGGCAGGCTCCATGTCTTCTCCGACGGGTCAGTGCTGCAGGACCGCTCCGCCGCTGCTGCCTGCACAGCTCCCGAGCTCGGCGTGGACAAGCAGTGCCGACTTAGCTACTGCGCTTCCTCTACGACAGCGGAACTGGTCGGGCTACAACTGGCTGCTGACCTCCTCCTTGAGTCGCCGGCCGTTACGAGCGCAGCGATATTCTGTGACTCTAAACCGGCCTTGCGTCTGCTCGCGAGGGAGGAACGCGGCCCGCCGCTCGCCCAACGAGTCGCTCACAGTCTGCTGTCTTTACGGGAGCGCGGATGCGACGTCGTCCTGCAGTGGCTTCCCGCACACGTGGGCATCGCGGGAAACGAGGCAGCGGACGAACTCGCTAAGCGCGCCCACTCTGCTGACATCCCGCTGTCCGATTGCGCCAGTTCGTACGACTCTGCGCTCATCAATTTTCGTAGGGAACTGGCGCGATCCCACCCTGACTCGCGCATCGCCGACGGCTGCCCACCACGCCCACTGCCCGCGACCCGTTTCACTCGGCGCGACCGGTTTCACTCTTCACCCTTCGAACCGGCGCGGCGTGGACAGCCGAACGCCGTCATCGACTTCGTGGTGCCGTCTCTCCCGCGTGCATAGACTGCGGGGAGGTGGAAACCCTCGCACACCTTCTGTGTGGCTGCCCTGCCTTCGCCTCCGCTCGAGAACAGTTGTGTGCCAGCTACCGTAAACACGGCCTGTCGTGCTCAACACTACAGGACTTGTTGCACCCGGCTGGTTGCACTGAACGTCGCCGCTCCGCTCTTTCCGCCCTCCTCAACTTCATCGAGGACACGGGGTTGGCCGGGCGGCTATGACAAACTAGCGTGTATTTTAAGCGTTTAAACTAGCGTGTGTTTTAAGTGTTTAAGTGTCTTTTAAGTTTTTAAGTTCGAGCTTGATGTTTACCTGTGTACAGTGTGGTGCCTACGTCCGTGTCTCCCTCTTCTAAGTTCTACTTTATCTTTCTTTCTCTGTTTTAGTCCCCCTCCCCCATCCCCCGCACAGGACGGTTGAGGTGTCCTCCTCGACGAGAGAGTTACTATCCTGTGCTTTTCTCTTCTTTTCAAATAAAGAATATCTCTCTCTCGTCCTTGAAATCGCGCCCAGTAACCATGGTTAATTGTCGGCGTCTTTACACGAAAAAATGGAGCGACTGCGTAGATGGAAAAGAAAGTCTGTATTAATAATGTCTACTCACTTTCTGGAGACCCCACAGCACGCTGGCACACTTCGAAAGGTATGCTTTCTACCGAGCCAAAAAAGCGGGAGAGCGATGAAGGATGGTAGACCACGTGGTAAGGGGCTCTGCTTCGAAGCGTGGGGTCGTAGGTTCGAAACGCAGCATTACCAACAAAATATTGCTTTGTACATTTTTTTTTTACTCGCGAAATGGGGAAGGACAGATTTCTCGTTCAGATCGGCATAGAAATTCTTGCCCATTGGATGAAAGACTCGCCGTCCCAGCCCTGAGGAAGTGGGCGTATTTTCGTCAGATGGTAGGACAGAGGGATGCCCTCTCCCGTGATAATCTTGCCAAAATCGGACACGGTCTAGCACTTCACACCGTAGGAAGCGCTACTTTATTTTCTGCTGCACGGCATGCGCCAGCACAGAACGAAAGCAGGGAAAGAAAAAAAAAACGGGGGCGGGGGGGGGGGGGGTGGTATTCTGAATCGTAAACATATTTATTGTACCATTAGGGTGGAGCGCTTGAACATTTCTGCGTCTCATCCGGTGCCTTAATGCTAAGGCAGGCTCCTCCAATATTTCTGAAGGAGCCCGATAGCGGCCTGCAAAATGAAGGGCCTTAATTCCCACAACGGGCGTTGTGTCCCATTGATGCATGCAGAGAAAAAGGTGGCGCGACTACTCCAGTCGCCACCGCTTTCTCTGCATTAATTGCGCACGACAGTACAACATCCCTAATGCAGCTGTAACACACGGATATCTTGCCAGCAATGGATAATGAGCAGGACTGCAGTTTGCAAAAGGCGTGGTCGCCTTGCCATAGCAGTTTTATTTTTTTTTTCTTTTGCCGTCTTAAAGGTACTAAGCGTTACGACAGTTTGCGCTTAAGCCTAAATGTACTATGCGTTAACACACACTTGGCCATAGTATCACGGCGTTCTCTGCCCCAAAATGTGCGCTCTGTGGAAAACACTGGCAGTGTAAGGTCCGTGACCCTTGTTCAATTCTCGTTCTGTGGTTTCGCCGGCACGGCAGTTCAAGGGTTCATCTTTTGTTGCATTCGGGAAACGTACCACTTTTGGTTAAACGATTAAAGGTCCTGCCTTCCACGCTAACGCACAGATTGGGTCGCACAACACTGACAAGGCAGTTCGCGAATACGCTGTAGCACTGTACATAGAACAGCAGACTTATACAAAGCAGACGCAAGCACGTTACAAGCGATCGCTGGGACAGAGCGGGAAGTTGAACAGCAGGTGGTATGGAGCGTAGCAGGCTGCTGAAGATGAACTATGTACACAAGCTATGCGTGCAGATCAAGCTCTCGCCGCACGACGAGCTTCTTCCAGAGCGCGGCGACTCGAGTACGAATGCGTCTTTCGAATACGGCAACGCTGACGAAGATCTCCTCACGCAGGATCTGTCCTAGTACCCACAGCCGCTGTCTGCGATTCAAACCGGCGCACGAATTCTGAAAAACGTTTTGCATGTACTCCGTTCGCCACTTGTCAAAGTCGGCGCATGCTGCCTGGAGATCGGCTCTGAGGTCGGTGACTAGCTTGCGCAGCGCTTCAGTTGTGGTAGTCGGCAGTCCTTCATGAGGAACTGCGGCATCGTCTCCTGGGCAGCCGCGGTAATCGGCCAGCTTTTGTCTGAGCCTACTGTTAAGACTTGCTTGTGCTTTCCAGTAAACGGCAGCCCACTGCAACTGGATGTGCTCGTTGATAGCGTCGATCTCGTCTATGACAATGCAGCGCCTTGAGCTTATGCGTGGGTACAGGCTATCATCGTAGTCTTCTTCGAGAACCTGTTCGTTGGTCGCCTCATCCACAGCATCTTGATTAAGCTGCGAAATCAAGCTTAAAAGCGCACTGGTGTCGTCCAATGGCTTTGGCATGGGTGATGCTGGGGACTGCCCTGTCCCGAAGTTTTCTTCCGTTGGAAAGATGTTGGACACGTCGTGTATCATTTCATCCAATGTTTCGGTTACACGGGCCAAGGCTTCGCGCACTCTCTGCCGGCTTTCCTCGAATGACAGATGGTGGAAGCTGCTTTCTGCTTCGCCTTCACAGCTGGTGTCGCCGCTGCAGTTCTGGCTGAGGTCTTCTTTCTCTTCTCTTTTGGTCTCCGAGACATCGCGGCTCTGTGCGTTGCCTGCAGGTGGTGTGTCGCAAAAGCTACCCGAAGGCGCTTTCTTCGAGATGTTAACTACGGCTCGCACCTGATTATCCTGGATGTAGCGCGTCATTTCATCAACTCTTTCGTTCACGTGGGCCACGACATTGCGCATGCTCTGCCAACGTTCTTCTAATGACGGATGGTGGAAGCTGCCGTCTCCTTCGCCTTGACAGCTTGTGTCGACGCTGCAGTTCTGGCTACGGTTTTCTCTCTGTTCTGTTTTGCCCTCTGAAAACTCACGGCTCTGTGCGTCACCTGCAGATGGCCTGTCGCAGAGGATACCTGAAGGCGCTTTCTTCGAGACGCTAACTGTGGCTCTCACCTGATTATCCTGGATGTAGCGCATCATTTCATCAACTCTTTCGTTTACATGGGCCACGACTTTGCGCATGCTCTGCCAACTTTCTTCTAATGGCGGAAGATGGAAACTGCCGTCGTCTTCGCCTTGACAGCTTCTATCGCCGCTGCAGTTCTGGCAACGGTCTACTTTCTGTTCTGTTTTGCCCTCTGACAACTCACGGCTCTGTGCGTCACCTGCAGATGGCGTATCGCAGCCGAAACCCGAAGGCGCTTTCTTCGAGACGTTAACAGCGGCTCTCACTTGATGATCCTGGAGGCTGGCCTTTTCGTTGAAGCAGTTCACCAAGCGGCAGACTAAGCCGCTCTGGCGGACACCGCTCGTGGCTTTGTTATACGTCGTCACAGTTTCTGCCTGCCTCCCTTTGGCGGTGACACCATGAACGGAGCATGGGCCATGCGAGGTGACGAGGACTTGAACGTCCGCGCGCTGCCGGCAGCTGCCCGAAGGCACGGGCTTTGTGAGCGGTGGGAAGCGCTTCGCGGATTCGCCGGGCGGCCGTAGTCGAGTTGAGGTCCGGTGGCCATCGTAATAGCTTCGCGGCCCGGAAGGACGGCTGTTGTCTAGCATGTTCAGGCCAATAGTCTCCTCTGGCGATGGAGTCTTCGGGGCGACGACCAGCAACTTCTTCAGCTCGCTCAAGAGCCGCCCGTGCGCGGCGGCGGGGGCATCCAGTAGGTGGCTGACTGCCGGGCCGCCCGACGCGCCGACGCCCTGGGCGTCCTTTACGGCACGGTCTCCGAGGAACGACTTCGAGCTACTGGCCATCCCGTCTCCAAATCGCCGTCTGCAGCTGCTTCGTCTCCTCGCGCCCCGTGCTACGCGTGGAACGCGGGTTCACGAGCCGCCCATGCGCGCGCCAAAACCTTCTCTTCTTTACATATGGCGTGTCTATACCTTCTGTGACCTAAAGGACTGTCTACCGTCCTTCATCGCTCTCCCGATTTTTTTTTTTTTTCTCAGTAGAAAGCGTACCTTTCGACGTGTCAGGGCGTCGATGGACTTCATAAACGAAAGTTTTGAGGAGTTCAAGTCAGGAATCGAGGCACTTCGCTCAGAAGTAAATGAAGTAAAAACTCGCACCCATATGACCTTCAGCAGGAAAACCAGAAATTGAACAAAGAACTGAAGGAAGTGAATAAAGAGTTAGTAGAACTAAAGCAATATGGGAGGAAGAATAACATTGAACTGAAAGGTGTGCCTGCTGCAGGGAATGAGGACCTCCGTAAAACAATCCAAGCAGTCGCTACGAGCTTACAAATAGAGCATGCCAGTAGTGAAATAGATGTTGTTCACCGGGTGCCGACGAGGGGAAACGGGCCTGCAAATATTGTAGTCAAGTTTGTGTCCAGATCCAGACATGACAGGTTTTTGCAGGCTGCAAAAAAAAAAAAAACCGACTGAATGCTTCCATGATTGGTTTTGAGGAAAACACGCCCGTTTTCATAAACGAGCATCTCTGTAGGGAAAACAAGATACTATACTTGGGAAAGCTATACAGGTGAAGAGGGAAAACAACTGGAAATTTGCCTGGGTTTCTGACGGCAAGATACTCATGAGGAAGGCTGAAAACACAAGAGTAGTGCAGGTGACCTGCGAAGAAGACCTGGCGAAAATAGTATGACGTGGTCCTTAACTTCTACTATCTCTAATCATGGCCAAAGACCATACATCGAAAACTACGCGTGATTTAGCTATGTTTTACAGCAACGTCCCTAGTATACATAAAAATCTAAACTTACTTTTGTCCCTTATCGCACAACATAAACAGAAGTGCGATATCATAGCTGCTACAGAAACTTGGTTAAAAAAGAACGAAAACGTGTGTATCCCTGGGTACAAAACAGTATCTGAATCACGTGGTTCAACGTCTCGTGGGGGTGGTGTTGCTTTTTTTGTACGGTGTGGGCTAGGATTTTCTATCGTTTCGTCGGCCACAGTCAGTCTCCCACACATTGAAACATTGTTTCTTCGATTGGAAAGCTCACTCATAGTAGGGGTGGTTTACAGGCCACCGAATTCAAGCATACCTACCTTCTTAGATAAACTAGAAGAAATTTTCTTGTTACTCTTAAACGACAGCATTCCTGTTGTAATCGTTGGTGACATTAAGATCTACAGTATTAATTCAAACAACATTGAATATACTAATGTGCTGTGCCAACACGTATAACTGCTTCTTCAGCAACTCTAATCGATCACGTCTTGACAAACGAACCAACTAATGTAGATGCCCGCGTACCTCAGCAAACTATTTCAGACCATTTGCCAATACTTGTTAATATAGAAATCCCTGTAATTGAGAAATCTCATAGCAGGAAGACATTTATGAAGGTTGATTACAATCATGCCCGAAGCCTTTTGTTGGCATGCCAGGCAGATACAATTTATCATACTGACGTGAATACTGAATTCTCTAACCTAATTCAGATTTTAAAAGACATAATAAAGAATAGCAAACGTGAAATTTGGAAGCGTTCCTACGACGAGCCTGTTTGTGCATGAAGGAGGAGGAAAGAGAAAACAGAAAGGCAGGGAGGTTAACCAGAAAGGTGCATGGATGACTAATAATATACTTGACCTACTTAAGTGAAAGACTACTGGTACCATAAATGGACGCACAATAAAGGCAATGGCTTCTACCTAAGTGAGTGTAAAAAAGCCCGTAATAAAACAGTATCTGTGCTGCGTAAGAGGAAAAGAGATTACTACTCCGGGCTGATTACTTGCGCGGCAGGCAATTCTAAGAGGATCTGGCAAATTGTGAACAAGGTAATTTTCTAGTCTAGCAAGCAGCACATTTCTCCTGATAACGTATTGGAAGTACAGTTGAAAACTTCAACACATATTTCACAAGCATAGGTCCTAATCTTGCAAAAATATTTCCCGATCACAACTTGCCCGCACACTCCTTCGCCCCTATCGTTAATTCCTTCGTAATGTGCGACATTGATCTGCATGAGATACTTAACGCTGTGAACAAGCTAAACATTGGAAAGGCAGCAGGACCTGACGGGATAACTGTGAGGTTAAACAAGGAAAACATTGATATACTGGGTACCATTTTACTCCGCCTATTCAATCATTCATTGCGTGCGGGAATCTACTCATCGACGTTGAAAACTGCTAAGGTGACTCCGATCTTCAAAGACGGAGACAAATCTGACCCATCATGCTACAGTCCCATATCTGTTCTTAGTGTTATCAATACTATCTTCAAAAAACTTCTTGCTAAGAGCATTCATTCTTTTTTTGAAAAATATAATGTACTTTGTCCACAACAGCATGGTTTTCAATCTAAGCACTCTACATCCACAGCAGTACTTTAATTAACACAGATTATAAACACCGCTCTTCATAATAACCAACTAGTGGCAGTTATTTTTCTTGATTTAAAAAAGGCTTTCGACACCGTCAATCATGGCATCTTACTCAATAAGTTAAGTGCTTATGGGTTTCATTTTGATAATCGAAAACAAATCGTACATATGAACAGCATAACATCAACCCCTCAGCATCTTAGTACAGGAGTACCGTAGGGTTCAGTACTCGGTCCCCTGTTTTTCACAGTTTATATAAATGACTTGCCCCAAACATTAAAATTCGCTGATATATCAATGTACGCTAATGACACCGCTATGATAATTACAGGTGACAACAACCAGGAACTACAGGAAAAAGCCCAAATCGAGCTTGCTAATCTTTCCGCATGGTTCGTTGCCAATAAACTAACCATTAATACTACAAAAACTAAATATACCGTTTTCCACTCACGTTCAAAAATTATCTGTAATGGATCTGTCTCACTGCATATAAATCAGTGCCCATTCGAACGCACCGATTCATATACCTACCTTGGCGTTATTCTTGATCACCATCTAAATTGGCAGCGTCACATCGAAGCTCTTTGTTCAAAGTTAGCATCTGGTTGTTTTGCATTGTTTCAGGCATGGGAACATTTTCCAAGAAACATTCTCCGCATCCTGTATTTTTCATTTTTCCAGTCTCACCTAACGTACTGTATTGATTCATGGGCCTGGACATTCAGTACTTACCTAGATCCTGTTCGACGTCTACAGAAACGAGCCGTCCGAACTATTAACTTCTCGCAGCGAAACGAAGCAAGCAAACCAATTTTTGCTAAACTACAAATCATACCATTCGATTACTTATGCGAAATACGTATGGCAAAGTGCATTAGCAGTATAATAAAGGAGAACTATCCGTTTAACATATCAGTATTGCATGTGCCAGATCGTCCAACAAGAAACAAAACAATTGGAAACTTTAATATACCACTGGCAAGAAATCAATATGGCCAGAGACTAGTAGAATTTATTGGTATCAAAATATGGAACGACATACCAATTGAGGGAAAGCAGAGCAAGCATGTTTCACACTGGTTAAAAAAAGTACTACCAACAACAAATGTCATCTGCACATGTATAGACACTTATGTCACGTGCGCAACCTGTAGATACAGTCATGTTTTCTTTTGTTTTCTATCTTTTTCTCTATCAATGCTGTTGTGCATGTCACATTTAAGTTATAAACGACATGTCGTCTCATTGTTGTATGCTATATATTCTGTGTCTGTTATATTTTTTTGTTTCTTTTTTTTTATCCACTATTTCTCATTTTTTTCTATGTAATTGTCATTGACGATCAAAACTGTCAATTACGTGTCTTCAAATGTACATTTCTGTAATTACATGTCTGTAAATGGCCCCAACACTAGCCTTCGGCTACGGGGCCATACAGTGTTTGCAATTGATCTGTATTTATTCCATGTGAATAAACTTCCAACTTCAAACTTCAAAGTCCTGAAGAACAGTTGAACAGTGAACTGTGCAACAGAAAGCTGAGGTAACTTCGCCGCTATACGCGAGTGTTAACTTGGCCTCATCACACGGGTGTTAGCTTTGCCGCAGTACACGGGTGTTGTAAGGCGAAGCGCGCTACATGCGGGAATGGGCCACTTGTTACAAGATTAACTGCCAACTTCTTTGCCAACTCACTATTCGAACTATTAGTAAAAGTTAAGTGAAGTAGAATAGTAAAAGTTTAAAGTAAAGTAATTAATTGAAAAGTTAAGTGCAAATCGAATAGCAAATGCTATTAAAAAGTATCGAATATTTGTAAATCCCTACTTAATAGTTTAAATTTGTAGAAAATAACTGTAGAAAAGAAAAGTAGTCCAATAGAATCATTTATGACATATCTGGGGTTCTTATTTATTAATAATCTTCTGTACATTGACTAGCAGCTTTGTGTGCAGTAACAAAAAGTGCTTCATTCTACACAGGTGACTAGCAGCAACATACACTAGCTGCTCTACATCCTGCTTTTAAGAGCTGGCATAGTAACGCACAAAATTGGAAATGTGAGACTAGGTTTGTGCAAGCATCACTTTTGAGTACAAAGAACGTATGTCTCGGTGCTCTCCTGGCCGTCTCATTCACCTGGTGTACCCCAATATTTGGGAGGTGGGGTGTAAATGTATGACAAACATGAATGATTTACCTTTAAATCACTAACATGATATAGTCGTCATGTATGTGACGAGTAACAACACTGCCATCACATGTAGCTCATAGCAGTAGTCCTCAGCCTGCGGTATGTGGGTGTGCACCAGAGGTGTTTGAATTTATTATAGAGCCAATCTCAATCAAGGACCAACTGAATTTACATATGAAATACTGTGTCTGCGGGGATTAAACCTGCTACTTCAAGCGACATATGAAGTGTTCAGCACCTCACATGGTACGCTGCCTGTAGGATCAGCCCACATTTTTCTGTCCACAGTTGGCACCAAGCGGCTGGCTTAGAGAGCTGTGTTCTTACAAGAAAGGAACACTGTTTTTTCTCACTTGTGATTGAAATGTGGACAGCAAGTGCACAGACGCACATGCGACTTACGAAGTTGTAAGGGGGTATTGAACATGGGTCCTTAATGTGCCAAGCAAGCACGCTACCACGAGGCTGCATCGGCTCCTCCCACACATCATATAGAGTAAATAAACCTCTTGCACCAGCAGTTGTAAAGATGGTGCTTCTTTAATGGGAATTGTTCTTTGATGTGTGATAAGCACTATCGTAACAATACATATGTTCTGCAACTGCCATTCGGTACGCTTTTCTGCAACACTGCCAAGGAATACTTCAGCGATTGATGCTTGTGATAGCGCATCAACACACCGTATAGTGCATTTCTTTTTCTCCAACAAAACATCTGTTTGTGCCTTGGACTAACATTAGTGCCAATATTACTTCGTACCATGAGCTACCATTCAGTTGCCACGGTGTTCTCGACGTTCCTGGTTAAGCTTACTCATGAGTGGGTACCCATGTGCTTTGCACAGAGGCCTTAATCCTACTCTTAATTAACACTGGGCTGAATGCCAAAGGGTTCATGATAGGCAATTTCCTCGTTAAGTGCTTCACACAACACCGATTCCCACAATGCGTGGGATCTGCAGGATTTTTTTGTTCTAAGTTAATTGGAGTATATGCCGCTGAGGTATGTGTAGTAGTGAGCGTAAGTTATAAAAGCATGTTACATTTTCAGATTAACCCTACTTAGCCAGTATAAGCTCATATAACCTGCCTTAAAACAAAAAAATCTGGTAAATCAAGGTATAGGTAATATGCATACATCACCATTAAGTGTGGTTTCACAATAGTGTGCATATCCCCTGCAAGGGGTGTTTCACAGCATAGCATAGCAATGTAAGCTCGTATAACCCACTCTAAGACATGAGAAATGTTCACTTGGAGTACAGATAATTTGCATACTTCAACATTGAGTGTAGCTCCAGGGCAGTGTGCATTTCCCACGTAAGGGCGGTTTCACGGTGTAGTGCTGCTATGCTGCTATGAAACCACCTTTGCAGGTTGCTTGCGTGTGGAAAAGAGTCTGTTATTTTTGATTACTTGGAAATTTCAGAAATTCCGGTAAACCATGTGATGCATTCACAGCTCAGTTACACTTTGTTGCCCTACATAATGATTACAGGCATCTCACCTACATGAAAGCTGCACCTGCAGGTTTGACAAATTATACTGCAGTTCAGCACTTTACTATTCCTCCCTTCATATTTTAAATGAGTATTGGAAAATCCTTGCATATTTTGTAGGCAGTCTCGTCGCCTTTGCCACAAAAGGGTAATTTTAGAAATTAATGTGATGAACTTGTAGCTGAGCTAGGAGGTAACTTATCTTCTTGGCCTTGCAAAAGAGCATGCCTGTATATGTATAACCTCATGAATCCAAAAGACAGTGAGGTGAAGGAAGGCATAGGGGAAACTGTTTGTAGTAATTCATCAGCAGCCAACCTATGTTGAGGTCATGTGCTACATAATACCTTCTGGCAAAAAAGTGGTCCACACTTGCCACCGTGGCTATAAGTGGTTACACACCCATGAATAAATGTACAGAGATACCCAATATAGTGGACGAGGGAATGCCTGCCATCGTAGCTCATTTGGTACAGCATTGGACGCATTATGCACAGGTCAGAGGTTCGGTCCCTGCATGCATTTTTTTTCGTCCACCTCAGGCAATTCTTTTCATTTCATCATCATCATCATCAACCTATCTTATGTCCACTGCAGGATGAAGGCCTCTCCCAATCCTCGCCATCCTTAGCCGACTTGCACGAGTTGATTCCATTTGATGCCTGCGAATTTCTTAATTTCGTCCCCCCATCTTACTCTCTGCAACTCGCAGCTGCACTTACCCTCTTTTGGTATCCATTCCGTCATTCTAACTGTCCATCGGTTCTCTAGCCTTCTCATCACGTGGCCTGCCCATGTCCATTTTTTCTTCTTAATATCGTTCAGGATGTCGGCGACCCCTGTCTGTTCTCTGACCCACACAGCTGTCTTCCTACCTCTTAAAGTAATGCCTATCATTTTTCATTCCATCACCCGCTGTGCAGTTCTTAACTTCCTCTCTAGCTTCTTTGTAATTCTCCAAGTTTCTGCCCCGTGTGTCAGTACTGGCAAGATGCAGTAGTTATATAGTTTCCACTTGAGTGATAGTGGTAGGTTTCCATTCATGAGTTGGGAATGTCTCTCGTATGTGCGCCATCCCATGTTTACTCTACGGTGGATTTCTTTTATATGGGCGGGTTCTCCCATCAGTAGCTGTCCTAGATAAGTGGATTCTTGTACGACTTCTAATGTCTAGTTTTCAATTGTGAGGGCACGTTTTTTCGCTGTGCCACCGCTCATCACATTTTTTTTTCTGCATGTTCATCCTTAATCCTACCGTAGCGCTTTCTCGGCTTAAGTCTTCAATCATCCTTTGCAGTTCATCACCATCATTGCTAAAAGTACAATGTCGCCTGCAAATCGTAAGTTACTCAGATATTCGCCGTTAATGCTGAGTCCTGTCTCGTCCCAGTCTAATCTTTTGGAGATTTCTTCCAAACATGCAGTAAAGAGCATTGCAGAAATTGCATCTCCTTGTCTGACACCTTTCTGTATTGGGATTTTCCTGCTTTTCCTAAGGAGGAGTAGGGTGGCTGTAGAATCTGTGTAGTTGTGTTTACGTAGCTATCACATGTTCCTTGATGGTGTAATGCCTCCAGAACTGCTGGTATCTCTACCAATTCGGAAGCCTTTTCGTAGTCTATGAAAGCCATATAGAGGGGTTTGTTGTATTCAGCAGATTTCTCGATTATTTGATTGATCACATGAAGGTGGTCTATGGTGGAGTATCCTTTTCTGAACCCTGCTTGCTCTCTTGGTTGATTAAATTCAAGTGTGGCCCTTATTCTGTTTGAGATAACCTTTGTGAATATTTTGTAAAGTGCTGAGAGTAGACTGATTGGCCTGTAGTTCCTAAAGTCTTTTACATCCCCCTTCTTATGTAATAATAGAATGTTTGCATTTTTCCAGCTGACTGGTACATTTGAAGTTTTGAGGCATTGTGTGTAGTGTCGCAAGCTTTCTAGTTGGGAGGTCTCCTCCATCTTTGATCAAGTCGGCAGTTATGCCGTCTTCTCCAGCCACCTTTCCACGGGACATGCCCTGAATTGCTTTCCTAACCTCATCCACAGTGATGCATGGAATTTCGGAGTCCTGCTCGACATTTAATACACTCATGGTGGGAAGACCCATATTTGAGCTGTATAGTTCAGAATAGAAATCCTCGGCCACCTTGGCTATATTACTGAAGTTTGTAAATGTTCTTTCCCACACAAAGCCTCATATTAGTTGTTTTTATGCTGACTCCTTTTCTGACGGCTGCTTCTATTTCTTTCATGTTGTGGTTACGTATGTCCCCGACTCTACTTTTATTGATGAGCTTAGACAGTTCGGTGAATTCTGTCTTGTCCCTTGAGTTAGTTATTCTCATTT
Organism: Hyalomma asiaticum; assembly: GCA_013339685.2. NCBI lineage: Eukaryota > Metazoa > Arthropoda > Arachnida > Ixodida > Ixodidae > Hyalomma > Hyalomma asiaticum. The sequence goes on from CM023481.1 coordinate 89,122,623, forward strand.
GTTGATGTTGTTTGATTAAATTTTTAGTATATCCAGAGAGCTTATTCACATCTTGTCTCATTGCTTTGCCCCCCTACTTCAATTGCTGTTGCGGTGATCAGCTTAGTAATATCTTTGTTCATCTTCTCTATATACCCATTTTCTTCCTGTCCTAGAGCGTCATACTTGTTCTTAAGTGCAGTTCTAAATTCTTCTGTTTTCACCCCGACGCCACCGAGGTTGGCCTGTTTCTGCGTGATTAACTTTGTCCTTGCTCACTTTAGATTGAGGGTTATCTTCACCCTTACTAGTCTGTAGTCACTAATTCTAACCCTATTAACCACTTCTGTGTCTTGTACTATACCTGGATCACTGCACATTATGAAGTCTATTTCGTTTTTCGTTTCTCCGTTGGGGCTTTTCCACGTCCACTTCCTGTTCTTACGTTTCTTAAAGAGAGTATTCATTACACGGAGGTGATTTCTTTCTGTGAATTCCACTAGCATCTCTCCTCTGCTATTCCTCTCTCCTTCTCTGTAGTTCCCGACTGCCTGTTCTCCTCTTAGTTTCCTTCCTATTTTCACATTGAAGTCCCCCATAACAATCGTATATTAGGTGTGTACCTTGTTCATTGCCGTTTCTACATCCTCGTAAAACTGTTCTACAGCCTCGTATTGTGGCTGGTAATTGGTGTGCAACTTTGTACTAGTTTTAGTTTGTATTGCCTATTTAATTTTATCACAACATCTGATATCCTTTCATTGATGCTATAGAATTCTTCAATGTTACCGCCATGTCTTCGTGTATAAGGAATCCTATGCCGTACTCGTGCTTCTCTGGCAGTCCTCTGTAGCAGAGAACATGCCCTTCATTAAGCGATAAGTATCCTTCTCCGGGTTTCCTAACCTCACTAAGGCCAATGATATGCCAATTAACACCCCTTAATTCTTCTAGTAGTTCAGCTAGTCTGGCTTCACTTGAAAGAGTTCACGTGTTAAAAGTTGCTACATTTAATTTCCAATGATGGCCTGTCCGAGTCCAGAAACTTTCGAGTCTTTTGTTCCCATACCCATGTGGCCGCATCCACAACTAGAAGCTCCGTTGATGTTGTCGTAGGTCCAGGGTTTGGTTGGTTCGGTCACTTGGGAGGTGTTGGCCATGGTGTTGCACCAGGGAGGCCAGTTCCTGTTTTGGTGCTCAGGTGAGTTACACAGATGAGCCATGGTGGTGGTGAGAGCCCGTATTAGAGCGCTGCACGGGCCGTGATTTTCAGCCCGGGCTCGGCCTGAGCCCGCCACTCACTGAAGTTTACCCGCCGGAGCTCGGCATGGTGAATCAAAGTGACGCCCGCACCTGGCCCGAGCTTGGAACAAAATTTAACCTACCCAACCCAGCCCGGCCCGACTGCAAATCAGGCCTGACCGAGGCCCGAGCATGAAATTTCGAGCAAGGAGTTTTGAGCAGCAATAATAGACGTTTTGTTGTCGCATGCTTAGCTGAGAAGTGCATTTTAAGCTTCAGTTATTAAGTCCAAAAAACAACCTAATGCAGAAATATTTTTAGCAGCAGTAATGGTTGCGAAGAAAATGTATTGATCAGCGGTATACTGCACCTATTTCTTTGCATATTTAGATAGAAATCGTCAAGAGAGTTTTGTAACATACTGTGACAGCCAGACTGATTTGTACTATGACTTTAGCTTTAATAAAAAGTGTAATAAAAACAAAGGTGACAGGAAACACACTAAACTGTTTTTGAAGTTCTTGTTTTTATTGCACCCTCTATCAAAAAGCATGTTCTACGAACAAACCTAATTGCACACCATTCCAGATATATAGCACCAGTCCTCAGTATAGTAGTAGCTTGCCTTAACAAGAAAAAGATGAAATCCAGATTTATGAATAGTGTTTTAAATACACAAATTTCGATTATAACTATAACAAACTGAGTGTATATATGGGTAGACGTATGTACAGCCAGAAAAAAAAAACGAACTGTAATATGATAGTTTCATATCACGTCGCACAAGTACTTAGTCTTTATACTTTTGCGGCAGCGTTCCCAGTTTGTCTTCTTACATGTTATTGTGCAAGAAAAACCAATTGTCGAGAGATTCTGACTTTAAGCACGCCCTGCGCTTGTTCATCACATAACCTGCCTCGCTGAAGTTTCTCTCACTACTCACACTGGCTGCAGGATCGCACAAAATCTGCTTTGCGAGTAGTGAAAGGCGGGGGAACTGATGTTCTCTAGACTTCCACCCCTGCAGCAGATTTCCAACGCCTTCGCAAACATCTGGGGTAATCAAATATAGCTTGTCAATTCATCCCTTCGTTTCTTAGGCTCCATAATGTTGTGCCACTCTTCAAAGTCATCTATAAGCCTCCTCTTTGTGGGCTTCTCGCAGCAGGTTTCAACAGCGCATCCATCAGATGGCAAGGAACTTGTCAAAATAGCGAACATTCTTGTTTTTACTGGCACGTAAACTTCGCATCTTTCATCTTCCTCGAACACTCGCAGCTGGAGAAAGGGCGGCAAAAAAAAAAAAACGTCGCAATGTTGTGCATATCTCACTACGCTCCAGTTTCCGCTGAAGAAACTATCTTGCCCTCAATTTTAATGCAGCTGCTGTTGATGCCTCAGCTGGACCTAAAGTCAAATATTTCTCCAGCTTTGTCTTGCAAAGCAAAACGAGTGGCAGGATAGGCTGCTTCTCTTTCTCAAGCATGTGGGTTGCTTCTTGGAATGGTGCCAACAAGTCAGTTATCTTTATTGCAGTTTTGCCGAGTTCTTCCATCATCGAGCTTCCTCGTACTGCGTGTACACAGAATTCAGCATAGCGAGTTTTGAATTCCACCTGGTACTCACTTCTTGATTTATGCCATGATGTAACTGGCTGGAAAGTCCACTCTGCTTCATAAAAGTAACAACGGCCTTCACATTTTGTAACTTTTCACGAACGTGTGGTAGGTTTTCAACCAAGAAGTCATCGTCAAAAGTGTGGCGTAGGACCGTATTGAGGACATGTGCAGTGCAGCTGACCCTCTTGTATGGGCGGAGTGCACTGATCACATTGGCTCCTTGGTCAGACACAAACACGACATATTCGAGGAGGCTTTCATCCAGTCCAAACTTTGCGCAATTTCACACAAGCTCTCTTATAATGTTGTCGCCTGTCTTCTTTTCGGGAGGGAAATCACTTTTCAGTTCCCAGTCGTCGTCCACATAGTGAACAGTGCGTGTGGTGTACGCCGTTTTGTATAGTCATCAGTCCACATGTCGACTGTCATTGAACAACGGCCATCCTCCATCGCTGCCTTCATTACTGGCCTCAGTGTTTCTCGTCAAGCCCCAGCCACTTCGGCTGCCTTGCGGGACACTGTCGTGGGATGTGGAGGTAACTCTTTTGGCGGATAGTGTTCCGTACCGGGCACCACCGGCGACAAATTCATCAGCAATTTTCAAAAATCCTTCATCTCGCACGACATCGAAAGGCCTCACATTTTTAGCGCACCATCAGAAGCACGAAGTCATCAAGCTTTCCTTTAAACAGGAAGGAACCGCGGACTGACTGATCCTGACTTCTTTCTTTTCTGTCAGGAAAAAAAGTCAGGACAGCAGATCCTCCTATTGATTTGCACTTGTGCTTGTTGAGGTGAAATGTTTCGGTCTTACCGGTATCAAAGCTTTTGCACTTTTTGTGTTGCACGTGTCCTGCTGGAGACCAAATGTTCGAATCAACTACCAAAAAAAACCTCTTCCAAACGTCGTTTTTTGGTGAGTGCTTTCACACAAGCTTCAGTTTCCCAGAAGAAATGTCCTCTTGCAAGCCTGCGCTCATGTCCCCTGCATACACGTAAAATTGCCCGTTGCTCTTACATTCTCCTAATGACCATGTAGTTCTTGTTCCGAGGCAAGAAAATTCCTGAAGTGGTGCAGTTCGTTTATTTGGCACCTACCACGTGCAGTCCAACCATCCCCCCTCCTCCCTTCTAATACATTATGCACAATTTCTTGCCATGCTCTTTTCTTTCCCCTGTAATGGTGCATGCCTTCCTAATGTGGTTATCACTAGGAGGTGGCCATTCATCCACAGTGGTAGCCCAGCAGGTAGGCCGTCGCGCTGCTAAACCTGAGGACACGATTTTGATTCCATGGCCTCGTCGTTGCGCATTTTGATGGGGGCAAAATACAAGAACTCCTGTGCACGTGGATTTAGGTGCATCGTAAAGAACCCCAGGGGGTCGAAATTAATTCTGGATGCCCCACTATGGCATGCTTTATAGTCATATTGTAGTTTCGGCACTTAAAAACCCAGTAATTATTAGCGGGTAGCCTTTGAACTTATGCGGAAAGGACTGGCATGAGATGAACGAAAATATATTGGTCTATTTTTCGGCTTCGTTCCAGTTTGGTGATTACGGCGCTGGAAAGATCCTCAACACTTAACGATTGGGTGCGTGTTGTTCGAGGCAACGGGACCTTCCTTGACACGCAAATTGTAACCACCTTTCACAAGCCAGAGATCTTACCAAGGGAATATACTTTGGCCTATGTTTATCATAATATCAGTATACTATTTCTGCACGTTGCAACACTGTTACGGCGATAACATGGTGCTCTCGCAACATGTACATTGTGGAATAAGACTGCAGCACATTGGTTGACAAACCTTTTTTAGGGGCGAAGCTCCGTAAGATTTGGGTCTGTCCGTCCGTTGTAGTAGCGCGTTACCTACTAGGAACGCGCTACTAGGAGGGCGCGTGTGGGAGGCGCGCGAGCTCTCTCACTCTTCCATCTGCTGTCTTGTGAGAGAGAGACAGAGAGAGCGAAAGGCGCACGTTGACTATGGACTCTTACTTCGATGAACGCGCTACCAGCTCGCAAAGAAGGAGAACGCGCCCTCACCCGCGAGAGACAAGCTTGACGCAGACAGCGTCTTCTAGCGAGTTTCTTGATTGAAAAATACCGACTGCTCGCGCTGGAGAACCGTTCACCGGCCACCCATATATATATATATATATATAGGCACTGGATCTTGACTTGCAATGAAGTGCCGGTGGGAGATTTCACTTGTGCGTAGTTGAACCATAAAGATTCATAGCGTGTGCGTTAACTAAATTAATCCGGAACTCGGCACGATCTACGATGAGCCTCCGGAGCTTCGCCCACTCATCATCATTCACTTCGTGGATATGGTGTGAATTTTTTTTTTCTTGAATTGCATGAAACATAACCATGGTATTTAGCTTCTCACAGATTTTTCGTATGCTAATCACTTTTTTCCGGCTTCTCATTCCATAATCACCTGATTTACTCTCCTGCCTTTCCTACCTTTCCTCCTCCTTCTGTAGGCCTACACGGTAGGCTAGCCGCACGTGTCCAGCTCGCACCACTACAGAAATAGAAGCCGTGATTGATCCATGAGAAACAAGCTCTTTCCCTTTATTAATTCTGTGTATTGAGACTCTGCGTAGATCTTTCGTTTTGGGGGATGGCTGGAACTTTCACCAGCGTCCCCCCCCCCCCCCCCTTTGCAGTTCTGTCATTGCTCTTGCGAGGATGAATTGTAAATGTAACTTTATTTTATTGATCTTATTACTTTGATTATGAGATAACATTTGAATATAATTAAATAATGGAAATAAAATCACAGAACTAATTGTGAGATGTTATCTATACAAGTACCCGATCCGTTTACTTCTAGGCAGAGTTTATCCAGATGCTACCAAGCTAACAGCAAATAATAATCACAAAATAAGCCCAAAACAGTGGCCTGACTCCCATGAAAAGGCCCAAAAAAAGTGGAAATTTAAAAAATTTTCCCATTCTTGAAAACATTTTTATTTAATAAGAAATGTCATGCAAATACGAAGGGGAGCTGAAAAAATCACTTATTATTTTGTACAGCAAAAACATGCGCAACTGTAAATGAAGGCACATATTTACTTTTTAACATTGTCTTCAGGGTAGTCTCCATTCGGCTAAATGCACGTTTCCCATTGAATGATTAAAGTTACTTGTTCGTTCTCCCAGCGTATGTTTGACTTCAACACTCAACTACTCAAAGTCATCGACAAACGCGCTATTCGTTAATGTGATGATCACGAAATTAACCATATTTGCTAGAAAAGTTAAACAAGCCCAAAAAGCGCAACGTGTGGCTGGAAAATTCTACAAATGACACATCAAAAAAAGAAACCCAAATCTGCTTATTGTAAGCGGAACTGGCAACTCTGCTTCTAGGTCACTCGATCCTCATAAATCAAGTACCCACAAGAAGCAAGAGAAATACAGTATTTCAGATAAACCTTCACATAAACGCCATCAAGTCCATCAAGTTCAAAACATGTGGAAAGTGTTTGTATACACAAAGCATGCAAACAATGTACCAAAGAGCAAGCCCTGCCTGACCCGAGCCCGTAACCTCATACCCGGGCCCGACCCGAAGCCCGGTGCTTCAGGCCCGAGCCCGGCCCCGGCCCGCCATGAAAACAGCTTTACCCAGCCCGGGTTTTTGGGCAGGCCCGAGCCTGTGCAGTGCTCTCGCCCGTATGCATCATTTGTCCAAATGCTCCGTCAGGGGAGGGGTCTTTCAGAGGTGTTGCAGCGTGTGGTTAAGTCAGGCGAGGGTATAATTGTTAAACAGAAGCAGGAGAAATGAAAGAAGATACCTCAGGAGCGTAGAGAAAAGACAAAAGATACAGAAAAAAAAACATTTGGACTCGAGGATTCGAACTCAGTACCCCTTCGTCTAACTACAAAAGCATGGCCAAGTAGTCTGGGTTGCTGGGTCACCGATGTTTTTAAGAACAGATTCCTGCTGCGCCCTCCGCAAATTGTGATGCGATGAATTTCAACATGTCCGCGATGCAGCACTTTTTCTGATTTCAAATACCAGGAAGGCATGGCTGATCCTCTCAAATGCGTCGCATCTGTTTCCACCGTATTCATCCCGCCATCACGCATAGTTTTGACAGTATGCGTCTTTATCTTTCTTTTTTTCTCTCTCTCTCTACCATGGCAAGGTAATTGTCTCAGGGAGATAGAGGGCGAATGGGGAGGCTGGGGGGGGGGGGGGGCGTAAACCAAGAAGCCAGAAAAGGATGCGTCGCAACCTAGCTCGCACTCACGGAAGTGCCGTGATAATAAATTTTATGTCCGTTGATCGGCGTTATAGCCTACGTCACAATTTTATTTATTTATTATTTACAAATACTGCAGGCCCTACTCGGGCCCAAGCAGGAGTGGGAATATCATTAAAAACAATACCAACAATAATGCCTAGAACTATCGACAACTTAAGTAGTAAACCACAATTAGCAAGCAAAAGAAAATGAATAAATAAATATGCTTTGCAATAACAAACACACAACATTATAAATGATAAATATGCACGTACAATATTTCAACACATGAGATGAACACTATGCATAAAGAAGTGAACGCGAGAATCAACTGCAACAAAGCTGTTCAGCATAAACAGAACTTTACATATCAAACGAAAGGTTATTTAAAAACTGAACAAATGATTCAGCTGTGTTAGCGTTCACTACTTCTTCGGGTAATTTATTCCATTGTGATATAGCATGTGGAAAAAGGGAATACTGATGTATATTAAGATTACTAAACGGCTGCTTGATTGTTTTGTTGTGGTTTGTACGACCAGACTGCATGGGGGGCTCAGTTATGTAGTTTTCACGTGGTATTTTGTAGTGACCGTGGTACAGCTGATACAAAAATTTCAAGCGAGATACAGTTCTGCGATGAGCTAGTTTTTTCAATTTGGCCCTGTCGCGAAGAACTGACACACTGAAAAAACGCGAGTATGTAGTGTATATAAACCTCAAGGACAAGTTTTGCACTCTTTCTAATTTCCTGATCAAGTACTTTTGGTGCGGGCTCCAGATCAGATCCGCATATTCTAATTTGGGTCTGACGAGAGCTTTGTATGCAGTTAACATTACGGTCGATGACGTACGACGTAATTTTCGTTTCAAAAATGCAAGCTTTTTTAGTGCGTTACTGCAAACGTTTTCTATGTGTGTTTCCCAAGTTAAACTGTTTGTAATTGTAAGACCTAAATACTTTATTTGATTGGTTTTTTCAATGTAAGCATTATTAATAGTATAAGAAAATTCTAGGGGTTCTTTTTTGTTGCTAAATGTAATACATGCCGTCTTCGAAGTATTAAGCTTCAGTCCCCATGTTTCACACCATACGCCAATTGAGTGCAACGTATCATTGAGTCGAACTTGGTCGGAATGGTCAGTCACATTAGCATACACAACACAGTCGTCGGCAAACAGTCGGATCTTCACAGGCGAATGAACAGACAAATAAATATCATTTATATAAACTAAGAACATTAAAGGGCCAAGTACCGAACCTTGCGGTACTCCCGAGTGAACATCCAATGTATCGGAAATACAGTCATTAACGGCAACATACTGTTTCCTTGAGGACAAATAACATTCTATCCAACGAATGATATTGTGTTCAATGCCCATAGAATGTAGTTTGGTTACCAAATCAGCATGCGGAACAACATCAAACGCTTTGGAAAAGTCCAAAAATACTGCATCAATTTGACCCCTCACGTTTACTACACTTAAAAAGTCATCCGTTATCTCGGCTAACTGTGTTATTGTAGATAAACCAGACCTAAAACCATGTTGATTTGCATGAATTAAATCATTATCCTCGAGATGTGTCATAATTGCTTTAAATAAAATATGTTCAAGCAGTTTACAAGCTGTGGATGTCAAAGAAACTGGTCTGTAATTATTTAATTCTAAAGGGGACCCAGATTTGTGAATTGGAACTATTCTTGCAGAGCGCCAGTCATCAGGTATCACACATGATTCTAACGACTTTTTGTAAATTATATATAAGTACTCTGCTACCCAGATTGCATACCTGTTGAGGAAAACATTCGATATTTCGTCCGGACCTGGTGATTTTTTAATGTCTAAATTACGCAAAAGATTCAAAATGCCGTTCTTGCTTAAATTTATTTCGGACATCAGGTTACGAAGCGTGTAAGGTTGCAAGTGTGTATGTGATGCTGTCAAAGTAAAAACAGACTGAAAGAACGCGTTGAATTCATTGGCAATGGTAAAAGGATCGTCAATGCTTATGCCAGACATTCTGATTTCTGTGATGCCATTTTTATCTTTAGATAAATATCGCCAAAATTTTCTTGGTTGTTCCGACATGAAAGAAGTCAAGGTGCAAGAAAAGAACTGGTCTCTTGCAGCACGCACTTTATCCTGAAAAGTGTGAACTAAACTTGCAAGTTCCCTCCTATCACCACGTTTTCGAAATCGCTTTATCTTGCGTTTCAGATGTATAAGATCACGATTCATCCACGGGTATTCTCCGTTGATACGCTTTTTTTTTAAAGGAACGTACGTGTTTTCACAATGAATGACCATGTCTTTAAACTTGGACCACAGCTCGTTAACATCATTTAACTCAGTAAAGGAAGGGAATAAGGATTCCATGCAACCAATGACCCCATCATCATCCGCATGCGTATAGTCTCTCACTAATGTGTCGGTAGGTTTAACATAGGACCGCACACCAGTAATAGGACACTCTAGAACAATTAACTGATGATCAGATATGCCATCCCTAACACTGACGGAGCAATCTTGAAGCGAGCCACTTGCAAATACAAGATCAAGTAAAGAAGAACTGTAAATTCTTGTGGCATCAGAAACCAACTGGGTTAAGGAAAACGTAAATGCCGTTTGGAGTAAGGATTCGGCACTTTTGAAATCTTTGCCATCATGAGAAAGGCTGCGCCAGTTAATACCGGGAAGGTTGAAATCGCCTGTTACAAGAATGTTGGAGCGTGAATTCGTATTTTGAAGCAAATAATCATATAATGTATCTAAGTATTCCGGAGGGGCATTTGGGGGACGATAAACACCTCCCAGTAATATAGTTTTACCAAAAAACTTTAACTTACACCATATGCTTTCGTGATCACTGATGTCATTTAAGCGAGTGAATTTAATGTTATTCTTAATTGCGATTGCAACTCCGCCACCCCTTGATCCTCTGTCTCTACGTATGAGCGTGTACGAAGGAGGCACTATTTCTGAATTTTGAACATCTGAATGCAGCCAGGTTTCAGTGATCACTACGACATGCGGTTGATAAGTCAAAATTATTTCTTCGAGGCTCTGTATCTTATTCAGTACACTGCGAGCATTTAGCGAAACAAGCCGGAGCGTCTTGACGGATTCTCGTCATTTGTTATCGCGTTTACGTGTGTTCGCACGCGTGGAACGATAAAAGGATTGTTCGGGTTGCGCAGGCACAGTGGAATCTGACAACGCCACTCTGCAATCGCGCATTGCATCCCATGTGTACAGCTTGCCATCAACTCTGAGTTGATCAAAACGAAGAGAAACCTTAGAACCATTGCTTCTTTCCTCAGCGGCGGAGCGCCATAACTTTGATCGAATGTCCCGAACTTTTTTTGAAAAATCTTCCGATATGGCTATATCCGTGCCCTTTAATTTAAAGCAGGCTGACATAACCTTAGTTTTGTCTATGTAGTTGAAAAATCTCAAAATAATAGGACGATGTCGCTGTTCATGTTTTCGTCCGATTCGGTGGATACGCTCTATGGAGTTAACTTCAACACCTATAATTTTTTTGAAAATTTCTTCGTTAACTTTCCGCTCCAGTTCTTTCGAGTCCTCTCCTTGACCTTCCTTTACTCCATAAACTACAATGTTGTTGCGACGACTTCTATATTCGAGGTCATCTACCTTTCCGGCTAACTCGAGAACTAGTTTGTTCACGCTACTGCAAGCTTCATCCGTTTTCTGCAACCTTTGCTCACACTTCTCAATTCGGCACAGATCTTTCTCTATATTCGTAATCCTGGTTTGAATATTTTTGACTGCCGATTCTAGCTGTTTCAAATTCGTAGTCAATGAAGCAAGAGTCTTATTTGTCTTTGTTTGCTCTTTCAAAATTTTCCGAAGTAATTGACTGTTTAACTGTGTCTCAGACTCCGAGTCAGAAGAGGGACCAGGGTTCAACTCTATCTATGTCGCCGGACGTTAGTAGCAATAGCCTAATCACATGCAGACTGTCACACAATAGACCGAGCAAACACTGTGGGCTTGGCAACACCGTCAATGTGACAGAATCATCTCTAATAGAAGAAATTAGATACTTGTCACCAACCTGGACAAAAAGAATCGGAATCAGCATCCGTCCGCATCTGGTGTCACCAAGCCCACTGAAAGGAACTTGCAAGGGGCTTCCGTATTTATGCTTGAAATGGTCGATATCTGATGATGCCACCGTGCTGCTACGCTGATAAGTTTCGTGCACGTGGAACGTAGTTTCTTGAAGAATCCATGGCGGTGGCTGCATGATGGCCAAGTCAGCCGGCGCACACTCATCTGAGGTTCGCTTGAATGTCAGGTGAGTTGATCCCATGGCAAAATGCGCCCGCCAGGCAATCTGGACAAAAAGAATCGGAATCAGCATCCGTCCGCATCTGGTGTCACCAAGCCCACTGAAAGGAACTTGCAAGGGGCTTCCGTATTTATGCTTGAAGTGGTCGATATCTGATGATGTCACCGTGCTGCTACGCTGATAAGTTTCGTGCACGTGGAACGTAGTTTCTTGAAGAATCCATGGCGGTGGCTGCATGATGGCCAAGTCAGCCGGCGCACACTCATCTGAGGTTCGCTTGAATGTCAGGTGAGTTGATCCCACGGCGAAATGCGCCCGCCAGGCAATCTGGACAAAAAGAATCGGAATCAGCATCCGTCCGCATCCGGTGTCACCAAGCCGTTGAAAGCGGTGCCGAATTCTCGGGAGTGTTACATCCTTGTAGTTAGAGAGAAGCAAAAACTTCTCCTTTCATTTATGTTGTAATTACTACACTACAGCTAGAAACTACATATAATTTGCCCTATGCCTTCCTTGGCCTCACTGCAAATGGGATTCATTACATTGTGTCTAACAAACGAACAACCCCTTGACCAATTTCCCTCTCGTTATACATGTACACTAGCACCCCTGCATACACACCTTTTCACAGAAGGGGGTAATCCCCTGTCAACGGTTTGCCTGAGTGTGCAAACAGTGTTACTTCTTTTACACTCTGAAACCAAGTTACAATGACCATTGTGATGTCATTTATATTTCGTCCCATCAAGATATGGAACCTTGATGGGCACACCAATCAGTGGTAACTGCTGAGAATCATGTTCATGTAGTGGCCTGTACTGTGAACATAATCACTGCCCTGATATTATCGCACGCCTCAGGCCATCTGTTTGAGGATTCAGAGACCAGTAGGTGGCTTCTGCAGTGAAAAGGTCTAAATAATGGTAGCATTTTACATTTATTGAGCTTTACATTTACTGCACAGACAGCACTGGTGCTTTTCTGTGATTAAATGCACAATGTTTTCTAGAACAAGTATGGTTGCCCAGTTACATTTTACACCTTCTTTTTCCTGCAGAAGTGGCATAATTACAAGGAGCTTTCCCACTTGGCAGAGATCAACATTACTCAAGAGAGAAAACTCCGGAAAAAGATTGAAGAAAAAGACCCATCTCAGCTGCAGCACGAGACAGCATTGCTGCAGTGATCACAAAGTATCGGACAGAAATGAAGTTCCTGCATTTTCACAATGATCCATTAGCCAGCTGGCCTTTCTGAAACTCTGAAACTGTGAAATAAAGTATTTATGGCAGACAGTGATTCAGGGGTTTATTTAGAATTTCGATTTGGGGGGGGGGGAGGTGTTGCCCATCGTGTAACCAGTACGTGGTGGTGTGTGGATACCACGTCAGTGGTTATCCGGAGAATTTTTTTTTGGGGGGGGGGGGTGTATTCTAATGGAGGGGGGTGGGGGGGCGTATAAATCTCTGCATTCATGACATTTCACTAGATCACATGCACACATTATGGGACAACTTAAAATAGTGCTGCGAGGACTAAAGGCAGTCATATGTCACATGGGTGGTAATGTGTAGCTTTCTAAGGAAATTAAATTTAAACAGGATGAATAAATGTGGAGCATCTAATGTGGAGCAGGTATAGCGCTTAGCAAATGAACTAAGCTACTCAGACCACGTGGTGGCCAGTGCACTTCGTGCTACTTGGTGATCACAGAGGGACCTAACTGAATCAACACTTCAAACAGTGTCCCACTTTCACCGAGCACTGCAACAAAATAGCGCAAAGCTATGATGTAGAAAGCATCGGAAGCCATACACTCCGAGTATCGAGTTTCGTTCACTGAGCACGATACAGTGCTCCCCTTCAGTTGATAGTTGGCATTCATGTTATCCGCTTCTGTTCTCTTGTGTCAGCGTCTCTGTGCCTTACTTTTAGCATTGGGATAAAAGCTGTTTCTTTTTGCTTTTATTACAGATATAGAAAAAAAGAGATGAATGCTGACTAGAGTGAGTTATCTCTGGTTCGGCATAAGAGGCTGTTGCACAACGACGACAGGAGTACACCATAACGCTTCCTGACAACTGGCAAACAATGACATCAGAACCACTCCCCTAGAAAAGACATGAAATGCACCAATTTTAAAAACTGTCATTCTGACTAGACCTAAAAATGTGACTTCGAGTTGATAGCAGAGAAATTGCTATTTCAAGTTGGTTAAAAATGCAAAGCACTTTGATTGCAGAAAAAAGAATATTATACTTTAACTTAATGAAATACTTAAGTTCATAAAATGCTGTGCTTTCAGATGCAGTATAAGGCAACATATTATCCATGATATCAATAAACTGGCTGCCACAATCCATCTTGCAAATCACACTGCGACAGAGAGTGGAAGCCAGCAATGCTGGTGAACAATCACATTAGTACAAAATGTGAGTCATTCTCAATCTTATCTTGCAAGTGATGTTGAGTGAAAAAGCGTGTCGTCTCGTCGACAAAATTAATACCTTGCAAGCAATCTGGATAGGCCACAAGAAGGGCGCTGTTGCTTGTTCTCAGATACAGGTAGGGTAGGAAGAAGCTATCTTCAATTTGCATAAGGAAATGGCTAATAATCAGAAGCGTGCTGCAAAGAAGTATTGAATTTGTGTAGCTGAATGATATTTCATAGCTCTTCACAGTTACCTGTGTGACCACCACTTAAAGGTCTCCTCACCGGCCACATGGCAAATTTTGGTTATACACTGGAGGTTATTAAGTGCCCTGTAGGGAGTGTTCTACCACAAGAATATTTGAAATTGGTTTGTTATTAGCAGAGGTACAAATGTTTCAAGCGGCACGAAACCAGGATTTCAGGAGGCGAGGGTCACCACCAGTATGACACTCTCACCACATATGGATTCTGTTGGGTGAAGCAACAAAAAGAAAAGAGAAGGCGAAACATGCGAAGCTGTTTGTCCGCTCCAAAGACTGCCGCTTCCCAATTGGGCAATTCGTGGTTCAGGCTGCCAACATGGTTTCTAGTGATGCAGAGGTATCCTGCGGTCACACAGCGACCTGTGGCAGTGCGGAGCATCATCTTCTCCTCTTAGCGCACGATGCATAAGAGAGGAAGCAATGCTCAGTTTGAAATTCGAGCACCTTTCACGGTGCATAGCAATGCAGTTCTTGGCAGGCATGATCGTGCGCACACAATGTACACAGTGCATTTGTCAGCTCAAAATGGCCAGCCCTGGTGAAGAGCCCTTGAAGCCGGGCATGCTGTATGGTAAAACCAAATTGCAAGGTTCCTGTTCGACCAATACATAATGGCAAGTGCAGTACAAGGTGTTGGTTTATTCTTTGAACCTTTACTAAACATGTTGTCACAAAGTAGAAAATGTGGTGGCCATGACAATGGGTGCCACAGATATCTGCTCCCACAAAGGGCATGCCACCTACATGAATGCAGAGATGGAACTTTTGGAAGCCATATGAAATAGCTGTGGATACAGAGCCGAGAGAAAAATATGAAAGAGCCCAAGCACACACAGTTGTACACAGCAGCATCTACAGAACTTCAACCTGCATAATGTGCAAGTGTGCACTCAGTTTGATTAGCTTGATAACCATTTATTTTTTTAGAAAGGCAGGACACAAAACGGCTGTTTTCACGTAACTGCTATCTTGCACTAACCAAATGGCCCTCGGATGCGACTTCAAAAGTTGCTTCCAACAAAAGCCCTCCTGTGCAGCTTGTTTGCAGTATGGACGTTGCAGCTCTATAATTAATTAAATGCAGCATAAAGGAGCAATTGTAGCACTATTTCCATAACTGGCTTTTCTACAGTGTGGCTTTGCTATGGCACGAATATTACAATTTGAGAATGGAAAACATGTGCTGCTTCTCACAGGTAAACTTGCTTGTCAGGAAGCCATAGTGAATTATGAGGTAACACATGCCAGTGCCATCTTAATCGTCTTCCAAGTTTACGAAAGCAAGTGGTCGGTTACATTAAAAACCTAGGGCACCGCGATCATACTACCCATTCTTGCTTGAAAAACAGCCTTTTAAAAATTAACTGCATCTTACACAGTTAATTTTAAAAGATGCAGTTGTGAAAGATGCTCAATGTTTTTATCCGAACTGCCTTTCAAGTTCCACTTAGTACAATTTCCACCTTAGAGTTTCCCTTTTGCAGGACCACCTACAGCACAAAATGGCTCGGATATTTAATCTCATACTCCCCGAATCTACATCCAAACGTGATCACAAAGTCTCTCGGTCACTGAACTGTTTCAAAAAAGGCTACGAGAACATATTTCCTTTCTATTCCTGATACAGACCTTGACCGCCAAGTTCTACATTATACATCTTGTGTGTATTATGTGTAATTATTTCTCAAGACCGTTTCTTACTCTGCTGGTAAACATTCAAGCTTTCGTTCAAATTGCTTTTACCAAGGCAATGTATAAGAAGCTACAATCTATTTTACATTATCATCCTATGTATAAGGATTATGCAGCGCAGGCATTCTGCCTTTAGCCTTGCCATCCTAGACCGCTTTTTTCTTCTGAACTCCTGATAAATAAGTAAAAAAAAATTAACATCGAGAATATAAGCCAAAATGACATGTAAGCCTGCGAAAATGTTAGATCACCGACAAGTGAGTGCCTTTATTGCAGCCTATTTTGTTGTTTCAGCTCTTCTACAGAGCGGCTTTGTAATTTTAATTAAGCACGTAGTCGCATCTAAACAACCGTTGAAAGAAGCTCAATGTTACTAAATTTGCTGTGCAGAAATAAAAAGGTAACTGAATGGCTGCTGGTTTTGACAATCAACATGCAGTGTTCTTTACACTGCTAAGTAATTTTGGACATGTGCAGTCTGTTGAATGTGAAAACCCGTATATGTGCATGTCTTCTTACACATGCAACAAAATTTGTACACCGCACTTGCAGTCTACAAATCCTTCAACATGGCAAGGGAAGCTTATTGTCAACTGCCTCACTGTGCCTCACATAACGTACCTGCAACGCTGCCTACCCGAGCAGGCGGGCCCTCTAAAGCACAATGGCGAAATTCAGAAGAGCTCAACACATCGTTGGATGACATCGTCACTTCCATTTTTCTCGCACCAGTTCCATATTTCTGATGGCGGGGAGGCTGTGACGTCATCGCATACACTGCACGTAGCGCCTACCCGTTTCGGTTTGAACACATCATTCATTCGGTTATTTAAAATTATTGGTGAGTTTCTGAGCAAACTGAATAACCCTGGCTGCTTCAGGGCTCTCAGCAATATTCGAAAACAGCGACATCAGCATATGGTGGAAAAAGAGCCACAGTTGCCCTTTAAGTGACTTCTTAAATGACAGTTACTAATAGGCTTAAATTTTGTTATTAGCACTACACTATGTTATCGACACTAACCCCCAACCAAAATTTCAGGAGGGCACGCCCCCCCGGCTACGGGCCTGCTAGGCACGATTAACAAATTAAGGTCTACCGACAAGCCTGCATTAGACATTTTCTGCCAGGAGGATTAAAATGGGTCTGCAGCAGTGCATAGCTCAAGCTGTATGTATATCTTTTAAAACCCGTTGAAGTAACTGTGCACACCACAGCTCTGGCCACATGTTCACAGAAGAGGCTCTGGTGACACCACTGCATACACAGTGTCCCCAACTTTAACCCTGCCATCTTTTATGTGATAGGTGCTGGTACCAAACAGGGGCTGATGCGCATACTTCTTAATTCCTTCGGGAGACTTGTCCACTCTGTACCTGGAGGGTAAAGAAACAGTCACAGTTGGTGTCACACAAGTGGCAGGATCACTTGATCAATGTAAAGCACTGCATGCTTACTTCCGCAATGTCACCAGGGGCTCCTTGTCAGTCCTGACGCCAGCATCTTGATCAACAGTCGTAACAAGGCACCTGTAAGCATAAAGCAGTCATTTTAGATAGGAAAAAGATCGTTTAGGCAAAGCAAAAAAAAAAAAGATAAAATTTAAAGCAGCCCAGTCTCACACCCGATATCGGTTTGTCTATACTCGGCAGCACTATGGAAGCTACGGAACCGAAGCGCATGCTTGCACGCGAGCCGAGAAACGGTACCTACATTTATTAGCAATTATCTCACTTACCTTGCTCAAATAAATGAGCAATAATTTATTCTGAACCTAGTACATATATGGGAAGTTGTATGTGAAGTGAAATTAAAGGGGCCCTGAAACGGTTTTGATGATTTCGTACAAGTGCATTGCACCGATAGCCCGAGTCCTTCTGATCATTAGCGTAACAATATCAGCACTCTGCGTTAAGCGTGTAATTTACTATTAAGTTTTAAATACACACATCATGAGAGATCGACACGACTCGAAGCGTTTTCAACCACCCCTTCCCACGAAGCGGAATCCACGTGACGTCAGGAACACTGAAGGGCAGCCAACGGTATCGTCGCAGCATCTGGCGGTGCACACATGAGTCGCCGGCACACTATTACAGAGGCTAGCACTGCCGAGGCCGGCGACCTCAGTAAAGACATCGTGGCGCTATGTCGCTACAGAGGGCACTGCACAGCGGCTGACGTGGGAGGTGCAGTCGTCGCTAGCACGCACTCCGCAGCTGTTCGAGTTGAGGAGGAACAGCAGTGGTAAGGAGGAAGGCGACAGAAATAAGCCCATAGCTACCTTAGCGCAGGCTGCTTCACTTTATTTATGGTTTGAATGATTTCACAATTGTGTTGCCTAATCAATGACACAATGTAAAAAAATGTTTCAGGGACCCTTTAATGTGCACTCTTGAACGTTTTTCGTTTCTGACAGCACCATGTTTTCTCCATGCCTGTTCTCCGCAGTAAACATGGGCCATGGCATCCCCCATCACGCGTGGCCACAAACTCACTGTTTCGTTATCCAAGCAAAGGATGTGTGAGTGTGGTATAAGGTTAAAACAGCCAATCAGGGGGTTTGCATAGTGTATGCCAATCATGACTGATTGATTTCTAGGGTTTTATGTCCCAAAACTAGCTGCGATTATGAGAGAAGCCATAGTGGAGGGCTCTGGAAAGTTTGATAACTGGGGGTTCTTTAACGTGCACTGACATCGCACAGCACACGGGCCTCAACATTTCGCCTCCATCGAAATGCAGCCACGGCGGCCGGGATTCGAAGGGACAGAGTAAAGCATAGCATAGCCCTGTATAGTGTAGTTTAGCAAGGTGGTGGGAAAGAGAGGTGAGGCTGAGGAGTGAAATGAAGTGGAAGAGGACGTCCCAACCAGACATTTCCCACCAAGCAAATTTGAACCTAGACAAGTGACCTATTTAATGTCACATGATGTCACAACTAAATCACATCACATGGTCTCACCAAAACCATGTAACAGCTAGTCGTATGACAAACCACTTGATTTAGTTGAGCTTGTAGAAGCCGGAAGAAGCTATAGGTCGGCCACAAGCTCTACTCCTAGTCCACCCTTGCACTACTAGTGCAAGGTGCCCATATTTTTTTTCCAATTCTGACAGCAGACAGCTGACTCTAAGACCGCTGAACCCGAACGGTATTTGTGCTTGTTGCACATTTTACAGAGTTGCGCGATTTAGGTACCTGATGGTGCTGTCACAGCCTCTGCTACTAAGCGAGTGGATGAGTCGCACTGCAACTTTGCAAAAGATATTTCTCAACAACCAACAGATTCACTATGCATGACGAACTGCTGCAAACCAAAGTTGTCACCAATAGTCCTCATGCAATTTCCAGAGAAACCAATAACTGAAGTAGAATTTTATGCCCACTCGCCCTGCTGGAGACCCGGCTAGCCTAGTCGGCCATCAGTAGGGAAATGAATGCCCGTTTAAACGGGCACCCTTTGCCAGCAGCAGCCGCCAGTGTATGCAGTGGCACTGCAAATTCTATTCAAACGTTTGCTCATATAGACCGCAGACCATTACATCAGTACCATACAGGTTGGCGATGCAGGCAAATAAATTAAAAATGCAGATTTGGGCAGAGCACAGTTGCATTTTTGGAGAACCCCAAATGGGTTTTGAGTCGACAGGTAATTGTACGATAACCCTTTTATGCTTACACAGTGTACATAAATGGCCAGAAAGGAGTGTAGACATTTACAGATGGCATTTTTGGACATTACGAGTGCGCACGACAATGTAAATCAAAATATTTTACAGGAGACAATGAAAGAGGCTGGTACGTATAGGCAACGACTGTACAGAGCTCTTAAAAAAAATGTAACGTTGGAATAGAGTCTGTGTGGCATGGGAATTTACCCTTCTACTATCATTTTAATAATTATACCATTTTACTTGTTGCACTTACTCTTCATACTTTAAAGTATCACAAGTAAAACAGTAGGATGGATGACACTAATATAGGCAAAGGGCTGAGGCAGGGACGCCCGCTGTCCCCACTATTATTAACAGCTAATATGATGAGAATGGAGAGAGCAATGGAAAGGAGCAATATTGGTTTTAGGCTGTCACACAAACAGGCAGATATATTGGTAGAACAAAAGCTCCCTGGGCTGTTTTTGAGGACGACATATTGCTATTCGCAATCAGATGAGTGGATCTGCAGTGTCTGGTTTGATACATGCAGTCAGGAAGGTGAAGCCTTGGGACTAAAACTTAGTGTGATAAAATGTAATTTTGCTGGTATTCAATGACAGAAACGATCAGACAGTATCAATACAGAGTCAGGAGGTATCCAGAGTATGAGAGTATAAATACTTGGTTGATTTTAATTTTTAGGGTTTAACATCTGAAAAACACGATCTGATTATGAGAGAGGCCATAGCGGAGGCCTCTGGGAATTTCAACCACCTGGGGCTCTTTAACACGCACTGACATCGCACAGCACATGGGCCTCAACATTTTGCCTCCATCAAAATACAGCCACTGCGATCCAGCCACCTTCACAAATACCTGAGGATACGGATAAACGATAGGAATAGATACATAGAAATAGAGGAAAAAGCTATGACAGCTAAAAGAAATTCTGCAAAACAATCACAAATGAGGTGATGGCCCAATTTTCTATCCTGCCCTGCGACGCACGCAATCCCCTGTGACATAAAGCACACATGAAACAACTTGTTGCCGCTGGCAGAACAAGTAAAGAAACTCGTCACTTGAAGGGCGCACTTGTAACTGGAATGAAAACCACATGGCATCGTCATTATGCTGTGTGGTACAAACTTGTCATGTATGGTGCTCACCATGTTGTGATAGTAAGGAAATTGCTGCAAATGCACTCTTGGTGCATTGCCTGAGAAGTATGTGGACAAGTGTTTTCAAGAATAAAAGCATGCATTAAAATCACAATGTCGTAAAAATTTATTGCGAGCTACCGTTTTCACATCAAAGTGCCAGGTTTAGGTTGAACACGGGCGATTTAAGGCGTGATGACGCAAAGGCGTGCGCAGGATCCTGCATGAGAGCGGGCGAATTCTTGTCCCAGCTCCTCCTCCCCCCCACCCTCCCCTTTAGAAAATCACCTCTGCATTGTGCAGACACCCAATGCTAATGCTGACTGCCCTTAGAATCATTGAATTGGAGAAGTCATAGTTATAGCTGTGCGGTTGCATTTTCCTTTAAAAATGGGGCGTAAGAAAGGCATTTAATAATTTACCCAAAGTGGAATGCTTAAACACATTTGTATTGTTACACAGACCACTTATTTAGGGAGACACCGGTTGTTTACAGAGTGGGATACTGTGACAGGTAGGTTGAGATCATTCTGAAGCACACCCCAACCCAGGGGGCATGAGGTGACATACCAAAGCTATTTTTCTATTTCTTTAATCGTCGTCAGAAATTTTTTGCACTTCCCTAGTAGTGCACAAAACTTCCCTGAACCCCTCTATGTGTACGCCTATGAAATGACATGCGGTGATACATTCACTGTAGCCACCATCAGGTTAGGCATAATTTCAGGATTGAAATCACGAAATTTCGATCCCATAGAAATCTACGGGCACCAGCCAGGATCTTATGTCAAGACTGAATTAAATAAAAGTCAAATTAAGAGAACTCTACCACAGCATTCAAGAACAGTTATATACCGTATTTACTCGAATCTAACACGAACCTTTGTTCCGGTAAAATGGGTCCAAGAATCGTATGTGCGTTAAAAATCAAGTGAGAACGAGCAACACCATTACCATATCGCCGTTGGCATAAAAATGGCCACCTCCTACACAGTTTGGGCGCTGTTGCTCGGTCACCAGCTAAAAAACGAACTAGTGGCGCGGCGGTCTCTGGCGTCCATAGTTTCTGTAGTTTCTTAAGGATGCCACGACGCACATGACGCGTAGGCCGATGACACTCACGGTGCTGCTGTCTTGCGGCCAACCAAAGTCGCTATGTCACTGATGCAATCTCCGAAATGCCCAGGCGCACCAGCTTTCGGTAGCGTTTGTGCGTGGCCATAATGGTAGACGTTTCTCCATCACCACATGCAAAATGGCTCATCATCGCATTTCTCCCCCATATCTGTGTTGAGCCTGAGCCACCTGAGCTGCGCGCTGCATGACATCCGAGATTGCATCATGGCAATCTTGGGGGGCATATCTGCGCCAGCCTGCGCAGCACGCACAGCAGCATTCAGTAGCGGGCGTGAGGGAACTGCGATAGCACGGAGGAATGCGGTACAGCGAGGAAATGATGTTACTGCCGCTTGCACGCGGCTACACCCGGCGTTTGATTGGGATGCAGGAGTTATGAATTGGTGTGCCGAACGTCTTCAAGACACGCAGATCGAGTGAAGAGGGAAAGCCACAGCGCGGCCATTCGAGGGACTGCAGGGGTTCAAAGTTGGCAGTGAGTTTATTATGCAAGTGTGTTCGTTACGAGAGTCTGACATTTGTTTTTATGAATGTGAGAAGTTTGATTACTAAGGACCTTTCTTTCCGTGTCACGGAAAATGTGAGCGCACTACAATTAATCGATGTTTCCCTTTTTTTTGGGGGGGGGGGTCGCGGGAAACAGGTGTGCGTTATGATCGAGGGCGCAATCGAATCGAGTAAGTACGGTATATATTTAGGGTACTCAAATAATCTAGCTCATGAGGGCGAATTCATATATTACCTTGTGGTGCGATGCGACAAGGCCATTTCTGCATCCCCAATCCTCATGCGGCCCCAGTGATCCTACAAATAGCAGACAAAGCCTTTGTGGATTTCAGTCAATAATAATTGAAGTTGAATATGCTTACCTCTGCATGAGCTTCACATTCATCAATAAAGAATGCAGGGCGAAAATTTTTTCGTCCTATACTGCTGCCTGGAGGAAGCTTTGACAGAAGTACGTCAAGTGCACCTTTCGACAGGACATGAAATGCTGATTCATCATGGCAGACCAACTGAAATCAAGATTGTGAACGCTAGAATTAAGAGTCCATTGCAAGTGGCCTATAATATGTGCACTATGTCCTGCTCCTAAGTTCCTCATACAAGAAAGCTATTCGTGAGCCATACAGACTACAGAATGTCTACATGGAATAATCATTACGTGGAGATCACAAGCTGCGAATTATTCCAAAGGCAGTTGCTGCCTGAAGCGAAGCATGGCTCAGGACCTTGAAGAGATTGTCTGTTTTGCAAGCAGCCCTACTTAGTTTTTCAGGAAAGTCGCAACACACCAGGACTAATGAAAAGATCATTCCATACAGTGCAATGAAAGGGGCCTCATCAGAACAAGAACCTACATGGCCAAGCCTCACTTGCTTTTTTCTTTGGGAGGGGGGGCAATATTCTGTTTATTCCACCTCGTGGCACATTCCCAGTGGCCGCATTATGACCGTAGAGAATGATGATCCAGAGTCATGTGCGTTGGATAGTGGCATTTCAGGCAATGTGTGGTGCAGATTTGTGAATATAACCTTGATTCTCATTAGAAACATAACTTTCTCGGGAAGGACACACACCTTTCCAAAATTTCACCTTATTATGGAGAAAGCCATTTTATAAGGCTGCTGCCTCATCTATGAGCCTGCTAATAAGCAAATAACCTCACATTACAGCTACATGTTAATTCATGCAAATATAAGGAAATGCCCTACTACTGTAAGAGCAAAAAGCAGTGCTAGAATTTTAGCCTTACATCCTGTCACAACAGGGCCTGTCGTACCCCCTGCCCCAAATTATTTTTTTCTTGCAAACCATTTTTCTTTATTTTTTTAGTTAACTTACCACCTTTAGCAGAGAGTGAATGCAGATTCTGCATAATCATCAAGCTCCTTGTATTTCATTAGCCTTTACTTTCTACGTCCAACTTCTGACAAGACAAGGTCATACTCACTGCTTTCATTTTTTTATTTTCACTTCTATCTTTTAACTAAGGAGCTCTCAAAAGATATATTTCAATTTCTTTAACCCTCTTTTTACCAGTCACCATATAAAAATGATATAAGGGCCACCATTTTTCTTTGTCACGACTGTGACAGAGTAAAGCATTTATAAGGGACCAAGCTATATGGTTTGATGATGATATGTCTGACCACAGGACGCCGAAGGAATAAAAAAAACACGGTGCTTCATGTGACATGGCTGTATGAAAAGCTGAACAGCTGTACAGAGCCTAAAATGTGTAAACACTTAAGATGTGACATGCTCTAGTAAGGAATGCTATGACCACAGAGGACGAAGAATGAGAAGATTACGGCATGACATGGTTTCAAAAAGGGCTAGTGGCTGTAGCTAGCTAGAAGCACCGCAGCCACAAGTGCATCCCGTGAAGGCTGCTGTAAATAGAGATGGAAAGATCCCATTTATGATTCACATAGATCATATGTTCAGACTTCAATTTCATAACTGGTTGGACTTGAACTCCCATGGTCTCTCATATTTATAATGTGTCTCTATCAACAGGCTGCTTCCCAAAACAAATGCAAACATCCGTTGTCACTGTGCTGTATAGGAAAGGACACAAAAATGACCTTACAAATTATCGGCATATTTCTACATTACCGATATTTCCAAAGAGCATGTAAAAATTATTTTTAAATGACTCAAGAATTTTTGCATTAAGTTTAACATAATATCTCAATCTCAACATGGCTTTATTTATGATGGGCAGGTCAACGGAGACAGCTTTCCTAGCTCAGAAAGAAATAATCCTCAAATCGTTTGAAACTAAAGGACTATGCATTGGTGTCTTCATAGATTTTTCTAGGGCATTCGACCGTCCCTGTCATCAGACTCTATTTGAAAAATTAGTAATGTATGGTATTCGCGGCATCCCACTTTCCCTCTTGAAACCTTACTTTAAGTACCATTCGCAATGTGTAAAAATTAATGATTCGTTATCTTCGCTCCAGGCAGTAACCAGAGGGGGCCCGCAAGGTAGCATTTCAGGGCCGCTACTTTTCAACATATACATAAATGACATTGTGAAGATCAGTGATAAACCTAAATACATAATGTACATGGATGACACTAGCCTTTTCTTCACAGGTAACGATATGACTGCAATGACCACACTTATAAATACTATGTTAGAAAGCTTAAACACACAAAGTGAACAAAAACATTACTTATAAATGCAACAAGGACAAAGGCTGTAGTTTTTCACTTGCGGAAACAGATATTTTCAGGTGATAGGTTACAAATAGGTACTGCGGCAACTGAAGTTGTAAGAGGCCATTAAAACTTTAGGAGTATTTTTTAATTGCACAATGTCATGGGATCCTCAGATTAATAATCTGATTGCTAATCTTTCAAAATGTGTGGGTGTACTTACATGAATGCATCACTTTCTTCCAGTTTCTGTTCAGTTAGCATTTTACAACAGCTCGTTTTTGTCACATATACTGTCTTTTGGTATGGACAAGTTCAACAGCAACAGACATAAATGAAATATGCACACTACAAAAGAAAGTGACTAGGTATACAGCAAATGTCGACTACTATGTACACACCGATGAAATGTTTAAGCGCTTTAATATTGTCCAAATTCACAAACTACGATTATGCCCTAACAATAAGGTACTATGAGCAATCTCGTTTTCATAACAACTGCGCCTTCTTAGAAATCTTTGCACCGGAAAGATATGCTACTCCGCACCCTGCTCGTCACCAACAACACTGGAACACTCCATTCTGTAGAACAAACTTTGGGTGACAGATGCCGCATTTTAGTGTTCCTCTGTTGTTAAATTATTTCAGAGAAAAATAAAGATTGAAAAATGCAGTGCACATGATATCAGGGAAGTGCTTTATATATAATATGTGATGTATGTGTATATAATATTCATGTATTATATAATATTTTATGTTCCATTATGTTTTGCACTATGCTAAGGAATTTGTGCAGTAACTGTTTATATATATTAGTTTTTGTGCATAGCATCGTTGTACATGTACATTTCCACTTGTACTGCACCACACTTTTCATGGTCTGTGTGCATCATCCATCACCGATGTCCTCGTTGCAGGCCCCCCCCCCCCCGATATTTGTCTATTCAGCCATTAACTCCAGGGTATAGAGGCACAAGTACAAGTAGCGGCGTGTGCATTTAAACAAATGAAAAACAGACAACAATCAAGGAATGCACCAAGAACAGCTACCTAAGAACCTTTATTCCGAAAAGCACTTCAATTCCAAAAGCACTTCAACGCTTGACGAGAAATTCAGCGTCAGGCTCCTGAATCAACACCACAACATAAACACCACACTTTCCCATATAATGAAGCGTGAGTGAAACCATCGCCCGTATTCTCAGAAAAGAAGGCGTCCGAATGACTCACAAGCCTACGAACGCATGCTCGCTATACATACTGCCAAAGACCGTCGACCGAGGGAGAGAGCCCAAGGCACTGTATACAAATATCTTTGCACTGACTGCGATGTGAGCTACATCAGCGAAATGGAAAACCTCAAAGAGAGACTTTGACAGCAAAGGAATGACCTCCGCAATTTTGCAAGAGATCGCAACCCGATACTGGAACATTCCCAAGACAGCGACCACCGCATCAATCTTCCTGACACAACGGTCATACCAACTGAAACCAATTATCGGAAACAGTGAATGCTTTGTGATTGCAGAAAATACAGAAAAACGTGCAACACAGGACAAGCTTGTTCGAAACAAAATCACCAGAATGAACAAAATGTTGTCATACAATAACGACATTATCTGCCTGTACTTCGTGCGAATTTTGTTCGTCGCACCAGTTATGTTTAGGAAGAGGATTCTTATCTATGTTCAGGGTACTTGGTAGGTGGATTGCTTCAAGTAACAGGGCAAAGAATGACAGAACATGCAGAAAAGGATAGGATTGACTCCACGGTGGATTCCCTCCGATTTTTCTTGTTTTTTTCTTAACGAGAGGAGAGGTGTCTTTGTTGCTGCGGAGCTAGCAGCGGTATATTGCGGGTGTCATTTATATAGTTGCGTAGTGGTGGCAACTTAAGGATCATTCAGGCGCTTTGTCCGACTGATAGCTGCATGGCGTGGAAACACGCGCTCGTACAGCTTTGCTTTGCCGCAGACACAGAGTTTTTCCACGACCTCACGGCGGAAGCTAAGTGAAAGCTTGGAAAAGGGGACTTTTGTATGGAAAGCGACGGCTTCAATGAACCATTAACCCGTTCGACCTCGCTGGCACTTCTGCGAACCCCACCACCCTATGTCCGCTGCCTGTGTCGTCGGGCATGCACCCCGTGGCGGAAGGAGCAAACAGGGTAAACAAACACGGTAAACAGGGTAAACTATACTTGTAGTTCTGCGGAAGAGTACTACAGGCGAGCCACGTTCATTCCATAGATAGATGACCTGAAAGCTTCCCTTAAACGGCGCTTTGCAAACCATCGGAAAACACTGCAAAGTTAGCAATGTGTTGCCAAAGCACACCTCCAAGAACAAATTTGAATCTGCGCAGCCAGCCTTCGATTTTTACCTCAGAGATACGACAACAGCGCATATCCTTACACTAAAATATGAATGGGAAATCTTGAAAAGTAAATGGCAAGCCATGCAAGAGGAGGAATTTCCCTGCTTTGCGACGGAAGCTTTAGCTGAATACGACAATGCCCTCTTCCTGAATGTTCACACACTCCTCAAGATATTGGCAAAGCTCCCAGTGAGTACAGCTGCTGTAGAATGCAGCTTCTTGACACTAAAAAGAGTAAAAACATTTGAGGAACCAGACAGCTGAAGGGCGGCTCAATGGCCTGGCTCTTATGTCCATTCACTGGATGCAAGCCAGTGTTGACAAAGTTATCGCAGTGTTTTTGGAGAAACCGCAACGCATGAAAACTGCAGCGTAAACCGCTGCAGTGCAAAATAATTTGCAATACCATTCATAAAAATTGCTTGCTAAAACGAATGTTAGCGTTCTGCATATTTTAGGTCACGAAAGCATCCGTGTTTTGGTTCTTTGTGGTTCAATAAGATTGTTTTCCCGAATATATCTGCTATTTCTTTAAGAATTGCTGTCATAAAGTGGCTCACATTCTTCTCGTATGCCTGTTCTTGAGACAGAGTGTGAGAAGTTGGGTAGAAAAGGTGTCCGACAGTTTTTTTTATTTTCCGCACATCCGTAAGTGGGCGCATGATTCCCTTGTATTCCTTTTTTTTTTTTTTTGTCCCTCCTCTTTCCATCACTGACTCTGTATGGCCCTTCTTCATCGAGATTACTTGGTAGGAAAGTATTCTTTCTGGTGCACACACACACTAGCTTTACTGCAGGGTCAAGAACTTGCTTTCCATCTCGGATTAACTCGCCTCTTGTGCTGCATTTCACTCTGTTCACATTCTCGTCTAATAATTAAGCGCCTTCAATATTCCCGGGCAACTTCTTTTTTTTTTCGCCATGGAAAGACTTTTTTGCGAACAATTAGGCTTTGGGACCCCCCCCCAAAAAAAATCCTGGCTACGTGCCTGCCTCGTTGTTTCCATGTATCAGGGAGGCTCAACTTCTCAAGTGGCAAACGTCACTTTGCTCCTGAGCCTGCCCTCATCCTTGCAACGAAATAAAATTGAATCGAACTGAATCAAATTAAACACATGACCTTCCAAAAATATAAGGGAGTCTCCTTTGAGCCAATGAAAAATTGGCATAAGTCCGCTTTAAAACAGGCAAGGAGAACACTGTTTGGAACAGATAACACTGTCTGGAGTGCAGGCGCTGCAAATTTATGGAAATCAAAGCAACCTAGTGAAAGTCAATCCCATCACCTTCAGCTAATTTACAGCGAATCTGTTTCTGGACATTGGCATAGCCGGGTGCCTTATGTCTCACAGCCTAGCATCGAAATGTCACTTCAGTACCTACAGGTTTTTCTTTAATTTTTATTTATTTAGGTCATGACAAAACCATGTGGCTTGAGCTGGAGGGCAAAATATCACGTGAAATATACGGGCACAAGGCAGAATTGCATCATATAAGAAACTTGGGAGAGCAATGTAGCACAAAAGCAGACTCGGTAGTAATGGGACTACAGCAGTGAAATTACGATAATTAAATTATGCTTTGCTATAATGATTATTGTAATGAATTACATCATGTGAGTAATTTTTAAAAAATTACTCAATACTTTTCTAATTATTTTTTACTAAAAGATATAGCGTGTCTGCTTTCCTGATGGCACAAAACATTCCCCAAAAAAGGAAGGAGAAATAACCCGCACAAGCTAATGTAGGTAAGTGGCAGGCCCACAGAAATTCTGAAAATCCGCATACTCGAATGTGAACCCAAAGCCTAGAACAATGTTGTTAGAAGGCCATGACCCTCAAAACTCAAGGCAAGAGTCTACGATGACTCCAGTCCTTGCTTTGCTGACAGTTGGACAGTTCAACAACAGGATGCAAAGGTTTCAAGTGCATAAACCGCGATGCCCAATCAAGAGAGCGGGCTGTCTTTTATACAACGCTACTATAGGTTTTGTGATAACCCCTACCAACCAGCTTATTCTTTAGTCAAGCAAAGTTATGCAAGCTTTGCGATAGGTCAGAGAGATGTGTCATTAAAGGAGTACTGACACGATTTTGCAGCGGCTCAAAATGTGCATTTTTCATTTCCTCGGTATTGTTAACGCCCTCCAAACAAGGAAGCCAGGAAACACGCACAGTTTGGTTTTAAAGTTTTCGTCGCTCAGCACTGCAAGCGAGCCCCAGCGCAATTGACACTATGATGACGTATGAGCACAGTCTATTAAAAATAGCCGAAATCGCTGTCAGAATCACTGAACGACCGTGAAATTGTCATTGTTTGCGTGCCCCACATGTAACTGACCACAGACGACAGAGTTGCAGCGACGCTATCATGAATTTCTGTCACTACGTGACTCAGATGTCGTCCGACTACGTTGATACGTCACTAGGAAACCGCCCCCTCGAAATCGAAACCGAAAGTGGGCTTTTAAGGAAGCAGTATTAAAAATATATTCATTGCCTTGCGAGGCACCATGATACTCTTTTTGGGGTTCTACATGCCAGTGCTTTCATTTACAGCAATAATACAAGGATGTTAAAAATTCGTGTCAGTACTCCTTTAACACAGGGACAACTTGTCACTGCAATGGTTTATGTGCTAATTTCAATGTATGTATATTTGCTGTAAATAAAGTGTACATGAGTCACTGCGAATTATGAACTTCTGTGAAAGTAATTTCAATGTAATTTTGTTATTTTCAAAAGTATTGGTGATGCAATATCTTTAGTTTTGGCCAGCTGTAATGTTTAATGTAGTTCAATTACCTACTCCTAGAAGTAATTTTGCTGTTTCTGCATAAAAGTAATGCACAAAAGTAACAGTAGCAAATAGCAAAATAACATAGCATAGTAGTCTGTTTCAGAAGTTCCGTGCAGCACTGTGGAAGCTACGGGCCTCTTCCGCCAATCCGGAGGGCGAACGCATGTTAAATATGTCCTTGCGCGGCTTGCCATCAGCCCATGGTGGACGCTGCTGTGGCAGCTGCAGTCCTGGAAGGAGGAGGGGGAGGATGAAGTGGGATCCCTATTGGCAGTAGCGGCTTGCAGGTGCATGTCCAAACAATGGCATTTTGTCTCGCTTCGGAAAAATTCAGTGCTAGATGGCCTCGTAGCCTTGGCTCTGCTGCACAGAACTAGTGAAACAGAGTATAGCACAACAGTAATGTCATTTAGAAAATAATAAGAATGTGAGCTTAAAGTTAATAAGGAAAGTTGAGATAATGAAAGGTATGACGTTCCATTTTTCTATTGTTCTAGGAGAATACGATCTAAAAGGGGCCGCAGTTGCATGTTGCAAGGAAAAGTAACACAACAGCAGCCTCCCTCTTGAAGCTGTGCCACGCATATTCAGAACTGTTAACATGAAGAGCCTGAGCATCATTTACAAAACCTCAAATTGATTTGGTGTTGAGTAAAGACTCTGGACCGAAAAAGAGCCATTTGGTCTAATTTTTCTGACTATGACTATGTACTAATATGCCATAATCCGTAATATTATTCTGTAACAGCACACCACTACAAAAACAAACACAACCCTTTTCATAATTTATCTGTTCATTCATGCACGCCGTGCAAGTGATCACTTATCTTTGCTATCACTGCCACTGGCCCTTAAGCTTGGTTGGTCAGCACACATGGATTAAGTCTTCTGCCGTGCCACCCTTGACGCTAGAGATCCCCGTTTACTTTAGAGCTTTTAGCAATTACATCAAGCCTTGTTGGTCAGAATATACGTCATTATTTAGACTATGTCAGCTAGTATGTCTGTTTCTAGACTTTTGTTCTAGATTGTGTTTTTTTCCCCAATTTTGATAGGCCCCTTGCACGTGGTTACACAGTATATTTTCCTTGAACAAATTTAACTGAATAAGGTCAATTTCTTTTTGCTTCCTGTTATGGAAAAAGCTGTGCCCACTGCATCAAAGATGCCTGCTTAACAAAATGGTCATTTTCTGTTTTTGTCACCAGAAGTACACCACTTAAAAACCTGCAGTATAACCCCTTCCCTAGCTACTGATCTCATAAACAACTAAACCACTCTATTTTGTACGTAATGTAATGTCTCTTACTCTACTCTATGCACCTGCTCAAGTGCCCCTACTAGGGTTGGATGAACATCATTAAAGCTACCAGTAAAATAAAGTTGTTGCCCTCACAAAGACAAGTTACCTTGTTGAAACAACCACTCCAGGCTCAGGCATGTCTTGTTTGTCCACTCATGATTGCGTCATTTAGGTGGTGCAAACAAAATTCTGAAACCAATAGCTCATCAGGCCGTATACTGCTTAGCTACCGTCTACGTGAAATTCAGTATGTATACTGCAACACAGTGGCCCTTCAAAGAAGAAACATTGTTTCTAACACTTGACATTCCAGAAATTTCAGTCATCTTAATGCTAGCATGCACTCCCATGCCAGTGGTAGCATTACCATGCATTGCTTATACATGTTGGTGAAGGCAGCCGATAGCAAGGAGACTAAAATTTTTGTAATATACTATCATAACCAGATGGCAAATATACATTTAGAAGGATGTAACTGTACCGAGGTTGGGTTGTTTTTTCCTTCGTCAAGTGCTTCTTGGTCAAGAATTATTCTCACAAGGCGAACACCATCTTTCTGGAGGTATGCTCCCAGCCACCTTGACGCTTCTTCAGACACTTCCACAGCACTGTAGTTGAATTTCCGCATTCTGTGTACAGAACAATAAAGTGTCATGTTGGCCTGTACAAAGTAACGAAGGTCAGTGACTTTAATTCCACTGCATAAAGTATGAAGTATAACATGCACTAAACTTTTAGAGTTCTTCTGAAACCCTTTTTGGAGACCTGATCCATGAAAAACATGCTGCCTATACTGTGTTTACAAAAGCACGTGTGTGCACATGCAGGCTTGTTTGTCTGTTCTATCCGACATCACCTTCACAATCTCTCTTTACCCTTTCTGCTCTTCCCCAAGCTCACTACTATGGCATACTCACCGTTTGTTTCATTTCTCTGGTACACGTGTGTGTGTGTGCACGCGTGTGTGTACGTATGTGTATGTGTGTATGCACGTGTGGGCGTGTGCACGTGTGCATGCATGCAGATGCATAGTTGTCGAATCTGCTTGGCTGGCTGGGGTCAGGGGCATAGGAATGTACAGGACTCTCCACTAGAGGGTGCAATATTTCATCACAATCTGTCATTGTTATCATCAAAAGTACTGTAAAAACCCGCATATAACACTCTTTTTTTTTATATACAAGTTTTGTTCTGTGAAATTTCTGCCTCATATTATAAGCAGATCCCAAAGTTTTCAGCCCAAAGTTTGCAGTTTTGGTTTCGTTGTCTGGCATCATCATCACCCAATACTCATATCGTTACCTAGCAGTGGTGTCAGTATGCTGCTATGAATGGCTGTCGCTTTCAATCGTCGTTAATCTTGCACGATGTCGGGACCATGAAAGCAGTACTCAGCTGTCTTAAGAGGAAAGTTATTTTGAGCGGAACAATCAGTAATTGTGTTTCGGCATCACTGAAGGCAGCGTTTGAGGAAGCAAAGGCAACTTTTCTCCAGGAGCTGAAGAACGGAGTCTTTCCCAAGACTGAACAGCCGCTGACTGCCTTCACGAAATGCCAGCACGATGCTCACCCAGCTGTGAAAGCTGAAAGTAAGAGAAAGATATTCTGTGCGCCGCGCTGGATTTCTTTTACGATGGCAGATGTCGTTGTCGCAGAAACTATCGTGCCATGTCATAAAGCTATGGGAGCATTATCTGTCAGCTGGGGCATATCGGCAGCGCTGATCATGAGTCACATTGTCAAATGCCCCTTTTAAGTCCAAGGCGAGTACGACCTTGTTGTTGTGAGGGCATTTGACAGTGTCCAGGATGTCCCGACTGAGTTGAAGCAGGCTGTCTTGCGCGGATCTGCGGGCGAAACCCGTGCATTGATTCTGAGAAAGTACATTGGCTCTCCATAAGGGGCATTTGACAATGTGCCTCATGAGACAATTCTAACACACCTATCATAAACCGGCTGTGGCCTGAGAGTGTTCGAATACATTCGGAAGTTCTCAACCGATAGACAATCTTACACCTGCTTACTGGACAAAGAACGCGGTCCTTTTACCTTAGGAACTAGAGCTACACCACAAGGTGCAGTGCTGTCTCCCCTATTATCTAATCTGGCGATGATGCACCTGCCGGCTCAGCTGGCTGGTGTCCCTGGTATACAACACATGTTGTATGCTGATGACATCACCGTCTGGACTATACAGGGCTCACTCGGAGACACTGAGGCGAACCTGTAGCGAGACGCAAACATTGTCGAACACTATGCCGGCCAGTGTGGCCTTCAATGCTCACCTTCCAAATCAGAATTTGTGCACATACGCCCCTTGCCAAAGTTCACGGCCAAAATAGAACTCTTGTTGGAGACAGGTCCAATCTCTGAACAAAAAGCAGTCTGGATACTGGGGCTATTTATAAATCAAAACAGACTGCCAGACACCACATTGGCCAAACTCTGCAAGGTGGGCGACCAGGTGGGCTGCATGGTCCACCGGTTCTCTAACAAACGCGGGGGTCTATAGTGCAAGGATGCCTTGAGACTGGCACATGCGTTTGTAACTGGTAGAATTTTATATTCTGCTCCCTAACTCCACCTGCGGAAGCAAGAGGAGGATGCACTGGAAGTCATCCTTCACAAAATTGTAAAGCGGGCCCTCAACCTCTCCTTAAACACCTCAAACCAGCACTCTCTGGGCCTGGGCATGGTGAACACTTTTCGGGAGCTTTGAGAGGCCCACCTCAAAAGTCAGTACACTTGCCTCTCAAACACGGTAGCGGGTCACTGCCTATTAGCCCGCTTACATATCAGACACACCAACACCATGGAAGATCGTGTTCAACTCCCGTTCAAGTGAAGATGCACCCTCCACGTGCACCCCCTACCAAGAAACATGCCAAAAAACCATAATGGCCGGCGCCTGGCATGGGCAGAAGCCCTGGCCCGCCATTATGGATTGAAAACCAGCATGTTCTATGAGGACACCTCCGGCCCACACCACAAGGACTGCTGTCATTCATGACAACCGAACAGTTAACGGGCTCACTTTCCGAGCCCGGAACGTAACCCATGCAGAGAAAGTCACCAGTGCATTGGCAGCTAGTCATCCTAAATCTCAAACTATCATCTCCGACTCGCGAGGGGCCTGTCAAAACGTCGAAAACGGCTATGTCGCGCACCTAGCTTGTCGATTATTGAAACACACTATCAGGGGAACCCTGCACCCTGCCGTATAGTCTGGGCTTCTGCTCACATGAGACTAAGAGGGAATGAGGCATCCAACACCACCACCCGCACGCTCTCTCACCGGGCATTCCCACTTGGCTCCCCCAATCAGGACGACCTCGAATTCAATCCCGATATATTCTTTCCGCGAAACTGTTCACCACTACAAATCTGACCACAGCCTTTATCCACATCCCTGTAAAGGCTTCAGTAAAGTGGAGGAGCGGCTTCTACTCCGGCTCAACACGAACACTAGACTGTGCCCGGCAGCTCTCAAGCACTTCGATCCCACCTTTCCTGGCAGTTGCTCGCATTGTGGGAAGAGGTCTTTGGACACCTACCACATGGTGTGGACCTGCCCCTCTAATCCCGCTATACCCCCTATCCCCAACCCAACCAGGGAGGACTGGGAGGCAACCCTGCTTGGCTGCACTAACCTTCAGGCCCAAAAGGCCTTGGTTGGATGAGCCCAAGTGGCAGCTGATGCCAATGGGGTTCTGTACTGGGGATGCCCACCAAGTCTTTGTTAGGACCATCCCCTTAAGGGGTGGCCCCTGCATACCTCCAGTGAATTCTCTTTGATTCAATAAAAGTTATTACCACCCAGCGGAGATCAGGCACCGGTGTGCCTTGACATGTCATCGATGTTACAAGAGAAAGCATCCCCGAGGACGCTTTCAGTCGCCCTTTTAGAATTATGAACATACTGAACATGGTAATGAACACGGTTCATGAACATACTTTACGGCACTGAAAACGACTTTCTGTGGAAAAATATCTCCAACAAGGTGCTTTCGGGAGACAGTGCCAATGAAACAGACAATGACTGAATTTTAACTGCAATGCAAATAAATGCTCTCTGTGAGTTTTCTTCAGTGGGATTATACGCAGATGAAAACTCTTTTTTTTTTCTTTTTTGCCATTCCCAAATTGCACCTCGTATTATATGCGGGTTCGTATTACACGCGAGTTTTTACGGTAGTGCAAAGTTCATTTGAGATATAGCACTACATATCTAGAACAAAATTCAGCACCTGAGTATGGGTGCTAAGGTAAGTGGCCCAGGACAGGGATTGGGGGGCAAGCAACCCCACTGCCTCCCTGTAACTGGTACCAGCTATGTGCATGTATGTGTGTGTATGTGTTATTCTTCACACCTTTATTCCCCTGATGACTGCATCTGTTCCCATATGTATGCAAATATGAGCACCATATGTTGTGTAGATGATAACAACCACTACAAGCAACAGTGCCTTTACAAATGACTAGGAAATATTCTAAATATGGGGACTCATACTGTGCATAGCATTTAATCCTGCTAAGGAAAGAATGCAAATGGCTGGTGCACAAATCACCTGATAGCATGATATAATGTGCACTCCTCTGTCTGTAGAAACCAGTGATGCAATCTTGGCTGTATCCTAGAATTCCCACACAACATTATTTTAAGGACACATCCTCAGAAGCTAAAAAACAGCGTTACTAAGGTTTCAAGACATGGATGGCACTCTTGCTCGAGTACATTATTAGTCCAACTGATGAAGAAGAAGTCACACTTTTAAGAACAGGATCTCAATCATGTTCACAGCAATACGTATAGCGAGTTCTGCTCTGGTTGCAATCATGAAGGCCTTGACAATGACACATATACACATTAGCACACCCAGGATTTCTGTCAGGGGGGGGGGGTTCAAATTTTCACAAAGGGCATGCGACTTGCGCTATACATCATTTCCTTGCTTCAGCTGGAGGGATCATAAAGCAAATAAAATGCCAAATAATAGTAACATCAATGATGATGATTATTTTATTATAGTTTTCGGCGTTTTGCAGAGACATTAGCGCCACATTCTTCTAGGACATAGGAGCAGTTACAGAGGGGGGGGGGGGTTAGGTCGGCCTCAGGGGGGGTTTACAACACCCAACCCCCCCCCCCCCCACCTCGGTGCGCCACTGCATATACATATGCGAAGAACTTGAAGAAGGAAGTGACATGTTTAGGAATAGGGCCTCACTTATGTTCGTAGTCACATGTCTCATGAGTGCTGCTCTGGTTGCAATCATGGAGGCCTTCCCAATGACACATATACATATGTGAAGAACTTGAAGAAGGAAGTGACCATGTTTAGGAATAGGGCCTCATTTATGTTCATAGTCACATGTCTCATGAGTCTGCTATGCTTGTAATCACAGACGCCTTGCAACAATGACAAATGTGACTGGCATGTCGACAATTTGTCGATCACGTAGCTCTGGTGACCATCATGCAATCCAAAATAATGGCGCGTGAAAATGTCTGTTCAGTTCTCATGTCCACATATGATATCTGCACTGTACAAAAATGGCAAGTCTATGAAGACATTTTCCAAGCATCTGTGCTTGAAAATTTGTGTTCTCTTAGCATGGCAAGCACTGTCGACAGTGATTAACTGCAGGTCAGCTTCATCGTCCAATATGTTACAGCTATTCATAGGTGCATGCACAGGGAAGGGGGGGTGAAGACAGTTGCCCCTTCTGATTGCATGAAGGGGAGCACCAAATCTGCCCCATACTTTTACATTACATTGTGTTTCAACCAAAGTGCCCTCACTGGGAGGGGGTTTAAAGGAGTAGGCAGCACTGCAGTGAACGTTCCTTTGCATCTCCTAATGGAGATGCAAAGGAACGTTCACCTCCTTAGTCTATTTAGAGCAGGAGTCTATCTTTTCAATAACATCCCCTCATTTGATTACAATCACACAAATGCTGCAAAGCCTTAGAGATATTTCATCCATTTATTTCTGATGGAGGTTGCACTCTATAGATAAATGCTCAAGTAAAAAGTCACAGTCAATATAATCAAGACCTTGCGCTCACATTTGTGTTTTGAAAGTAACTGTAAATCTTATTAATGCACATTGAGCGGCCAAGATACAGAACCAAGAATGATGTAACACAAGTTATGTGTAAAGTTAGTTACAGGGACATTAATTAAGAACACCTAAGGTTACACTGATATATTAATGCTACAAGGAGCTAAGGGGAGGGTACAAAAGATTTTATGGCTTTTTTTTTTTTAAGCAGATGTACAGACAAAAGTAAAGATGAACTACATGCGGGAACAACATTGTTGGCTGAAGCTGCGATTCATAGATCAAGAAATTGCAGCATCCATCACTTTCCATCATATTCTGAAGTATGGAGAAAGGTTATGCCACAATTTGTGGGGCTTTTTTTTTTTCTTCTTATTTTACACCCAGTTAGTTATGCTAAACACAGCCAGCTTCACCACCCTCACCCCCTCCTAAATAAATGTCTCTATAATTATGAGAAAGAGCAGCATTTTAATGGGAGTTGGCGATTTGCAGCACATCTGTTCTCATTCTGTGCAGTTAAGTGTATACTCAGAATAAATAAAAGGTGCCTGACAGGCTGCTGTAAAATGTTACGGAGAATTGTATCTCCAACATTTTTGCTCACTTCAGTGAGCCATCGACACTTATGAGTAAGGGAAGGTATGTCTGAAGATTACTTACCTGACAGTAAAAGAAGGCTTGCTTTGTTCTTCTGGGTCGCAAGCATCAATTACAAGTGGTGGATGACCATTAGCCGTCAGTGTCAATTTGCCATTATAAAAACTTGTCTTAATAAGACTGAGGCGAGGCTCCTCACGCATTGAAATAAAATTGTCACCTTCCACAATCAGCATAAACCTACACAAATATAAATAATGAATCATTTATAAAAGCAGCACCTATGGGCATATGACTTTGGATATGTTATCATGACATTCTTGAAGCAACATACAGTATGTACTCTAACTCGCATTGCCAGAGCTATGAAATGTTAGCAATAAAATTAAACATTAGTCCCCATTCTTCTTGGATAATAGTTTCCCTTTCTTTGGCTTTCCCATTCCAACCGACAGTACACAGTCAAAATCCAAATGTTGTCTTTGCACAAAAACTGTCATATATCAGTCCAAGTTCGCATACATGGGTTGTTCCCAATAAGAAAAGTATGCAGCCATGGACAGACAAATACATCGACCCTTGTAATTCTTTCACCTTGGTTTACAACCTATATTTTTGGCATCACACAAGGTTTAATTTAGCAAGCATCAACTCACACATGTCCTGATGAAGGCTTTCTTGCATGCTGCCCCCCTCAGATTACAATGGCTACACCTGGAAGCCCAGGAGAGGGGAGTAATTGTACAAAATGGCATGGGTGCATTTTGCAAGCCAGAGCAAACAAGGTACTTCACAATACAAAACATGCAAGAAAGTCATTGCTCTCAAAACAAATCTCTTTATGTAAACGTAAAAAGTACACAAATACACATGTAATAAAACAAATGAGTGTGAGAGGTAGTGGAATTGTGCTCATTTAGCTGGGTAACTTGAAGAGATGGCCATTACTCGTGCCACGCACTACAGTGTTCAGTGAGCTAGAAAAATTAACCATTAAACAAACAACACGCATTGACTGAGACAGCAAGCCCAATTGTGAAATACCATTTTGGTGTTACTATTCAACTCAAAACAAATGATGCAGGTATCACTAAATTAATGAGAATCTTCTTACAATCATGAAATCAGCCATTACCTGTCGGCCCTGCTTGCTGCGTAGATGTCAACAACGTTGCAAAGAAGAAAGTGAGCGATTTTTGACATTAAATCATAAATTCTTAGCTGCATGCAGTGCAATATATTTCACTCGCATGTTGACAGACGCCTTGACCACATGCATTGACAGTATTTTGTGACTATGTTTAAAAAGTACTGCAGGATCCCTCTGACATAGGTTTTCTGAGACAAGAACCAGCTTCAAGCTTGCATTCCTCAAAATCTGCTCCTTTTTTTTTTCTTTTTTTTTCTTTTGCTAGGAAACTTAAAATTATATTCAGCAGTGCACGTGAGAGACCCTTTCGGAAAATAAATTTTGAATAACATCATACAGTACATTTATAGGATAATTACCATCGTATGTGTAAACTAGCACAACAACAAGACATTCTGCTAGATGGACTTGAGTTATTAGTGCAAAGTTTGAGTGTTGCAATTTCAGCGTGTGCCATAAGCAACAAAAATTTGTTTGTGTGTTCATTCATGCATTCAAACACTGCTGTCTTATTCGCAGCTATAGCAGGAATTGTACAGAAGTAAATATATTTTAAAAAAAACGAAGCTGAAAAAAATCGCTATTTAGCTAATTGAACACTGCCCAGATGCTCAAATACACCTATGTTAGTGAGATCGATTGATTTCACAGGTTTTACGTTCCAAAACCATGACATGATTGTGAGAGATGCCATAGTGGAGGGCTCCAGAAATTTCAACCACCCGGGGTTCTTTAACCTGTACTGATATGACACAGTACATAGGCCTCAACATTTCGCCTCCGCCTGTGTTAATTAGTGAGACCACCCATGAACTAAGTAGGCATATGTCTTTTGCAGAAGTGAATGCTACGCACTCGGTATACAAGTGTGATGAGTTGAACTTTTCAAGCAAAGTTTGAAATGTTCAACTCATCACACTAGTACACCGAGCCACAATTTGATGCCGCCATTGCTTCACAAAAACAACCATAATCGTGAAAGCAGTATGTGTGCACTTCTGTCTTCTCTTGCGCTTGGAGTAGTCTAAGTATATCTTAGCCAAGTCCGTCCCTTGGGCTTTCTACCAATGAAATAAATAAATAGATAAATAAATAAATAAATAAATAAATAAATAAATAAATAAAGTGGGAAGCAAGGAAAGAAGGAACACAAGGAGGAAAGAATTAAAGACAGAAAGAAAGAGAAAAATATATAAATAAATAAATAAATAAATAAATAAAAGAAGCAAAGAAAGCAAGAAAGAAAGGGAGAGGGGGCCCACCCAACAGGCTTCCATTTTCCCAATAAGGGAAGGGCCCCTCAATTCACTGTGTAATTTTACTAGCTGGCTTACAACATAAAAGGTTTAGTCAAAAAAATCTTTTTTGTTTATTTGTTTATACCACAGTGTACTGTTCAATTTGTTCATTATAGTGCTTAAAATCCATGACAGTGCAATTTGCATTGCATGTAACCTCTCTATCTGCAAGTTCTAATAAAAGATTCCACGAAGCTGAACTATTGAACACAGGCTACTTCTCAGAATGCTTGGATTGTTACAAAATATTTGCACATAAGTGTACATATGCACAAGCACCATGCAGAACCACGACACACAGAAGACAAGAAAAGCAACAGGTAAGGAAACTTGTTTCGTTTATTAGTGGACAATACCTGTCTTTGAGTCCTTCGTAGACAAGTCCAGTCACAATGCAGTCTGCATAGGGCACTTCAATCCCAGCAATTGCCTTAATTGGATATATGAAAATATTGGCCACACGCCCCACAGGCACAAAGTTATTTCTGCTGTTAGCCCTGTGCCTCAGCAAAATAATTGTTGCAGCAGTAGCGACTCCACCCACTGCTGCAGTTGCCAGAGCAATGGTGCTCACATTCGGAGCTCTCAGTGCTGAGAATAACATTGCTCGTTACAAATCTTCTTACGTGTTCACTCCTCCTAAAACAGAAACACATGGTACATTTTTAAATGTTTGAAAAGCAAACAGTTTTGACAAACTACTTGGATTAAAATGTTCATAGAAATCCTCATCTGTCAAAAATAAATTATTGTTATGCAGATAGAACACACCACCTCTATGATTTGTATGTTTCATAACAATACCTTGTTTTATAAAATGTGGAATGATGAAGAGTGAACTGCAAGAAAGGGACACACTTGGGAGAACCTCCCGTCCACAGGGAGCTTTCTTTCTGAAAAACTTGCACAGGTTTCCCTTTAGCTTCATGCTACAAATGGTTGGTAGACAATCTTCTCTCTCACAAGCCAACCTCCACTTTTTGCGCTTACACAAGACTAATTCACAAAATAGAAATTTTCTTAGTGTTCTGAAATTTCCTCATGAATCTTCAAAACAAACTGGCAACATGTTAAAACTGCGATTGAAGGGAAATATAGAGCAACGATTAAGTTCAGACTCTTAATCATTCAACACCTTGTCTCCACTTGTTTAATGAAAAAAAAATTTTTTTTACCTATTACTGGAAAAAGTGAACGTCAAACTTTTTTCTCTTGAATTTCATGCTACAACAGTGCACCTTTTTGACATCTCATATTTATATTGTACTTTCTCCTATCGGGGCTGTTTTGACACACAAAAATTCTTCATATGTCCTTGGTCGAGCATTTGGGTCCTTAAAAATGCAATGAGGCATTCTTCTACCAAGAAACAGTATACTTGATGCAAATACGCAGACAGTGTTACATCTTGTGCATAGCTGGTCTGGGAATTTAAAAGCAGCATCATGACCAATCTTTTACTTTTGCCTTTTTTGGCTTACAAAGCCTATTTATGGCAGGAGTCACTACATTGCTGTCCATATTTACTGTGCACGTCCAGTCCCATCAGTTCACTAGAGGGCTGTGATGGTTCACATGGTTACTGTATGCAATTACTGGACAGTGTGAACAAATTTTGCTTTTATATTCAACAGAAGCACATATTCTACAGCGACTACAGCATCATGTGGAACTTGTGATGGTCTTCTCTATAAATTGACATTCTCTCCAACCATGAGCAAAAATTTGAGATATTTCAGGGCAACAGTATGAATGCACACTGCAAAATGTAGTGAAATGTGTTACATCATTAGTGTAACAGAAATACCAAAAGCACGATGCAATGATGTTCGTAATATAACAGTTTCTTCTGAGATGAACTATTTAACTATGTTGGGATTCAACTGCAGTCTTCTTAGGTGTCCCTCACAAAAATGTATGTCAATGTGGCCTTTAATGAAAGTGACTTTATACATTGCTTATTTTACATTTATAACATCACTACTTATCCTCTAGTCAACAAAGGTTTTGTAAAACTGAAAGTTTTTGGCAACTCAAAACTTGCTATCTGGGCACTGCGAGGGCTGGTGTAATGACGACATACTGCACACTGGCTTGTGAAGGTGGTTCCCCCAATTCTCGTCACAAAGAAAGCACACGTGCAATAAAATACAATGATATTATCGAAAAGCGAACAGCAAGGCAAGGTCCACGTAGGCAACATAAAAGTTGTAAAGTTTATTTTGCAGTTCAAGCAAGTGCATGGGTCATCTGCTATTCACTTAATTATCCACATAGTATGGGTATGTGACAACTCAGCAAAGAAGATAAAAAGTACTAATTTAACATAATAAGGCTCGATGTACTTGTACAGCAGCACCTTCATTTGTAAATGCAGTCTAACCCCTTTACAATGAATGCCTCTTCTACAAAATGACCAGCATAAGATAAGACTCCTCATGTCATGCTGGATAAAAACATTGTGGCAGGCAACAGTTACAGCAACGTGGCCTGTACAATGATAACTTTCGAAGGTCCCAAGCACTTCACTATAAAGGTGCCTTGACTATTATCAAACAAGATGAACGCTGTTTCTTTAAGAATGTCTCTTTGTTTAGAGAAGGCAAAGACAACATTTTGGCGAGTGCTTAATGCACTCAATCTATAATTGTAAATGTGGGTGGTTCATGTTGTTTATAACAAAAGGTGAAAAAAAAATGTGGATGGGACAGACGCAACCTATTCACTGCCAAAATTGAAGAAGGTTTGAACACTTGAGGCAGTGCAACTGTATGCACCTTGTTTATTTCTTGTAATGCCCAATGTTTGCGCCTTAAAGCTGATTTCTGCAAGCAAGATTCCAAACAGGAATGCTGCATATCACAATAGAATGACAGTCCATATGCAATGCACCTTTATAAAATTGTAAAAAAGTGAATGCAGGTATACTATATAATATAATATGCTAATCTGTATACTAGAAAGGTTTGCTTGTTCCCAAAGCACATTTTTTCTGGTTAACTTTCAAAGATATTTCCTTTTGCATGCTAAAAAGCTTTGAAGATCATTGCAAAATGCTACATCAATGTTGTTGTTGCACACAATACCTTCATTTGCTCCTGATGCTTTTCTCTTCATCAACAATGAAATAGTGAGCAATGTTACATTATATTCAGAAACACCAGACATTCTGACGTTTATGAACACCTTTTGAAAAAGAAATTATTTGAGCCCTATTTCATAAAACTGCAACACACGCTGGAACCACAGGTGTGTGCAGGGTTCGCCATTAGGGGGGCAAAAATTCACTGCAGCACCGCCCTCTTCTCAACCCCCTCTCACTGCGGCCACTGAGGTCAAAACGCAATGGGATGGCACAGAATTGGCAGGTCCCCCTTAGGCATTTGTGTGCATGCCTATGGTGGGAAGAAACGGAAAACAACACAAACTGTGCATACTTCACAGTCAAATTAGATAAACTGTTCATTGATTGATTTCTGGGGTTTAGCGTCTGAACACCACAATATGATTATGAGAGACACCATAGTGGATGGCTCTGGAAATTTTGACTGCCTGGGGCTCTTTAATGTGTACTGACATCGCCCAGTACACAGGCCTTAACATTTTGCCTCCATCGAAATGCAGCCACTGTGGCCAGGATTTGATCTCGCGACCTTCGAATCAGCAGCCGAGTGCAATAGCTATTAGACCACCGTGATGGGCCAAGAGATAAACTGTTCACTAAAAGTATAGTAACCTCACAGACATTGTGCAAGATGCACTTTTCTGTGACATTTTTGTTGGAGCAAAATGCCCCCAAATCAGGTGACTGTCCAGGCAGAGCCAAAATTTCATTTCAAAGGAGTGCAACTCCCCTTTTGTGTATGTTCGTGCATGCGTTTTTACGTCTGCCTCTAAAAATTTGGGGGGGGGGGGGGGGTTACATGCCAACCCATGGCCCCCTACTGGCTACACCAATGGCTGTCACCTGTTTTACTTTCAATAACTAGACTTCATTGTCACCTTTAATGCATAGCATTTTTTGGCAAGCCCTCACCCCTGCATTTTCAGTGTCAAGTCGGGAGCAAAACTTCTCTGCAATAACTCAAAAATTGTGACACCAAAAATCTTATGCCGCAGTATCAGGGGCACATCCAGGAGAGAAGAAAAA
The DNA here is from genome assembly GCA_013339685.2 of Hyalomma asiaticum. Classification (NCBI taxonomy): domain Eukaryota; kingdom Metazoa; phylum Arthropoda; class Arachnida; order Ixodida; family Ixodidae; genus Hyalomma; species Hyalomma asiaticum. The sequence continues at coordinate 89,167,312 of CM023481.1, forward strand.
CCAGTTGCAATGGCATTTCCTTTCTTATCTTGTTGCCCCCCCTTTACCTAGCACTCCAGCATTTTGGGGCCGAGTTGGGAGAAAAGTGTGTAACAGAAAAAGCCCGACATGTGGGGGCTTCAAGGAGAGAGTCCGGTGGGGATGGCGTTTGCAACTCTCAGCTGATGGGACTGCTTTTGCGGAGGTGTCGAGATGTAGTCACTCAATGCTAAAATGTAAGGTTTGTTCAATGCACAAGAATCAGCTGCCATAAAGGAGCGACTTACAAGTCCTATATAACAATGAGAAAACTCCACTTTCTAAAAATAGTTTGTGTTGCTCTTTCAAAGGTATATAGGTTTGAAAGACTTGTGTCTGACAAATGCCAGTGATGACATCGCATTTCACCACACATGAGAAAGTGGTGACAGACTTATTGTTTCCGAAATGCAACAGTGATTGGTACAAAGTCAGACTTCACATTGTTTACAGTGAGCCCAACGAGCCTGTAGTCAAAGCCAAGGCAAAAGGCTGTATGTTTCTGGTTTCTCCTAACGTCCAATCTCCCAATGCTCACTCTACAGACAACTGCATGCAGTGCTTGGCATCAAGCTGATATCCTGGCATTTGGAGAAACGCGGGCCCACAGATTAACCATCTCCAATCCAAGGATTCCTGTGCATTACCCAAATATACAACTTGGCAAGTGAGTAGCGGGATAGCAATTTATAAGCATGACTGTGCCACCCACCCTGGCATTTGCCCAGTGCAGCTCCTATATGAAAGTGTCGCTTCTCACCCTTACACAAGTGATGTCATGGGGGGAAAGGGGTACACGCATTGGAGTGAAACACACACGCTGGACGGATGTCTCAAATCAATGCAGATACCAGTTCCCATACCCATTATATGTACAACAAACCCACACGGCGGTAGGTTACACAAAGGGCAGCGGGTGACCCTATACCACCGAAATAAAATCCTTGCTCGCGCCACTCCTCCTTACGATTTGCCGCAAAAATGTCATGCCCTTGAGATCATGAACACAAAAGGCCAGGGCAGCTCTTACCAACGCTGGCTCCGCGCGTCAGGATGCCCAGAAGATCACGCTTGCGTTTTCGTAATAAAAAAGAATGTTGAAATCAACCGTTCCGACTGTGCGAAATGATCGATAGCACTTTCATGACTCGAAAACGTCGGTTGGTCAGACTAAACGCCCACGTGGTCAACGCACTTGACAAGAGAGATAAAATCGTAAGAGCTGTGCCGTTGCAGCGCCGTTGTGAAACCCAGGACCCGTCTTGGTCTTGGCGGCAAACGCAGCTGCGCCGCTGCGCTACGACGCTACGATTTGGTTCACCCGTGCGTGCTCCGCGGCCGACCCGTCCGCTTGAACGCGAGCGCTGAAAAATGGACAAATTGAATATTTGCGATTTAATATGGGCAGGGAGGATATTTTCGCTTGTTTTGCCAAAGGCGGGTCTACGCTCAGCTAGGCGACTGTAGATTTGTTAGCGATCGTATGAGCGTTCTTTCTGCACGCGTGTACGCCCTGTACGAAGGCCAACTGACGTAACCGGCGGCGTGCGCGGCAGTTACGAACGCGCCGCAAGTCGCGCAAGTCGCAGCAAGCGCTGGTTTTCCATATTGACCTGTAAGCAACATCAAAACTGTCTGGTTACGCACCGACCCTCTGCGAGTACAGTGCGTGCGCACGCGCGTGTGCATGCGCTCATGCATATGGACAGGTCAACGAAGCGCAATGACGCTCCAACATGTACTGTAAAAATCATGCCTTTTTGCTTTATTTATTTGGTACGTGGGAGCACACGGATCTGTCAGTACAATAGGATGCAGAATTATACAAACTGACAAAATTCACAGCATATCCACGGAGTGAATGATGATGAGTGGGCGAAGTTCCGGATGTTCATCGTAGATCGTGCCGAGTTCCGGATCAATTTAGTTAACGCGCATGCTACGAATCCTTATGGTTCAACTACGTACAAGTGAAATCTCCCACCGGCACTTCACTTCATTGCAAGTCACTTCACTTCATTTCGTTATATATATAACGAAAGGGAAGGGGTCAAGGGCTCGTTCTTTTATTTTGTTAGAAACAATTTAATGAGCAAACAATATATATATATATATATATATATATATATATATATATATATATATATATATATATATATATATATGGGTGGCCGGTGAACGGTTCTCCAGCGCGAGCAGTCGGTATTTTTCAATCAAGAAACTCGCTAGAAGACGCTGCCTGCGTCAAGCTTGTCTCTCGCGGGTGAGGGTGCGTTCTTCTTCTTTGCGAGCTGGTAGAGCGTTCATCTAAGAAAGAGCGTTTCCACAGTCAACGCGCGCCTTTCGCTCTCTCTCTCTCTCTCACACACAAGACAGCAGATGGAAAAGTGAGAGAGCTCGCGCGCCGGGAGGCACGCGCCGAGGGCGCGCCTCCCACACGCGCCCTCCTAGTAGCGCGTTCCTAGTAGGTAACGCGCTACTACAACTGACGGAAAAACACACACACCCATTCCAAAAGGAGAAGAAAAGGGGGGGGGGGGGGGGTGCACACTCCCGCTAGAGAAGAGAGAGAAAAAAAACTTTATCTATATACAGGGAGTAGGTGGGAGTCACAAACACTAGGTGGGCTCCTCATTGCAGAAGCCCATTGGCATCCAACGCGACTCGGGCTCGGTTGACCAGGGCCTTCTGGCTCGCTAGGTCGGAGCAGCCGAGCAGGGCTGCCTCCCAGTTCTCCCGGGTGGGGTTCGGTTTTGGGGTGAGGCGAGGGGTTGACTGGCATGCCCACACCATGTGGAAGATGTCCGAAGACTTCTCCGCACAGTGCGGTCATTTTCCTGTACAGGCAGGATCGAGATATTTAAAAACTGCCGGGCACAGCAGTGTTTTGGTGTAAAGGCGGAGGAGTAAACACTCCTCCACCTTTGTAAGGCCCTTACAGGGTTTAGGATAAACTGAGTGGCCGAATCGGTAGAATTCAGTAATTTCTCGAAATGTTAAGGCCGGATTAGGTTCGAGGTCCCGCTATGTAACGCTACTCCACACTGTCGATCGGTGAGCACTTACAGGACAAGGCGAAACATTCAAGTGAAACTTCAACTGATAAATTATTCTAAGGGAACTCTATTGTAGCTCATTTCGGGCTGAAACTGGGCATGTGGTGCACGAGCTAGCTTCTTTTTTTCTTATTTTTGTCCCATATTCTGGCCATAGTGCCTCAAATTGTGTGGAAAAGGTCTCTGGATTCCTTATAAATTACAAGAAGTCTTGCAGCAGTTGTCTAGACCTGACATCAGGCATATCAAGGGTTTATCCAGAATTTCGATATTTTTTTTTTGGGGGGGGGGGGGGTGTTATTCATGGTGTAAATTAAAGTACGCGGGGGAGTGGGGTGTGGTGAATATCAAGTCATTGGTTATCTGCAGGGGGGGTTGTGAGGATCTAGCTGGGGGTGTGTTAGAGGGGTGTATATAAATCCGTGAGGCATATAGCGGGGGAACCTCAGAGCGGTGTTCTTGCGAGTTGTCAAGATACCACGAATTTTTATTCCTCACAACAATGGTAAAGCTCAAGACCGCACCTCTCAAATCCTGGCCGTCCAGAGGGCCCGCAAGCGGGCAGTCAGATTTGACATGATGAGAGTGACATGATGAGAGTGATATACACAGCATCCCCAAGGGGAACATGTACAGTAACTCTAGACCCGATGGTCCCAGAGTGGTCCTTAGACGGGTGACGTTGAGCTCGCTCGAGTCCGTTGTGAACAAAATAAAGTTGTTTCACTCACTCACTCACTCATAACAATGGTATTGTGAAAAGGAAATTTACTAATACCACAAAAATATATTTTAACTTTAGTGCCCCCACAACCTGTCCAGTGCAGACTGCCATCCCATTTGCAGATTATCCTTACTGCCTTCTAATCGAATGACAGGTGTGGCCATGGCCACAGCTGCCAGTACATTCCGGCAGTCCCGGCTTACCAAAGCAGCAGAGTTACAACCTTCATCCAACCTTTATTATTTTGCTATAGTATTAGCGAAGTTGAGTACTGAAGTGAAAGGCAGAGGCTTAAAGCGATGAGAAGTTAACACGCAAGGAATGTCACTGGAGCTAATGTTACAAGAATGAGCTTCTCTTCATCCAGGGCTAGATAAGTGCTGCGTATTTGTGAATATTTTGACGTGAAAAAAAAAAAGGCTGGGGGATGGGGATGGTAGACACCTGCATTACCTACATTAAATGAATGCAAATGCTGCTCAAAATGAAGGCACTTTGTGAGCAAGAGACCAATTCCTTACAGTGTACTACATACTTTTTTGCAACCTAATGGTGGACAATCCGATAAACCGCCACTATCGAGGAACTCGTACTCACCAGGATGCAGCTGTAGGAGCTGTTAACAGCACGTAGGCTCCCCAGCAGAGAAATACAGGATTCACTGCCAGTGACACTCACTCCACCAGGCATAGCTGATTGTACAGGCTCAAGCTTGACAAAACTACTTCCCATAGGTTTAGGTTTTATTGGAAGGTCATGTGAAACAGCTATCTCCATCTGATGAGGGCTTTGTGGGGGTGATGTAGGCACGAAAGACTAGGTGATGATGTATCAGGTACAGGTGGGTGTGAACGAGAGATACAAGTTTTGTAAGGAACTGGGCTGTCACCTCTCATGGCAGTTGCAAGTTGGTGTGTGCCTACTAGAACCAGACATGTGTAAGAAATACAGTCGAGCCCGACTATATCGAACCCGTTTATATCAAATTATCCCGTATATCGAACGATTTCTAAACATGGTAAACTTACATTGAGAATATATAGCAAAAGTTACTGTTACAACGAACGAAAATAGCAACGACAACCGATGTATCAAACTCCATGTGCCTCAAAAGTGCCCCAGCAAGTTGGCTTTCCCTCGCGGTGGTGGGGAAAACTGCAGGCGCCACCCTAGAAAAAGTGGTTTAGACCCGGCTGTGCACGGGCGAACACCCCCCTGCAAAAAATTATCCTGGCCTGCTCGCAGCGCTTACAGCCAACCAGAGGCCGTCGTGCTTTCTCCGAGGCGCGGAGGCGGTACAAGTGAGTGCCATTTTTTTTTCTTTATGCTTGTGTGCCTCCTGCTGCCTCTTTTCCTCGAGTCTTCATTCAGCATAGTACGTACTGGTGGTGTTGCCTGTTGGCGCTCTGTGTACTTTCTTGGCGCGCTGTCGTCATGGCTTGTGCAAAGAGGCAGAATTTGCCGTTCGCCGCGAAACTCGAAATCATAAAATCGAGTTGAGCGCGGTGAGAAGAAGTCCGACGTCGCCGCCGCATACAAGATTCCAAGGAGTACCTTGAGTACTATCCTGAAGAACAAGGCAGACATCAGGGCCAAGTCCGACAAAAGGCCAGGTGCCTGTGGCGCCCGACGTGTGCGCACTGCTGTGTACGAAGATGTCGAAGCGGCCATTTACAAATGGTTTGTGGACGTTCGGTCACAAAACATCCCGGTGTCCGGGATGTTTCGCGACCAAACGGTGTCCCGATGATGTCGCCATCATGGGCCAGCTACTTGACGAGGACGATGAAGATGACGATGGCCCGTTGCCTACATCCTCCGAAGTGATTAGTGCACTTGCGTTGGTCCGGCGCTATTGCGTGAATATGGAAGGTTGTGGCCTCAGCTGCTCCGACTCGTTGGACAACGTGGAGGCATGCGTGCTGTCGCAGGCAGCGAAGTCTTTGAAACAGAAGAAAATCCAGGACTATTTTGTTCCAAAGTAGGGCATGCAAGTAAGCCACCATATTAATAAAGTACTTTTCTTATTGGTATGTGCCTTTGCGTCATCAAATCCTATAACAGGCCTATATCGAATTATGCCATATATCGAACTAATAAACGTTTTTTGGTGAGTTCGATATACCCGGTTCGACTGTATAGGATTTTGGGTAAGCAGAACAATGCGCACATTCACGAAGTTCCCAAGAAATTTCAACAGCATCTTGCAGACTCGTTTCAGCAACATGTACGGGGAAGATGCTATAGAATACAGGAAATATTACGAGCTAAAGATTTTCAGTAAAGAGGAACCTCTGTCTAGGCTTCCAGAGGTTGGGTGACAACTGTGTCAAAAAGAGTGCGCTGCATCTCATACAAGGCATCATCTGACCATAACAGGCTTGTGATAAAGTGAGAAATGTGGGACCATCCCAAGAATTTCAGACATGGAAACTAATGGTTCTTGCGATTTCAAATTTTTCCCTTAATCTCTTCAATAAATCGGTGCATCTTCCAAAATCAGCAGGAAGCTGTTTACACACGGAAAGGGCATGAAATCTTTGTGAATACACCACAGCAGTTAATGTAATCAATAATTATTACTACTTTTAAATTTATATTCATTTTTTAAGTTTTCCATGCTTCAATAACTATGGAAAGAATCTCGAAACATTAAGAACATGGACGAAAATGTGATGACGGAACTGCAAGCTGTTCGAGCTGAGTTGCAGCAAAGCTTTCCAGAATGGAATAAGTGCTGAAAGCGGAGGACACTGAGGGTCTAACTTAGCATGAAGTCTCCAGAACTCCCTCCACACATTACAGTCCTAAGCCACTTACTACAGTAAAATATGAAGACGTACCAAGTGTGTGTGTCTTGGCACATAATAGGTTACTCTCAATGTGAATGCCAGGCAGACAAGGACAAAGTATAAGTTTCATTTGTTTTTAATCATTACAGCACTCCTCCAGCCATGAACTCAATGAAAAATGCAACATTCTTTTTCATTACATCTGCAATCCTATCGGCTCAGTTCTCTCACTCTCCAAAGCTGCCCATTCATAGTACACTTAAAAAAAAAAACAGTTGATACAAACATATAGCATCAAGTGAACACATCAATCTTTGAAAATGGGATATGCAACAGACAGACTTGTGATCATGACAACATGTGCAAGTACACATTCCAGTTTTCTCAAAAATTGCACACAACCTCTAGAAACAAATGAGAAATAGCAGGCATAGTGGTTACAGTTCTTTCTCATTCCATTTCTTTCTTTTGAAAGGAAACAAAAAGCACCTAATGCACATGACCTTGGGCAGGATTCATTGCACATAGCTAAAATGCAAGCACGCACTCCTGTGTCTGCCCTGCTAGGAACAACAAAGAGTGCATTACCGCCGACAGCAGTGTCTCTAAAGAAAAGTTTTGATTTTTAGACTGGACAGTTGATGGGTGATGCAACAAAAACAAATGACACCTCAGGCTTACCAAGGAAAATCTTACACAATGTGTTGCAATGCTAAGAAACCGCGAGCTTGCATGCCGCCTGTCAATGCTAAAAATGACTCGGTCGTGTAAGCACATAAAACCAAAGAGCACTTTCCTCCCATACACTTTACTTGCACAAAATATTTCTAAAAGACCAAGCTAAAAAAGAACAGCAACATGGTTCCCATTAATCAGATGATTATATTTAATTTATGGAAACAAAATCCAGATGTGCTATATGCTATGGAGCTGCACGGAACATTTGTGCTTCAACCACACATTGCAAATTAATAAGAGCACAAGACTGATGTGGGCACTTTTTCTGTTTTCACTGAAAAAAAAAAGCATTATCTTCAGATTTGTGACCCATTTACCATGCATTACTTACAATGTAGCATAAAAAAACAATGTAGCAGTCTGTCACTATGCTTAACACCAGGGGAGCTGTTCCTTAAACAATCACCTAGTGGACATGCCTACTTCTGCCTGACATCACAGTATCAGAGTTCATCCATGGCCTCCGAGGGTGCGAGTCCAACCTCAGGGGGCTGCGAGTGCAGCCTTCTGAAATTTGCACCTCGTCACTCGAATCTCAGAAGCTGTGAATTCTGCACATATTCTGTTCCTCGCATTTGTGCAGAGAGTTATCTGGAGCTCAGCGACGTCAAAATTAGGTTATGGATAAATTGGAAATCCTTGGATCCTTTCTTCACATGTTCTCAACCTCTAGTCAATAAGTGGCTGCTGAAATGGACAGTCCACTAGGTAAACAGTCACAAACTGCGTCCCCAGCAAATAATATTGTCAAAGCGCTTACTAACGTAACTTTCCTTTTTGCTCATTTTGGTGCCTGTATGAAAGAAAATGATATTGTGCCCTTCAGTGATAGCTGGACAAAACCACAAACTCTGTCGTTGTGAGTGCTAACATTTTGTTTTAAACTTTCTATGCTCCATGTCCTGTATGTTCTGATGATATAAAAATGGTGATGCAGAAGAGTGCCAAGGTGGAACAGATGCCAATTTGTATCTTAATTTCAAGCAACATCATCATCACAATCAAGATTTCCACACAGCATGCATGTATCGTTGACATGCTGCCTTCATGTCACTATCATTGGACGGCTAGGTGAATTGCACAGTTAAACATGTTAAAAAATATGAATACCTTATATAACACATGTGAAATGTTTGTAAACTCCAGAATAGGAAAGTGCGTGTCACACACCTCCTGCTGTTTACTCTTTCCTTATCACACCAGCCCTCCCGATCTACCATTGTTCAAAAGTCTTGACTGTGAACCTATTGCAGTACTACAGCAACGAAAAGCCAGGTTACTCAATCCTTAATACAAATATACAACTATCATTCTCTCGCATACATGCTCCTGACACAGTGTGCCAATCACATAATTCGTAACTCAAGTAACAAACAGGAATGAGACACAATTCGATGACTTCGCTGTGACATGCTGAAGCCACAAAGGCGCACATGATCACATGCTTGCTTTGTCTTTTTAAACGCAATATGGTGTCAAAGGGTGCGAAGCTCTTCCACACGGCACCTACATTTCATAGGCATGCTCAATAAAATGCCACTTGACAATACTCATTAACACATAAATTAAAACCTTGTAAACGTACCACTAAAATGAATGAGTGTAAAAGAAAAAAAAAACAACAAATCAACAAAGAATAGAAAGCACTGTGACACGGCTTATTACCCACGCTGATCCTTGAAGATACAAAACCAATAACACAAAAGCTGTCACAAGTGAAGAAAAATATATATATTTTTGGTACAAGAATGCAGCCTTCTCCAAGTTTACCTTTCTCTGAGCACGAACTTGCAAACATCTCTCGCCTCACAGCTGAGATCAAAAACAGGTGAAAGTGACTGTTTACAATGAGGTTGGCAAGGGAAAAATGATTCTGTTCCAGACAGTTTTAACACTATGCTGACTCTTGACGCGCTGAGACGGGACTGGAGAATTGAAAGAAAACTGCACAATTTATATTGAAGAGCCTTCACAGTGACAAGGATATAATATGTACATGGCCCCGCTAACACTTCATCTTCATTTCAAGGTGCGGGGAAGGGAAAGAATACTGCATTTGTGTGGTAGTACGAAAGAAAACCCCCCTCCCCCAAAGTTGGCACATATTACGCTTCTCTCTCCAGCATGGCGTATGAGTAAACAAGACAGGCAGAAGGCGCAATGTTGATCACTGTACAGGCGGGAGTATATCCAGCTCCCTGCGTCCTGTCCCGTCTCACGTAGGAGCTATTTACAAGGAAGGGGAGAGGGAGTCACACTGGAACATCTCTCTCTCTCTCTACAGCAGGCCACAGGAGAGGCAGCAGCTGGCACAGTAAACGCGGGCCAGCAAAGAGCAGCTACAACTAAACGGTAAGACACCATCTTGCAGCCAGCAGTCCTCTCTAGGTGACGACACATTTGCTTGAGGTCGGATCTTATTGATTTACACAGCCATCAGTACGCTTGAAGCCTTCACACACACACACACCTTCTTCCCTTTGTTCTTTAGCATCTGCTCAAGCATGACAAACAGCTTGCGACCATTTTTTTCCCCCTCTTTCAATAATGTATACAACACCCGTAAAAGCACTCCTCACCTGTCGAATAGAGTGAGGTCAAGTCAAAATGTAGTGATTAGTTGCCCACCGTACATATGGACATATCCAGCCCCACCTAACCCCCCCCCGGCTTTTTTCATTAACAGTACAGATACGAATATTACAAATACACTTCATATAATGTCATGGATCGCCAACATATAGGTGGATCAGTCAGGATCAGTCAGTCATTTTGTGTACCAAGGCACAGCTGCTCAGGGTTCAGAGGACTACCAATTTCAACGGAGAACATTTAAAAGAAAAACTCCAAAATGGCAGAGTTAACGCTTCACATGGAGCCAATTTCTTTCCCCATCCCAAACTACTTGCCTTATGTCACACAGTAAACATGTAAAGAAATACTCTTTTTTCCCTTCATACAACCCAGATTTTAAAAATAATGATCAGCAGTCCTTGTAAGACAGTGAATGCTGTAATATGAAATGGTTCTAGTGATACCACAAAGGTTTACTATTAACCTGACTGAAGACTACAGCTTATCATATATATATATTTACTCTCAGGAGGACCTAGAAATTTAATGGAGTAACTAATATGACTATACTAATAGAAATACAGGAAAATGCATAGCTGTTCATCAGGCCTTTTGACATGATGGAATCAAATTAAAAAGTCAGATTTCACAGGAGCCTCATATGTATTATAACTTCTAAAAGTATAAAAAATGTGAGTCAAGAAAGGTAAAAAACAAGTAGCTTTATGGCTAACGCACGGTTACAGAAATGTAAAGGCACCGGCCATATTTTTGTATGCAACACGTGGCATCACCAAGAATTTTTCTTTAAGGAAGTGGGGAAATATGTGTGCATGTGTGTGAATGCACATCATGAAGAAAGGGTAAAGGAGAAGAGGGGGAGAGGGGCCCATTTTGACTGGGTAGTGAGTGAATACAGGATAGGTATAATACGGTTTCAGAAATTTCAGGGACAGGGCATGTGCCCTGCGTGCTATGTCCTGGCTATGCCACTGCAATCACCATACTGTACTCTTTAGCTCACAGCCTGTATATCACAGGTGAACTACAAGTAATATTTTTAGGAGGCTGATTTCGCACACATTTTCAAGCTGGGTGCAACGTGCTTTCTCGTGAAAAAAGCTAAAACCCTGCCTTGAAGCACTGACTGTAGACTGAGAACTTACTGAATGTTCAGCAGCCAAAACAGCAAGTGGGCATTTATACAAGCCTAGCAGGAGACTTGTAGTTGAATTTTATTGGTGACCACCAGCAGCTGCTACTTCAAGAGCATGCAAATACTTGTCTCCTCGTGTTAGAAGCTTTGGCTCAGACATTCGTCCTCACGAACATCACAGCTTCCAAACCAAATGTCAAGGTAGCAAAAAGGTGCCGTTTACTGCCTTTACGTCAACACTCTTTAACGACGAACACTTTCACTTGCTACCTCTTCCAAAGACTGCTTGCTATGAATCCTCAATCAAGCCCCACATAGGGCACACACGGGTGTCTTTCATGTGCCACTGTAATCTTGTATAGTGAATTTACACGATTTTACAGTCAAGGGGAAGGGACCCTTCATAGGTTGCCCTGGCAGCACTACTTTATAACCAATGCGGGCACACTGCAACAGTTTCATGGTCATAACATAATGCCACACAGTGAACAAATAAACATTGGGAATCAGGAGCAAGTCAGTGAGGGAAGGCATCACAAGGCCATTGGCAAGTGTATATGTACCAACACATCTCACAGCATGAGATTTCATCCCTACTGCTATGGTGACTGTGAGCTAAGAAACTCAAGAGCTCTTGGATGTATGTGCGACACAACCTGCGGTCAACAGGTATCTCTTGGCCATCAGGGACCGAGTACTGTTCAGTTGCAGGCGCCCATCTCCTAGACTTGCGCAACACCAGTCATGTGTGATGGCTGCAAGTGCCCTCAAGGAGCCTGCGAGGAGTGGAGAAGGAGTCCTGTGCACATGCGCAAGTAGTAGGGAGCCACCCAGTTGGTGCACTGTCCTTGGGACACAAGACAACGCCCCACTGGCAGCTCTTGCTACGTGACCGTCAGTAGGGGCAAGGAGGACTGGGGTGGTGGAGGAATCTGTGGATGGTGGCGTCAGAATGTCGACAGGATCGTCGGGCTCCCTCTTGACAAGTGGCTGTCCTGTCAGATGGTGCACACTGAGAGGGTGGTGCTTGTTGAGGCTGTAACAGTCGCCACGTCGTGCGGGTGGCCCTGGGCTTGGCTCAGGGGTTCCTAGGCTGGTGCAGGGGCTGCCGGTGCTTGTTGTAGTGGTTGTATCCCCGCCCCCATGGCTTGTGTGCGACTCGGGCGTTGGGGCTTCCACCGAACCTATGTTGTCTTCACTCTCATTTGCATTGCCATCAAGCCCCTCTTGGTACCTGATGCATTTCTTCTTTCGGCTGGGAGGAGGCAAAAAAGACAATACTTTAATCTTAAGGACAACTGCACAGGTCTGCAAGCACACAAATGAGCAACTGTAGTTTGATTTAAAAAGAATTAAAAAACAACAACAAAAATAAGTGGTACTATGACTGATGACTTAAGACAACACAGTGTAGAAGATGCTTTTGCAGTATATGCATGAAACAGGTCACATGATTACATTTATTCAAAATGACATACAGTATTACCTCCTTAAACATAACCTGAAAGGCCCAAGGAAATATGTTCTGTTCGGAGCCAACTCAATGGCCTTTTAGTAGGTGTGCGTTGGCTGCATCGCTGCATTCACTTCTGTTGGTTCAGTGGACCGTTCGCTCGACTTCGTTGCTGACCGCATGCATGCATATCCATGCTGGACTAGTGCCAGCAGAGTGACCGAGTGTTTTTGAAATACTTCACAATCTATGCGCCCTGCACATGCTTCTGTTACCTACAATGAGAAATGGCCCTGCCCACCTCTAAGTAGAAATACCGTATTTACTTGCATAATGGTCGCACTCGCGTAATGATCACACCCCTAAATTTTGTCGTCAAAATTCGATTTTCTTTTTCCCTCGCGTAATGATCGCACCCCGAACTTTCGACAGCGGTATGTCGTGTGCGAAGTCTAGCTGACGATCATCATGTTTACCATCTGTCGAACGTTACGTAAATAACCCTTCAAGACTCACTAAGTGAACTGCACGCACCAAACAGATGCCTAATTTTTGCCCACCTTTGGCGGAAACGTGCCGTATTAGGATAGCAGTAAAGACGAATGCCGTAGTTTTCACCCCGCCAACAGCTTCAAGAAGACAGGCATATCTAACGCGCTCGACGGAATGGAAGATAACCTCCTGTAGGACTGCGATGACACTGCCGGTTCCGACAGGGAATCGAACGACGACGACACCGACACCAGTGACTCTTCAGACTCTGAATGAAAGTTAGGGGGTCAGTGAATGAAAAAATTAAAGGGCAATATGCAATGCATGTAGTTCCTGCGTAATGTGTGCGTTTATTACAAAGACGAGCCTTACTCTACTTTTATTTTTGGTTATGTTCATGATAGCTATATCGTAAGAATTCTGATACGCGACTTGTTTGCGTTCTCGGTGTTTAAAATATTATTTTGCGGAAAATTTACCCCGTGTAATGATCGCACCCCGAAATTTGCGTCAATTTTTTTGAAAAAAAAGTGCGATCATTATGCGAGTAAATACGGTATCAGATTTTATATAATAGAAAGTTCTGCTAATAACAGAGGTGGTAAACGAAGGTGGAAAAAGGTGGCCAGCAGAAATCTGACATTGCATAGGAATTCAATTTATCGCCACTTATCAACAGAGTCGAAGAACAAGGAATCTGTGCTGGGTGCATTCGAGAAGAGCTCAGCAAAGTGAAAGAGGAACTGTGATTTGAAATACTATCCTGAAGTAGAAAGTACACTTCTGCAGTAGCTGAAAACACCAGTAGTGCAAACATCCAGGTACATGGGCCTGCACTTCCTGCAACAGCCAAAGTGTGGTCACCAGCAAACCTGACGATGATGACTAGACTTAGTACCATATTTATAAGATTCTAATGCGCACCTCTTTTCCAATAAAATGAGCCCGAAAATTGCCTGCACATTACGATCGAATGTCACACTGAAACCATGTTCGCAATAGCCTCTCATCAGAGGGGTCAGATGCAGTATCATGGCCATCACAAAATGCCAGCGCCCTTCGCGGCAGAGTGCATTTTGTTGTGAGTTCATGTCGGTTGGTTTCAAGGACAAAGATGACCAGTTTGTGCTGAATTTTTTCCGAATTGAGTGCAAATGGCAGCGCACCAGTGTTTTTATAAAAAGAAAGGCATTCTGCACCCTGAAGATATCCACGTCGCTTCGCATGCCCGATGCCTGTGACAGTAATGCCAGTGTCACATGGGTACCGTTCATCGTGGTCAATACTGATCCTTATCTTATTTATTGACTGCAATCAACGGTGGTTGCAGCTACACAGTCCAAACTAATCTGCACTGAGTTAGCTGCTGACATGAGCCAAACCGCGATCTGAGAGATGAATCAAAATATGCAGATCGCAATTAAAGTGCCCGTGTGGTACTGGTATAACGTAAAAATAGCACTATGATCTCCAGCTGCACCTCGACAAGGAGAAGTTTCTATGGGTCAAAAACGGGAAAATAACGAACTGGAAGACAAGCTTGCAGGCTTTCTTCAGCAATTCCCCATAGGCCAAGTTTGCCATGTTAATGAGCGGCGCAACAGAAGCACGCACGTAAGTGATCTCAAAGCAATAAAAAGGGATCGCAACAGAAAAGGAACTGCTGGAAGAGAATTTCTTATTCTGTGAAGGCAAGTAATACTCGTCTCTCTGTTCTATCGCCAACACAGTGGCATACCATAGTTTCTTCTTTAAAACAGTACGTTCAGGCACATTTTTCATTCTGAACCTGTGAAAATTAAGTGCGCGTTAGATTCGAAGGCACATTAGATTTGTGCAGATATGGTAATCTCTCTATGAGGCTATGCATAGAACCACTGGCAATGAAATGGGAGGAGACTTAGACTCATATCGGTGTCACATGGGCCCTTTTAGTCGTGGTCAATGCAGAAGCAAATTGGGCTCAATCTGAATTATATATGCTGCCACATGGTCACTATTAATCACGATAAGGCCTAATCAGGAGTAAAGACGATCACTACCTGTGCATCGTGATTTGGCTAATGTTAGTGCTAAACTCGATCTGGATTAGCTTGGACCATGTACTGGCAATCAATGACTGCTGATGGCATTAAATAAAACCAATCTGGATCAGCTATGATTACGATCAAAAGCGCCCTGGCAACACCAGTATCATTTGCAGCTGTGCCTCTCAAGTTCCCCTCCAAGTGTAGCAAGCTAGCGATATGCTTCAAGTAATTCCGATAAAAGTGCATTCATTTGGGTCGAAACTCAAAGAAATTTTGAATAAAACTACATTTCAAGTAAAGCACTTTCATTACAATGAGGAATTACTGCATATTGTACGTTGACTACCTTGCATGTTCAGATTTTATTGAGCGGATGCTTATGTCAAGTTTTCCTGCCACCCTGTTCACTTCGTTTAAAGTGAGGGATAACTGATGATGATGGTCTTGGTGGTCTCCCCCTTTGTAACGGGTGACCCTAGTTCAGTAATCCAAACTAGTGTGACCGCGACAAACACGCACAAAAAATAGAGAAAGTGAAAAAAAAAAAAAAATAAGGAAATGAGAAACACAATGAGAACTGAATGCATATGTGGACAAGGTTGCCTTCACATGAATTTTTAACACATGGGCATGAAACGTGCCCATAAGTGGCGCACTCCTGCAGGAGAAAGCTAAGAATTTTTCATACATTCTAGGCCACAACGACTTCAAGGTGAGTAAAGCTGGTTGCAGGGATTCAAGAGCTAGCATAGTATTGTCTACCTCCGCTGACAGCAGTGCCTCTGCCTCAATGATGGCCAAGAAGCTGGGCAGCTATGATACAGTGGATTAATATAACGCCAATGAGACTATTTTCATCTACTAGATGTCGACAAGTCACATGCTAACACTCAAAGCGGGTGATTCTACCGACGGCAAAGAAAGAAAACTCTGTGTGGTGGCTTGGCTTTGTGTCAAAAGTGACAGCAGTGACAAAAGAATCCGGCTAGTTATTGGAAAAAATGCCAGGTTGAGATATTTGATGTTTTAAAGGAACAAAGCGAATGCCAGTGAAATATATGTTGCCAATTCGAAAAGCTGGATGACACAGCAAATCTTTTCGAACTAGCTAAAGGCATTCAACAAAAATGTAAAAAATTATTTTTTACATTTTCGTTAAATAATTTTTGACATTTTTGTTGAATACCTTCAGCCACCCTAAACCTTCAGGGCCCCTAAACCACCCAGAGGTCAAAATTTAGTTCTGGTGTTGCTTATGTGCCGGTGTCCGCAACGAACATGTAGCCGCAAGAATTTTTCGAAACGGTGCCGAAATAGCAGAGTTACACGCGTTTGTTTATTAAAATGCGGGGCTTGCTTGTTTTGCTCTCTCCTGTGCTGCACCAGCCGCTTGCCAGTGCCACCTCCTCGACGAGTCCTCCTCCAAATGTCACGTGACATACATCGCCTATGACGCGCATCCCGTTGACGCGGCTCCACCGGGCTCCCGCGTTTGCGCAAGTGTTTTGTTGGTGCTGTGCCAACGCTCTGTGCTGGCTATCCGTCATGTTCTGAAATTTGCTGCAGTTTCTAGTCGGCTGTACCTGACTTGCACTTGCGTAGCGTAGTGCAGTTACGAATTCACAAGCGTGCATGCATGAACAACACACGAACGACACACGACGAGGAAGAACAAACAGGCAGGGAGCGCGTGCATTTGCTGGCAGACTAGCTGGAAGTCGAAGTTCTCTTTCAACCAATCAGCGGAGCTCCGACTCTTCTGATGTCACCAAAAACCACAATGTCTAACTTTCGTATGCCGGAAATGACCGGCGAGGCACCTGGGATTGTTTTTCGAGTTTGTGGCACGGCCGCGGCGCTTAGCGCTGCCGCATTTGACATCGTTCACCGTGGCGCCGTTCTCAATTTGATGCGCGTGTTAACTTGAAATGTTCAAAAACATGTCGGGGGTGGTTTAGGGGCCCTTAAAAACACAACTTTTTAAAACACAAATATATCTTTTTTTCAATTGAAATTTTCCAATTTGTTTGAGCAACTCCATTACTGAGTCTACATGGATGGAAAAAGAACACACACACACACAATCACACATTACTACTACTACTACTACTACTACTAGTAGTAGTAGTAGTAGTAGTAGTAGTAGTAGTAGTAGTAGTAGTAGTAGTAGTAGTAGTAGTAGCGTCACAATGTAGAGTGTGATATCACATCTGAGCTGACCTTTTGGTTTTGGCTTTTGCCTAAGGCTGACAAGTGACAAGGAAACACATTCTTACCGACACGGTTTGCACCAATCACTCTGCTGGTCCAAGCCAAACCTTGCTCTGCACTTCTTGGGATTGTTTAGATCTGCAGCCGAAGAAGAGGTTTAAGAGCATTGTAGAATTATCACTGTTGAGAACATTACTACTGACAACTAATATTATGCATAGAGTTTTGAGACAATGCACACTAAATGACTGTCGCATGAAACTCAACCCTTTTTGCCAGCACCAAACAGGCATCATGCGAAAAATGAAATATGCCACTCAAAGCATCTATAACAAAAAAAGGAAAAAAAGAACCAAAACGTCAAGAAAAGTCATGTCATATGTTACACCATGTGGTATAATGCACAATTCACAAGCACTCAAAAGGTGGCATCAAATTTGTGACATGCACACTGGAAATACCAGCTTCTCTATATGTGAGTGACAGGTAGGTATTCAGCTAATTGAGAGAATTGAATATAATGCTTTATTATTACATATTATCTCTTTCACAACGTAGAAAAAAACAGAACTAACAGTACAGGACTAGCTGGACATTCATATGTGCAAGAAAATAGTGATGCAGGAATGTATGTAAATGGTGCAGCAAAATGAAAGCAATCAGCAATGTATACAAACTGATGCAGAAAGAGTTAACTGGATTAGCTTCTTCGTGGCAAGTCTCAAAGGTGCATCAAAAAGTGGACGCATTCAGCTAAAAATGAGCAATGCATATAGAATGCATAAAGAATAATCCACATATAGTATATGGCCAGAGAAAAAGAAAGAAAACAAAAGCAGTACACTGGAATTCTTCCTCAGATATGGCTGCCAATGACAACATACAAGAGTGCCTTCAAATTTGGTCAACCGTGCAATACAGAAATGGCCACGCAGGCAAACAAATTTAAACATGCAGGAGAAAAGAAGCAGCCGACATGCGGCAAAGCAAAGGTGTAAGCAGGAGGCTTACTGCAAGGACCAAAACTAAAGGAAGGAAAGTTTTCAGCAAAATCTTACTTACACTGCCATTGACCTAGCCACAGCTGCATGTCAGAAGTGTAACAAACGAACGAGCCATTCAGTGAAAGGAGCCCTGGCGTGTGGTTCATGCAGAGTCAAGTCACAATCAAAAAAGAGAAGATATGAGAGACTAGTGCTGAATGTGCGAAAGAAGAAAGCAGCAAGACACACGCAAGTGTAAAACTTCACACAAGCATATGCACACATAAGGACACACTGCTAAATCATAAACCAAGCAAAGAAGAGATTCGTGGTGACCATGAACTGAAGAAGACGGAAATATAGCAGCAATAGTGTGCCCAAAGTGACGAGGACCTCATGAAAAGAAAGAACTCCAAAGCAAACACATAGGGACCAAGTGCAAGGAGCTTTAGCGGTGAGAAACGAAATATTTCGTGAAACCAAGCAAAAAGAGGGTGTACCTATCAGCCTGAAATAATGCACTAGTCAAATGACAAGGCAAAAGCAACAAAACTGTAAGAATCTGCTACACATGATGCCATGTCTGGTTATTAAAAAAAAAAAGAAAGATACCACATCATCAGCAGAATGGGCTCCACTTTAACGAAAACTTAAGTCAAGGTGGTATACACATTCTTATAAAGGTCACTTATGGCCTGTAAAATGACAGTGCCAAAAAAAATGTTACCAAAAATTAAAATGTAATGCAAGGCTCTATATGAATGGTGCTCATTCTATATTGGGCATTGTCCAAACAAGTATTCTTTTTTTTTTTCACTGTGTGTAGAATGACTTATTCTGTATAATTATGTAGCTTTTAATTTTGAACGGAGTCAGTGTAAAAGTTGCGGATGATTTTGAGAAATGATTGGTAACAGCTTAAGCAACATACATTTTGTCTGGTTATTTCTTCAAAAAAAGAAAAGAATAATAATTGAGAAATGATTGGTAACAGCTTAAGCAACATACATTTTGTCTGGTTATTTCTTCAAAAAAAAAAAGAATAATAATTGAGAAATGATTGATAACAGCTTCAGCAACATACATTTTGTCTGGTTATTTCCTCAAAAAAAAAAAGAAGAAAAAATAGAATAATAATACTATCTGACAATGTGGTTGCACACTAGTGGCAATAGTAAAAGTCCCAAGAGTAACCATTGTAGTTTAGTGAACCTCAGTGCTTATACACATTAAAAGCAGACGTAGCACAGTGCTTAATAAGGACCAAATAGGTATGCCATAGGATGTTGACATGTCAAAGGAGAAACATGGCCACCAGCTGAAAAAGCAAAAAGCTGTCACACCTGGCATGTGGTCACATTGTGACACAGTATCATAAAATCTTCAGTGGCTTTTCTTACTTTGTTTTTGTGCATGTGAAAACACCAGAAACAAGGTTCTTTCCAGCTTTGTTCGCAGCCTTTGCACACACCTCTTATCAATAAAGCAAGTGACATTTGTCTTATGCAATAATTTGTGAACAAAGAAAAATAATCGTCATGGATTGGCATGGACAATGCGCATTAAAGAATGGACAGGCATGGAAGTTTTTAAAGAGCAGCTCTGGCAATTTTTCATACCCGTTGATCTTAATGAAATATTTAATACAGTTGAACAAGTCTATATTGAATCTGAGGGAGATCACAAAAAGGTTCAATATATAGGTAATTCAATCTACAAAATAAAACTTTCATACAGAAATTTTCAATGGGATTTTATGCTGTTTGACACACACAGTAATTAGTTATAAGTGCATTTGATATATCGGCATTTAACAGTACATGTTTTCCTTCACGCTCTAATGATCTGTCCAAAGTTATACAAAATTCAAGCTGTTTAGTTTTCCTGAAAAAGAATGTCAAAGATTGATATAGAGTTCGATCGTAGTCTATGGCGCCACCTCCCAAAACAGGCAGCAAAAAAGCCCCCCCCCCCATACTCAGTCCTCAAACTGTCGCTGAAATTACTACTGTCAGGCTTTGAAAATGCACCACTGGACGATACCTCCAACTCTTTTCTGGTAGCAGTACCACATGTGAAAAGAAAGCAAGTAATCAAGTATACTTCAATAAAGCGTATACTTCAATAAAACGTGCACGCATTATGGCAGAGAATTCTTGGAAGTGCTGAATGGAGAAGAAACATTTTCCAAGGTTTGAAGCACATGCTTGCATGTAAAGGCGAAATGCATTGAGACTCAGCAAAGAATGTCTTACAATGCGAATGGGACCTTAGCTGGCATCACTAAAACTACGCTAACCACATTCTCGAGAAGGCAGGTGAAGGGCGTTATAACCGCGAAGTGCGATATACCAATGACGTCTGATCCGAATATCTCGCTTATCAGCTCACGCCTTTCAGCAAACAATGGAAAGGAAAGTCCGTATCATGTTGCACTTTCCATTCTTTTTCCAGCGGTATTTCGAAGACACAGCAAAAAGCGATAACGGATGAAGAAAATGTAAGCAGCGTGCACTAGGTGCTGCAAGATGGGATTAACCACGAAGCGTATTTCTCACCTAGCTTATTAGTGAGCTTTTAATTAGCATAATTTTAATTACAGTAATCTTACTTGAAAAGTTCTGAAGTAGCAAGGTCATCAATAGCTAGGCCCTAATTAGGATGGTTCTAATTAACATGGGGCTAACTAGCAATAATCTAACAGTAATTAACTTGATCGTAATTAGCAATGATCTAATTAGTCATGACTTCATTACCGTGATTTTAGTTAGCGTGTATATGACATCAATTGCTGAATTATAAGGGTAGGCTTAATTGGCTTGAATAAGCGTGTACTGAAACCATGAAGAAGAAGGCGAAGAGAGCCAGAGCGCGCGCCGGCCGCTGATGAGTCTCTTTTCGACTCCGCATGACATAACTATAAACCACTCCGGTGTAAAAAAGCTGATGCGGATGCAGCGTATAGTTAGCGGGTGTAATCATATTTCATCCATCGGAAGCACGACCACTTGACCTTTCCGTTACAACTGAATAGCAGCGTTAAGAATACAAAAAAAAAGAATGACGATACCGGTGCTCAAAAAAAGCGGGCGTGGTGTCTGGTTCCCGGAAAAGCCTAGCAGACGACATCTACCCAGAACTGCTCAAAGCGCGCATGCGCGTATTCTCGTTGATTTCAACGCCGTGATCCGGTATGTGGCGCTGCACACAACTCGGCGGTCGACGCTCGCGTGTTCAGGTTAAAAAATTGGGCGGCTGTACACTTCCTTGTAGATGCGAAGCAGATATTGTCGATAGGCAGTGACAACAGAAGAACAGGACTGATTGTGTCACTTGTAGATGCAAATAGATAAGTTGAAAAACAGTTCATGCACAAAAAGTTTGATTCGGTGTGCAGTTGCTACGGCAAAATCTTGCTTCAGTCAGAGATTTATACAGTGGTTGGAGTGCCGGAACTTTATGCTTAGAAAATTAGAAGCCTGATCATCTGCTCCACTGGCCTTGCATGTAGCCAATGGAGTGTTGCAACCAGCAATCTGGTAGAGTCTGCGGGAGATTCACCTTTTTGTCATCGGCTATTTTTGCGCTAGAACAGCTGCCTTTTTATTCATCTGGTCATTCTCAGTGTGTGTGTTCACATAGCGTGTCACTCTTTATTTACCATACGCATATTTTTTCCACATTCGTTTTAAGCTATTAAGTGCATGAATTAGAAGGTTAAAAATTATTTTAAGCTAAATGCGCCCTCGAGAAAGCCACAGACGACGTGGTCAAGGTCAACCTTCTTACTCAGTTGCTTAACTGTGAAGGTTGGTTGGCAAAACATCTTGTATGAAGGAGCTGATGTTATACCAAGCAAGTGGGTGAGAGTCTGTGGAGCTTTTGAACTTGAAGCACAATCTTAGGGCTTAATTGCAATACTTAACATCGAATAAGCAGCATTTTATTTCAACCAAAAGGTACCGTTTCACTCATAATTGTAGTTGGACAGTGTTGGATATGCAGAACATTTCCTTATAAAAATATCTATTATTTTCACTAACAAGTGGTTTACCGTAAACATTAATTGCATCACATACTATCAGGATCCCACATTCATCAAAAATGCACTACAGGATCGGCACTGTTTTCTTGTAAATAAATCTCACTTAATTTCCTATATGAAAGCTTCACTTTTATTTACATCAGCATGACTGAACTATTCTTGTTCAATACACATTTAGATGAGCAGAAAATAATTCAGAAAACATTATAATGCTTTTTGAATGTATAAGAAAAGAATGCAAGAGAAGATGTAAACAATTTATAATGCCACTGCATGTCTCTCTCTCTCTCTCTTTTTTAACCTGTGTGTGCAAGGCTCCAGCTAGTTAATCCACTACAAGAAAACCAACCTATACGTCTCAGCTTTCCCATCCTAACCTCATATATACTGCCCTGAACTACTACCTTTTTTTTCTCGTAGATCAGCTGTTTCAAGCTATAGCCATAAGTCAAGCCGAGGCAAGTAATGTGGTGCATTACTGTACGAGTACCGTGAAAACCCGCATTAGCCCGTGTTTTTTTTTTTTTTTTTTCCAGATTTTAGGGTGCAAAATATTGGCCCTGTACTATATGTGGGCCCCAAGAATCTTTGGCCTGAATTCACAGTTTTGGTTTCGGCATAGCACAGTGCTATCATCATCATCAGGTGTCTGCATGCTTCTGCGTTAGGTAGCTTGAGCAGCGTTAGTCCTAGAGACCTACAGGCGTGCAACAGCGGCCATTGCTACGACTTGGTGCACATTACGATGGTCACGATTTTGCTCCTGTGATTTTACACCATGTCAGGACCGCACAGGCAGTACTCGGCTGCCTTTAAAAGAAAAGTTATCGCTGCTGCCGAAACCATCGGCAACTGTGCTGCGGAGTGGCAGTTGAGTCAACGAGCGGAGCATTCGCAGTTGGAGGAAGCAGAAGGAAGCCCTCTTTGCATGCAGCGGCCAGATAAAAGGTTTCCTCAGACCAAAACATGGAAGCATTTTCTGACGTGGAAAGAGAACTGACAGACTTTTCTTCGGCACCAACAAGCTGCACATCTCGCTGTCAACATCAAGCTGCTACAAGCGAAGGCAAGAGAGATCGCTCGAGACAAGCCATTCAGCAGGAGGACTTCAAGGCAGGCAAGCATTGGGTGTCTCACTTCATGTGCCGCGCTGGGTTCTCCCTGCGTCAGCATAAGTCGATCTTGCAGAAGCTACCAGAGCACTACGAAGAACAGCTTGTGGCCTTTCAAAAGTATGTGATCGCGTTGCACTGCCCTTTCAGCTGGGCCAGATCAGCAACACGGATCAAACGCCGGTGTACCTGGATATGCCCTCGGTGCTAAATGTGCATCAAAAAGGCTCCAGGCAAGTTATTGTGCCAGCGATTGGGAATGAGAAAATGCGGGTAACTGTAATGTTGTCCTGCACGGCAGAGGGTAACAAGCTGCCATTCTATGTGGTGTTTAAATGAAAGACGCTGCTGAAGGGGGAGAAGTTCCCAAAAAATGTCGTCCGCTGCCAGGACAAGGGGTGGATGAACGAATTGCTAGTGCTGGACTGGCTTAAGTCCGTGTGGTGTCGACGACCCGGAGCACTGATGGGGCTCCCTTCGATACATGTGCTCGACGCGTTTCGGTGTCACTCCTTAACGCGACTGCTGTGCGATTCCTGCACCAAGCTCGTCTCCCGGGATGACATCTCAGCTGCAGCTGCTTGATGTGTGCCTTAATAAGCCATTTAAAAGCACCACATCAAGCGCCTGTACATGAAGTGGATCAGGTCAGGAGAGCCAGAAGTGACCCCTGCCAGGACGGCTGAAATGGGCCTCGCCAGCAATGCTCTGCTCATGGATAGTAGAGGCTTGGGCCTGCATTCCATAGGCGCTTGTTTGTCAAGCCTTCAAAAAGTGCTCCATCTCAAACGCGCTTGATGGCACTGAGGATGATGTGCTGTGGGAGGACATTTCCGACAAGGGAGCTTCAGAAGAGAGCGCGTCCGACGACGACAACGAATAATCAAGGGTGTAAATAAATGCATTTTTTCCCTTTTCCTCAGACTATATTCGGGTGAAAACATTTTCTCTTGTGTACGCTATCCTCGAAGTACACCCCGGACTAATGCAGGGTCTGGGCTATATGTGGGTTTTTACGATAATGCTTGAAATGACAGTGTAATATCTGGCGAAGTATTCCTGCAGGTCACAAAGTCTTCACGGGCACATGCACAGTGCCTTATATGCAGAGATGTGCACTCCCTGGACACTCGTGAAATGTTGCGGAAACTCCAGGCCACTGGTGAGAAGTGGAAAATCCGCCTTCTCAAAGTGAAATTGTCATAGAAATGTCTGTTCGGGTATAACCTCGATATCAAGGAGGCCTCCCATCGAGGACACAAACAGCCTGCGTTGCTTAAGCGCTTGCTTCTGTGTCATCCCAACGTGGAAATGACAGGCCGTATGGGTCAGAAAGGAGACTGTGACAGCATTTTGAAACAAAGTGACATTTTTTTGGGTTTGTCAACACACCACTAACACACTTACACAATAGTGGCTCAATGACTGTGGTGCACTCAAGGATGCAATAACAGTTGTAGTTTTAAGGTGTAGATGGTGCTGTATATGCCTTTGTGTTAGCGTTAGCGTTTCACTCTCTTCCGCTATACCAAAGGGCTAGTTCGTGGCACGAAGTGCACCCAGTTTTACCGTAACACTAATACTAAATATTTATGTTTGCTGCTTTCCGATATACTAAAACTTGCTATTGATACCACCAAGGTGACCACAATGTACAGTTACAAAAACAAAAGTGCCACTTCGTTGTCGAAGTGTTTGCTGTCCAGCAGTAGCCACAGCTTCCAGCTTATAGTTGCAGTTTTATCTATTTTGTGTGCACGTTTGCTTTGGTGTGGTTCAATCAGTGCTCATGTGTTTCTGCCAAGAACATAATGCCAGAGAGGCAATGCTAGCAACATGGTTAAAGGTGCTTACAACATCACATACGTGTAATTGAGAGTCCGACAATGCAACCGAGCTACACAACCAAGCTAGGCAACCCAGCAGTGTGCAACAGGATGCAGTCTCTGACAGTTTCAAGTAACGTTTAATAAATACTAGTCTTCTATGCCTTCAGAATGCGTTAGTTTCAAGTTAAGTACTAGAGCTGAACCCCGTTATAATGAACACTGATATATTGCTACAGTGAACTCTGATTAGTCCATGCTTCATTCCCTCCCCCCCCCCCCCCAGTGACATTTATTCTTTTTACAATCAGAATGAAGACATGTGAGCTGCCATGATAGTGGCATGTAACAAAGAAATATATGGTTCATGCGAGGCTCTAGACACATAAGGTAGAACAAACAAGGAAGTAAATATTGGAAGAGAATACACATTATTTTCTTTTTTAAAGTTGCAGAAATTTTGATCACCCAGTGCAAAAAGGCATTTGTCTGATTGTGCCACCTACCGATAAGCAGTGAACCACCAATAAGCAATCCAGATGATACAGACATGGCCAGAAAACTGAGAAGCTGCTTGGAGTACTCTCCACTGATCATTGATCAGAACTGTTAAATAAGGTGTTTTTGTATTTAGGAATTTTGAGTGAGCCAGTTTGTTGATTTATTAGAGTGAATTTTTATCTGTACTGTTACAGTAATATCGGATATAATGAACTAATACATGGCCCTGATGCTACTTTGTTATAATGAGTATGTAATTCACAGCTCCTCATTATGCTTACAGAAATACAGTATAATGCAGTATGACTGCCACATTTTGCAATGAATGTACAGTACTCACGGATTGAAATAGGAAAAGTTAGGGCTAAGTAATGCGCATACTTTTGTTTCTACAACCTTCAATTCGTGTACCATCGGTGTAATATTGGTTTATATACTTGCACGAGAAAAAACACCACCTTTAGAGGCCAGATTCACAGCTACATGAAGCGGTTGCAGCGAGCAATTGTACATCTTAGTTGGCTTAATTCAATGTTTACATGTCCTATTTCAGTCCGTGAGCACTGTACAAGCATGCATAAATGTGTTTCATCACACTGACAGAGTTATAAATGGGTACATCTTGTAAACCATTCTTTCCCATGAAAGTCATAAAATGTGCCTCTTACACGCCAGAAAATATGGTACATATGATGCGCTTACAGGACAAGTTGTGAAAAGAGCAACCTCATCAAAGTTTGTCAATTTCTGACATCTTCATGGCATCACACACGATTAGTGATTTATTTAAAACTGTTGGACATTAACAAAACTGAAACATCTGTGGCCCTCAGAGGAGGCCTCATGACTGAATACACAGAGCACATTAACACAAGAAACACTGTTTCAGTGCCAGACATTGTGCCTAAAAGCAGAGAGCAGAAAAATAAAAATAAAAATAAAAGGGACCAGTAAGCCATGGTGCACTATGGCCACAGAACGGTCATGAAGAAGCCCGCTCCATAAACACGCACGTAGACATAATTTGACCACAAGAAGACGACCCCAGGAGCAACCTACACTATGTGTGTTACCAGCTAACGCTAGCAATTAGTCACTAAACAATGGCAATATTCCTTGTAAGAACCAAGGAAAGTTTTGCTTACAAGTGCTCCCAAAGTGCATTAGTACTCACTCCTTTAGTTACCACTTGTGTTTTTTCTTATATTATACTGCTTCATGCTTCCTGTCACTATGCTGTGTAAATAGATAAGTAAGCATAAAACTTGATAAGGCATACAACTTTTCAATTCTGATACAAGAATTTCTCAGGTAGATGACCATGACAGCACAGAAAAGCAATGCACAGCTAACAATGAATTCACACTCTCATTCCAACACTTACCACGTCTGATTACTTTACATTTTGTAGAGTTGATTTCTTTTTTATGCTGGACTCTGATGAGTGCTGTACATTTCAAAACTCATACTTTTATCTAGCTTTAACGAAAAAGGGCTGCCCCACAATGTTCTCATATGTCAATACCAAAACATGCATCTTTAAAAATGTGCAATGGTTTGCCAATCGGTGGCCAACTGAGACCACAACACAGTGTTTGGTGCTATACACATGCATACGCAAACAGAATATCAAGAGAACGCTAGCCACGAAGGGCAAACTTACCTCCATCCTGAGCCTTGTCCTTCTTGCGTTTCTTCTTCTTGCTGTTGATAGCATAATTGTCCCTCGCCGTCCAGCCTGGGTAAAGCTGCATGTGAATCTGCCGCTCCTTGCGTGCCATCTCATAGTACTTGGACTGCTCCTCTCGGGAAAGGCTATGCCACTGAAAAAGGGGAGGGGAAGAAGAACAAAACATATAAATGTGACAACCAAGTACACCAGCAAAGCTGTAGTGCAAGTTATTGCAGAAAAGAAAGAGGAAGCTGGCTGTGGCCAGCAACTCCAGCCCATCCTTTATTTTTATCGAGCAAGACGTACCTCCGTGAAAGCTTTATATACAGTAAAACCTCGTTATAACGAAGTTGAAGGGGGAGTGGTATTTACTTAGTTATAACCACTAGTTCGTTATAACCAATATCAATTTCATCTATAGAAATTTTAAGGGGAATTGAGATTGCTTCGTTATATCCAATAGTTCGTTATATCCAGGTTTGTTATAACGAGGTTCTACTGAATAATTTTTAATATACTGGTGGCAATGTGCTTAAAGGTTCCAATTTTATGTTTAAGAAATTAACTAGAAGACTGTAAAACATTTCATTGTAATGGTCGCTATATGGGAGTTTAGCTTTTTGTTGACGATGGACCGATGAGGCTCACAATTACACATTTTGCCTTGATGACAAGCTTTCTATGTTTAAGTGTAGCTGAGCATACAATCGGCAACAACTAATATTGACAGAGGAGTGAAAGCTGCGTACGCGGGGTTTTCACACATCCGTGTTGCTCCACTAGTAGTTCGGCAGCTTGCAGATTTCATTTTCAGTTTGTTTTGCTTGCTCGTAGCACCATGTGTTTGCCACATCCGCCCAAGAACCTTGGCATTTTGCGCTAATCGGATGCAACTGGGGCTTGCAGAGCTTCAGCTTTGATGAAAGCAATAGCTCATTCACCCACATCGACAAACTCGGCTACAGTCATAACATGCACCGACAATTGAGGCCGACAGCGCCTTAAAGCACACGAACTTTGCATACACATTGAAAACCACCAGCATGGCCATTTCAAGTTTTTTTTCTATATGTGTACGAATATTCGAAATTTCGAATAATTTTCAAATAGCGCTTGCTATTCGATTCGATTCGCACTTAACTTTTACTATTCGAACGAATACGAATAGTTCAAATAGCAAGTTGGTAAGGAAGTTGGAAATTAAGGGGAAAAAAATATGCTTTGTCTCATGACAAGTGCTCAATTCCCGCAAGTAGTGCGCTTCGCCGCATAACACCGGGTACTGCGGCAAAACTAACACTTGTGTACGGCGTCGGAGCTAACACCCGTGTGCTGCAGCGTACTTAAAACTTGCGTACTGAGGCGAACACTTGCGTATTACGGCTAAGCTAAGCTAACACCCATGTAGCGCGGCGAAGTTAACACTGCTTTCTGTTGCACAGTTCACTGTTCGACTGTTCTTCAGGACTTTGGAATGACACTGTAGGAATACTAGTCATGCAACAATTTTTTTTCCCATGTTTAACAGTACATTTCTCCATAATTAGATATGGCACTATTTAAAGATATTAAAAAAATATTTTATTTGATTCGCACTTGAACATAAATATTCGAATTTGCTTTGCACTCAAAATTTTGCTATTCGCACAGCTCTACTTTTTTCACACTTCTGAATCCTTTTCCTGAAGAATGAAGTAGCAAGTTTATGTCTGCTCGCATTGGGAGGGGGGGGGGGGGGGCCATGGCCCATGTTTACTGCAACAACAGCCACGGAGAAAACATGGTGCGGTCAGAAATGAAAACAGTTATTTAAAAGTGTGCATTAATTTCATTCCATGTAAACTTCCCATAATTGTACTGGCTTCAGAATATATTAAGGATAATTTATTTGAGCAAGGTAAGTGAAAAATTTATTAATTAATGTAGGTACTATTTCTCAGCATGCGCAAAAGCATGCACTTCGGTTTCACAGCTTCCACAGCACTGGCAAGAAAAGTTGTCTGCAAGTATAGCTCTAGTTTAGATGGCATTAGTTCGCTCTAAAATTTTCACCAGTGCTCAAACAAACATCAAGCTTGCCATGTATGAGAGGCTAATAGGTGAAAAGCGGGCATGCTGTATTCACGGGAAAACTCAAAATGTGACAGTCTCTGAACAGCAACATTTAGTTTGCACAGAGTTTTACAGGTGACCACTTCTTGCTGTCCTGGGATCCCTCAACGAAAATGATAAAAGGCACTGATATTCTACAATAATTGTGTCTCTCTAACTTGCGACTTAATCACTCTGAGCAACCAGAGAGAGTACAAAATAAATTACAAGAATGCCTAGAAAAGATCAGCATTCTGACAATCGGCTGAGACAATCAGCTTAGCCTCAAGCCATTTGTCACACAGCAGCAAAAGATTCCCACCTGGAGAAGGAAGCTCACAGTGGTTCTAAGTGTACAGCTTACGCAGCAGAAGAATTTTGGACGTTTTCCCTTTCGTGTGGGAAGAGTGGTCTGCATTATGGCCAAATTTCATGCAAACTGTTCATATTCAATAGTTATAGGCACGCTAAGAAACAAATCCGAATTTCGTTTCGCTTTTTCATTTTAGTGCTCTTGATACTTGTGCACAAAACTTGAACTTTTCATGACTGGATATCAGCTTAGATGGATATGGAGTGATGCAACTAAATATTTTAATATATAATTATTCAAGCATTTCTGTTGTCTATTCCCCCTCATTGCATCTGTCATTGCATGCCAAACTCTTTTCTTTGATAACTTTCTAGCAATCAGCACAGTCCTTGCCATTAAGCGTGTATTAATGCAATTATGTTATTTCCAGCCACTCAATGTATCTTAATGTCATTTTGTATCATTTATAAATGCCAAATTTTGAAAAATCACTAAGTAAAGATGCAGCAGGTGCCGTACAGCAAGAGGCCCACACCACCCTCAGCAGGGGATGTTGAACAAGTTGCTGTGTCCTTTACAAATAGGTGGACTTTAGCAAAGAGCCACTTTCTTCTTTTTCTCTTTTGTGAAAGTTTCCTTTCTTTGGGCTTTCATTACCCTTCTCCTAGCACAGGGTAACAGCACGTCTAAGTGCTGGTTAATCTCCTAGTCTCTTAATCTACAGCTTCTCTCTCTCTCTTGGTTGCGCATTTTGATTCTTCATGAGATAAGTATCAGCTTTTTAGGCATGCCATTTAAAAAGCAGAACTCGATGACACGTAACAGGCAATTTTTTTTAAATTATGATGATTAAACATCCTACAAAAAGAGAAAAAATTTGCGGTGTTCTACTTTCTGTTCCCAAGAGGTATCTGCAGTAATAAATGATTATCACGCAGACACACAACTACTTCAACTGAAAACAGTAACAGAAGTTCAAGGAGCAGTACAGGTTCTAAATTATCAATGCGAGAGATTATTTAAATTAATTATGTTCACTTGTAATGCAAAAATGAACAGACAATCATTAAATAAATAAAAACAGCAACTTCCCTGCAGCTGATTACGCACAAATGACATCTTGTAGTCTTACTGTTACGCAGTTCATTCGTAATCTAACTGCTTTGAAGGAATACTTGAGCTTTAATTTGCGACCTTGTCCATGGCACATGTTTGAAACAATGACAGGAACCAAGTGGAGCTGTATTTCATTGTGGTTGCTGTAGAACTAAACTACGGCACTCAAACAAAGAGAAAATGAAGGCGCACCCGTCTCCCCAGAATCTGGTTGATGGCCGCACTCTCCTTGAGGGTGCACTCAGCGACTACCTTGGCACGCATTTCCTTCATGTACAGCATGAAGGCATTGAGGGGCTTCTTGACATGGTTAGTCGGCTTTTGGGGCTTCTTCTCTGTGCCATTATGCTGCTGCTGCTGTGGCTGGTGCGGTTGGCTGCTGCTGCCATTGCTGGGTGGGTGGCCTGGTGGCTGGCTGGGAGGTGGCCCGCCACCGTGACCGTTAAGACCCGACACGCCGTTCACCAGGTCACCACGGGAGCTTGGTCGAGCCTGGTTACACTTGGAGTCGAGCGGGTGGTACATGGCTAGTGGGTGCCTGGGAAATGCAGGGGCCACACTGCATTGGTAGCAGTAACAGGCCAAGACCCTACTGTAGAGCTACAACACATACACAACGACAGCCTTTATTGTCTGCAACAACAACTCCTCGCTTCCTGCATAAGATTGAGAACACTCCAGATTGGATATCTTGTTTACTTATTTACGGCGCAACACAGCAGCTCCATAATGCACAGCACAGCCAGCAAGAAAAATAGCCGCTTTTGGATGCTCCAACAAACGCATACTTCTAATATCCTGCTTGTTTTTTAACAGCCTTATCAGGATCAGCCTTTCTGGCTGATCCTGATATGCTGCACAAAAGTCACTTTTTTTTTTTGTAATGCTGTTTAAAAACCCTATGTGAACCTTGACTTTCTAGGTTCATAACAAAAGAATGGCAAAATAAAGAACAAGAAATATGTGCTACTGCTTTTTACAGAAGCATGAGACAATGGCTATTCCTCTTAATAAGCCATGATATGTTTTGCTTACGGGTACAGAGCTTCTGAATCTTGAAATGTTGAATGTGAATTGAACATTGTCCTATTGCAAATAGTCATAAATAAAGACGGTCTTTAAATATTTCACAATGATAGCTGGATGCAGTAAAATTGTGTCAAAAAGGATGATGAATTTCATGTGCCTGTGCGCATACTACAAATATTAGATATGCCGACTTACACAGCTTAACTAGCCACACTGTTCAAGAAGCCAGAAGGCAAATGAACTGCTCATCCATTTCTGAAACTCCTTTAAAGCTTTTAATAAACACGTCATAGCATGCAATGTAATACAAACTTGCTTAGGTTGTAAATACCTAGACACTAACAAAAACAAATCTTCGGGCTTTGTGTTGTGAAAATGAGTGTTCATTATTCAAAAATTGCTTTCTGCGGCAGCTTAGCAGTTAAGGCATTGTGCTACAAGGCTCAAGGACGCAGGTTCAATTCTTTGCACCGCTGGCCACACATTAAAATGGGTGGGACACAAAAACATCTGTGTGCCTAGATTTCAGTCTACGTCAAAGAACCTCAAGTGGTCAAAATTAAGGTGTGCCTCAGACATATTGTGGTGTTGGCACATATGACCTCATTGTTTACATTTTAAAGTGGAAGTGTTAGCTTCCAGTATATAGGGATTTTTCGTGGCGCACTAAAAAAAAAAAAAAAAAAAAGACCCTCAGTGACTGAAACAAAAGTGCACACATCTTTAGGTGTCACAAATACAACACAGCATTTGCTTCATTAATGAGTAAGAAGCACCTAAACTGCCCCGATGAAACTGATGCTACCCTGAAAGAAAAAAATAGTGCATGAGTTGTTTACGGAAAAGCTTCAAGTGAAATGCTATTCTATCGGACGCATTCACCGACTAGGGAAACAAACCGGCAAAAAGCCCATCATTATACACATCCAAAATTTCAATGAAAAGAAATTAATATTACAAAATGCCAAAAAGCTTAAAGGATCAAAGGTGTCTATTCAGAATGATTATTCACAGTTGACGCTAAAGAAATGGAAGTTGTTGTGGGACAGCGCTAAGAATGAAAAGCAGGAAGGAAAGAAAGTAATCTTAATCTATGACGAGCTTATAGTTGATAAGGAAACATTTTATTGGGATGAATCGCAAAAAAGGCGAGCGAAGGCAGGAGAGCGTCATTCGGCCAAACCGCGCACATGACCTCCCCCAGTGACTTCTGACAAACAATTAAGGCTACTAAACATCAACACTCGAAGCGTTGTAAACAAAACTGAAGCTTTCGACATACTTCTGCTGTAACATGATCCACACATCACTGTTGTTACTGAGACTTGGTCGCACGATGAAATGCCTGATGATAATGTTTTTCTGTCATCCTACACTGTTTTTCATAAGGACAGGTGCACCAGGGAAGGTGGTGTAGCAATGTTAAAAGCTGCATCAACGCTGTTTTAATGGAAGATGTTGAAGAACTAGAATGTATATGTATTAAAGTGACTTGCTGTGGTCATAGTTTCGTTGTATTTGGCCTGTATAGGCCACTGGATGTCACCCCAGAGTACCTTAGCACACTGAAAAATTATATGGCTAAGTTTCAACATAAGAACCTCTTACTCATTGGTGATTTAAACTTCCCTGGAGTAGACTGGGAGCGCCTTGATTCTGGCATTAACACCTCAAAACACGTGAACATAGTTTTTGACATTATGCTTACGCATGACCTGCTACAAGTAGTTAACGTACCAACGCGTGTACATGGAGATTCCACATCAATATTGGATCTTGTATTTATTAACCGCAATTTCTTCGAGCACATTGTGGAAGTAAGACAAGGTCTCTCTGATCACAACTTCGTGTGCGTTACCTTTGCTCTTGTTCCAGTAATTAGCTGCAAAAATCCATCAGTTTGCTACATTAAAGACTACTCTAGGGCTAATGATGCATGGATAGTTGAACATATCGAAACGTGTCTTACCGCTTTTGATCATGCAGATGTCGGCGTACTCTGGACACAGTTCAATGAAATTTGTTGTTTCTGTTTAGATAACTTTGTGCCAACCAAGAGCAAAAAAATTAACAAGCAAACACCCTGGATAAATCGCAACATTATTCAGATGAAACGTAAAGTTAAGAGACTAAAAGAACGACAGGCGCTGGCGGATTTGATATATGATGCACAGAACACTCTCGCTCGAGCTGTGCGCAGCTCAAGAGAGTATTATTTCAAAACTTCCTTGCCTAACTTTATTACAAGTGACCCCAGTAAATTCTGGAGTTATATCAGTGAAAACGAAAAGCCCGTATCGCAAATGTCAGTAAACGGAATCAACGTAATGGTTCAGAAATCCATTGCCCATCATTTCCAGAGTGTGTTTAACATTGCCGCTTCAAAGCGCGTGCGCAACACGACAATCGTTTCACGCGAAGAAGCACTTTTCATTTCTTATCCTGGTGTGGTATCTATACTGCTAAATTTGAAAACCAAAACTTCGTGCGGTCCTGACAATATTCCAAACGTATTCCTACGTCAATATGCTTTACCCCTTGCTAAATTTTTGGTTATCATTTTTCGCCCTTCTTTGCTCACTTCGTGCCTTCCCAATGATTGGAGGACAGCCCGAATTGTGCCCATCTTTAAAAAGGGAGACTGCCTGGCACTAGAAAATTACCGTCCAATTTCACTCACCTCACAATGCTGCAATATTATTGAACATATCATAGCTACTAGTATCACATCCTTCCTCGAGGAACGCTGCATACTGACCAAATATCAGCATGGGTTTCGGAAAGGATTATCAACCGTTACACAACTTGTCACATTAGTTCATTCTCTCGCATTAACTCTCGATAAACACGGTAGGATAGATATGCTCTTTTTAGACTTTTGCAAAGCCTTCGATAAAGTTCCTCATAGCACACTCATCTTAAAACTTGAGACAATAGGTGGTCCACAAATGCTTGTTGCTTGGATTTCAGCCTATTTGAAT
Source organism: Hyalomma asiaticum (assembly GCA_013339685.2). NCBI lineage: Eukaryota > Metazoa > Arthropoda > Arachnida > Ixodida > Ixodidae > Hyalomma > Hyalomma asiaticum. The sequence continues at coordinate 89,202,225 of CM023481.1, forward strand.
AATTGCAGACACTACGTTGATGTAGCAGGTCAACACTTGGGCTGTGTATCAGTCACATCTGGTGTCTCGCAGGGCAGTGTGTTAGGCCCTTTGCTCTTTATATTGTATATTAATGATATTGTCGATGAAGTTTGCCCTGACATTGAAATACGACTGTTTGCTGATGATTGTTTTCTTTAAGGAAATTAGTTCTACTAACGATTACAGCGACCTCAACGCTAGTCTGGGCAATATACATGAATGGTGCGTAAAATGGGGAATTACCCTTAATACGAGCAAATATGTTTGCCTTCCAGTAACTCGCAAAAAAAAAAAAAAAATGGCCATCTTACACCTACCTACTAGGGTCTTCGGCATTCCAACAAGTAAGTCACTACAAATATCTCGGTATAACACTCGCTTCAAATCTGTCATGGAATATTCATATCGATAATGTTTGTTCATCTGCCTTTCGCAAGCTTTGTCTCCTTAAACAAACTTAAAACTGCTCCCACTAATGTTCAGCTCCTCTGCTGCACTGCTATTGTACGGCCAAAACTAGAATATGAGACCCCCATACTAAGCGCAACACTCATAGTCTGGGCGTATTCAGAGAAAGGCCGTACGGTTCATCTTTAACAAGTTTTCTCGGTTAGGCTCGCCTTCCGATTTCAAGCAAGCAAACGGAATTCCCCTATTACAGGAACGAAGGCAAAAATTTAGATTACAGTTTCGTTCCCAACTCTTGTTAAACACATTTGCCCTAGATGCATCGACATATCTATTGCCCTTAACTAGCAGGCCCACCCGACACCACAATGACAACGCCCTAACTTCATACTTTGCTCGCACGGACCTATTTAAGTTTTCATATTTCCCGAGAACAATCAATGAATGGAACTGCCTTACCAAAACAAGTGATCATTCTGTCATGTAAAACTTCCCTAGTCTGTATTTTTGTTGCATATTGCTGTTTCTTTGTATTATTCTTGTATTTATACTGACCACCCTGCTTGGACCACGAGTCTGCAGTATTGTATAAATAAATAAATAAATAAATAAATAATTGATTGATTGATTATGCTCGAGCAGTGTCATAATGAACATGAAGGGTGGGCTGAATTTACTCAGTTGTAATGCCTATACCTCTTCAATCCCTGCCAATAAAGTGCAAAAATTTTAACGTGCAAACAAGACATCACTGTGGCAGGTAACAAAGCTACAGAGCCACGTACACAAAGAAACGTTTTCGAAGTAGTAAAAAATTATTTATGCATCGACATTCCTCGATATGGGTGAACGAACCTACCACTACGTTAAAGATTTCCTTAACTCACAGAAAGATGGTACTAATAGCTGGGGATCTGGAATCAGAAAAACAGGTATTAGGGAGGTTTGGGACACCGCAAGGTTCGGTGATCTCACCCACCCTGTTCAATCTGGTTAGGATCGGTCTGTCAGAGGCACTGCTACAAGCCGACATCAAACACACAATCTACGCAGACAACATCACAGTATGGGTCAACAAAGGCAGCGATGGAGAAATAGAAAGAACACTAAAGCAAGCCATCGAAGTAGTTAAAGAATACCTAGAAGGCACTGGCCTCAGATGCTATCCAGTGAAGTCGGAGTTGCTCTTCTATAGATCCACAAGCAAAGGCAGACCCCCCAAAAAGCACAGCATTTAACACAGAACAGAAAGAACACAAGGAAATAAAGATATACACATGGGACGGGATCATCCCAACAGTCCCCAGAATTAGGATACTTGGGATGATCATTGAGAACAACGAAGTCAATGGACAGGCAATTGTCAAGCTAAAACAGAAAGATACGGCACAACTCGGCTTCTAAAGAGAATCTCCAACCAGAGAGGGGGAGTGACGGAAAATAATCTGATCCGGCTCATCCACTCGTTCGCGAATTTGCCATGTAACTCACACAACTGGAGTAAGGGGGAAACAGACAAAATAGAGGTCATTATAAGGAATGCACACTGAGGCTGCCAACAGCCACAAGCACCAAACGCCTCACGAGTCTCGGAATCTATAACACACTAGGAGGGATCACTGAAGCCCAACATATCTCGCAACTTAGAGAGGATGTCAAGCACCTAGGCCGGTCGACGAATTCTGGACGACCTACAGATTAGATATCACACGCAACAAGGACTAAATGCCAACATCCCAGAACAAGTAAGAAACAGATTCAGAGTTGAACCTATACCACCCAACCTGCACCCCGAGAACAACCGAGGCAGAAGGGTGGCCAAGGCAAAGAACCTGAACGCATGCACAAATACGACCAAAGCAGCCGCTTCGTAGACTCGGCAGAATATGCCAATAACCCGTGCTTCGCCATAGTATAGATAGACAGCGGGGGACCTGTAGTGCCTACACCAGTGTCACCTGTGGAAAATCCCAGGAGGCTGAGGAAGCCGCCATCGCATTAGCTCTCACTGACCCCACATGCGAGATTATTCTCAGTGACTCAAGGCAGGCAATCTGAAACGTTGCCAAAGAATGAATCTCAGAAGCAGCCTACCGTATTCTAAGAGACAATCGTTAAATACGACACAGACAAACAAACATGCATGCAATGGTTCTCTGTGCACATGGGACAAGTACACGACAAGCAATGAAACCACAACGAGACGGCCAACACCAAGGCACGCGCACTCACTAACCTTGCCGGCAGTCGCCTGCTCAACCAGGTACAGTTTAACCAGGTACAGTGAAATTACCAAGGCATATCCCCTTGGCAGACGAGAATATCCACTACCCCACAGTAAATTCAACAGAGTACAGGCCACGGCCTTTCGCCAACTACAAACTAACACATACCCCAGTAGAACACGCTACCACTTAATATATCCAGAGCTATACCCTACGGACCAATGCGTCATATGCAACGACCATAGAGCTACACTACCACACATGCTATGGGACTGCTCCAAGAACCCACAAGGCACTAGCACCAAAACCCTCCCACCGAAGATGGCCACTGCCCTGCACAGTCCCAGCTTCGACAATCAACTCTGGGCCGTCCAGCAGGCTTTCGAGGCAGCGAAGAGGCAAGGCCTCGACGTTCCCTTCTGGGAGGCCACAGGCCCAGTCGGCTAAAGCCCCCCCCTGCAGGACATTTTAATAAAATTTTCACCAATTGGCACTGTGTAACTCGGCACCCGGCGCGCCAGCTTTTACGACAGGCGCATCCCGTTCCAATGCATTAGTGTTTTGCTTCCGTTTTGCGCTTGGCTCGTCCACACTGCCACGAAACCGGCGAAACGGCGACACTGTAAAACAGGGACGAGAACAAAGAGATGTCTGCCGTGGCCGCACATCACGCAGCTATAGGCTCCTGACACTGCTTAGCCAGCACTGCGGAGCGAGCGAGTTTCAGTGCCATCGCGGTGACTACCCGCAACACTGACCAGTCCACCCGCAAGTCCTGTCTCAGAGGCCATGCCGTGAGGATGACGCTGTTGAAACAGCTCGCATGGATCATTCCGTCTGTCGCGTGCCCTTACTTGTTCGAAAATAAGCAAATTGCACATATATTGAGCAATTTGGCTTTGTAGCTTCAAATCAGTCTCGCAGGATTCCTTTAAAGCTCTTTGTACAGAGACACCGTCCCAATTTTCAATAGATGTATGTAAACGAGAAAGCAACGGTGGCGTAGGATAGAGCATCCGCCTCGCGTGCAAAAGGACCGTGGTTCAAATCCCGGTTCCAGGCAATTCTCCACCGGACTTAAACAACAACAACAGCAACAACAAAATAATAATAATAAAGAGAATACACGTGTTGATTGAATTGCAGGAGGCTTGGGGTGCCACAGGATCCCGGAGACCATAGCTGGTAAGGCACTCCCTCACCAGAGCAGGATTGGACACCATGGTGCAGTAATGGCCATGACCTCCCATGAATATGCCAACTAACCCTCAGCCCTCAGTCCCCAGCGGCTGCAAAGCAACCGACCACGGCAGCGGTCAGACGTGTAACGCAGCAGAGGGTGCTAAGAATCTCTGGATCTGGGCAGGTCACCATTGGAATCTGAACCTGGCAACGTTTAACGCAAGAACTTTATCTGGTGAGGGGAGTCCAGAAGTACTGTTTGAAGAATTAGCGGACATTAAATGGGATGTTACAGGGCTCAGTGAGGTTAGGAGGACGGGAGAAGCCTTTACAGTGCTGAAATATGGGTGTGTCCAATGTTACCGTGGTCTAGAGGACAAAACTAGGAGTGAGATTTCTGGTCAACAAGAACATTACTGGCAACATAGATCAATGCTATAGCAGTAACGAGGGGACAGCAGGTCTCGTATTTAAGCTTAATAAGAGGTACCAATTGAAGGTGGTACAGGGCTATGCACCTACATCCAGCCATGACTACCAGCTAGTTGAACGCTTCTATGAAGATGTGGAATCGGCAATGGCTAAAGTAAAGACACATTGAAGTCTCCCATCACTATTGTGGTGGGAGACTTCAATGCTAAGGTAGGCAAGAAGCAGGCTGGAGACAAGGCAGTCAGAAACTATGGTGTGGGTTGTAGGAATGACAGAGGAGACTTATTAGTAGAGTTCACAGAGCGGAATAATATGCGCATCATGAATACGTTCTTCCAAAAATGGAAGAATTGGAAGTGGACATGGAGAAGCCCGAATGGCGAGCATAAAAATGAAATAGACTTCATACTATGCGATGACCCTGGTGTCGTGCAGGATGTGGAAGTGCTGGGCAGAGTTAGGTACAGTGACCACAGGATGGTGAGATCTCGAATTGGGCTAGACTTGAAGAGGGACCGCAATAAGCTAGTACGAAAGAAACCGATCAATGGGCTAACAGTAAGATGGAAAGTCGAAGAATTCAGGATAGTGCTGCAAAACAGATATTCAGCTCCAACAGAGCAAGCAGACATTTGCGTTCAGGAAGTCAGTGATAATCTCACACGCAATGTCACGGAGTGTGCATTAGAAGTAGGAGGCAAGATCGGTAGACAGATTACTAGAAAACTTTCCCAGGAGACGAAAGACTTGATTAGAAAACGGCAAGGCATGGTAGTATCTAATGCAACTGACAGAATAGAACTAGTGGAGCTTTCGAAGTTAATCAATAAGCGTAAGACAGCCGGCATACGAAAGCATAATACAGAGCGGATTGAGCATGCTCTAAAGAACGGAAGGAGCCTGAAAGCGGTAAAGAGACATCTAGGCATAGGGCAAAAATCAGATGTATGCATTACGAGACAGGCAAGGTAATGTGATCATGAATAGGGACGATATAGTTACAAAAGGCAAGGAGTTTTACAGAGATCTCTACAGTAGCTGTGATAACCAGGATAATAGTGAACAGGGAAGCAGTTTAGAAGAGGCTGACGTTTCACCAGTACTGACAGAGGAAGCAATGAAAGCTTTGAAAGACATGCAAGCAGGAAAGGCCCCGGTGAGGATCAGATTGATTGATTTGATTTGTGGGGTTTAACGTCCCAAAACCAGCTCTGATTATGAGAGACACCGTAGTGGGGGTCTCCGGAAATTTCGACCACCTGGGGTTCTTTAACGTGCACTGACATCGCACTACACACGGGCCTCAACATTTCGCCTCCATCGAAATGCAGCCGCCGCGGCCGGGATTCGATCCCGCGACTTTCGGATCTGCAGCCGAGTGCCATAACCACTAGACCACCGTGGCGGGGCCCCGGTGAGGATCAGATAACAGCAGATCTCTTAAAAGATGGGCAGGTTATACTGGAAAAACTGGCAAGCCTCTATACGCAATGCCTAATGACTGCGAGCATAACTTCACCCTAATTCATAAGAAAGGCGACACAAAGGATTAGAAAAATTACAGGCCGACTAGCTTACTGTCAGTCGTCTACAAGGTATTTACCAAGGAATTTGCGCTAACAGAATTTGTGCCACCTTAGATTTCAGTCAACCTAATGAACAAGCAGGGTTTCGTAAAGGCCATTCAACAATGGACCATATTCACACTATCAAGCAAGTGATAGAAAAATGCGCGGAGTATAACCAACCATTATACATAGCATTCATAGATTACGAGAAAGCATTTGACTCAGTCGATACCTCAACAGTCATGCAGGCATTGCAGAATCAGGGCGTAGACGAGCACTATGTAAGACTACTGCAAGATATCTACAATGGCTCCACAGCCACTACAGTCCTCCATAAGGAGAGCAGAAAAATACCTATCCGGAAGGGCGCAAGACAAGGGGACACAATCTCTCCAATGTTATTCACAGCATGTTTAGAAGAAGTATTTAGAACATTGGATTGGCAACAGGTGGGTATAAGGGTTAATGGGGCATAACTCAGTAACCTCAGATTTGCTGATGTAATTAACTCGGGAGATTAATTACAAAGCATGATTACCAACCTAAACAGGCAAAGTAGAACAGTGGGCCTGAAAATTAATGTGCAGAAAACTAAAGTAATGTTCAATAGCCTTGGGCGAGCACAGAGATTTGAGATAGCTGGAGAGGCATTGGAAGTAGTAAGCGAATATGTCTACTTAGGCCAGGTAGTGACCCTTGATCCGAATCATGAGGCTGAGGTAGTTAGGCGGATAAGAATGGGGTGGAGTGCATTCGGCAAGCATTGTCAGATAATGAATGGTAGCTTACCATTGTCTACGAAGAGGAAAGTGTGAAACAGCTGCATCTTACCAGTACTCACCTACGGGGCAGAAACTTGGAGGCTAACTAGGAGGGCACAGCTCAAATTGAAGACGACGCAACTAGCTATGGAACGGAAAATGACAGGTGCAACCTTAAGGGACAAGGAGAGAGCGGAGTGGGTTAGGAAAGAAACATGTGTTAGCGACATATTAATAGAAATTAAGAAGAAATGGGTGTGGGCGGGCCATGTAATGCGAAAACAACAGTTGGCCATTAAGGGTAACAGAGTGGATTCCTAGAAAAGGGGACGACGAGAAGGGGAGAGAAGGGCAGGGGGCGACAGAAAGTTAGGTGGGCAGATGAGATCAGGAAGTTTGCGGGGATAAATTTGGCTCAGTTAGCATAGGACAGAGATAATTGGAGATCTATGGGAGAGGCGTTTGCCCTGCAGTCGGCGTAGACAGGTTGATGATGATGATTGTCTCTGAACGAAGCGAGCGGCCTAACTGCTGTTTAATTGATCAGGTTTGTACAAGTTATATTATACGACGCATGTAGGTCATTGCAATAGTGAACTGTACTGCTCTTGCACAAAACTTTCGAAATTGTTTTCCCAGCACAAAGCTCGTACTTATATATGTCGGTTTCGTTAAAGGTTGGAATTTCCTATTGATAGTAGGCCAAACATTTTAAAGGATAGAACAGTTAACTACATGCAGCTTGCACTTAATGAACGCGATGTCAACAAGCCTCGGAAATACAATATCATTAGAGTCGTTTTTCCGCGACTGACAAGATAAAAGCACCCGCGTATTTGCTTTGCAACATTAATTCCCGTTAAAGCACTGTACAGCACATTCACTGTACGCACAACAGCTCTTGGAGCTGCACTTCCCACGAAAGACGCGGAAATAGGAAGCCAGGCCGCAACAGCACAGGCACCGTTCATTTGCTTTCCTTCCCGAATGATTCTCGCTGTCTTTTACATTCCATCTGTGATTGCAGACACTGAGCACGAAGGCAGCACACGCGATTCAGAAGTTTGTTAATGCGCGCGAGAGCACGGGCACGGATGGTTTCTCCGCCGCCAGCTCAGTTTCGGTACGGGCCAGCGCGCGATGGTCGGAGTTGCGCTTCCATCGCTGCAGATGGCGCAGCGGTCGCCGGCAAACAGCAGTGTCAGGAGCATAAGGTACCTAGAGTATAAACCTATATTCTAGGCACAATAAAACCCCACCGCGCCGCCCTTCTCCAGACCAACGACGCACTCGGCGCGTCGGCGCAGGCAGCGCAGGACCATCGCTTCACCGGCTTGGCTTGGCCGTCTTTGACCCCCGTCGCAGCGACGTCGATGCTATCTCGGAGGCCATATCTAGCTGCATCAGCGTTCAGTAGCGCTGGCAGGCGGCTGTAATATCCGAAGATGGTACACTGATCATTCTCACGGCCGCACACGCAAGCAACAGCTCAAAATAGCATTTCTTTCATCTCCGTACCGTTGCGCGTGTCACCGCACAGCTGGGCCTGACCTCCGAGATTGCAACTTCGAAGGTCATGCCTTGACGAGATAGCGGAGATAGTATCTACCGCTAGAGAGTTAAGTATGCAGCAGATGGTTGGTTGGTTGGTTGGTCCTTGGGTATCTTGGGTCTGCAGTCATGAAGCCCTCCCACGCCCTTATAACCGCCACCCACTATACCTCCGCGAAACTTCAAATAATTCGGCCGCGGAACGTTCCATGTGGCCAAAATAAAGCGAAGAACAATAATAGACAGGTACATAAATTTTTATGACTTTATTCGTTTATTAGAGGAACACGAAAAGGATAGTTGTTAACTGAGCTAAAATCAAGCGTGTGCAACGCAAAAACCCGGCGCACCACGAGCGCCGCCACGCGAGTGTTTCAACTCAGTTCAGTGAAGTTTCACGCGTAAAACGGGCTCGGAGGCGAAATTAACTGTACCGCGTCCTTTTGCTGATGGAAACGCTGAGACTCCACAGATTTTTGCCCATGCTTTTCTAGCACATCATGGCTTATACCGATGAAAGGACTCGAGAACAGCAGACGCTCCGCAGTTACCGAGGGCATAAACACGGCGCCATTTTGAAAAGGTCGTATGACGACGACTTCCGTTTGCTTCTTGGCGGAGTAACACTATAGTGCCTAGAATATAAGGCACTATGGCACGACCTCCTCTATAAACTTTATAGAGGAGGTCGTGCACTATAGTAACACCGACACGCGCGGTCCGTCGGGCCTTGTTGCCAACTGCTGTCTCTTAACGCTATATCCCACCATCGAAAGGTGAACCTCTACTACTGCAATCTTGGAGGCCACGCCCACATAGCTGTGCATGCATAGCGGAAGAAAAAGCGTCCACAGAATGATTGTCGCTACCACGTCTCTAAATCAAAGCATTGGATTTCTTCACATGTAGCGGTGGTTTTCAACATATCCGCTGGACATCTACTTTCGCAGGGTTGAGATATCGAGACAATTTCCCTTAATTATTAAAAACTCTTCAAAAGGTATTTCACATTCGATTCAATTTGCTTGTGGCGCTATTCAATCTATATTGGTAAGAAAAATTATTGACACCCCTAATATTTCTTTAGGTCTTGCAGTCCACGGAGAATTTTTAGAAGAAATGTTTGTGCACTGAAGGTGGACCAGCCAGGCAAGATACCTATCGCACACCTGCCAGCCTAGGGACCTCAACAATAGGGATATTCGCAAAGCGAGGAAAGGGGGTTAGAAGACACGACAAAAAAAAAACAAAACAGAAAGCGCGCACGTTTCCATTTCTTGCTTCTCAGTAACGCCGTAATGTCATACATAGCTCTGTTAAAATGTTTAGACTTCGGAGATCATATCAGGGCTCGTAATTACAGCATGCGCTTATTTAATTACACACGTGCGCAGGACAGAATATGGTGTGACCAGCAAAAGTAGTCATCCCTTCTCACGTGCTTCATCGCAATTGCACCACTTCACGGCGGCGAAACTGACTTTGCGTGCGTAACAGCGATATCGCGACCAACTCTGATCGCCAAGTGAGGGTTGATCACCACACAGGACTACAGCGACCTCCTCTCCCTTTACATAATTGGGTAGACGGGAAGGCACCGAGGTAAGCAGTTGAATAGGGAGATTTACAGACGCACTTGTACAATCGGAAGGACTAGTGAGCAAATTGAAACCTCTCGGGAAAAATCAGGAGTAGGCAGGTGTGCTAATAGGGAATGTGGCCTTCGAACACTAAATATCCTGGAGTGAGGACTCGTTGGTTATAGATAACCCAAACAGAATTATATTAAAGAGCAAAATACCCTTGCTAAAAAGAAACACTGAAAGGCACTGGGGGACTTGACTTGTACAGTAGTTGGTTGCAACTAATAACATGATCCACCATCTTACGCCATTCCAAAATCGCGTAACAATGGCAGATCTCTTTCAAATGCCATAAAACAATCACATTTAATGCCGAGGACCAGTGAAGTTACTTGGGCGAAATAGTCCACCTGAAAAAACTGTTACGCCACACGCATTACTAAGAAAACCACAAAACGTTCGTAATTTAAGAATTCTGAATTAGGTGGCACCATGCTGGAAAAACGTTTCTGTGATGACTATGATATTGCATCTGTGAGAAGGGAGCCAGTGTGCACAAAACCCACCCTACGATTCCCTTGAATACTACACCATTTTGACTAGTAAGCTGACATCAGCAAAGGGAAGTAGTGGGTGCACTATGTTAGGTTGCTGGTTTACCAGGTGCACTATTCAGGAAGGACATACAGAAGAGGACCTCATCATTTTTTTTTATATGCATTCATACTACAATTAAAGCTTTCCAACAATCAATCACTCTTAATTTAACATTAATGTGCTCTTTCAGTGCTGCATGTGATCATTTTTCTGAAGGTACTACCATGTTCAACAAGTCATTTGACATTTCCCTTTCCAATGGTGGCAACAAAATTGTCCCTCTTGTTTTCTAAGCATGAATACTATAAACAACAAATGGTCGCATGCAATTTCAGGCTAATAATTCATTCTTTAAGCAAAAGCTGAATGTGCCTGGCTTCATAATTATTACATAATTAATCAAGTGCTATTTACAATTATTTACCAAGCCATGCACAAATTGTCATATAATCACTTTCTCTTTCATGCAATGGAATATAGAGTGCCTAGGAACAAAGTTGAGTAAATTTTACACATTTATGGTGAGTGCATCATAATGCACACCTGAAGTGGTTATGCAATGCTTTACAACCATTCATTTCAGCTAAAAGTATATTGTTTTCAGGCTTTTTTTTTTAATGACTGCACACCTTGTGTCAGGGAGAGGGGAGGAAAGTTCTTGTTTAGGGCCCGGAGTGACTAGAGCCGGGTGCAGGCCATGCGGCATGATACTTGGAGGAAGTAGAGGAGGGTTGATCCTTGGCAAAGGCGGTGCATAGCTACTGCCTCCCCTGAAGCCCCCGGAAGCCATCGGGGGCATTGGGTACATGCCAGCAGCTGCTGAGTGCCTGCAACCAACCAATGAACATACGCAACACCAGTGAGATGACTTGGTACAGATACAACATTCGAGTTACCAGTACAATTGAAGCAGTTAGCAATGGGGCACATTAATTCCATCTTCCATAAGTAATGCCATGCACCATATGACAAAGACAGAACGTCATCTTTCAGTCATTTATAACAATTTTTGGCACAATGGAGTCTCAAAGTGTTGACAAAATGCATCTGTCCATCCAGAGCCCCTGGAAATTATCCACCCAAGGAATGGAAAATGTGTGCTTTGGTAGACGTGGTTGCCATATACTGAAGCAAACCCACAATGAAGAGACAGGAGCTTCAGTGAGGTTGTCTGCTGTTCCACTCCGACGAATACCGCTCCTTTACAATGATGAATCCACCATGGGCGCTTGCGCAGAAGCACGTAGGCATAGGCAGTCTTGAGGATGGCCCCAAAAACTAACAAATGATCTTGAGCATAAATTATGGGGGGAGGGGGAGAGAGAGAGAGGGCCTCCATGCACAATATATGTAACTGCATGCTCACTTTCACATTTCTGAAGTCACACGTGCACCATGTAAATGTCATGGGCTTATAACAATGCCTAATAATAATAATACCACAATACTTTGGATAAGTTTCAACTTGCAGTAAAACACATAAATTGTATACATTTCGAATAATTTCACACTCGGTATACTTACAATAGAATTATGGAACAGTACTTTCAAGCACTGCCGAAGACATTGCACCTTCAGTTCTTCCATTCAAAACACCAGTGATTCAGCTACGAATCTGTTTACCACAGTATATTTCATAGCTAATATATTTGAAATAGAACATTAAACATAAATACACAAAAAAGTGAATTTTTGGTTGAGGAAAGGGTCAGTACTAAGACTAATAAGGGTGAGTGAACAGTAATGCCTTTAGATTAAATCAAATAAAAGTTTAATAAGGACTTCTAAATAAAATAACATCAAAATCTTCAGAAGTAGTACTGAATTCATAGCCATTTTCACAACATCTGCAAACACTGCTCATCCTGCTTTTAACAAATTTTGCAAATGTCTGTAATAATCTGTGCAACATGTAGGTATTATTTATTAACGAACAAATGAAGCGCTATAAACAAGTAAACCTTTTGTTTGCATGCACGGGGCTCTTTGCAAAGTGTGAATAACTGGTGTACAACTGGCCAATTCCGGTGCTCCACAGTGACAAGGCCTGTTCCACAGGCTTTGTCACTGTGGGATCGAATACACATCTGAAAACAGGACCAACTTTTTCTTTTATTTATTGCATCCTCAAATATACTCTAAACTTTCTTCGGTATCATTCAGAAGAATAGAATAATAATAAACTGGTGGTGGGGGGGGGGGGGGGGTCTACATGCCAAACCCACAATACGATTATGAGGAATGCTGTATTGGAAGGTGCTGGATTTCGACCATTTGGGGTCCTTCAACAGGCACTGACAACACACAGCGTATGTGCCTCTATTACTTTCACCTCCACCCAAAAGGCGACCACTGCTGCCAGAATCGAACATATGCATCTTTTGGGTCATCAGTCAAGCACCATAACCATTAGGTTACCGTGGCGAATGTTTCACAGTCTAAGTTCTCATGCTTGGTCAGTACATAGTGATACGACATTTGGTCAGAATTAAATGTGGTAAAAAGCATGAAAAATCCACAGCGCTATGCCCAAAACATTTTACTGCCTTTCACAGCACTCTACAATGTTAATTTAACGTTTGCTATCTTTTAAATTTTCTTACGAAATAACACAAAAGGATAGGAAATGTGTTATTTTTTTTTGTAAGCACATTTTTTTAAAACGCGTCAACGAAGTTCCTGTGTGGGAGGCATAACATGCTTATTTTTATTTAATTATGCTACGGAAGATGCAGTGCCTGTACAAGCAACACTGTACTTATTTTGCTGCAACAAGCTCATTAAAATGACCAATATAAAAAAAAAGCACTGACACTGACAGCAGCAGACAAGAAAACAAAGCTTTATGGAATGTTTCACTTGATTATTATTACTACAACTACTATTATAATTATCACACACACTGCCTTTAGTGTTGTCATAGGATGCACCAGCAAGATCAAAACACAAGCTGCACTGAATAGCCAAGAAGCTGTGTCTACTGGATTGTAGTAATTTCTTGTGTGTGTGCTGGCAGAACAAAGTACACCACCTTCGACCACACTGAAAATTTGAGCAACTTTTTTTATTTATTTATTGCACCCTCATATATACTCTAAACCTTCTGCATCATTCACCAGAACGGGATGTTGGGCTAGTTGGTTCATAATTGGGATACTTCCGCTTATGTTGTGTGTACCTGTCCGACACAACTGTGCACCGGTGGCCGATGCCACAAGAGATCTGTAGGCCACAGTGGCCACACGAGACTGGCGATGTTACAAATGGTGGTCGTAGGTGGCAGTGACACAGTCTAATCAGAAAAAGAAAATAAGAGGAGGACGAGTGTGCCAATAGTGCGTCATCCTAGCCGGCGAGACCGCCACGACTGAAAAGAAAATCCCCTTTCTGGCTCCCCCTCCCCCCCTCCCCCCCACCTCTTGCTCTCAGTCTCACCAATGAAGAATTTTCAAGCTCCTGCATTCACCACGCCCTGATGTCAGCCAATGTGGGTACACCCCAAAATTTTACATCCTAAATACACGAATTATCCATGATCTCTTCGCTGAACGGGCGACAATTGCGCAATTCAACGCTAACAGATCTACACGGCCAGATTCCGGTATCCCTTGGTGCCGCCCAGACGCCGGGCGCCAAATGCTTTCCGAAAAGACTCCCAGATGGCGCCGCGGGCGCACGTTCGTTCGGAGCCAAAGTAAACAGCCTGCACGGCTTCAACGCTGCACGATGTGTGTTGTGTTATCGTTGCGCAATGAAAGAATTCTCAAGTTATAGTTCGCATCGGTTTGTGGTCTTTGTCATCTGTCGAAACCCGGCCGTGTATAAAGACGGTGGTCATCCACTGGACATTCCTGCGATGGTCTCCGTGTTCTCGACTAAGCGAGCTGCCCGCCGCTTCTCACGGATAGCCGAAGAACAAGTGACGGAGAAGCGGCGACGCTGCCACAAGCCGCCGCAAGTACAGCCAACTGCACTTGCATTCGTTTTGTAAACGAAAAGTCAAAACGTCTGAGGAGAGAGGGATTTCTCAAAAACATCCTGTGAACAGTTGCCCTTCAAAAAGGCGCACAGTTGCCCCGTCTGGCCTACGCCACCGGCCGCAGCAGTGCACGATGACTGATTTTTTTTTTTTTTTTCTCCCTTGGGCCATGTCCTGCAGCAACATTTTGTCTGGATGCTTGATATCTCGTATATACACATGTAGCAAAAGCGAGTTTTATCGTTTAGTTAATGCCGCAGACAAAGAAAACGGTGCAGTTAAAAGAACGATGTCCGATTTTACGGTATTCAGAACCTGCATCGGCTCGACCAGGCTTTGTGTGTGTGTGTGCGTGTGTGTGCGTGCGTGCGCGCGCGCGCGCCTTCGGAGATGACACAGTGCCGACCGTGATATGTTTACATTGTAGTTCGCCCTTTCGAGCTACTCGAACAAGCGCAATATTTACCAATGGGGGGGGGGGGGGGATGGCGGGAGGGTAGCAACGACAGCGACAACGAGCGTTTTCTTTTTTTTTTTTTTTCCTCAAAAGTGCAAACCTGACCCCAACAGGATAGCTCGCATCTTGAATCTTGGAAGTAGCCAGCGCGAAAGAGCGGCTAGACGAACGTCAAAACCCAACGGTACAGGATAGATGCGGCTCCCGAGGCGATGAAAAGACGCTATTTTCAGCCCTACTTGGGAGCACTGTTTGGCGTCGCAAGAGTCAAGGCGAATGAAAGTGAGAAGACACTAGTACAGATAGGCCGCCTTCTCTCGACAGGAGTTTACCATGTCAAATTGGCTCGGCGCGAACAGTCCGGTTGTGACGTCGTCTTACGTGGTCTTCGAGGAACCGTGTCACGTGACTAGCTGTGACGGCGTGTCACGTGATGGGGCAGCTACTCACTTGTGGTGCGAAGACTGAGGAAGCAGCGGATGTGGTGGCCTTCCCCTCCCCTTCCTCCTGACCATCAGTTCCCTTTTCCACCCCTTGTTATATACTGTACGCGCCTATGCTACGCACAAACCGCTCCCCTCCTCCTCCCTACCCTCACTTTCCTTTCCCACTCCCTTGCTAACGCTATACTTGCCGTTATGTAGCGGTGAGTTAGAGCATGAGCGCAAGAAAAAAAAAAAAAAAGTCATGCGCGTGCAATGCATAGAAGTGCAAGCGCACAGATTTAGTGATGATAATTTAACCCGGTCAAACCACGGCTTAACGAAGAACTTAATTGCTGTTAAAAGAGCAAGTAAATATCTCAATGAGACTGGTGCAAATTGAACGCGCACAAATTGCCGCAAGCATCCGCGATCACCAGGAAACCCAGTATCGTGAAATATTGACCACAGCAAAGATGCAACGTCGCCGAACTCGTTTCGACTTCCCCGCACGAGAGAGCGCACAGCGTACTGCTCATAACTTTTGACGTGGCCTTCAACTGTATATACTCATTATGTGATAGCCTACAACGAATATTAATTGACCATTTGTAAAGGTTTCTCTCGACGAATGCATAATGTACGAAGAGTATACGAATCCCAGCTTTCCTGTCGCTTCAACGCTGTCTGGTCACCCAAGTTTGATCCGCTCGGCCGGGCACGATAAAACATTTGATTTATGGGGTTTCACGTCCCAAAACCACGAAATGTTTATGAGAGACGCCGTAGTGGAGGTCTCGGGAAATTTCGGCCATCTGGGTTTTTTTCTTTGACGTGCACTGACATCGCACAGTGTACACGGTCATCAACATTTCGTCTCCATCGAAATGCAGCCCGCGGGCGTCGGGATCCGATCCTGCAACCTTCGGATCAGCAGCCGAATGCCATAGCCACTAGACCGCCACCGTGGCGGGGACGGCACGGCAAAACGTTCAACGTGTTACTAATTGAAAGCTCTTTTTAAACGGGCCGTATAAATGCTCCCTTCCATTTTGCGCACGACAGGGTGCTTTGTTCTTGACACTAACAGCTGCTTCGGTCTTCTACTGAAAGTGCCTGGCCCGCGCTCCCGTTGCGTGTCAAAAGAAGTGCGCGCCATGTGGGTGTGCGTAAGAGAGGAGGGAGGGGGGGGGAACCCTCGGCATTTCGCGCGCGCAGCCGATTCGCCCGTCGCAGCAGCGCTCGTGCTTCGGGCCAGCTGCGGCAAGTTGCGCGGCACGAGCCGTTCACGACACGAGCTGCGAGCTAACTCGACGCAGGAAACGCCCCTCGAGCAAGCCACCCTGCTGAGTGCACCCTAGAGCAGCAGCAACTCTCCGGGGCGGGCTATTTTCGGAGCAACATGGCCACGAGAAAAAGAAAGGAAGAAAAAAAAAAAAATCCGAGGACGACAGCTAGTCACACCACGGTTTCGTTTTGTTTTCTTCGTTCACCTAACCCTTTGGTACAGCGCCGGTCGGCAGCCAATCAATACCGACGTGTTATACACAAGCACCCTGAAACCTGCTGGCCTTCTAGCAGACAGACCAAGAGACCACAATGGCTGCCGATGTCTCTGCGATACAACGTTTTTAATTCAATGGACGCGGCCGGGAGCATCGAATACGCGGGCCTGTTCTCGGACGCTACAGTAACGTAAAATTTGGTCGGACGAAAGAGGCCGCCGGCATGTGTGCCGGATTCTGTGCGCTTGCCGGGACCTCGGCCCGCCATGCATTGAGTGAACGGCACGTCGCGAAGGCTTGAACAGAAAGACAACTTAGTGAGGATGGAAGTGCCACAACGAAGCCTTTGACTTTCCTTTTCCGCACCTGGTCCCCAATGTCCTTTCGTAGACGCGCGCGTGTTCTACACGCCTGTATTACTTTAGTAATGGATGTATACGAGCGGCTGTGTGTTAGCTTTTTTACTCATCTCTTTAGAATTCTTTTAATTCACTCCACGCAACCTGAACAATGCCTTGCCTAACTTCGCCAGCCCATTAAATTCAATTTGCCCTTATTCTTCCACTTGACGCTGCAACGGCCAAAACGCAGCCCAAAAGCGTGTCAATGACCGTACTAAACGACACAAACTATATACAATTGACACCATCCAAAAAAAAAAAATGACAAGTAACCAAAGTATTCGGAATGCTCCTGCGCAATTTATATTTTTGGCATCCGTTGTGAACACCCCTACGGCGAAACCAATGACAATGACCACAAAAAGAAAGAAACAAGAACAAAAATACTTTTCCTTTTCGTTGTTGAGGCCTATTTACTAAGTTAGCTCCGCCGTAATGGCACTGCTGTGCTGCGGCGCATCCAACTTGGCTGCATTACAACTTCACCGCATGAAACGAGTAAAGCTGACGATTATAAAATTTACATAAAGAACGCATCGAAGTGACTTTTCAAAAATGGTGGTTTTTCGAAGGTCCAAAATAGTTTCCTTACACGCAGGCGTTTTCTGCGTACTGGCATTTACCGAACGTTCTCCAGGACTCCCAACGAAAGTGATGCCTGGTTTATCCTCTTCTTAAATTTCTCTTCCCCACTTATCAAAATATGACGCACATTTCGTCACATCAGGCGCACAGCCGATACTGCGAATGCACAAGCGGCGTATACGTAGTAAATGACATTTAAAAAAAAGGTCGCTTTATGATTCGCGTGGTAAGCAACAAACTACTCGCGACCTACACTATACACTGGCGCCAAGAAGCAGTCAAACACTCCGGGAAAAAAAAAAAAAAGTAGTCCAGGTACGGAACACAGCCCGAGCAAGTCAGAGAGCTGAAGGAACGCCGAACCGCGCTAGCACGGAGGAACGTTCACTGTCGATAACAAGCGGAGAAGGGACCACGGAGGCGAGAAGGGGGAAAAAAGAGAGAGAAAAACAAAAGAGTAAAGCAAAAAAAAAATTCAGCGTAATGACATCGGGATGTAATGTAAGCGGATCGGCTCACGTTTAACAACGCCGGCAGCGACGCCCGACATGGGGTGGGGAGCGTCGCATGCAAATCCCCGACAGTGCGCTAGCCGGACTGCGCAGACTCCTCCTTTCGTGAACGTCGACCCATCACGTGGCGCGCATGGTGCAGCGCCGATTGGTCGACGCGGCGCGGGACCAACCCCCGCGGTGTTCATCACAGCGTAGAACCGATCGATAGCGGCCGCCCAGCGAATAACTTCCGCCGGTACGACGACGCTTCCGGTTTCACGAGCGAAGCAGAGTGACACACGCACTGCGTACACCCGCCGTGTCGTGTACGCGACGCCGCGAGACGGCTGCGACCCCAAGCGTCGAACGCCATTGCCAACGATGTGCGAATCCACAGGAGGTATAACTCCAGATATGCTTACTTCCGATATCCAACCAATTCGAAACTTCGCCTCGGACGACGCCGCAGTGGGAAGATAGCACTACTCCCAGCGTCGTGCTACCTTTCCCTGTGCGCGCTGACGGGCGCTTTGCATGTAAAGCGGGGTTCTCTCTCTCTCTCTCTCTGGACTCGAGAAATAGCTTTAATGTTCTCTGCTTCACCGGCAAATGCGGCGACGACCAACAGCGTAGCGAGTGCATGCGTACGGGTTGATCGAGCTTAATTTAACTAAAATCACCAGCGGTGTCGACGGGTCGATCCACGGTGCTCTCACGACAACCGGGCACGAGTCCTTGTGCATGAAAAAAAAAAACTTGATACGTGTCAAAGTGTGTTTCCCTGTGGCGCCATTCCACGTCGACGCGTGCACCTATACGCGACATTATTCCAGCTGACACCGCTCCACAACACGATGCGCCCCCTATGCGCAAAGTAGTCCTTACTTCAATCTGTCAGTGTCGTTGGAAGTCGTCTTTCCGATTTGTCCCGCAACGTTGCCAGGATGAGAGAGAGAGAATACATATGTTTAATTGAGAATGCAGCTTGGGAGAAGCGTCCTCTGTCCAGGGCATGTCCATAGTGTTAGCCGACCTTTGAGGTTGAAGCTGGCCAATAGGTTTTCTCCCAAAGCTCACTTCGGAACGATGCGAGCAGCTGTATAGGGCACGGCAGACACAAGTCGAATAAGCGCACAAAGCGCGGAGAAATCAGTATTCAGGACGGCAGCTCGCGCGTGCTTGCAACGCCGGCGAAATTTCAAACATAGAAGCGTCAGCGCTACATGCATGAATGAACCGCCGCAGCCGTTGAAGCTCGGCGCATCACCGCTTTATTATTAAACTGGCTGCGGCCACCGTTGCAGCCTCCAAACGTCGATTCCAAGAACGTACAGTGTGTGTGTGTGTGTGTGTGTGTGTGTGTGTGTGTGTGTGTGTGTGTGTGTGTGTGTGTCTATATATATATATATATATATATATATATATATATATATATATATATATATATCACGGGCACGTGCAGCACATCTCTATCTCTCGACAAGACCGATTTTTCGTAAAGGTGTAAAGATCACGAGGCACCTGTCTTCGCACACGAACGCTAATGTCGAGGCGGAAATAGTCGACCGCCGCAGAAGTGACACGGAAATTAATAATTAACGAGGACTCGCCAATTAATTTTTTTAATTATCAACTGGAGGGCACCATCTTATGCAGAATGATGCGGGACATCACAATCCATGGCGTACCCAATTTTTTCTTAAACAAATAAAAGGCAGGAAATTCGGGATAATTCATAATCGCATTTCAAGGTTCCGATCCAAGCGACATCGAAACCGAGGACTCCGGGAGTACTGGAAAGGCGGCCGCTATGCTACGTCAGAGCAGAACTTCCTCGTTGAGACGAAGTGACGTCATTTTAATGGAGGCGCGTGGCAGCAGAACATGTGTACTCCAATCCACACGTGTCAGCCAACGCTGTGAAGGCCTCTTGAAACTTGTAGCCCTGCATCACACTGATCTGTCAACCTAGCCCGCTTAATACTTCGGCTCTTTAAAGCAAACAGGCGCGCTACCAGCACTATGAGGCGTTGTAACTGGACATTTTTTTTTTTTGTTACTAACTTGACTACTATGGGTAGTAACAAGACAACCGCTACTTGCAAGTTTACAAACAGTAACCATCCGAGAACGGTAACTGCGGCAATTAGTTACCCTTGTGGTTACTACACCTTTCTCGTAACTTCTTTTTCTCTTTAAGAGTGTGGAATACAGTGAGACCATGTGATGGGATTTTCTACATAGCGTCGACTTTAATATACAGAAAATGCGAGACTTTACTATAAACAGCGCTTCAACGACGCTGCCAAATTTATTTCGGCTGACTTGTAAGAAAATGTCCCGCAGCAGGGCGTTCCTTGACAGCACAATGAAATTCGAGCGCACTAATTTAAGCATCTGTCAGCAACACGATTTTCGGGATATTGTATCCCGCATTGCAGGCCGGCCTTACCGCTTTACTACTCACATAATCCGTTTGCTCGTTTTTTCAGGTCGACGAAGTGGAGAGGATGGGCTGCCACCTGCCGTACAGCCGAACACCGAACACATCGCTTCTGCGCAAACCACGAGCCGCTTTCACAGACCACCCGTGCAGTAAAAGCAGCACAGCCAAATGTGAAAGCGTCAACTTGTGACTGGCTGGTGGAGCCGGACTTCCCAAGAACTGAGTAGTGTAAATACATAACATATTCAGGGCTTACGAACTGTCAAAATAAGAAAAAAAAAGAAGAAGAAAGGTTGGAATAAACATCGCTAAACTTTCCGAAACGCAACGACAAGAGGCGCACGGTCTCACGGTAAGGACTGCACTGTATGTAAACTTGTATACGCTACCAAATGTCTTTTTTAATGCCCCGCCACGGTGGTCTAGTGGCTACGGTACTCGGCTGCTGATCGGAAGGTCGCGGGATCGAATCCCGGTCGCGGCGGCTGCATTTCGATGGAGGCGAAATGTTGAGGCCCGTGTGCTGTGCGATGTCAGTGCCGTTAAAGAACCCCACGAGGCCGAAATTTCCGGAGACCTCCACTACGGCGTCTCTCATAATCAGAGCTGGTTTTGGGACGTTAAACCCCAGAAATCAATCAATCCTTTTTTTTAATACTGCCGCAGATGGCGATGGCGTTTCAGACAGGCTGTAGCACATGTATCGCGTTGGCTCATAAGAAAATGGGCCATGCAGTAAGATGATTATGACAGCAGCAAGCTTTAAAGAAGCGCGACGTCACTCGCGCTTGCGCAGTAGGCCGCGCGCAGCTGGCGCCAAAGGGACACACCGCTGATCTTGGAATGACAGGATATCTGTGCACTTGGAAAGACCCTCCTCTCCGTGATTTCAACAGGATTAGTATTCTTAAACTGGGATTGGAAATCACCGAAACCACAACGTGTCGTCGCCTGGTGATGGAACCTTGGTAATGAATTTCGTGTTTGTTCGAATCGTTGTACGTTAGCTGCATGTTTTCTTTTTTTCGGGCGCACCATGATTCCAGCTTGCAGCCACACATGTAGTCTGTATTAAATAGAAATGGCTCCCCGCCGTTTCCCAACCGAAAGCCTGCACGTCGCCGCGGCGCATACACGATGGCTCGAGGGAACGTTGCGAACACGCACTTGACGCACTCTTTTCAACGCGTGTTGCGTGTGCGACCACGTCGGCGAGAAAAAAATGTCGACAGGAAATGTTTCGCGGCGTTTTCCGCGTCGCCATTCCACCCACAGCGGCCGTGCCATTGCATGATTAGGCATTCTGACCTTCCGTTGCAATAAGAAAGCAGGTGTACATTAAATACTGGTCGTCGGTTCCTTGAAATAAATTTGGATGTACAATACAGCTGGGCGGAATCGCCGACACATCCGCAGAGTCCTGAGCACAGTTCTGTGTGGTCCAGAGAGCCAGTGCTCTGAAGAAGGTTCGAACAAACAAGTCATTGATAACAGACATGGGTCACCTAAAGGAGTATACCGACTGGGTTTTGAGGCGGCGCCAGAGGGTCATTTCCCATTTCCTTATATAGCGTACAGTGTTAACGCTATGCATACACCGGAGCCAGGAACCACGTATAAGATAACCCAGTTCGATTTCAACGTTATCGTCACCTGCGGCGTAAGCAAGCGAGCCCCTGCGCATTATCGCGAAGAGTGAACACGGTCGTCGCCTTCCATGCGGTCAAAATCGCCGAAATCGCCGTCGGAGTCGCTGGACGACAGATCGTGTGGTGACTTAAGACTAGATGTCGGGCTGTTAGAACTTAGCACGTCAGTATGAAACCGCCCCCGCGATTTCGATACAGAAAGCGGGTTCTTAAGGTGACCATGTTAAATGTGCATTCAATGCGCTACGATGCGCCACGTATACTCGTTTTCAGAGTTACTATAATGCTTTGGTTTAGAGCAACAATACGGGAATTTCTAAAATTAGTGTCTGCAGTCCATTAAAGAAATGTCAATCTGTGAATATCATATACGAGAACTGTGCCATCACGCTGTAGCGCTAGTTAGAACGAAAAGTTTATTTCAATAATGGAAATTTAAAAATATATATATTTAGAGCAGCCGTATGCAGGGTTAGCAGAAAGTAAGTGACCACGGTTTTTCAGGTGGTTCGAAGTTAACTGTGCGAAAAAATCCTGGCGACAGCGCAGCCCCATTTTCATCACATATATAGCGAAGAAAGCCTATGAGAATTAAGGGGAAAAATAAGCGCCAACAGCTAGCCATGTGACCTAGGCTCGCGGCGGTGCTTAAAGGGGCCCTCTAATACTTTTTTTGGCACATGGTTTTCGCACCCGCGGGTGAAACCGCCCACATCAACTGATTTAATATTTTATTTGCGCAATGAAGTCGTCACATTCCTGCCTACCGCATCAGCGCGTATAGTGGCGCTCGCCAGAACTATGTGTGGCGGGAGTGAAGAGGTATATCGCGAAAGGCTGTGACTGGGCAAAAGTAGCATCACATCGCGGCATTACATCAGAAAACGCGATAATATTTGGTCTTGTTTTTCCCTTAAGTGCTTTTTCACTGAACACCAGAACGTCGGACAAGCTGACAATTTACAGCACGACAAAGCCTGACTCCACGTTGGTTGTTGCTATGGCAACGGCGTCACCACTTCACTGGAAAGGACAGGTAACCATGTTGTGCGAACTTCCCCTACGTAAGCGCTTCAAGCCAACTCCACTGGCCGCGCGTTATGCCGTATACGTGGCGAAGGAAATGCAGTCACATGACCCCGCGAAGCTCGAGTCGAAGGTCAGAATTTTGTTGCTTGTATTTTGAACGTTGTCGGCCTTTGGACTGCGTACTCCTATCGCTGTCGTTTTTGCAAAATTTCTCTGTTCGTCCCTCAGTCTACGCACTAATAAAAAGATTTCAGACTAATAAAAACCTTCCCTACCTTTATCGCTTGTTTTCCGTATCGTCACTGCGACATTAAGGCGCGTTAGGGGGACTAAAATGATTATCAGTGCGAAAGACTATCATAAGGCTTCCTTGCAGATACCGGACTGATTTGCTCATGGAGCATGATAAGGGCACAGGGAAGATACGGAAAACAAGAGATAAGGATGTGGTATAGGGTTATGGATACGGGCCTTAGAGGTCCCCTTTTCGGTTTATCTAATGGGCCTCCAGTCCGCATGGACTACTAGCTTAGACGTACCCCTCTCCCCTCCCTCACATTAAGCCATCTGCAAGAAGCGGAAAGGGGCAGGGGGTTACGCAGCGGTTTCAAGTGTACATTCCTTCCCAGAGAAAGACCTACACTGCTTTTTGTAGAAGAACGACCGAGTGCCAAATAATCCGTAGAACACACAACCACGGCGACCGCATGCGACTTTAGCATCCTGAAAGCGAAGAAACTGAACTGGCCCGAATCATCTATACGCTCCAGCGCATATAGCCGCCATCACACAGCAGCCAATAAAAACCATTGGCCCCGCGGCTACATCAGCCTACGCGAGCGACGGCCCGCGACAATGAGTCGTCAATTATTGCCTTTCAGCGGGCTTCCCCGATTTTTGTGGCGCGCACGGGAAGCAGCCACGGACGCGCACGGCTTGTAATCCGCACAGTGCGCCCACGATGCCGGGACGCGCGCCGACCGACGACAGAGGCGCACTTTGGACAAAGGTGCGCGCGCGCGCAGTCAGATTGGCAGGCTCCGGCACCGCGCCTTTATCGAGGCAGGCTTCGCGGAGAGAGCCGCGATGCCCGAGCAGTTTCGGGATCGCCTCCGGGCACACCAGGTAAAGCGAGCGAGCGGCGGGGATAGGGCGGTAAGCACGGTGGGAGAAGCGCGCACCGCCGAGGAGGCTTCACTGCAGCGCCGCAATGCTAGGGGAGAAGCAGCCGCGCTCTTCGCCTGCCAATTACCCTAACAAGGCAGCCGCGCGTGCTCGACGCCGGAGGGGGAGGGGGGTTCCATGCGCCGCGCTCGCAGTTGTTCATGCATCGATGGCGCGCACGCGCAGGTCGCGCGCGCTATGCTTCGGAATTTTTTGGGGGACGACGCTATTTCGGCAATCAATATCGCGTTCCGCCAGCCACCGGTGGCGGGGCGCGTTCGCCCAGCTAATTTAGCTGCAGGAAAATTCAAAACCAGAGGAGAGTGGTGGGAACGTTATTCGCCTGCGGGTCACAAGATAGAGGCCGCACTTTCTTTTTTTCGTCCTTTAAAGGGGGGGAGGGAGAGTGGGAGGGGCATGGGAAAGGTACGGAACAAAATGTGGCCGGTCCTGTACGAGATATTCGGGAGCGTCGTTGTATTTTTTATTGTGACGAGCACCGCTGGACGAAGACAGCACGCGGAACATAACGGCGATTCGATACGACTGACTTTTGACTGTCCCACAGCTCCCGTACGACGGAGGGCTCGGGAATAATATTCACCGCGTGTTAGCTTGAACAGGCCACCCTTACACACCGAACGGTATCGAGGTGTGTTCGGATTCCACCGCCACCGCAACGCGATCGCGTCGGCACGAAATCGAACCCCGCAACTCGACGCGAACCATGCGACAGAGCTATACATGAGCACAGTCAATAGAACAGCACTCTCTGGAGAGGTTTGATATCCCTGCGGCCCCCCTGTGCAGCAGCAAAAGGGAACCGCAGTGATGGGAAGTGCTCAAAGGAAACCCGAAATCTGTCTAGCAGCTCCTCGACGCTAAATATGCACAACGGAGAGCTATCGAGGTCAGCGGGAACACCACGAGCCAAGCAGCGCAGAAAAAGAAAAGAAAAAATCACAAGAAGTACAAACGGGACGCGAAGATGAGATAAAACGAATTTTCGTCAGAGTCACCGCGCGCCTGGGGAGAGATCCGCAGAGGGGTGAACGTGAGCAAACTGTAAGGACTCGCGAAAGGGGTTGGCAGAGAAAACCTCAAAGAACCACGAAAGCGGCAGGCCCACGCGATTCCGCGGGGTTTTTTTTTTTTTTTTTTCGTCAGCGCCGCGGCGCGGTCGGGATATGATTGCACACAAGCGAGGAAGCGGGGTCCGACCGATACGCGCGCTACATGCAAGCAAGCACCACCACACCGCTCGATCGCGGCAAGTGCATCTGCGCTCACCGACTCGGGCTGGAAAAAGAGAGGAGAGAGAGGGGGGACGAACTCTCCATTCGCTTAGGGTTGAGTGCTCGCCCGCATAGGATATTCCGCCCGCAGGCAAATTGAACGACAGCAGCGCGGATTCAAGTGGGTATCCCTGCCGAGCACCGCCGGGCGAGGAAAGTGCGCGCACTTTCTACCCCCGCTGCCCGACCCGCGCTTTCTCGAGATTCCCACATTTGCTGCGCTTTCATTTCGATCCACACGCACGAGAGTGCGGGCGTATGTGCGCGTCTGTCCCGCGAAAGCTTTCTACCTGCTCCTTTTGGGATACACTCCACCCGCTGACGCACGAAAACGCAAGAGTCGACGAAACATCATTCCCAGAAGCATGGCTGAGCGTAATTACGGCCCGAAGGTTTGGAGCTCGGACGTCACCGATTGATGCTCGAAGAAAGTGCGCCACTGACGGCTTGCGCAATTCGTGGTGCGCGGGGCTGTCGCGCACGCCACTCGCGCGAACGTTAATGATGAATACAGATTAAAGGAATTTTTAATTTTCGCCAGCGATCTGCACGCTAAGAAATGAAAAGAGAGAGAGAGAGAGAGAGAGAGAGAGAGAGAGAACAAGTCATATCGCCATCAAGTTTAGGCAGCTTTATGCCTAAAGATGTTGCCTCACCAACAAGCTATATAGGATCCGGAGCCTCGTTTATATAGTGTACATCGCTACCCATACGGTTGTACGCGAGTAAATGCGCCCAATACTGCAGCTGCAGTTCCAAGCCGTAGCAAGCAGAGCTTTCTTCTATTGCTGATAGATGCTGTGCCCGTGTTGCGCAGTATGAACAGCACGCGTTTTTATAAAGTACGGTACATTACACTTCGAAAGGACGCCATGCCCCTGCCTCCATTTCACTCATTTCGCGGTAGAGGCGTATATATGATGAACAATTGATTGATTGATTTGAGAGGCTTAACGTCCCAAAACCAGCCCTGATTATGAGAGACGCCGTAGTTGAGGGCTCCGGAAATTTCGACCACCTGGGATTATTTAACGTGCACCGACATCGCACAGCACACGGGCATCAACATTTCGCCTCCACCGAAATGCTGCCGCCGCGTCCGGGATTCGATCCCGCGACCTTCGGATCAGCAGCCGAGTACCACAACCGCTAGACCACTGTGGCGGGACATATATGGTGACAAAAGCGCATTGCTGCGTGTCCAAATTTCACGGCATTTGAAACCCATATAGAACTTCTGAGGTTCCACGAGAGACAAAAAAATGGTATGTGTAACTTTAAGAGACAGAAAGCGAGCGAAATGGACCAGGGAGCAGACAGCAATAACTGATATACTCATGCCAATTAACAGAAAGAATAGAATAAGTGGACCCGGACAGGACATGTAATGCGAAGAACCGACAAGCGTTGCACGATCAGAACAGCGCAATGGCCAACAAGAAATGGAAAATGCGCCTGACGTCAGGCAAAAGGTTATCCGAGACAATGAAATGAAGGAACTCGCAGGCATAAAGTCGAATCAACTCGCCCAGGACGGGACGAACTGGGAGATCACTGGGAGAGGCCTTCGTCCAGCAGTGGACTTGAAACAGGCTGATGATGATGATGACAACGACGACATGACAAAACCACGATACGAGACACGCCCCAGCAGGAAGACTCCGGGCTACTTTCGACCACCTGGGGTTCTTTAACGCGCACGTAATATGCACGCGTGCTTGTATACATAGCGCGGCTTCGTCACTTCCGGCATTCGCCACCGACATGCCCGGTTGGCTGCAGCACGTGAACCGCGGCCGCCAGGTAGCCAGGGAGGTACACAGCAATGGCGGCCATGAGTGGCGAGTGAGGGCGAGAGCGGCGGATGTGATGTAACGTGAACACTTATCCGCCGGGATCGAACCCGCGCCTTTCGGGTCAGCAACCGAGCACAGTAACCAGTCTAAAACCTCCGCGACTACGGCGCCTTGCGGGCCTGACCATTATACCGTCAACTATTATACTTCGTCACCCATGGTACGCTACAGCACGTCAGAGTAATGCAATTGAATTTTAAAAAAAAAAGAAAGAAACACAAATTACTATGGAAGGAGTTCTTGCTTGCCCCTTGTTTCATGAACATATAGCGGCAGCGCTATATGGAAGGATGGTGTTGCTGGGTGCAGGCGGATCTAGCCTTAAAACATATATGCGTAGACATTTGTCCCGCGCCCGTCGGCCTCCCTTTCAGAAAATGCGGGAAACATAGCAAGCGCGGCGGAATAGTAACCACGCCAGGTGGACCACAAACCATTGCGCGCACGGCGTCTTGCCGGGCACTCACAACACAAAGTACTGTACGTAGAGTCACTTGGCGACACGGCGAACATCTCATAAGAGGGCACGAAAATAGCGCATTTTACAGAATTACTCGAAATTCTATAAACAAAATGCACGAATCAACTTGCCTTTTGCAGCGAGTCTCACTATAAGCTCCAAAGTATAGGTTCAGTCAACTTGCTAACGTCTATAAGAAAAGCGAAAAAGAGGAAAGAGAAGGGGGGAATTCGAGGCGGTAAAAGAAAGGGAAAAGGCCGTATCCGACAATCAGATGCTGCTCCCGCCAATTTGGACTTCGCATTTCCCACACTGCCAGGTGGGGACGTGGCGATGACACTCGTACACCCACACACCAAAAAATGCGTTACAAATGTCATGACCACGGCACGACATGTTCTTGCGTCTGCCACTTCGTCGCTTCGACGGGCACCCCCCTCCACCCTACAAAGCAGTCTCCGAAGTTTCTTCTCAGTTACTCAGTACCACGGGCCCATCTCAAATAGCACCCGGGGCTCGCGCGTCACCATTCACGGCACAAAATGAGAGCGAACAAAATACTTAAATAGAACGTTGATTCGATTACAGAGAAGTACATGTGAATCAGACCCAAAGGCCGGAGAGTCCTACACAGCACACTTCACCACCGGTACGCGAATGACAGCGATGCAATAAAGGCACGGGGGCCGGCACAGCGGGGCAAAAGAAGGGGAGGAGGGGGGAGGAAAGAAAGACCGGACCAAGAGCAGCACGTCTGCAAAGAAACGATAAAAAGGCGGCAGAAAGAAGAGAACTATATGGGAGCGAAGCTACACAGACACGCAAACAGAAACCAAAGCGAGAGAAAGGGGGCTCCTGAGAGAAGGTAAAAAGAAGAAAAAAAGAAAAGCAGGGTCTCCGAGTGCCCGGCTCTTAGCAATGCCGCGGAGATTAATCGTTAATTCATGCTCCTCCGAGATTCCTCTCCATTTGCAATTCAATCCCCGACCTGCGGACCCTGGCACAACCTCCACTTCGTAATTAGGTTTGCTCCCTCGAGAAGCAGGGCCTTCGTCTCGCGAATTACAGCGAAAAACGTGAGTTCTCCTCGGCACTCACACCGCCGAAGACAAAGAGTGTCAAGGGAGGAGAAAGAGAAGGAGGGGGGGGGGGGGGCATTGATGGAGAAACCCGTGGACTCGCTCGGCAGAAACGGCACACGTGCAACCCACACTGCGAACGCTGTCGCGAAATGCAGTAGCGGAGTTGCCACGATTCGCGAATATG
This sequence comes from Hyalomma asiaticum, assembly GCA_013339685.2. Lineage (NCBI taxonomy): Eukaryota > Metazoa > Arthropoda > Arachnida > Ixodida > Ixodidae > Hyalomma > Hyalomma asiaticum. The sequence continues at coordinate 89,231,561 of CM023481.1, forward strand.
AGGCGTCTGGAGGTGATAGTTCGAGTCGCCATCCTCCCATCACGGTACGAATTGGGGAAAGGGGAGGCTGACGCCTCCCTCCCCCCCTCCCATTTTCGCCCTCGCCGACGATGCGCAGACTGAACCAAGAAGCTCGGCTGTCCTTTCCCGAAGGAGATCCTCGTCACAATGCAGTCTTATGGAGCAGTGCCTGTTTGTGTTCCCTTTTCCACGGCCGGACATGGTGTGGTTATGGGCTCTGCCTCTCTTCTTTTTTCTCTCTGTCCCTTTAATTCCCCCACCCCCTGAGTGTATCGGTTGAGGCGCCCTCAATGAGAGACAGTTACTGTGCACTCTCCACCCTATTTTATGCACTTCCTTAACTAGAATCTCTCTCTCTCTCTCTCTCTCTCTCTCTCTCTTATGGAGCAGTCGCGGGACTCACTATATCACCACGCACGTGGGAAAGTCTCGGCTAATTTGATGCAACACGCATATCGCTGCTTCTTTTAAGGGAACACCTCCAACGCAGTCCACTCGCAAACATAGTTCACGAACGTACACACTTCACATATATCGCACAGGGGAGCCGCAGCGTTGTTCTGTGCCCTCCCCCCCGCCTCCTTCCCTCCCTCCTAAGCTGCTATCACGCAGTAAACTTCCGCCCGCGCAGAGTCACACAGCGGGCGGCCGAAATAACACCACGCCGCTTCGCGATGCGTTGCACCGTGGGCACCTGCACTGACCATGACGAGGAAACGGCTCTCGAAAAGGTTACGGGGGCTGCCTCTCACGTTCGCCAACCGCCAAAGGAGGATGGCGGGCACACGAAATACCCAGTACGTGATCACGTATCCGGAGGCAGCTGTAAGCATGCAACGGTTCTTATCGCCGATATATAAGAAAACTAATTCCATTCCGCGGAATCTCCTTTTCTAAACTCGTCAGCCTCAACGATGCTGACAAGACGCTCTGCGTCAGACTGCGAGGTCTGCAACGGTCGGTGTTTAGTGACGCAACGGCATCTCTGGCCGTGCAATACGCCATGACGAAGTCGGATATCCTTCAGTAGCTCGCACGACAGCCACACGCATCCTTCCTTTGCAAGCCCACATTGACATGAGGGGGAAGGAGGGCACGTCGTTCTCTCTCTCTCTCTCTTTGTTACTGTTGTTCTTTCTTTTTGATTACTGTGCTCATCTGGATAAAGTCGGCGACAGTCTGCAGAACGCCGGAAAGTATCACGCAGTGAAAAGAACGCCATCTAATTAAATGTAATGTAAGATGTCCTCGAGAAACCTGACTTCCCAGATCGTTAACTTAAAACACACACACACACACAAAGAACGCGCTGCGCCATGACTTCGCGGCAGAAAAAGATGACAACATGAGGCATAAACGCTGGCCCCTGCGTATTTCAAAGGAGGCGCTCGTGTCATACATTGGACAGTTGGTACCACTCCCAAGTTTCACACTGTCCCGATGACAGAGTGACAGCAAACAGGGCTCCGCGCGACCAACCCGCCGATTCCGGAATTACACTCATTTCGCTTCACTTCATCACGACTTAGAGGTATGCGTTTCTTATTTTTTTTTTCAAAAATATCAACGATAACTATGTGAAAATCGTAAGTATACAAGCCTGCCAGCAAATTCTAACTGGTGCAAACACTCTCTTCGTAAATAATCAAAGATTCCTGCGCACCTTAGGAATTCTAATCGCTGAAACCAATATTTCAAGATCTGCGCGACATAAAAGAAAAAAAACATTCGAACGACAAAAAAAAATAAGAAAAGAAAATGTAGAAATACGTGCATGCTGTGCCTGTGCTTCTAACGACTGTCCCCCGCCACGGTGGTCTAGTGGCTATGGTACTCGGCTGCTGATCCGAGAGTCGCGGGATCGAATCCCGGCCGCGGCGGCTGCATTTCGATGGAGGCGAAATGTTGAGGCCCGTGTGCTGTGCGATGTCAGTGCACGTTAAAGAACCCCAGGTGGTCGAAATTTCCGGAGACCTCCACTACGGCGTCTCTCATAATCAGAACTGGTTTTGGGACGTTAAACCCCACAAAACAACAACAATCTAATGACTGTCAGTTCGCCGCATGAGCGATTACATATCGGCTAAAAAAGGGCTTTACCCTCGCAGATGCTTTCCATTCTCATGACGACTAATACGCGTCCACAATTTCCGTTAGCTTTATTTTTCTTTTTTCCACGTGGCTGAAGAATGGCTGAAGAGACGCAGTACCGCACAGTGCAGACACACCGTCGACGACAGCTTCACACAGTCTCGCTGTCTGATTCAATTGGCATTTTACTGTACGGCACGCTGACCGCTAGTAAACGACAAGGGCAAGGATATGAAAAACGATTTAAAAATAAAAGCAAAAGGAAAACGACAGTGTACGGCCAGGAGCACAATTTGGTTAACTCCCGAACGCGTGCCCACCGCTGCGTCAAGCGCTCGTCCATCCAGCGTGGCTGCGCATACGGACGCGATCCCTGTGCGTCCACAGCGATGAAGGCATGGCCTCGTGTCATCTGCAGTTCAATTCACAAAATAAGGCTTTGGCATGCACGCAGCAGGAGACTGGAGTTCCTGCGCATGTGAAGGCTTGCTCCGACGCGCGGCCGCGCTCGCTACGCTGCTCGCGTATTCATTCTATAACTGTGCTTGCTAACTGTACCATTTCAGTCATCCCGATTTATCGCTCCGCTTTCAATCACGCTGCGCTAACACGCCGTATCACCGCCATCGAAACGAGTCGCCTATGGGCCGGGCACTACAGCCGGGGGTTCCCCTTATTCGCTTCCACCTGGACACGCCGCGCCATCTTGAGGCGGCAAAACAACCCCCCCTCTTTTTTTTTCTTTTGCGTGGCCTTCGCGGTTGCGCCCATGGTGATCAGCGGCCGCACGTAGGTACTCTGGCCGGTCCGTGTTAACGCCATCGCTGCCCGCGGGGGCATTCCCGACGCAGCGCCCAAGCACCAGGTTGTTGCTGTGCTCGAGGAACCCGCGTGACGCGGCCCCATAGTCTGTTCGAGCGGCACCGGATAAATCTTAAAGGTCCGCTTATTTTTCTTGCCTTTTTTTTTTTTAATGGGGAAGCGGGGTAACGAGGCTAGGATAAGACAGTCACAAAGTGGCCTGAACTAGGCTGAGCATTGTATAATCGCATTAACACGGCTGCGTTGACTGAATTCGACACAAGCGCCGCTGTATTTCCTCCCGCAACGCCAGTCGACCCAATTAGTTTCCCCTCTGCACTGTTATCAGCGCAGTGCGGCACCAGCGGCTCGCCACTGCAACGACACCAGTTCCGGGGCCGCGCGTGGTCCGGCCACCAAAATGAGCAGTGCACTGTCGGTGGCATGCAGCAGCGATGCCGGCCGAGCCATTTCTTCGGCCCCCGCCCACACCAGCGGCAAGGGTGCCGGGCCGAGAGCAAAGGGTGCGTTGGCCCCGGCGGCCACACACTACTGCAGGGGAGAGGGAGGGGGGGAGGCAGTCCAGGTCAAACATGCGCAAACGCGCCAGTACTCACCAGTGCAGTTGTTGTGCAAACTCCTGGGAAAACATGCTATGCGTGTATTGGCCCGGCGAGGTGAGCGGGTACACGGACGGCCTCGGGATACCTGCGCAGAGCAGAGACGGAGGGGGAAAAAAAAAAGAAGACGTCATGCGCCGAGAAGTCGGAGCTGCGGAGTCTCGCTCGGGCCACGGTTCGTGGACCGGGGAACCTCCTGTATACCGCAGTACGACCGCAAACGAGCCTGCGGCGTCATAGTCTACAAGCACATAACTGAACAGCGCGCTGTTCATCAAATTCCGACGGTAAGAACACAAATATAGTTTAGCGTTGGAGGCCCCCCCCCCCCCCCCCAAGTGCTAGTGGGACGCCGCGCTCTTGCGTTCTTTTGTTGTATCCCTGGCATGCAGGGGGGGCACGAAAGAGAACGCAAGAACGTGCGTTCTCTAAGCCGCTAACTCTGTACGTCCTTCGCGTCTCTCCCACCCGCGCGTTGGTCTCCGGTTCGAGAATGATATCGCGACCTTTCAGTACATATCCGTGCAGTGTTCGAAGCAATCGCCAGGACTCACTTCTTTTACGGAATGATTCAGATTTCGATTTATGGCTTTCAATGAAAAGAGAAAGAAAAAATAGACACAACACCACAGATACACAGAAAACAGTGCCAAGCTGTAGCGACAGTGCGCACAATACGAATACCGGTGAGACTTCTTGACAGCGACGCGCCACGAATAGTCACTGCCGCTTGAAGAACAGCACGTCTATAAAAGCTACGGAAGCGATTCCCAGCAGTCTCCGCGTTCGGTGGGAAGTGTGACTCGGGCTTTCGACTGGAACCCCCCCCCCATCTTTTTTTCTTAGTAATGTCTTCTTTAAACAATTGGTCTGAACGGCAATTCCGGCACCGGTATAGACTGTTGCACGGGAGAGAGGAGCAAGCACCTCCTTTCTATACACCTTCTCAGAGATGGCTCTCTGGGCGCCGCCATAACTTCCGATGGGCTGTGCAACATACGCGTGATCCCCCCCAAAAAAGCACTGCGGAGTGTTTATAGTAGCAATATTGGCGATTTAAGTCTTGCTATCAAACAGCGTACACACGCGAGAAAAAGCGGAATGAAACAGACAACACAGGCATTTTTACTGCCGTGCACAACCCAATATGGCGGTGCTCCATGCCTCCTGTGAAAAGGTCTATACTGTGGCACGGGAGTACAAAGGCTAAGGTCATTTACCCAGCAGTGCTTCTGCGAGGTCATCATGCAGTATACTCAGCACAGCGCAGGGGTGATTATGGCACCGCTCAGGGAGCCCTCTGTGAAAAGTGCCCACTTATATAAATAAATTGTTGTTGTTAATATGTGGGGTCCCAAAACCAGCTCTGATTATGAGAGACGCCGTAGTGGAGGTCTCCGGATATTTCGACCACCTGGGGTTCTTTAGCGTGCACTGACATCGCACAGCACACGGGCCTCAACATTTCTCCTCCATCGAAATGCAGCCGCCGCAGCCGGGATTCGATCCCGCGAACCCTCGGATCAACAGCCGAGTACCATAGCCACTAGACCACCGTGGCGGGGCTTCTATAAATAAAGGCGGGAACCGAACACACAACCTGTAGTTCCAGCTGAACAATAACAGTACAGGGGGAGCTAAAAAACCCATCCTTGCAAATTGGTACACGGACACCCCCCCTCTTTTTTTTCTTTTTTTCGCGATCGCGCTGGCTCTTTCCGACGAGGAGCCGCTCTCTGCCGCTGCGCATCACGTGACGGCGAGTGCTCAGATGCCCCCGCACGGGACAGACAGCGCGCGGCCAAAAATATTTACGCCCCGCGACGGTGGAAACGAAAGCTAGCGGCGAGTCCGGATTCAAAAAGGCGTGCCGGAAGCTGCAGAAGAGGGCCGTTTGCAAGGCCGAGCGCGGGCCTCCAGCCAAGGCGTAAATATTTACGGCTGTGGCCAGGCACACCATTCCCGCAGCGCCGAAGTATATGCACCAAACACACCGCGCGGCAACCACAAGCTGTGCGGCTCCTGAACTCGGCACGCGGCGAGACGCCAACCTTCGGACGAGAGAGAAAACCCAGTCGCAGTCGTACACAGTACATATACAACAGCATCTTGACTCGTCTCTGGATCCTGCATGAAAACTTGGAGGTCGCTTTAGGTTCGCCTTAGAGAGAGCGGAACGCAAAGGCGTTCGTCATCTGCAGACGGCACAGAGTCCAGCACGAGCAACGCAGGAGCGAGCGCCCTCTTCACCTTCTTCTGCTCCTCTCTGTTATGGCGCATAACAACCAACAACAGCGGGGTCCCCAAGACACGTGTAGCTTAATCCAAATTCTCATATCGAGACAAAATTCTTGGGCTGTTAATTCCCACGGACTTCATCGCTGCTCCGAGCGCCCTAAAGCCTTGGGTTCGAATCCCAATCAGAGACGTCTCAAATTTCTTTTCAGACCAATTACTTTGTTTACAGGAGCTGCCCTGAGAAATTGGATACCAAAGTGAGAACTTTTCAGCCTATTCGTACTGTGTTGGCATCGGTAGCCGTCACCATTTCCCGCTCACGGTCAACGGCGCCAGCGCATTTTCTGCGAAACGAGCGACTTAACGCTATCGTGTTAAATGTGACGAAACTCACACCTCGACAAGCGTTCCGTGCCCTCCGCTATGCGGCCTGCGGTGGAGCCGAAAGATGGCGCGGCATCTAATAGACTTTAGACTTTAAATAATTTTAACAGATTAAGTTTTAATAGTTTTAAGCTGTTAAAACTAATAGTTTTAACAGTTTGCTGCCTATGCGGCATTGCCGTTTGCTGCCGCATATGCGGCAGCAAACGGCATCACTGCTGTCTGGTGTACGGCCTTTAGGAAACACGGCTTTCCACGTCCACCGGTTCTCAACGGCGTCGCGCCTCCTTTCGTCCCACAGGGTGGAGGCAACGGACACACACACACAGATCTGTCATTGGCATCGGCAATTGCCCAGTGCGCGGCCTTCCGGGCTTCCCGACACGGCGGCGAGCAGCGCCACGACACAGCGGCGCGGCCATCGCAGATAATACGAACGACGTTAATGCGCTTATCAGCGAAGAGAACCGGACCCCTCGCGCGTGTCCCCCATTCCCATTCTCGCTCCTCGTTCGCAAGACTGAGCGCGCGAAAGACCGTTATATGCTTCTTCCCATCGCGCGGGCTTGGGCGAGCCGCTGCACAGCGCGGCCGGCGACGACGACCGCTATCGGCGCGGCCGCGTCCACGCAGCTGCGCCCGCTTCCCTATCGGCGCACGGCGTCTCTCCGTAGTATGTATGCGCCGCTCGAAACGGGGGCCGTGTCGGGTCGTTATCGAGCCGACAGTTTGACTAATGTTTCCTCCGCCCATCTCCATTCGACGCTGGCTGCGACAGACCTTAGAACGTCGCGGAGCTTTTCATTTATTTATTAATTTTTTTTTCGAGCGCGCCGCGTCAAGATGTACCGGGAGTCTTCGTTGGGCGGGTCACGAAAGCTCTTTCAGAAGCGAAGCACTTCCGATATGCGCAATGATCGCACCGAAGGAGGGTCTCCACCATGCCGAAGGAATGGGACGAAACGGGAAGAGGACGCATCCAGATGAGTTGCAGTGGCCGAAAAACGCAACGTTTCGTTTGCTCCAAACGAAGCAAACACCAATTTCAGTCGAAACGACAGTGGTCCCAAAAAGTCCGCGCATCATGTTGCAGCCACCAAAAGCAACAGAAGAGAGGGGGGGGGGGGGGGCACATATCCAAAGTGAAGCAACGCTTGTAGTCCTACCACGTAGTACTTTCGCTTGGGTCGCGGCAACCAAACGTGGCTGAGCTCGATATCTATATACACCGAACTTTCGTCCCACTCGGAGCGACCCGTGCAAAAGTCGAGCGAAAGAAAAAAAAAAAAAACGCTCCCGTCTCCAACGTGGCACCCACTAGCAGCGGTCTCCAAAGCGAGCACGCCGCAAGACGACGCCGGGGCGGAAGAGGGACGCGTCAGTGCCCAATGCGGTTAGCGCGAGCCAACAAGACGCCAAGGATACGCGGCGGCGCTGTCGGTGCAGCCGCGAACGGGATCGGATCAGCGGCGGCGGCGGCGGCCGAAATCAGATTGCGCCCCGAGCTTACGCGACAGCGCTGCTGGGGCGCCGGTCGTTTTGCTCCGCATTTCGGGCCAAAGTTTCTCGGGGTGGTGTTCCTCCGTCGATACGATAACAGGGCGGCCGACCGAAGGCGTTTCGCGAATGCCGTTAGCGGCGCGGGAGAGCCCCCCCGTCTCTCTGCGCGGGGAGGGGAGGACGGCTTTTGCGCGCCCCTTAACGACGTTTTCCCGTTTGCGCCGGCAAGAGTCGAAATAAGACGCCCGATCTCCTTCGATCCCGTCTCCTTGCTTGGCCTCCCCCTCTTCTTTTCTTCCCCATCGAGGAGTTGGAAAATTACCCCGCCTCGAGCAGCGCGCACTCGCGGCGGGGAAATTGCATTTTCGGGACCTACGACGAAACCGAACCTCTCGGCTCCTGGCTACTACCAGTACTACTGCAGGCAGCGCATCATCTCACCCCCCCTTGCCCTCCCCCGGCCCCCACTCGACCTGCCGAAACCTAGAGCCAACCCTATCCCATCTTGCTTTTCGGCTCTGCGGATCAGCCGACCGCAGCTCACGCTCGGCGGCAGTCAGGCTACATTGCGCTGGCAACCAAAGAACCGAGAAGCAACGTTTTTTTTTTCCTTTTTTTTTTTTTCACTCATTAAGCACCCCCCCCCCCCCACACACACACTTATTTTTTTTCTTTCTTGTGCATACATTAGCGAGCAATCTTGCTGTGTGATGTATGCCTGTGAAAAATTTCGTGGACTGCTTAAAGCATAACTGAAAGCGCCTTGCGTTAATTACGACATTGGGATAGGCAAACGCGTGCCACCGCTTCGTCACGCTGCCGCTCACCCTCCAGTGCACATAATGGTAGTAATGGGTTCTTGATTTCAAATGAAATGACGAATGGTTTTAGCGCAGGTCGTGGAATTACACTGTAGGTCGTGGCGGACCGTCTGCCTACGGGCACCCGAACGGCGGTCGACAGTCAACAGTGTGGGATGATCACGAAGGGGAGAACGCTGGTTCTTGAAGGGACACTAAAGGTGATTGATTGATTGATTGATTGATTGATTGATTGGGTTTAACGTCCCAAAACCAGCTCTGATAATGAGAGACACCATAATGGATGTCTCCGGTAATTTCGACCACCTGGGGTTCTTTAGCGTGCACTGACATCGCACAGCACACGGGCCTCAACATTTAGCGTCCATCGAAATGCAGCCGCCGCGGCCGAGATCCACCCTCGGATCAGCAGCCGAGTACCACAGCCACTAGACCACCGTGTCGGGGCACGGACACTAAAGGTAAATATTTATTTCAGTTGATTAACACTGAAATGTTAGGTTTCTCTGGCAAGGAACAGAGTAAGCGAGAAAACGAAGAAATTGAGAAATTTATTGGAGCGGCTCCCTCTGTCCCGCTCCGTGGGATACGTTTTTGAAATGATGTCACCTCGTCCATGTTGAGCACTCGATCACTGCTCCAGGTTATAAATGATAAACGATCTCTGACCTGAAATAAACGAGCAGTATCCGCAGTTGTTTCTACATAATATACCGCCGTGGATCTCACTGCACCGTACATGGCGGCAGCAGCCAATATCGTGACGCCAAGTCCTCTTTTCAGCGCGAACGATTCAAACTGAACGGTGACACGAGGGACTATTGGCGGCAATTTTCGACGCTGAAAATTCGTCTATTGGTGCGCAGGAAGCAGTCATAGATTCCAACAAAAGTTAAAAAGTCAATCTAACCGTACTTACTATTTTCCTTTAGTGTCCCTTTAAGCCACGTGAGCCCTACACTTGCACGGCTTGCACAGTTCCGGTCGATCAGCGATTAGTAAATCACCTCCCACAAGCGATTGTCGATACACATTTTTTTCTGGTGATACGACTAAGTTTTATTAACAATTGTCAACGCGTTATGTTTACACAGCACTTGTGTTCTAATAAGAAAAAATAAACATTTCGCCGATGAAACTTTCGAGAGGCGTCCTTCGTCCATGACGCCTTTAGCTCTGACCGCGTCACTACCAGCCCTTGCAGAGATCCTCGAGGATTGTGCTGCGTGCGCGGCCACGGCTGTCTTACAAACCTCGTTTGCGTGGCAAAGAGGGTTAGAGCGCTTTAGTTACACTCGTTCGCGGCTTCCTACTGTTTGTCAAAAGAACCCGGGTATCTCTACAGAAGCGGCCTTACGTGTGTAGAGAGCTGTGTACGGCCTACGAGGTGACTTCCCGTCGGGTGGCGGAATGGAGTTCCGAGTAATCAATCTCTCATGCTATCTGTGTGTAGTCACTTGTCAGCGTGCGGAGAGGCATGTGGGTCATCTTGTGATGCGATGTGACGTCTTTATACAATGGTGCACAGAAGGTGCATGTGCTCAGGACTCGATCGACTTCGATTCGGCCCTTTCGAACATCGCGGTTCGAAAGGGCCGAATCTCGTGGCCGGCAATGGTCCGCTGAGCTGGCGCACTGATGATTACGAGTGGTCTCGTAAGTGGCTTTTTATTTACGATTCTGAAAAGCGTGCGCACGGACTGTGCCGTTACCGAATATGCGACACGGCTGTCGAGAGTAATTAATAGGAATCAAAATTCACCGCTCGTGTTCCTTGCTCCGTGTGCGTTTCTGCAGAACTCAATCAGCAAATATATATGAGACCATGGTATATATGAGAGGCCATGGTCTGACTAACTTATCTAATGTTATGATTAGTGTTTTCAGGGGTCATCCAGTTGCTTGCGCAGTTACATGTGCGATGGCCTTGAAGTTGTAGTCCTCCCTTCACCCCCCCCCCCCCCCCTTTTCTTTTCTTTTTAGATGCGAAGCAGCTCTTACTAGCCTGTTGTAGTAAGAGGCAGTTACGAGCCAGAGATAGTGGAAGCGAAGACGACGAGGAGTACGCGCTTGAGCACGCGGAACGTGATCCGCGTGGCTTCGGGGCTTCGGAAAGCCGACGGCGATCGAGCGTTAGAAGCGACCGAGAGCGGAACGTCGACTCGGCAAGCAGACGCATCAGCTCAGCACCAGCCAGGAAGTACTGGGTGTTCCTGCGGAGAACGGGTGACCTGGACCGTGCTGACTGTTCCTGCGGTGGATGAGAGAGCGGGCCAGGGCGAGCGGCTGGAGCAGTGGTGTGGCCGGGACCATCTACGGACTCGTGGTCACGGTGCCACGCAGGTTGGAGTCCGGCACAACCATCTGCTGAGAGCGTGGCCACGGTGCCACGTATGTTGCAGCTCTACGCAGCTGTTTTGAGGGAGTGGCCTCGGTGCCACGTAAGGGGCATCATACCCCGACGCTTTTGTGAGCGACCAGCTCAGGATCTGCTCGTGCCCCGGACGCGACCCATCGTGCCTCCTCTGCTGAGATCAGCGTGCGCCGCATCTAAGAGCCGCGGTACTGTGAGTGGTGCTGGCGGACCTCTGACGTCACGTCAGGCAGAACGCGCCGTTTAGTTTCGTGAGATTAGGGAACAGAGTGTCTTGTTTGTATTGTTGTCCATTGAGAGTATATGTGCTGTCTCGTCCTGTCGATAAATGTTCTCCTTGTCTGTGACCTAGCTGTCTGTGTCTGAGTCCTGGGCCCACGAACCACCACAATTGGCGAGCCTTCTGCCAGGATGGCTTAGTAAGATCTAAAGCCATTGCTCAGACACAGCCTGAGTCATGGAGAAGGAGAAACTTATCGAACTTGGTCGACAGTTAGGGTTGGAGGACGATGCGCTTAGAGAATGGGTAGAACGAGAGTGTGCACTAGCTCGCGAGGAAGAGGCTAAAGAACGAGAATTCGCGAGAGAGCATGTGGAACAGCAGCAGGAAGTGCAAGAGCAGGCACTGAAGATCCTGCAGCTGAAGCTGCAACTTCAGGAGAATGCAAGCAGGCTGCAGTCAAGTGCGCCTGATGAACGAGGGTTTAGCGTGAGTGCGTGGGAACCGCGTCATGTTTTAGAAAAGTTGGCAAGGCGCATTGGTCTTGAGGGTGAAGAACTGAAGTATTGGGTCGAAGAACGCTTGGCGGCAGAGTTAGCGAAGGAACAAGAGCAGATAGATTATGAAAGGGAAATGAGAAAGAAAGGAAATGGAACGATAAAGAAAGATGAGGAACTAGAAGAACTGAAGACGATAACGCTTGGATTAAAGGTTAAGGTGGCAGAGGCTGAAAACATAAACGTGGAAATACAGAGACGCGAACAGTCGTCGGAGGAGAGCTCCAATGAGCCGGTGCTGAAGGTTTTATCGAAGGGCATTCCGTATATAAATGAACCTTTCTTGAGTGGCGATCATGTACATCGCCGTGGCATTTCGCCAGAGCTGCAATTAAGTGCTAATACACATGATGGTAGGCTGGCAGGCAGCCGAGGAACGAACTGGAGTTCGCATGTGCTCGATGGAGCAGATTGGAAGTCCGAGAGTGTAGAACATGGAAGTGCCACAGAAGAGCAGCTATCTTGCAGCGCCTCTGAAAGGCTAAACACCTTCGAGGAGGTTAGAGATCCTCTCGAATATGGCGGCGAATGCCGTGCAGGAAACTCAGAGGCATTTACCGGCCACTGTTCAGGTGTGCCGCTGGACGCGGTTAGGCACGTTATAGGCATGGTCCATGACCATTTGAAGAACCCTCTCATAAATGAAGGGAAGCTGGAAGTGTGTAGAATTCCAGAGGAACAACAGGCGATTGTTCCGACACTCGCTAGAGAGATCCATGATCCAGATGCTAGCACGCCTGAGCTGTGCCCGATAAATGAAACTCCAAACAGTGCCTCAGTGTTCGCACAGGGCTTCCTCAGTACCAGTGCCTCCACTGTCAGTACGAACGTCCATGCGCGCTCTGGGGTCTTTATGAGTCTCAACAGCATTACTGTTCAGGTGTCGCGGGCGTTATCGCCCAATAGACGTAAGCTATGCGTTAACACAACAGGAGGCAACCTTCGAACGCGTCTGGCTCTCCGCGCGTGGACGCAACGCTTCCAGCTTAGTGATCACCGCGTTCTGACTGACAGCTCGGCACAACGTCCAAGCATTCTCCTCCTGGTTCATTGTCCCGACACGTATGGGCGGAGACTCCTTGAAGCGTTCCTTATGCTTATTGCTAAGGGCAGGAAAAGTGTCGTGCGCCTTGTGTGGGACGCGATTACTTGAAATCGTTTGAATAACTGGACGCTATTACGATCTTGATTTTTGGACTGTCTCATGGACATTGTTTTCTACATAGTTTTCTAACTATGATTGTGTTTAACTCTTTTTGGGACAAGGCACAGGGTACCTCGTGATGTACTTAGGGTATTTTGGACAATGTTGGTACGGACAATATGGGTCGCGCCGTATTGAGAGGTGACTTATTGTCGTTGTACACACTTTTGTCATGTTTTCTTCATGGTGCAGTTCGTTTCGCATTTGTGTACCTTTCTTTTGCGTTTGAACTGATGTGTTGTATTGGGGATTTTCATGCTGTGTGTGTACAACGTACTGAAGGTGGGGGGAAATGTAGTAAGAGGCAGTTACGAGCCAGAGATAGTGGAAGCGAAGACGACGAGGAGTACGCGCTTGAGCACGCGGAACGTGATCCGCGTGGCTTCGGGGCTTCGGAAAGCCGACGGCGATCGAGCGTTAGAAGCGACCGAGAGCGGAACGTCGACTCGGCAAGCAGACGCATCAGCTCAGCACCAGCCAGGAAGTACTGGGTGTTCCTGCGGAGAACGGGTGACCTGGACCGTGCTGACTGTTCCTGCGGTGGATGAGAGAGCGGGCCAGGGCGAGCGGCTGGAGCAGTGGTGTGGCCGGGACCATCTACGGACTCGTGGTCACGGTGCCACGCAGGTTGGAGTCCGGCACAACCATCTGCTGAGAGCGTGGCCACGGTGCCACGTATGTTGCAGCTCTACGCAGCTGTTTTGAGGGAGTGGCCTCGGTGCCACGTAAGGGGCATCATACCCCGACGCTTTTGTGAGCGACCAGCTCAGGATCTGCTCGTGCCCCGGACGCGACCCATCGTGCCTCCTCTGCTGAGATCAGCGTGCGCCGCATCTAAGAGCCGCGGTACTGTGAGTGGTGCTGGCGGACCTCTGACGTCACGTCAGGCAGAACGCGCCGTTTAGTTTCGTGAGATTAGGGAACAGAGTGTCTTGTTTGTATTGTTGTCCATTGAGAGTATATGTGCTGTCTCGTCCTGTCGATAAATGTTCTCCTTGTCTGTGACCTAGCTGTCTGTGTCTGAGTCCTGGGCCCACGAACCACCACACCTGTGTAACGCCGTCCCTCCGTGCCTCCGTACGAATGCGCCGCAACGCGCTCCCCTCGCCGCAGGTGTTGGAGCGGTGCCAAGTAGGTCACGCCGCAGCTGCGCGTTGACGTCACGCTCCCCTCGCAGTGCGCGCTGACGTCACTCTCTCCCTCGCCTGCCGCGCGCTCGCCGCCTCGTCCGTTCGCCCGCAACACCTGCCTCTACCGCCGCTCGCTCCGCTACCGCGACCGCCGCTCGCTACACCGCCGACTCGTCGGTTCACGCGCAAAAAATTAACACCATCTTCCCAAAGGGAACCCTGATGGGATGCGCAGCACCCGCGTTAGCGCCGTTCAACCCGTGACGCCACCCGTGCGTTGGCAACGCTGCTGCTTCGCATCCCATCAGGGTTCCCTTCGGGGAGATGGTGTTAATTTTTTCATTATCTCATGATATCCATTGTATCACTTGTATTTTCTGTGTAATTTATTATGCACTATATTATACTATGTAACTTGTATTTCACTTTTTGATGTTAGCTTCTCTGTATTAATCTCGTATAATTCGCCTTTTATATCATTTTTTGTATTACTTGTTTGCTTAACATGCTGTGCATTTTACTTATCTTTTTTTGCTTACGTCATTTACTTTGTCTATACCTTTGGTTTATACAATCTTTTGCGAAGCCCCCCTTACTCAGTGCCCATGTGGCCATGTAAGGTGCTTTCAAATAAATAAATAAATAAATAAATAAATAAATAAATAAATAAATAAATAAATAAATAAAAGCACGTTCCCGTCGCCGAAATGCCAGAGCGCGACAGGAAGGAGTTGACGGGACTGTTGATAGACACTCACCCGTCTTGGGATCGATGTGGACCGGCGGAATGCCCATGTGAGCGGGCGGTGGCTGCGAGAAAGGCTCGTTGTAGACCATAAAATTGAGCGGCGATCCCGGATGCGGAGGGGCCACCATCGGACCCTTGCCCGCCTGCGGAAATGGAAAAACAGGGGAACACACGGTCAGCGCGTGCCGCACCAAGGCGAGTGCGCGCAGACATACCAACAAGTCGCGTATAATAATAATAATAATAATAATAATAATAATAATAATAATAATAATAATAATAATAACAATAATAATAATAATAATTTATTAATACCAGAAAGAACAACAAAGCAATACAAAATTGGCCTGCCAAAGCCTCATTGGGCTTGAAGGGCAGAGCCGACAGACAGCAGACAGGAATTATTACAGCTAACACATGGTTGATGTCAACAGTCTCAGAGGCACACTTCTTGTATTTCTTAAAAAAAAAAGGAGGAAAAAAAAAGAATATTCCGGAGCTTTTATGAACCAAAACAGCCACCGTGACAATTATCAGGCTATGACGCAGCGAAAGGACTCTGCGTTAACCCGGAATTATTGAATCGGCGTATATCCAAGTCTACGTGCATGACTGCCTTGCACTCATTTAGTCCACATGTAATTTCGGCCACCGTCGCACGGGAATCAGAACAGGCCATCTCGTGCGCAGCTGCTCATCGCCACCTACTGAAGCCAGCAAGGCGGTTTGTCTTCATTGGAGTATATATACACATCAGTCGAGTCCAAAGTGGCACCAGCAGGACGCCCCTCCATGCTCCTCTCCGATGTTTCTTTATAGAGTGCAATTTCAGACGTCCTTTAGAAGAAACTCACCCGCGGCAGAGAAAACAGTCATACGCGGTGCCTTTAGTTTCCGTATTAACAGCGGCATCCTCAAGAGTCCGCAGAGTACCCAGTAGTCGTGATACACAGTTGATTTCTCGACTGAACATTCTCGTTTGTGCACGGTAACGTCATCAGATGATAAAACTTGCTGGCAAAGTTCTCACGAGCTAAATTTTCTACGTGCCGACCACGGCGGTACAGCATTACCGCACTTAGCATACTGTAAGCCAGCGCTGCTAAAACTCTCTATTGTGACAACGAAAACTGCACACAGTGACGGCCTTACCACGATGCGCAAAATTCGCACCCGAAAAAAAAAAAAAAGTATTACGAGCTACCCAACGCTTTCGCTGGTGCCATTTCGCGAGCACCATTCATTCTTCAAGCAGCAGACTCATGCGCTGACGAGGCCGCTAATACAGTGAACTCGAAATACGTATGCGCTGAAGTCTTATTAAAGGAAACACAACACAAAAGAGGGTAAATTCGCGGTATGGTAATCAACGGCGAGACAGTATTCATCGAGCCTCGCGCGTAGAACAAACCCGCGGAATGGGCGCGCAAGTATCGAAATCCTAGGAGTGCACGGTTGTAGTACGCGCGCAGTGTCGGCTGCGTGGGACCCGCAGGCTGGAACAAACGATCGTTCTCCGATTCACAAGTCAAACAACGACAGCGTTGGCTCCTGGTGCCTGCCTGCGTTTACTCGGGGTGGAATGGGAGACGATGGTGGTGGGGGAGAAGGGGAGGGGGCGTGGGCTTTCGGGCAGCGATGCGTGTAGTTCGGACCACGACGCTTTTTCCTACCACCCCCCCCTCAGCCCTTCCCCGCCACTCTGCGCCGCGAACTCTTTACGCACTCGGCTGCACCCACGATCAGCCCGCAATTGGTTTGAGATGCCTCCGGGGCAAACCCGCGAACCTGAAAGATTCATTTCATTATGACGCTGCAGGAGGACATTTTCTTAAAAAAAAAAATAATAATAATAATAATAATGTCGAGTCTGTTACGCGAGTAGACTCATTTTTTTTATTTATTCCGCGTTCTCTGTTCATTCTACGATTTCTTCTCGTTCCTTCCACCCAATCCGGTTTCCGAGCGGAAAATAATAACGCGAGTAAACTCGTGAAAACGGCGGACGCGCGCGACACGACCGCGTATTCTTAATTAACGTACACTGAGTAAAGACTTTCGCTTACGAGCGAAGAGCACGACAGATCCCACTTTATAGGCGAGACAAATCGGGGCAGTTTAGGAGAAATTGAAGAGCGCCTCCAGCAAGCCGCCTCCATTGTGGATGCCTATGCGGCCCAGTGCGGGTTGCAGTGCGCTCCATCCAAATCTGAATTCTTGCACATCAGAGCAAACATAAAAGACAGGACGACCCTAAACTTGACGGTATCAGGAGCATCCATTCGAGAGGTTTCCGAAATACGAATCCTTGGCCTCCTGATCCACAACAGAACCAAAAACGGAACTACGCTAGACAAGCTCCGGAAAATTGGGGAACAGGTAGGGCACATGATCTGCCGAGTCTCTAACAAACGCGGGGGGCTACGAGGCAGGGACGCGCTTCGGCTCGGCCATGCCTTTGTAACTAGCAGGATTCTTTACTCAACGCCGTACTTAAGAATGACTAAACACGAAGAGAGAAGAGTCGATGCGATTCTCAAGAAAGTAATTAAACGCGCTCTTGACTTGCCCATCAGCACATCAAATCAGAAGCTCTCTGCACTGGGAGTCTTCAACTCTATACAGGAGCTCATAGAAGCACATCTCACAAGTCAGTATACGCGTCTTAAGCAGACGGCCCTCGGACGCCGCCTACTGGACCGCCTATCGATCAGACACGAATGCGAAACTGAACACACGGAGCGTATCACTGAACTTTGGAGAACCAAACTCTGGGTATCACCGCTTCCCCGTAATATGACTAGGGAGGCGCACGAGGGTAGAAGGCAGGCGCGCGCTGAGGCGCTCGAAAAACGGCTTGGCTCCCGTAATGGGGTCTATTACGTCGATGTGGCCGGACCGTCGCCTAGGGGTTACTACACGGCGGCGGTGGTCCATCAAGGAACACAGGTGGACGGCCTCACTTTCAAAGCCACAAACTCGAACCAGGCGGAGGAGATAGCCATCGCATTGGCGGTGTCCCATCCTAGATCAGAACAAATTGTGACAGACTCTCGAAGAGCCTGCGAGAGCTATCTGGCAGGGGAAATCTCTCCGCTAGCTAACAGACTATTGAAGTTGAGTATCAGGGACCGCGATCCCACCCCAAAACGTCTTATATGGACTCCAGGACATCAGGGTCTACGGGGTAACGAGGCTGCACATGCAGCGGCCCGCGCGCTTACCTCCCGGGAGACTCCCCGTCGCCCTGATAGGCCTGGACGTCCCACACCTTTAACACGGTTCCGAGAAATCAGAGACTACTACAGTGAACAACGCCGCTTATATCCCGCACCAGTGAAGGGACTCTCGAAAACGGAGGAGCGCGTCCTGCGGCGCCTACAGACAAACACGCTGCTCTGTCCAGCCGTACTCAAACATTACGACCCGAAAATAAGTGGGCAGTGCCAGTACTGTGGTGAAGTGGCCGACACTTACCATATGGTCTGGGCCTGCCAACTGAACCCAAAATTAACCCCCATCCCCAACCCAACCAAACAGGACTGGGAGGCGACCCTGCTCAATAGCTCAGAACTAGAGGCACAGCGAACTCTGGTCCAGCGGGCTCGGGCGGCGGCTTCGACTAATGACGTCCCGGACTAGGGATGTCGACCAGCCCGGTTGGGATAGGGGCTATCTAGAATCCACATATACAATAAAGGTTTTTTCCTCCTCCTTATAGGCGACCTACGCAAATACGACTTCAAAATATATATATATAATAAACGCACACTTTCCCAGGCGCGCGCCCGCGCGAACGCCCGTAAGGGAATCAAACAAAAAGTAACCGAGCGCGACCACAGAATTCCCCTCCGCGCGCGCTCATCTTTCGTCGCGTCGAGATCGACGTTTGCTCTCTGGCGCGAGCGAGGGCGGCCGGCCGGCCGGCCACTCGAAAAAGCATCTCTCACCGCCCGCGCTCCAGGGCCGCGCTCCAGGGCTCGCTGACCGCGAGCGAAGTCCGAACTCTCCCCGCGCTCACACTCACCTTCTACCGCACGCCCCTGGCGACAGGGCCCGGGCCGTCATGAATGGGAGGGGGTCGGGAGGACGCGTAAGTTTTCTCTCCCGGCAGCAGCTTAAAGGGTCCCTGAAACGTCTTTTTGACATTGCGTCACTGATTAGGCAACACAATTGCGAAATCATTCACACCATAAATAAAGCGAAGCACAATGCGCTAAGGCAGCTATGGGCTTATTTCTGTCGCCTTCCTCCTTACCACTGCTGTTCCTCCTCAACTCGATCTGCTGCGGAGTGCGCGCTAGCGACGACAGCGCCTCCCGCGTCAGCCGCTCTGCCGAGCCTCCCGTAGTGACATAGCGCCCCGATATCCTCACTGAGGTCGCCCGCCTCGGCAGTGCTAGCCCTCTGTAATAGAGCGCCGGCGACTCGTGTGACGCCGCCAGATGCCGCGATGATACCGTTGGCTGAAACGAAGGAGTACGTTGTAGAAGCACGTTGTTCGCTGCTAGGTTTTGAAAATTACGCGCACGTCACTTGGGTCGGGGCCAATCAGCGACCTCCCATTCGATCACTCGATGGCGGGGGCGTTTGAAAACGCTTTTTGGCGAGCCGCTGCGACCTTTTGCGATACGCGTGTTCAAAACCTTATTGTAAATTACACACTTTACGCACAGCGCTAAAATCTGTCCTGTAATGGTCCTAGTGACCCGCTCTACCGGATCACCATGTTTGCACAAAATCGTCAAAACCGTTTCAGGGTCCCTTTAACGAGCGGGCAGAGAGAAAAACAAACCCGGCCACAATATATATACTGTAGAGACACCACGAGCATTTCCAAAAGCATTTCTAACAGACTCGCTACCTACACCCCCCCCCCCTTTTTTTTTTCCTGCCCCTCCCCCCGTGGCGAAGGCCGCCGCGGACAAAGCCGCACACGACGGACGCTCTGGCCGAAAGCGCGCGCGCGCGCCTGCCGGCCGCCGCCGCCGCCTTGTAATCAACCTGTTGGCGCGGCGCTTCACAGCTCGGCCCCCCTCCCCTCGGCAGTAGACACATTAGGACAGCGGGCTCGCGCTGTCCCGCCGCCGCCGGCGGATGCTCTAAATACGAATCATTAGAGGCTACTTTGGGAAGGGTCCAAACGAGCCCTCGGCGACGACGAGTGTCCGGCACCGGCCAGCCGTCAGCGCGAGCGTAAAACGGCTGCTGCTGCCCACGGAGGAGGCGCGTTTCCGGACACCGCGCCTTGTTGCCTCGACGTCTCTCTCTCTCTCTCTCTCTCTGAAAGTGTGTGTGTGTGTGAGTCTGCTTTAACGAGAGAACAACCAACGCCGGCCAGCAGCCGCACCTGACGACAGCGCGCGGCCTGCCAAGTGCGTGGTGCTCCCTGCCTCTCGCCCTTCCGCCGCTGCTGCAAACGAGCCCGGTGGCAGGGCATAGTAACGCCGTACTACACACGAGAACGCCGATGGCTAGAAAAAAAAACGGCGGGAGAAAAAAAAAGAAGTCCGCGAACACATCATTCGCGGAATGCGCGCTGCAGGAAACGGCGGCCGTTTTTTGTGCGTGTGGTCCGCCCGAAACAAACAAACAGCAACGCACTGGCGCGCAGCTTTTTTACACACAACCCCGAGCGTAAATGTGAGCGTCGATTCATGCCAGCCCACGAAGAAGATTGTTGACGCGGCGGGAGGCAACCGACAGCAGCGCTCGCGAGCAGCATTTTAAAGAGTTCTGTCACACAAGTCCGCAAAAGTTCCGTGGGCCGAGATTATTGTGGAGATTCCTTCTTTATCCAATTTATTCTGGCATTGCCATTAACAACTGGATCAGCCCAGTCGACAATTATACCCCTGTCACACGGAGCATGTAAACGTCATTCGCAGCAAATGACATTTACAACTAATGTCATTCTGTTTTCGCGTTCCTCGTCTACACGGTCACACAAAATGACATTCGCCAGTGATATCGATGTTTACCCGTCAGATACTAGGATAACAAAATGTTACAAAATGTGCCGTTTATTTGCATATTTTCTCTTTATTGTTAGAAACACAGTGTTAACCATCGGAAGGCTATGTGAAAATACATCGCGATACGATACGGCAGCATTAATAGGGAAGAAATCCGCACAAGTAGCCAAAGCAAGACTAGCCCAAAGCCGCTTCGATTTCTTCCGTAGCCGACGATATCGTGGACCGTTCCTGCGTTCCCGTGACCGTGATGGACGACGATCAGTGTAAACGAACATTAATTGCCCTCCAGGAATTCACTACAAAGCGCCGAAACCGGCTGGAGCAGCTCAAGCAACAAACGCGCGTTTGTAAACATGGCCGACAGCTAAGAAGCGTCGGAGTAAACTCGGAGTCTGGGAACAAGAATATAGTTGCAAAGATTGCATCAAATGTCGTACTGTACGTCAGAAAGTTATCAAAGGGCCAGAAGAGAAACTGGCAAGAACCGTAACGTCGTGTACATTTTGCTTTCCTTACCAAATTTGCACCTTATTGCGAAGCCCCTGTGTCGTCGAGAATACGCATGTAGCGACTGAATGAGTTCGGCGAACGCATTCAGTGGGCGAATGCCATTAGGTGTGAATGTCATTCGCTATGCCCGTGTAGCAGCAACAAAAATGACATTAACACATAATGACATTCGCTGCGAATGCCATTACACGTGCCGTGTGACAGGGGTATTAGGTTGCATAGAGTCAAACTGAAGGAATCTCTGCTGTGCTGCAAGTATTATTCGGGGAACAGAACTAGGCAATTTCCTTATAAACTGAAATTCGCACGCGTTTCCTTTGCAAAGCTGATGTACTTTCCCTTTCATGGAATCCCGATGTGGCCCTGCAATACAGAGCTGCAGTAAGTGAATAAACGAACAGCAAACCGCTTTCATACGTTACACAGCTGTGCTGTCGTACGAAAGTTGTACGAAATGGTTGGAACCCCTACATGCTCAGCGAAACCATGGCGTGCGTGAAATTACGCCAGTTTTAAAGCCGCAAGTAGCGACACAGAAACGAAGCGAACAATAGCGCAGCTGTATTACTAAGTAAAACTAAGTAACGTTGGATCAGTTACAATATCACACAGCCGCAAACACCAATGGTTTTTTTTTTTTTTAATGAAGTTACCTGCTGACGGCATAAGGCTATCGAAGAGCACTTCACCTTCACGACCTGCGTGCAGTGACCTTGAAAGACAAAAGGAAAATGTTTGTGACAAAGTTTGGCAAAAGAATAGAAAACTCGCGTCGAAAGTGGCACGGAAGGGTACGAGAGTACGACTAACATGACTGACCCGTCATTACACCAATAACATGACACGAAGTCACGATTAAAGATAACATCACGCGGCCAACAGCACGCGTTTATGCGTGTGCCCCACGTGACTGAATTCACCGGTAAACATCGAAAGATGTCGTTTCTGATTCAAGTGCGCCCTACTACTTCACACGTACAGGCTAAAGTCTCAGAGGGTAGCGCCGAAACGTATCTCAGTGCCCATCAAGCGCACCTATAGCTTTGTTTTGTTTTTGTTTTCGTGGTGGTTACGAAGCGAGGAGGGGAGAATGGAGTTTGACCTTGACATGCGTCATGCATACTCGCTTCTGGCTGCGCCAGGATCCGACGCTACCAACTCTGGCATGGCGGCAAATCAGCTCTGCCAAATTGCTCAGGGTGGACTAACGATTACGGAAGGGACCAGACGAAAAATCCTCCCTGGTCTGGGTTTCAAAACCAGGGACCAACGCCCATTCAGGATGGTCACTACTACAAAATTTGTCCTAGGATCGAACGACGGACCAGGCCGGATTTTTCGTCTGAGGCTTTCGTTTCTGAGAAATTTGTATGGGTGTCCTTCAGTAAGAATCGCTGGGGTTTTACGTGCCAAAACCACGATATGATTCTGAGTCAGTACCCGTAGTGTAGCGCTTCGGAGTAATTTACGTTGACATCGCCACAGTACACGGGCCTTCTAGGATTCCCGACTCCATCGAAAATGCGACCGCGGCGGTCGGTATCGCACCCGCGTACTTCGCGTGCAGCAGCCGAGGATCATGACCACTGTACCACTGCGCTGCGGAGAGTAATAAAAACAAACGAATAAAAACAAACGGTACAACACACACACATTACTCGTTCATCACGCATCGATTGATCCTGCGTGTACGAACGAAATCTTTCTTCAGCAAACAAACCGAGCGTACAAAGAATATGTCAATCCTTGCTTGGAAAAAGGCATGAAAGAAAAAAAGAAACATTATGCAAACAAGCCCACAAAATGGACGGGGTCGGTCATATCAACGTTCCACGTTCTTCGGCGACAAGAATGACTTAAATAAAAAAAAAGGGGGGTGGGTGGGGGGGGTATGCGTATTTGACAATCGTCGACTATACAGCGTCCCTTTTAGCGCTGTTGTTCGGGGAAAGCATTCTGATAACGGTCTTCGCCCCCATCACTGGTGCGGCGCACAATGGACGACACACCGCAGTAGCGGTGAATGGGACACACGCACACACACACTGCCACAGTCGCAGATTTCAAATCCGTCCCACAGCGGCACTCGCGCTCACACACGGGAAAGGTCCCACAAGTGAAACAGAAAGGGGATCCGAGGGGCCATAAAAAAAAAAAAAAGTGAAAGTGGAAAGAGCAAAGAGAGAGAAAGCGAAGTGGGGAGCATTCGGAAGGTGTAGGGAGTGTGCAGGGCAGACGTACTACATTCATGCACGCTTACGGTACGTGGTGACGCCATCAAATGGAAATTGCACTGAAGGAAGGTTTGGCACGCACCACGGAACAGCCAGGGAGAAGGGCAGTCAAACTGGCGACCCCGCAGATGAAAACAGGAGTTCGAGCAAGCAAGCAAGAAAAAGAAAGAAAGAAAAACAGAGCGAACAAACAAAAAGACGACGAAACAAAAGGCGCGCAGTGGTGGTATCCATCAGAGTGCCATTACCGATCGCAAGCGGAGAAACACATCCCTTTGTGAAGTCGTCGTCGTCGTCGCGGGGTCCCGCGATCCTCGGTGCACCCCGCGTCGCCTTCTTTGTGCCGCCGGGGTGGCTGCGCCCGCACGAGGCTGACAGACAGCCAGGGACGAGCGCTAGTGGAGACATAAATGAACGCTCCATGTAGAGAGACGGGGGAAGGGGGGCGAACTCATCATTCCTTTTGCAAATCAGACGCCGGATTGTAAGGCGCAGCCTCAAATCCCGACACACGCACACGACCAAATAACGAGCGGAGCGGAGCTTATTCAAAAACGTAACGCAACCGACACGGTGTGCGAGTGTGTGTTTTAACGCTGGCACCCAGTTTGCAAACAGCGGCGCAAAGTTGCGCGCTAATTTTTCTGTAGTATGGAGGACCAGAAGAAGCTGGCGAACAAGGCCCAAACCGCGGCTAAGGGTGATGCTAACAGACAGGCAACCGAAACCTAACGTTTATTTCTGTCAATGGTAGCCGACGGTGATGACACTATAGCGAACTTCTGGCACCCGACAAGATATGAAACTGCGTCAACGTCGCAAGTGACGCGGCGCACCCGGAAGTGGCCGGACCCTTTTTAACTTATTCTCATGTGTAAGGCGTGAATGCGATGACACTGAGATGCCGTAGATTTCAGGCAACGCGCCCTTTTGTCCGTCTTTCCAAACTTAACGCAAAACACCAGTGGTTACTTTCTGGTAGTGTGGAAACAGTGGCAGAAGGACTAATCGAAATAAATTTTCCAAACATCCGGCACAGACTAATGAGAGCAATAGCTATATAGCCATAACTAGTTATAGCAAGTTAGATTACACCCATACATTCCGACTATACAGCTAGAATTTATCGTCATAAGCTATATAATATACTCTAGTAGAACGTCCACTTATTCTCCTGAGACCCGATGACAGTTCGGGAACAAGTTCACGGCCCAAAGAGCCGCCTCACCGCATCTGACATGGTCGTAATAACCGCTTTGCTTTGCCTAAGTAGAGAGACGAAGATGAAACATGACGCGCCCGAGAATGACGTAATGATCGTGCGTTTTACAGTTTCCTGTCATCACACGGTATACTCGAGACACTTTTCACCACCTCCGACGAAATACCGCTTTAAGATATTGTGGTGTGTATACATTCACGGCAAGTGAGTGACACAGTCACCTTGCATACAGCTCTGCATGGATACACGAGTTCATATTCGGTATGATTGCTTACGATTTGGTTTTCAAGTGGACTTCAAGCTGCGTGCAATACGACGTACACGTGGCCTCTGGACAATATAGCAGTTACACGTATATAATAAAACCAAAACACTATACAATACGTACACGCCACAATGGCCAAGCGGAGTCGCCATGGGGGAAACGCGAAGAACGCTCAGGTATGCTTATCTCTCTTCACGCATAATTTGGGATGGTTTAGACAAGCGGTAACGTCTTTTATGCAAAGAAAGCAACGATACCACTACGCCAAATCGCCCTCAAAATGCCCATCTCAATGTTCAGCGATTTATTTTTTTTTTTTTTCCCTGTAATCTACGGAACGTCGGCGGCACCACATCTATACAGTCAACATTCTGTCAGACAAGCCCTCACGGCTTCGTGACGTGAGTGAACAGGCTGAAGAACGAGAACGGCATAAAAGACTGCCCCGATGCGAACAAAAACGTCATAGACAAGTACCAGCGTAAGCAACTTCACGAGTCTATACAGTGGTCTATATTAGCGAGCCATAAGGAAACCGTCGAACTGCAAGCCACGACGGATCCAAGCATTTGGTACGCGCAAAAAGATTCTCTTAACGATGCACGGATTCTCGGCTCGGGTCATAGACCTTCGAGTCGTCGTCCGTTTGCCGCGCTTCTGCCCGTTTGCGTCGCTTATAATACATCCCCGGAATGTTCGATCCGTGAAAGGCTGCTCTGGGAGGGTGCCCTCGTTTGCTCTCCAGCAACGTCGGCAGCGCCGGTGCCAAATCGGGTGAGCGAGAAACCGGCGCACAGCCATCGCAGCGGCCCTTTTCAGAGTGCGCACGCAAATGATACTCCGCGACAAAAGCAATACGCCGCGTCACGATCGCGCAGGCAGGCGACTCAATCTCGACGTGATCTCGCGGTTCTCAATACCGAACACGCGCCGGTCGACGCGCTGGACGTAATCGAGCGGCCTTCGGCCGATCCACGGTGGGGGCAATCGAAAATACGCAAGGTCGAAGGGCGCGCGCCCTCTATCCGACGACGACGGATGCTCGAGCAAGTATCGGCTTCGAGAGAGCCCCGACGCAACGATTCGGCGGGCCAAAAAGACCTCAGATGGCGGGCATGTCAAGCGGTCAACGCTTATTCGACGCTCGGCCCCGATGTACTTTCATGAAGACGTTCATCTCCCGGAATTTCCCAAAGGCACAATATGCGCACACGTTTTCGCGAAATAATAAAGCTATACAATGGTTCGAGCGCGATTGACCTGGCTGCGCTGCGCCGGCTGCCTCTCGAGGAGCACGCAGGAGAAAAATGGAGAAAAATCATTAACGAGCCAGGAAATAAAGTACGCGGACGGCTGTAAGGAGCTTTTCGAAAAGCGAATGTGCCCCCACAGCACTACAGTCAAAAGCCTGGAACACCGCAGCGGGCGGACTTGTGGTTTGCCATCAATTCACGCAACCCACTATAAAAGTACGGGTGAGAAAAAAATAATCATATAAAGAACGCGAACATGCCCTTCTGTGTAGTAACGAGCAACACGCATGTGAGGAGGACAGCGCAAAACTCCAGCTGCCCTTTGAACAAAACGTGTCGCGGCGTTTCACCGATGCGCGGACATCAAATCGGCGCGCGCGACGCATAGTTCCGCGCACACATACACACGGTCAGATGTCTCGGGAATACGAAAAAGTTCAGGTACGCGCAATCCAGGCAAACTGAACCACACGTATCGATGTCGAAGCCGCGGGTGTCGCCATCGAAACACCCCCACAAAAAAAAAAAAAACAGCTCGGGGAGGAAAGTGTTCGCCAGGCACGCCATCTGCGACCTGTCCCAACAGAGCTAGGCAGAGTGCGAGATTGCGCGGTGTGCGCGTGCGACACACGGCACGCGCACGGTAGGTGTACAAGCGAGAGTGGGTTGGGGGGGGGGGGGG
This sequence comes from Hyalomma asiaticum, assembly GCA_013339685.2. Taxonomy (NCBI): domain Eukaryota; kingdom Metazoa; phylum Arthropoda; class Arachnida; order Ixodida; family Ixodidae; genus Hyalomma; species Hyalomma asiaticum. The sequence continues at coordinate 89,258,414 of CM023481.1, forward strand.
GCACCCTCCGTCACGGGTGCGACCCGCTGAGAGGTGCATTAGCGCGCGGCCGTGGGTGGCGCGCCCGACGCGCGAATCCGTTACGGCGATTCGACGACGGCGTGCCGATGGCGGCGGCGCAAAGCAGCGCGTGACACCCGACACCACTGCCGGTGGGGTGAGAACACGAGCGCGGGGCGGGGTCGGCCGCCGGCGTCCGGCGGCTCTCGCACCTCGACGCAAGAGGGCCAAATTGGGCCGCCACCGGCGCTGACTCACGCCAGGGCCCATCCCGAAACACAACGCAGTTTCCCCTCATCATCATCTCGCCCGGATCAAAAACAGTCGACAACAAAAACCCTCCCCGACGAGAGGAGTGATCATCGCGTAACAGGAAGAACGGAAAAAAAAAAAAAAAGAAAAGAACGAAGCGCGGCCGCTTCGACAACTGCACTATTCATCTCATTTAGTGCGCTGATGGATAGGAGAGGAGCGAAAATGCTATTTGCTTAGGCACGCCGGAGGAGGATCGGGGAAAGAGAGGTGCGCTTTGATCTCGCCGGCTCGCCTCGGTTCCCCCCACGGCGCGCCTCCTTAGCCGGGCGACGCGTTTCTGGTACACGGAATCTAGAGAGCGCGTGGGCAGCAGCAGCGAGCTCCTAACACTCCCTGCCCTCCTCCACCTGTGCCATTATCTGTTGCTTCGCTCCGGGCCGAACAGCCACCGCGATTAGCGACAAGCGCGGCAAACCTCTCCTCGGAGCCAGCGACCAGCCCCAGAGGCTGAAAAAAATGCGTCCGGGGCCCCAACACCGAAAAACGGAGAGGGACGCGAGTTCCGGGTGGCCCTGCCGCATAAAGCGCGCACCCGCAGATTGTGGAACTGCGTGGGTGAGCGCAAGGGGGCGCTTTAAGCGCACGCGCCCACTTCATTATGCAACTGCAATTAGCCGGCTCGAACCTGCGACGCGGATCGGATGAAAAGAGCGCGGCCCGGCGGGCTGAATAGATTGAAGTGAAGAGAAAAAAAAAGTCATCAGCAAGCGCTGAACCGAGAAGCTCGCGGAGTAACAGAGAAGGGGGGGAATCCTTTTTTTTCAAGCGACACGACACACAAGAAGCTCGCCCGCCGCGGAGCCACTTTCTACGAGACAACGATGCGCGGAAGCTGCGAATGAAGAGAGCCAGAGAGAGGGGAGGCTTCTCATGCATTCACCTATTCGTATGCGTTAGCATGCCCTGAATGCAGACAGGTACACCAACAGTTACGTCAAAGGACCTCCACATGCAAGACTCGATCGTTCACTGCCAAAGGGTCGGCCGAACCATTATACTTTCCCTTGTAATATCGACAAGGGAAACACTAGCTATCCTTGTTTGCTGCCATTTCAGAACGAGCCATAAAGGCCGTCGCCACAAACATTAATAAATTGGCAAGACAGACTGCACGGGGAGATGCTGCATTATGACTGCCTCGAAAACGAATGGCATCTTGAGATTTGAGCACTCGCACGCAAGGCTCCGTTTCGCAAGCCAATGAAATGCCAAGGCAAAATGCTGCGCGAAGTTTCCCCTGAGACTCGGACGAAAAAGAAAAATAAGAAAAAAAGAACTTACTTTTTGACAACTTCGTCGCCGTTAATTTCGCGATAACGTAGGCCCATTATTAACAGGGAACACGAAGGTCACAGTATCAGTGCTAAATTTGGCGCCTACGCCCAAAGTTCGCCACCTCGTCAGATGTCCCCCGTGAGCTATAGGGACAGCAACGTTTTCGAATCCTCTTATTTCGGCCGCAGTGGCTCGCGAAAATTCGCCGAAACTTGAATGCTGTGCTGAGTGGCTCCCTTATAGGACAGAATGCCGTTCTTGTTTCATCGACAAATACGAATGAAGGCCCCTGATGACGCCGTCAAATCTATCACGCCAAGGAGAACCGCTGCAGCAACGCCAAGCCGGCACTGCCACTTTTTCCCTGGCTTACCGGATTACCCAGCATATTCTATAATGGCAACTGGTGCTTTGGGTGATGCGAACGGGCCACTTCATAATGCGAGAGAAATTGTTTCGTTCATCGAAGTCCCATTAACAGCGACTGCGTGAGTTTTCATTTCTCTCAAAAGCTAATGCGGCTAAATGAGAGGTAGTTGACCGAAACCAAAAGTAAAAAGATGGCGCTCTTGCGTTTTTCCGGGTTTTATTTTTCTTTTTTCCATTAATTTTTTTTGAACATGTGCTAAGCGTACTAAAGAATTCTTTTTGTACCTTTGATTAGTGGGGTTTATTGGCGCAAGGGCCACATGTGGCCAAAGAGCGCCAGGGCATTTTGTACATTTAGTTTTGTAACAAGAACGGTCGTCATGTAGTACGTATCGTTAGACTCCACCCCTAATTTTTTTTTCCCGTATCTATAAATTACAGAACTCCTGCTTTCTGTAGCGTACGTTAAGCGCAATGTTGCTCGTGCAGCCAGATCGCGCTTGTTCCTTGCACCTATACTATACACTAGATGGGGAAGAGAGTACAGCACACAAGAATGATTGCTCGAGGGAAAGAATAATAATTTCTGGGATTTTACGCCTCAAAACCACGCTGCGATTACGAGAGACGACCTAGTGGTGGGTTCCGGAAATTTCGACCACCTGGGGTTCTTCAACCTGCGCTCACATCGCACAGCACAAGTCTCAACATTTCGCCTCCATTGAAATGTAGCTGCCGCAGCTGGGATTTGATCCCGCGACTTTCGGGTCGGCAGCCGAGTGCCATAACCACTATAGATCACCGTGTCGGGACACGAGGGAAGGAGGGAAAGATCGGAAAGGAAGAGCAGGCGAGGAAACCAACGTGGACTTCAATCCAATTTGCAATATTTGCCGCAATGCATCGGCGTACCATATGCCCTTCATGCGAGCATATACATGGCACTCCGTAGTGGGAGTGCATGCAAGAAAATTTAAATGCACGAACGATTCGTCCCTTCAAAACCAAGTCGCGTTCCAACCGCCGACGCCAAGCATAACAGCTTTACACACACACAAACGCGCGCGCGTACGCGCGAGGACTGGTCTGGTATTTTATACAGCTTTAAATTTTGCAGAATATTGCAGGAAGTCACAACAGCAACAATCACAATAATAATAATAATAAATTGCCGGGCGAAAACCACGACATCATGATGAGGTACGCCGGCACCACTCTAAACTGACCTTGGCTACCTGGTGTACTCCAACGTGCACCTATACATATGTATGCCTGTATGTGCACTTATATGTAGACGCGGGATGATGATGATGATTTGTGGGGTTTAACGTCCCAAAACCAGCTCTGATTATGAGAGACGCCGTAGTGGAGGTCTCCGGAAATTTCGACGTGCACTGATCTTTAACGTGCACTGATGCACGTTCTTTAACGTGCACTGACATCGCACAGCACACGGGCCTCAACATTTCGCCTCCATCGAAATGCAGCCGCCGCGGCCGGGATTCGATCCCGCGACCCTCGGATCAGCAGCCGAGTACTAGACCACCGTGGCGGGGCATGTAGACGCGGGAGTTCTTCCATTTCGGCTCCATGGAAACGCGGTGGCGGCGGACGGGAATCGAACCGGCCTTCTCGAGCTTATAGCAATCCTACACCACGGCAGCCCACAGCAATTGTCAGCAAAGTGTAAATGCCGCGGCACGTTGAAGGGCAAATCTAGCAACTTTTAGGGGATGCTAGGTTAATCGCATTTATAAGTTCGGCACGCACTACTAACGCGCCTGACACTACAAATAACAAAACACGTTGCGGGGCCAGTCGGTCACACATGTTGCTTGAAATATTCAGCGCTACTTTTTAGACGCAGACAGTAAAGTTAACACACAGGACGGGCGCTACTCCAACTATGTTTATTAAAACCACACAAGTGACCCTTTATAGCAAATGTAGACAATATGTGCACTTATATGCTCAGGAAATTTGGAAATGCTCAGGAAGTTTGGAAATAATTGCAAATTGGCAATAATACACAAAACTAAAAACCTTACCGTGCCGTACATCTTGCACGTGAGGTAACTAACGTGCCGCCCATCCACTGTACACCCTCGACTGCACACACAAAGAACGCAAATTCTGCCAACAGCAACGTTTATCAGCGAACATTAACTCAATAACATCACGTTCCTCAGAAGGTGCATGCAGACATAACACAGTGCGGCTAGTAACTGTGGGAAGCCACGTGGGCGGTCCGAGCTACCTACGAAATTTCATGTAAGAAAAGCTTGCGCATCTCCCACCTAAAAGACCGGGGTGTGTAGGGGAAAATGTCCGCAGATTTTCATGGAGATTCGCAAAGCTCGGAAAATCGTCGGGGTTTAAACACATACAATAAAGCCTCATGCGCACGTCCGACGTCTCTCTCTCTCTCTCTCTCTCTCTCTCTCTCTCTATATATATATATATATATATATATATATATATATATATATATATATATATATATGATGTGTGTGTGTGTGTGTGTGTGTGTGTGTGTGTGTGTGTGTGTGTGACAAAGGATGCACGGAAACATCAGGGAAAGGGCGAGCAAGCAAAAGTGGCCCTATCCTTTCACTCGCCCATTGCTGCGCCGCTGCGACAAACATGCTGCACGGTGATCCCAACTCCACCCGCACAGACAGCTGTCCGACAAAAAGGGAGGGGGAGGAGGGGGTGCCCTATTAATTCGTAGCCCCGAGACAAGCGCCTGCAGAGTGCTCGACCAGGGCCAGCTCGGGAGACGTTCATTAGCTTGGCGCGCGCGCGCAGGCCATTAATTAGCCCACGATGCTGCTCCCCGTGCCTCCATGCGCAGTCCGCGCTGCCCGTCACGTCAAGAGCACCGAACGACAGCGCTCCCTCGGCGTTCCTTTCGACGCAGTGACAGGGCGGCCGGGTTGCGGCCCCGAAGAACGAGACGGACACGAGGGTGCGGGGCACGGACCGAAGAAGGCCGCTGTACCAGAACCGGACGTCGAGGCTTTTCAAGTTCACTTCGAAGTGCCCGTTAGAGGCATCGGGTTTCCCTTGAATAAAAAAATAAAAATGGCAGATTCCACGTGCAGTGGGAATCAAGGAAATGCGAAGCACGCATCAGGAACGTAAACTGGATCTGCGTTGTCGTCTCGCTATACTGATTTTGGTACATATGAAGTTAACGAAACGGCCGCGAGGGAACCAAGACTGTGGCATGTAAACCATGCTGCTCATGACACGCACGTCATGATTGTAATGTTATGACCTGTCATTTACGTTCGTCATACAGTCGTGTTGTGCCATAGCAATTTCGATATGCATCCCATTAATGAAACGGCCAGGAAGGAAGGAAATAGTATAGAGGGAAAGGTAGGGAGGTTAACCAGTGTAGGACAACCGGTATGCTACCCTGCACGAGGGGAAGGGGACGGGGGAGATTGAACGGCCAGGAGAGCACGAAGCCGTAGGCGGCTAGATAGATAGATACGCTCAAGGTCGCCGAAGTTCGCTAAGAAAGCTTCGCATTTAAAAACTTCTGTTGGGCATTGTTGGTGCATGCTTCCTTACGCACGAAGAAATTCAGCGCAAACACTCAGGAAGACCACAGAGTTACTAACAGAGGAGCCTCATCATGCTAAAGAAGATCACTGAAGAATAGAGAGGGGTGGAGAGTATGTGGTAGGCATTCCCGTAAGCTGAAGCTTACGGGGCTGGAACTGGAAGATTAACAATTACACACTTGAGCAGGTTAAGTACCACACAACGGACCATGAAAAGAAAAACGATAGGCGTAACACTAAGGACATAGGGAGACCGAGTAGACGATGATTTCTGGGATTTTACGCACCAATACCATGATATGATTCGGAGGGAAGCCGTAGTGACAGGGCTCCGGAAATTTCGACCGTTTGGGGTTCCTTTGACGCGCACTGAAATCGCACAGTACACGGGCCTCAACATTTCGCCTAAACCGAAATGAACCAACTGCGGCCGTGACTCGATCCCGCGACTTTCAAATCAGCAGCCGAGTGCCATAGTCACCTATAGTCACTAGACCACCGTGGCGGGGGAGGCAGGGTGGATCGGACAGGGGTGGCCGATGTTAAAGGTACACTAAAGTGAGAGGATGAAGCGGTTTATACCCCTGACACACGGGCATGCTAAAGTACTTTAGGTAAGGGGACATCCGCCGGAAAGGAGTTCATGCCCAGTGACACACGACAAAGGAGTATCTCCTTCCCGGCAAAGTTCCTTTGCAGAAGGGTAGATCGGCGATCTACTTTTCGAGCGTAAAGGCGTACTCTCGCCAACAGCGTACATGACCCGTAAACGGGAGAGAACTTTTCACAAAATTACAACACCCCGCAACTATTTTCTTGCCTTCCGTATAAGCTTTAGCTTTTAGCCGTCTAATGAGATTTGTCGGGCCGCAGAGATTTATTATTACCGCGCTCTCGAACGCTCACATCGCCGCCATGCGGGATTCTGGTAGTCATTATCTTTTTCGTCGTGGCATGAAACGAACCATCAACATTATTAGCCATCAGCAATAAAAACAATATTTTTACGATCCACAATCGCTAATGGTAATTAAATGCGGAACCTTTAAAAAATGTTGACTATCTTGCTGCTTTAACAAGGAGCGCCATTTTTTTGCGGTGTTCGTCTTAGGAACCACCTAAAGAAGTTCACGCGCTGCCGTGTGTCATCGGCGCAACTACTTTCTGCAGAGGGTCCTTTAGAGTAGAAAAAGGGGTTCACTACAAAGGACTTTACTTTCGCCCGTCTGTCAGGGGTATTAGAATGATAACTCATACCTCGAGAACTCTACTGTCGTTAATTTCGTCATCTTATGTTCAATATTAAAATAGAAGATATTATGTCAATGTACCAGTTTTGAAATTCGCTCCGGAACTCCGGCCTCTTAACGTCAGAACGCCAATGTCTTTTTTTTTTTTCTTTCGTATTCTCGCAAAATTCGCTCCATCAAATATTCTGAAACTCCCTGTGTCCAGTACCTGGCTTCCCTAGAACAAAATGTACACCTTTCTTTCCCACAAATAGTTACGCAGGCCTTAGCAGACGCTGTCAAAGATCCGTGACGTCACGCGCGCACTGCACATAAATGACGATGACGATGACTACGACGACTGCAGTAACTCCCTCGTGGTTTTTGTTTTTTGCGATCAGCAGCCGGCCGCATCCAGAGACGACAGCGCTCGCTGTCAACGCTTGCATGCACATTTTGAATATGTATCGATGTATATCGGCGCTATATCCGGCTTCGTTGAATTCGGCGTCCTGCTTGTTTGTTCAGTGCGCCGACGTACGTCGAAGTAGGAGGGAACATGCCAGATGGTTACACAGACCGTAGCTGCAACATATTCGTGCAGTTGCCGGAATCAGGCGCGATTGCAGTGTCCTATGCGCAGCCCCACAATCGACGACACAATGATCCAACAAAGCAGCCCTGCCGTAGTTTCTCACGCAGCTCACGCGCAGGCGATGCAAACGCGCGCGAAACCTCGCCGTCGCACAAGGAAGCGACTGCGAAACGCTGGAACGTGCCGTGCGACCTTCCGCGCCGGCAGCGCTAACTGCCATGCAGTTCGGACAAACTTCGCGCGAACTCCGTATACTGTGGGCAGCATCTGGAGGCTGGTGTGCCGTATCATGTCTGCCGATAGTCTGGCCGTGCTTTTAGTAAAATTTTACTATCCGCCCCCCTCGGAATGTGGCCGCCACGGGAGGAATCAACCCCGCGACTTTACAAAAGAAAGCTGCTCAGAAGCTAAGCACACTTTATGCATTGGGAAAGTGCTCATAAATCCATTACGAATACTAAATACCATATTAATAAGACGCCAACGAAAATGTGCCACATGCAGCAACCATGATCGGAAATTTCACAAAATATTTCAAGCTGTTCATAACAGCCAGACGTCGAAAATGCCGGGAAGTTCATTGCACTGCCACGCCATGGTGGTCTTAGTGGCTATACGGTTCTCGGCTGCTGATCCGAAGGCCGCGGGATCGAATCCCGGTTGCGGTAGCTGCATTTCGATGGAGGCAAAATGCTGAAGCCCGCGTAATGTGCGATGTCAGTGCAAGTTAAAGAGCCGCAGGTGGCCGGAATTTCCGGAGCCCACCACTACGGCATCTCTCATAATCATATCGTGGTTTTGGGAAGCAAAACACCAGAAATCAATCAATTTTGTTGCATTAAAATAGATATATGTGCGGGAAACGTTTCTAAAGACACTCAATTTTTCATGGCCCGATCGCCGAGCAGCATGTACCACAAGATACACGTCCCTGCAAAGTGTCCTCGTACGTTCCCTCAGCGAAAACGAGCATACTGAAGTCGGAACATCGCGACATATGGTGCGTATGTCGCGTTCCATTTTAACAGCATACAGTCATTCTGAAAACGCGAACTCAAGCCGGGCCGTAGGCGTTCACACAAATATACAAAACGGCGCGCATCGTGTTTGATGGACAAATTGTCGACAATCGTGCGCGCACGTAGGCCATGTGAACATCGGTGACACACTGTCATCAAAGAACTGGTACAGTACAAATCGTCAGATGTTCAGATACACCAGACCGCGAACTGCGAGCTGCTCGTGTGTGTCTCGCGCAATAAGAGCTTGGTTGGCATGTTGTACGGCATAGTATGCAAAATTTAAGCAGTTGGCAGAATTTAAATTACTTCCTCTTTTAAAAATGAATGAAACCAAACAGTAACTATATGATCACCAACATACTTGGACATAAAACATACCGAAAGGACGAAAATGAAAAAAAAAAAAAAAGGAAACGCAATAAACAACGATGCATCTTCGACGGTGGCTGGTCGCGCCGTTTGGCAACTTGTTTGCGCGGTGCTAATTCGGTAGAGAGAGAGAAAAAAAAAAAGACAAGACGGCACTCAGCTATACCCATACCGCTTAGATTACTGGACAAGGATGTGCCGAATAAATGCAGTGACCGAATAAAAATTCCGATCACACGCATCGTCTGCATGCTAACCCTATGCGCGCAAAAGCTGCTTCCAGGAAAAACAAAGTGTCGCCGCATACGACGGGAGCAGTCAGCGCGATAGCAGCACCAAGAGAGCTGTCGCCGCCGCCGGTGTATGAGAGAGAGAGGACAGCTAAATAAAAAACAGCTGCACTATTGTGAAACCCGAGAAAGTGTGCAGGACGGGCAACCCAGCTACTACCGTTGTAAGTCGAAGTGCCGCGGGCAAAGAAATCGCGCGCTCGGCGAGGCGGTAACTCCTTCTCTTCCGCGTAGCGTGCATCGGCCTGAAGCGTGAGCATGCGACAGGAGCAGACGGCCGTTGACAAGGAGAGTCCCGTAAAGCGCTACGCACGAAAAAATAAGCAGCCAAAACAAAACATCACAACTATAAACATGCACCGTCCAAGGCAACGCTGCATATAACACTTTCCGGGCGCCGGCAGTAATAATGCGGACCACCATGGCGAGCAACACCCAATGCGCATTCGTCAGCAAAACTCCCTCCGGCGACTTGCGTATACCCCCATACACGGGCCAGGCCGTTGCTATGCGTATGTATATAAGCTTTACCGAAAAACACTCGAGCTTCCTCGCGTGCCCCCGAGTGCGCCCTACGTACTGCCTTCGCAATTACCGCGAACTAGACTGCACATACAGTATTCAGTAAATACGGCCAAAATGTTCGCTCTGGATTCTGTGGAGAAGAAAACGCTGAAGGACCCCGAGTAGCGTGGAAGGAAACGCCGATAAATTATTCAAGACGCAAGCCACGCGAGCCTCTTCGAGCACCGAAAGGCCCACCGCTGCACTTTATAAGGGCCGACACACCGCCGCAGTTTTGACTTTCCAGAGCCGTTTCCGAGCTGGGCACTCGATGGAAGAGAAGAAGAAGAAAAAAAAGGGGGGGGGGGGGGGTCGAGGTATGCAGAACTGAACAGGCTCGGGGATCCGAAAAGGCAACCAACGTCCTCTCTCTCGTTGGCCCCCACTCCAAAACTGCAGGAGAGGCTCACTTAAACTTGAAGTGGGACGACGACGCGCTCGCTTGCTTGCATTTGCCGCTAAATCCAAAAATAAATCACTTTTAGAAGCGACGGAGAGGCCTGCCTGCGCGGAGAGCGAAATCCAAACGAGAAAGTGGAAGAAAAAAATACGCGAGCGACCCGAGAGGAGAAGGCGCGACGGAAAGTCAAAAAGGCCAAGCGAGGTGGACGTGCGCTGCCGCCGTCGACGGAGGAGGAGGAGGACGCAGTGGCGGATTTTGCGGGGAAAAGGATCAGAAAACGCTGACTTTGCCGACTCAATTAATCTCATTGCCGGTTAAAGCCTCCCGCCGCGGGGGGGCTCCCCGGTCGAGTGGTGCCGCTCTCGTATCGTGCCTCGAGGGCTCGCTTGTTAGCGGGCGGACCTTCCGGAGGTATATAGTAGTTGGAAAAGGCCGAAGTGAGGGGGGGGGGGGGGGTTACCCCGGTCATCGGGCCAATTTGCATCTGCCCGCTGGCCCGCCGCTGCGTCGCGAGCGCATTTCAACGACGTTTCCCGGAGCGGCACTCCCCACCACCCCGTGACCCGGCCCGGCTGAACGACGAGCATCGCCGCGCACTAGACAAGAGGCCCTTCTCCGTGTAAGCGCGCGCGCGCGCACCCAACGCACTCGACATTCGGGCTCCTTGCTGCGCAAACGTACTACGCCGCCGCGCACCGGAGGAGCGCGGCGCCATCAACTGCCTTCTCGGGCGTTTCATTTTCGCCGCAGGGAGGCACGTCCATCAAGATGGTTTGCTTGTACGTCTCTCTTTTTTTTTTTTTGTATGCTTCCTTGTTTCATATTACGCGCGATACCCATGGGGCCAGACGGAGCAACTGCTCGTTCTTTAAGTTGGCCTCCTCGCGAAGTTTCTTGGCCCCGTTGCTGACGGTGTTTGTGCAAACGGGCAGAAAGCTAAATAGGTGAGACTCCGGCGACTGATCATCACCATCATCATCAGCCTATCTTTAGTCGACTGCAGGACGAATGCCTCTCCTAATAATCTGCCCTATCCTGAGGCAGTTGGTTCCACGTTACGCCCGCGAATTTTAAATAGCGACCGTTGCTTAAATACGCAACACTGGCGGGCGCGTATCAAATGACCCGGAAACTTGCGTGTTACGCGGCGCGACGCTGGCGTCTCACCCCAATATTCATAAGTAGTTTTGTTCGCGGCTCATTAAGTTAAGGCGGAAAGCGCGATAGCCGGCGAGAGAACGTGACATGCGCCTGTCTCGAAATCCTGCTCATTAAAAAAAAATAATAATCATAAAGTGCGAATACGCGAATGTGTCGAATATTCGTCGAATGTTGAATTTTCCAGTAATACTCGTATGTGATGCAAAAGTTCGAGCACGTATCTCTTAACACTACCTGTTACACGATCTACATGAACTGTACTGTATCTTTATGCTTTTTTTTCACTCGTACTTAAAGCAATCAACTTGTCCCGCCGATCAGAAACGATAGCTATTTAATAATGAAAGTAAACCCCCAGTGAGTTCCTTAGTGGACGGAAAAAGACTGATTATCCAACACGCAATAAAACTATACGAAATAATGGAATTCCAAAAGTGTGCTAATCGATTATAGGCTCTTCTCTGAACAATACGGCATGCACGACTAAATCCAACAGCGGTTTCGAGACCAACGTACAAACACACATATACAGCGTTCCAAGAGGATCGTTCAATGACGCCTCCAGGCAAACAATTTTAAGGCACATTAGAACATTGCTCGTTCGAATTTATAGAGGGGGAAAACAGGAGAGAGAGGGAGGGAGGGAGGGGGAGGGGTAGGCATAAAACCTCCGCTCTTGCAGCAGAAGTGATGCATGCCGCCACAAACACCAGCCTGCCTTGTATACATGGCACACACCACACACATGATAACCACATAGCAGGTTCGGGCCACGGAGAGGGGGGGGACTCGGGTTCGCGCTGACATTCCCTGTCAAAACAGAGCACCCGCCGCGCGCTGTCGGGCTCGAGAGAGAGCTTCGCATTTCCATGACAACACGATCGCGCGCCAAGCCCGTGCCACCACCTCGGGAGTGTCAATCACCACTCGAGCGCGCGTGGCCGTTATGAAATATCGACACCGCATGGCCCAGGGATACTTTACCTACCCTCCCCATCCACACATTCGCGCACAAAAACTCCCCCCCTATTGGCGTCGACGACGCGGGGTTGGCCGCCCGCAGTCAGCACCGCGGTTGGCCGCCGCGCTTGGCTGGTGCGCTTGGCTGGTGCGCTTCGACGCGTGTCGACGCAGAGCGCAAGGTGCACACACACACACACACTGCCAATCAGCGGAAAACCGGGGGGGGGGGGGGGGGGGGGGGGGGGGGATGAGATGAGAATGGAGGCGCCAGAGCGGAATGAAGAAGAAGGGTGACGCCCGATTGCGAGTGGCATGACGACGACTCGCCCGTGCAGTTTATTATACAAGCGACGCCGCGGGTTTGTTCCCGACGTCGACCAACGTAGAAGATGCGCTTGAACGTGCAGCACGCGTTTCGCGCGCGACGATTATCCGGCGCAGAAAAAAAAAAAAAAAAACACACAGAAGGCAGAGGTGGGTTGCTGCTCTTAGCCAGGAGGAGCCAGCAGCAGTTGTTGCACGATCAGGCGGCGACACAGCTGCGCGTGAATAGGGACGCACCTGAGGAAGGAAGGAGGCCTCGCATTCACCGCCAGATCGGGAAGAATGAGAGGGTAGCGCGCAAAGTGTTTATTCCCGCGGAGCAGCGCGCTCGGGTTCCACACCTGCGGAGTAATTAAAAACAGATCACGGCGCGCGATTTTCATCCGGCCCGGCGGCGCGTCGGGGGCCGCCATTACGGAAACGCGCGCGGCGCTGCCATTTTTTTTTTTTTTTTTTTCCGGAGGCCGTGGTATTGTGCAGCGGCGTCGGAAACGCGTGGCCGTGCCGGCTAATTGCGACGCACGGGTACGCAACGACCGCGATGAGAAGCATGAAGAAGCCCGTTACGCGTCGCCCGGCGCGCCATCGCAGTGAGCCGCGATGGCCAAGAACAAAGGAGGAGCGCGCAATTTGCGGCAGCAGAAGCAGCAGCAGCTCCCTGCTTCGTCGCGGCCTTTCAGCCTCGCCAACGGCCGGAACGACGGCCACCCCACCGAGAAGGCGGCGGCGGCGCCGTCTCGGGCCTCAGCCGCACCTTATAACGCCCGCCGCGGCGCAAGTGGGCGAAATGACACCCTGTATTCAGCATGGCTTGTTGCAGTATTCTTCTCGGGGTGACAGATTTATTGGCACACGGAAACGCGTCCGAGAAAGGTATACTATATAACCGATACCCTTCACCGCCGTAATTTTGAGTGAGGGAAATAAATGACGTCCTAACTCGGCGGTCCTACGGATTCAACACCCGTCCCGCTTTATCCCACACTGTCAGCTGGCTCAAAGGGAATATTCCACTAACTATACACCCTATAAAAAAAAAGGTAGTAGAAAAGCTAGTAATGGGACCGCTTATTACCGTTTTTTGCACCATTAATACATTTTTTTGTCATTTACTACCTTAGATATATGCTAGATGATGCAAATGTCACCGGTTGTGACTATCACTACATGCATACATAACAGGTTAGTAAAAGCTACTACCTCCGCTGGCAGTAGTATATTATGCTGTAATTGCGATAGGCGCACGCAGAATTTAGATAAAGTATAATTGATTTCATTATATTCGAGTAAGAGTCCCATGCAACCTCGCTGCGTACGTACACGGAAGCAGAAAAATACAAGAATCTCGATCCATAACATGGATTACTTATCCGAATCCACTTCTGCTTACCGGAACAACGTCAGCGTCCTTAAGTATGGCCATATAAAGCGTTGATTCATTTGTGGGGTTTAACGTCCCATAACCAGCTATGGTTACGAGAGGCGCCGTAGTGGAGGTCTCCGGAAATTTCGACCACCTGGGGTTCTTTAACGTGCACTGACATCGCACAGTATACACGGGCCTCAACATTTCGCCTCCATCGAAATACAGCCGCCGCGGCCGGGATTCGATCCCGCGACCCTCGGATCTGCAGCCGAGTGCCATAGCCACTAGGCCACCGTGGCGGTGCCATAAATAGCGTTAACGTTGCTGTTAGGGCATATATCGCGTAGAAGCTTTGATCTTCTGTGTGCGGTAGTGTGTGCTGTCGTTTCTGGTTCCAACATGTTTCTAGTCTAAGCTGTCACCTAAACATTTCTATGTGCAGCGTATTCACCGGGCTAATCACATGAAGTAATTAGCGAAAGTTAAATTATGTAACACGATGCAATTAGTCAGCAGACAATGCCTTAACGCTCATTTTTATATTATCTTTTTCTTTTGCAATACAGTCGACTTGATATGGCAGCGTGAACGGCAAATATAAACCGAACCATAATAAGCCCGATAAAAGGTTGTCGTAGTAGTAAAGTTCCAAACTTTGGTTGCTACCCTTACCTGCAGCCAGTAACTGCAGGTAGTAAAGTTACTACCATGTCGTTTAATAGCTGCAATTACTACTTAGGTCGCGAATGTTGTGACAAGCGTTTACTACTTCAAAGTTAGTAAGTAGCATTACTTTTTTTTTTTAAGAGTGCAGGCTCTAGTTAAGAACGCGGTCGATCCGCATTTTCTTGTACATACGTTAAAGAGCGGGCGCAGGGTCGACAAAAGTCGGTCTTTCGCCTTCCCTCTCTTCGCCCATCTAACCGTTTACGCTTTACATATAATATGTCGCACGAGACGAATAAGCTTACGAACAGTCCCCAACTACAGCTCATGCGAAGATGGTTAAATTTCTCAGCTTTGCCACAAACCGGAACCTTTTCACGCGTCCAGACTCCACCATTCAGCACAAGACACCGAGGAAAAATGTTCTCTCCCATTCAGGCGCGCGCAAAACCGAGGAAAACGTGCGAGCATGTACAGGGTCGTCCACTCTTAGGGTGAACACGGCGCAGCGTGGGTGCCTTCTTTAGAACGCCAGCGCTCGCGATTGGACGGCGCATCGACGCTAATATAGTGCAGGCATAGAGGGGCTTGGATGACTCTGTGCGCCTGCACATTATTAGCTTCGATGTGTGCCCACGTCGCAAGCACTCGCGTTCCAAAAAGGAAGCCACGTTGCGTCGTGTTCACCCTAAGAGTGGACGGCCCTGTACATCCGCACGTGCTTCGTATAGCCACGTATATTCGCAATTGCCATGCTTAGCCATGCTTACTTCTTTGTGCGTAACTTGGTAATAAAGTGGTAAGATACGCACGATACGTGCGCAATCTGATGGAGCGCTCTAAAGACGTGACATAACTTCTTAACCACTTAGCTACAGAACAGATTCATTCAAGCATTTTTTTTTTTTTGTTCGAAGTATTGATGAGTGGAATAACTTGCCTCTGAACATCGTCCAATGTTGTGATCTATGTGCCTTAGAAGAAGGCTCTGTCAGCATATTTGTAACCCGCGTATTGCGCTTGCATAGGCTAATTCCTCAATTGTCTTTTTTTGTTTTTTGTTGTGCAGGCAGCCTTTCGGTTCGATTTACCTGCATTATATTCTTTTAATACCTTTCACTGTAGATGAGTGACGTGTACAGGATGTGCTCTAACATATTATTATTTTCTTACATTCTGCCTTCTCTTGAGCATTCTGTGTGAAATTCTTTAAACTCTTATTGTGCCTGTACGTGACAACAAAAATGTAACCTATACTCCACCTCCTGCCTTGGTACTTGCTGCCAGTATGAATAAAATAATGAAAGCAGAAAGCGTCATATAATGGAAAAGGGTAAAGCGTACACAAACGCGACACAAGTGTCTCAACAAATCGTATGTGCGCAGAAAATGAGCGTATACAAGCACATAGGTTAAGCGTTTATTAAAAGTATAGGTCATCTTTTATTAAATGTATAGGTCATATCCGCACTGCATACTGCTGCTGAACGTCTGATGGGGTTCATTTCGTCAGGGTCACGCACGACTGCACAAAGCAATAACAAGAATAAAACAAGAGTCGCATCAATTTTTTTTCACGTCCATTCTTAATCGAACGCGCTAAAGAAAGCGGGAAGCTGATACGCTGCCAATAAGCTATGTGCAGGTAAGGGGAACGATGACTTGAAGAACGAAAATGAACCGGTGAAAGACAACAAGAGACGACAAGTACTTGTTTCGTAAAACACAAAAAATCACGCAAAAATCAACAGGCAAACTACCATATGAATGCGGTACATGAAGTTCCCAAGCAGGCCGTTCCATTAATCAGATTATACACAATGGAGCATAAAAGGTCGTTGACTGCCTCCTGATCTTTCTTTGCACTGCACAGACCCTAAATGCACGCGCAAGTTAGATTAATGCGCAACATGTACAGACACAACAATGAAGAAATGCGTCTAATGATCGAAGCTTCACATATAAATGATAACTCATGGGGCTTTACGTGCCAAAGCTAGCTAACATTGTGGGCTCAGGTGAAAAATATAAGCAAACGCGTGTTTTCTGCACCTTGTCCCCATAGAAGTGCGGCCGAGTGCCGGGATTCCATCCCGCGATCTCGAGCCTTCACAAGCCAGTACCTAATGATAGTAACGACGCTACTGTGCACTGTTAAAAAAAAAAAGTGAAGTATTAAATTCAGCACTTATTACCTCCACAACAACTTTGCTACGTTTCGCTAACGTGTACTGTATAGAAACACACGAGAGGTAAACCACCCCAGGGGTCAGGGATGCTATCAACGTATTGACGGGTCAGTGAACGCTACTACCCCTTCTAGCAGCATTACATGCTGCTATGTGGTAGAATTATGCAAAGTTTAGACACAGAATAGTTCATTCGATTATGTTGGAACACCATTCCAGCACAACGAGTGGAGTATACGTATACATGCAAGCAGTAAAGCATAACACAATCTGGGTCCAAAACACTGACTACATCTGAATCCATGCCTGCTCACCGGTAAAACGCGTACAGCCTAAGGTATTGGCCTCGAGATCGAACACAGTCGGCGGCGAGTGGACGAAGCTCCCAAGTGTGGATACCTCCTTGCGTCGTCTGCTAGCCACTGCGCTTTTACATGCGCGCGTATGCCATACATTTCCTACAATACGTTTGTTCCCTGAGCCGGTGCAGTGTTGAATGCGTTCATGTATTGTTATCCAAGCAAAAAAATATTAGTTATAGTATTATTTGGATTTGTCCTGCTGTCTTTGCTCTTTCCTAAAATCACTGAGCGCCTGTGTCGTGAGCGTTGTTGCGACCCTCACCGCTGCCACCGCTTGTCGTGGTTTATCGCTGCCACCATTTGTCGTGGACTCGTGTCGCCTTCAGGCCAGGAGTCCACGGGGCAGGAGGGAAGAGTAAGAGGAGTTGCTTTGGAGATGGGAATATTTACATTTATTTACAACATGGTTTGAAGGTGATGGCCGAATCCCAATCAATCCTCTATCGAATCCTCTGATCCCGGGGTGCTCCCGTGGATTAAGTAACCGGCGTCGTCCGGCGACGCCTTCTTGGGAGGGCCCAGTTGGTGCTTCTTCCAATCGGAGGTTGCGGGTCCAAAGGGGAAGAGGGTTGTGCACCGCCCCTTTAACCTCGAAGGTGGCCGAGATGATCTGCACGCAGCCGGACCTTATGACGGCGCATCTGGACGCCTTCCGGTGACACATCTGGACGTCTTCCGGCCAGAGGTAACGAGAAAATTGTTACCGGCACTCGGCACGTTCGACTCGTATCTCTAACGACACCTGCGTTAACGAGTCTCTGGTGGCGCCGCTCCGTCTCCGATGTCTCGGACGTAACAGCGTGCTGTCCTCGTCGCACCTCCGGTTCGGCACAGTTATCTCAGTTTGGCTGCTGCTGCTGCTGTGCATTTCAAGTACACGGCCAAGTGAACTTAGCGTCCTTCTGAAACATCAACGTGTAAATGCAGTGCTGCAGCGATACCCATCTCTTTTTTTGTGCATAAAAAGATAAACCTTTTCTTGTCAAGGTCACGAAAATATGTGCGTGTGTCAAATATCGTGATTGTTCTCAAGCGGCGTATACAGTCACATAGCTCGACTAACTGAGCCATTTAAACTGTCTTGCGTTTCATGGAACACGACATGCGAGGCATTTAAGCGCAAGTATGCGTGTAAGTGGTGCAGCGGAGTACACAAGCTGACACTTCAACTCAATGCACAGTAACAGTCGCTTTTTTTGTTGTTGTAGCCAATCGGGAAAAAATAAGCGAGAACTCAATACTGAACTCTCTCATCCGCGTAACAGCAGTGCCAACATTATAGACGGAAGAGAACTCAAGCATGGTGAACGAAAACATAGACGGAGAGAACCGCCGATGAAGTCAAACTGTGAGCCTGGGTGATGTCAGTGACCCGTTGAATGGCATACCACGCTTCCTTCACGTGAAATTTTTTTTTTTGCGTGCTTCTTGCACTGACGTGAGATTAAAGGACACATGTGTTACCGTTTGACTGCGATTAATGCTTTTATATAGCTATACATCTGCCTCAAACAGCTCACAACAGAGCGCCGCCGTGTACATTTCAATGCGCGCCGGCGAACGCCTATCCACACTCACACGGTGATGGTGCTGCCATCTACATGCCGATCTAGAGGCCAATGGGGCCATAATCAGAATACACTGCGCTAAAGTTGCTGTTGGAGCAATATATATATATGTCCAGTGTGCCCAATATATACGCTCTGCCATGGTCGTACTGGAGAGGTACGCGCATGTAACTGCGCGTTCACCAGGGAAATAAGATAGGGTAATTAGCGACTGCTAATTAGCGTAACACCATGTAATTGGACATTACCCATTAGTGTAACTGGACGATGCCGTACCGTTTCATTTTTTATGTGATTTTTAAACTGAATCGGCGTAAACCAAGGCAGAAGGCTGCCATGGTTGTAAACATTACTCACTCTGCGTTACTATACTTCCACGCGGGAAATATTGAGACAAAAATTCAGTACCTCAAAGTTGGTAAGTAGCGCTGTCACCAAACCCGTGCTGTGAGGTACGGGGCGCAATCGCCGGAAATAATTCCAAGAACCAACGTCTTGGTTCCCCGAAAAATATCCCAGGAAAGCTTGGACAATAAGATTTTTGGTCCCCTTCAGCACACTAGCAAAACGCCAGCAGTGGTTCAAAGACCGAGTCAGAGCCCAGGGTGATCAAACAAAACAAATATATTCTCATCAAATAGGCATTTACACAAAATCTACACAAACACGGCTTTTACAAACCCAAACACAGATGGGTTACAAAGTTACACAAAGCCAACAAACACGAACAAGCTCATGCACTGCAACAAAGAACAAAACACAAAAGAGTCCTATTCACCAAGACACTCGGGCGTCTTCTCTGTTCGAAGCTTGCAGGTGGCTTGTCAGCTGGCTCATGGAACGGAGTGAGTCACGTACGACTTCTTGCTTCTTCTTTCTACTCTTCTCTCCTCTCACGGCCCGTGTGCGACTCTGGGAAGGCGCGCTAGAATGTTCCGCGGGCCCAAGTGACTCAAAGCACACACACAGTTGGGAACCTTCTCGCCACTTCTAGGTCCTTCTCCGTTGGGGCGGCGCCTCTTTCTCTCCCTCACTGGACGAGGAGCGTCGGTGTGTACTCTCCGCCTCCTCTCTCTCCTTACGTCTGTCCCGCGCGCGCGCTCGCCGCGATAATAAAGATTCTACAATACTATTCTCCCCTTTTGGAGACGTGGCGTGACCTTGGGCGCCTCCTCGGCGGGTGCCGCTTGTTGTTTTTGCACCTTCCGAAGCTCTAGTTCGACGCCGGGTTTCTCGTCGAAATAGGCACTATTTTGAGACAAGCGCAACCTTCTTCTTTAAGCGTGATTACGCGCAAGTTTCCCGTAATCACACAGGAGCGCGGCTGCCATCGCGAGATAGAATAACGGAGAATGACGGTTGGTTGCCATTAGCGCAAAGCCAAAGCCCGCGCACGCAACGCATTACCTGCGACAATCAATCAATCAATCAATCAATCAATCAATCATAGAGCTTTACCTTTCCCCGTAACAAAATACATTTATGGTGAAAAAAAAGGGTAGTTTTTGAAAAAGGGGGACAAAACTCCGCAGGGCAGGACACTTGAGAAAAAAAAAGATTAATTCCCGCTTTGCCCGTGAACATACAGCGTCTAACGAAAAATTTTAAGCATGTGGTAACTTCTGCGACCTACACAGTAACGGAGCAAATGTCCCCGTCTGTGAAGAGGCGTATCACGTATAAGCTTTTTGCCGCCGGGCGTGCAATGCGTGAACGGCCTCCACTTCGCGGGTTACATACATACACTCGGGTTGGCCGCAGCGAAGTCGCGGTGTGGTGAGCCATCGGTATTATGGTCTCTCATAAACGTTTGATAAAGCGGCGGGCCCTATTCAGAGATACGAGCCGGGTGAAACTGCGCGCACTCACCGGTATAGCATGGCGCGCACTGCCCGCGCGTAACGTTCGCGGGCAGCGGCGCTACACAACAGATAACGTTGCAGAGTGCAAGTACACAGTACAAGTCGTGCACGCAGTCTCGTGCACAGCACGCAGGCCGCGCAAGTGGAGCAAGAGACCTCGACGCCGTGCGCGCGTCAGTGGCGTACATACAGGATGCGAGTCGAACCCCGCTCCGAGAGAGCGAGGCTGCAGAGGAAGCGAAGAACACTTCGGACACCCGAGCCGTTTCCCACACTGCTCCCGCTGCAACCACCGTATTTAAAAAAAAAGGGCCATTGTTTCCAGCAGTTGTGCGTATCCCGTGAACCACCCTTTACGCGCGCCTGCGCAGATACGGCGCGCTGTCCATCGCGCCGCCTCCGCACATCACAGCTCAGCGAAGCTATATACACGTCACGTGCATGCGTGCACAAGCCACCGCCACCACCACCACAATGGCGTTCGCTACGTGCCTGGAAGGGACACACGGCCACTGGCGATCTCGGCTGCCGGAGGAGCGTGATGGAGATGGATGGACGGCAGCCAGCCACAGCCGAATCTCGCTTCCCGCTGGGTTCAAGAGGCGCGCGCGTACACGCGAGGACCAACTCGGTGTGTCCGCCAGAGCGCGCACCGCAGCCGGACAGTGACAGGCCACCACCATTAATGACTTCATTCGAAAGGGAGGCGCGAACGTGCAGAACCTCGGAGCTACGACGGAAGAAGGATGCTGCTAAAGAAAAAGCCCACGGTTCGCCGCTGGTTGCCTCGTCGACAACAATACGTAGCCTGGAATCGGGAGAGATAGCAAAACACACTTGTTTAGACAGGACGCTCGGTTGTATTTAAAGAGCTGTCGAAAAAATGTGGCCTTTCCTCTTTCTGTCTCTCTCCTCAACATTTAAGACACCAGCACGAGATCGGCCATCCTAGACTTGACGCGTTAAGTGCGCTTGCGGATTTTACGCATCGACTGTTCGACGCGCGATGCCCCGATTTCTTCGAACTTTTCGCGGTTAGTTCCGCTGGTACATCACTCGCTTTTGAACGTACGCATTCAGGAGCAGCCGGCCTCTGTGCACTACAAGCATCTACGTGTACATACGCTGCTAGGAAAAAAAAAAAAAAGGGAGCATTTATAAAGATCCTTCCGAAATACATTTCGTAAGTGTGGCGCTTTACCGCTGTAACGTCGTTTTCGGGCGCTGCTCTACGTCGCGCGCCGCAGACGGCCGCTACGAAGGGCGACCAGGGGCGCAGTAAAGGTCCGGGAGTGACTTCGAAAGAGCGCCAGCACGTGCACCTCCAGTCGCGTTGCGACGAAGTGTGGCTGCCAAGGCGAGTGGACGGAAGGTGCGTGCTGACCCCTGCGGCACCGCGCGTCGCCCGCCCTTCAGAGAGTTAAAAGAAGAAAAAAAACAAAACGCACCCGTAATACTAACAAGAGAAGCGGCTTGCAGCAGCAGCAGCATAAGGCCAAATTCGGCAGGCCAATGGGCGCTAAGTGGGCGCGCGATAAAAAAACGCTTTAATGGCGCGCTTGATCAATCGCAGCAGCAGGAGCAACCCCCGCCTTCCTGTATCGTATATACACACACAGACGCTCTCTCTCTCTCTCTCATTCCCGCCTCTCGAGTCGCACGCCGCACTGCCCCGCTCTGCCTACCACCCCCCTCCCCTTCCCACAGCAGTACACACATACACACACCACACACTTTTCCACTTCTTTTTCGTCCCGGCGATCCTGTTTTTACTGCTGTTACCATCTCCCGCTGCCACTGGGCGCGCAGCACCGCAAGTCGACCGCCGGAAACTGAAAGCCGTCCCCGTGACTGGCGCCATAAAGAAAGGAAGTGGCCGCAATAAAAGCTGGAAAACACGGCTGCTGCTGGCCTCCAGAGTAGTCTTCTCTTTCGCCTCTCCACACAACGGCCACCGGGCCCAGAAAAGTCCCCAAAAAAAGAAATGAACGCGAGCAGAGAGAAGCAGCAGTGCAAAGGCAAGACAAGATGTGAGAACTGGCTCTCGTGCGGGGGTCGCACGTTGGTAGAGAAAGAGGAGGAGGAGCGGTGGGTCAAGCCTCGCGACTGCCGGTGCACCAACTGCAAACAGCCACGACGGGGGGGCTCACGAAAGTAGCAAAGACTGCGAGCAAAACGTGCCTATAAAGGACACAAGCCGTGTTTTTTCGGCGAACTCATCCACGATGTATACGGAGGCGAGGTTAAGTGCCCCAGCGGAGAAAAGTTACCGCGCACAATTGCAGCGATACGCATTTCCGAGCCAAACAAGCTATCTTTCCTTCCGTCTCACCAGGGTCCCTGGTCTCACGTTGGTAACGAAATACGCTCGACACTCTCTAATAGTGCCACTTTATTATTATTTTTTTCCCCGAAGAGGAATATGCACACAATGAGCATTTCTGGACGCAAACCGAACGAAACTGTGCAAGCCAGCGGCATCCAGCGCGTAACATACATCGAGCCCCAAAACATCGCTGCGACGGTCGGAGGGCCACGACTTCGTGTGTTCCCAACTGTACACGACTACCCCACAGCTAGGTCAATCTATCGCAATCGCTTATTATCAGTCGC
Organism: Hyalomma asiaticum; assembly: GCA_013339685.2. Taxonomy (NCBI): domain Eukaryota; kingdom Metazoa; phylum Arthropoda; class Arachnida; order Ixodida; family Ixodidae; genus Hyalomma; species Hyalomma asiaticum. Next base: position 89,281,494 of record CM023481.1, read on the forward strand.
TTATATCACTTATACCAAGTCGTGGACGAACTGTTCAACGGCAGGTCAAGCTGGAGATGCGCTGAGCAGGCGCGCCACGAGATACTAGAACGAAAAGGAGTTGAAGCGCCACCGTAGTGCAGCCTACGAATGCCGTAGTACGCATTGCTCAACGCTTCGAATAGAGCGTGAAAACGAGAGCATGGATATACTGAGGAAGCGCCGCGCAACCCACTCAGCATGCACGATGGTTTCAATTGCGTGACGCAAAGTCACTTCCGGACACAAAAAGCACTAATGAGTATATATCAAAGCAAGGAAACTATATATGTACAGCGAGCAGGTAGAAAGGGCGTTCACTTGAAGGTACATTCTTCGCACCAGGTGCCTCGCGATTGCGCTTGGTTCCATGGGGCACACCCAGCCACCGACGACATCTATCTTGTCACCTGGAAACGGTGATGAACTCATCGCAGTTCTTTCGCTAGGCCCCGCGGCGTTACCAAAACGCCCGCAACAAGCACACACACAGACGCCCGATGCCACCACATCCATCGGAATCGATGGCGGTGTCTTACACTGGCAATGTAAATCGGCCAGTAGCAGCGGATAAATAAATGCTTTCAGCGGCCTGGGCCGCCCCGGCGCGCGGCCGCCGTAAAAGCCGCGCCGCAGCTTCCAAGTCGACGAGCGTGAGACACGTGCGACTGTGTGTACAATACGCGAGGGAACGTCGCTCCGCTTCAGGGGCCGACAGGACCTCCCGAAATAGAGGAAAGCCCGCGCAGACAGGGTTGAGACGCCTTTCGGAACAGTGGCCGCACGCGGGCTCCGTCCTAAACCGCGTCGTCGTCGAAAGCTGCACGCTCGCGGCGCCGCGAGCTCCGACTGTTTATACCTGAAGTGGCAGTCGTGGTTAGTGGCGGAAAGATTTGCCTAGTATACACCCCTAATGCATTGCTGCGGCCTCATCTATTACATGTTACCTCTCCGAACTTCTACCCACTGACGTTCGAATAATGGATATTCATCGTCAATGAATATCTGCAATCAGCAATGCGGTTTGCAAAACGAAAAGCCCACTGACGCGGCATTCCTGAGTAACCGCCTCCCCCTCCTCCTCCCCCCCCCCCCAAAGAAAAAAAACGTTAATTCTCAGGAAGGCTATTTGCGCACCGCAGAAGCATGGATAAAGCACAGACACATGACCAAACATTCACGTGAATTTAAATGGCAAGAAGGAAGACATTATTATACACACGTTTGTGACGTGTAATGAAATGCGGCTTGCTATCGGCACATCTGATAACACGCACACACACACACACACACGCGCACACACACACACTGTGTAGGCAATAAAACCAAAGCCACACCAAAATACGCGGAAAAGAGGACTTTAGAACGAGACACGAGCACAAGTGATTGTAAACCGATACCAAGTCGCACTTCATAGTACGTCACAAACGTTGCGATATTTTTTTTCCCCTTCTTGCCATTAAATCTCAGCGGAGAATTTGCGTTCGTGTCCTTTTTTTTTTTTTTTCGGTGTCCTCGTTCTTAAGCGACGCGCAAATAGCCTTACAAGGAATTGCTACCAACTAGACGAAATCAGTACCCTTCCATGAATTCGGAGCATTGAACAGAGACCGCACGGCACGCTATACACTCCTAGCACGGTAACCTTTAGTTTATAGGTACACAGAAGTGTGAATATATGCTCCTTTGCAAATGGTTAAAGTGCTTTAACCTTTAGTAAAGGAGCATATTTTCACACTTCTGTGTACCTATGAAATAAACTAAAGGTTACCGTGCTAAGAGTGTATTGCGCCCCGCCACGGTGGTCTAGTGATGGTACTCGGCTGCAGATCCGAGGGTCGCGGGATCGAATCCCGGCCGCGGCGGCTGCATTTCGATGGAGGCGAAATGTTGAGGCCCGTGTGCTGTGCGATGTCAGTGCACGTTAAAGAACCCCAGGTGGTCGAAATTTCCGGAGCCCTCCACTACGGCGTCTCTCATAATCAGAGCTGGTTTTGGGACGTTAAACCCCACATAACAACAACAAGAGTGTATTGCGACCCATTTGATTCAGTTATGTACAATTTTGTTTAAGATGATAGAAATCTGTGGAACTCCCCTGGCAACGCAAAAGCACTCGGAGATTGTTACTGCATGTACAAAAGGCACGACAAACACTTTCCACGGTGGCGCATAAAATACGGCGTACCTCAAGGATCTGTTTTAGGACCCCCCTACACCATCATTGTTATTACTGACGTAGTAAATATTCCTTCAACATCAAGTATTATATTGTACGCTGACGACGACACACCTCTCTTCCGCGGAAATTCCGACTGCGGCGAGGAGACGCGAAACGCGTCGTCGCGTCAGTATGGAGAAATCTAAGCACGACTTTACCGCCCCGTAAAGGGTTATTTGTAGCGCGATAAGTTTTACGCGAAAGTTTACGACTCCACGGGAAACCGGAATGCCCCCCTCCCCCCCCCCTTTTCATTTTGTCCTTTCCCTCACCCACCTCACCAAACTAAAGCGGTGCTGCCAACGTAGAGCCGATTAAAATGCAGCACGATTGAGGAACAAAGGCGACGACTAGAAACACATGTAGTCGCCTCAGTCACGCTGGGCTTTCATAATCAAGTATAAACAACGACTCGTCCAAACTAAAGGGGGGGAAAAAAAGAAAAAAACAAGCCTCCAAGCCACGCACGCCGCGACGCGTCCCTAACACTTACCAGGTTCTGTGTTGTGTTGATTCAGAATACACACATATATATAACATAGTCGATCTGTACCACCTAAAAAAAGAGAACAAAAAAAAACAAAACGCCCTAGATGGGGCCTTATTACCTGTCGCCGAGAAACGACTCGAACTTCTGAGGCGGTTTAAGTGATTCGCTTTTGCGCGCATTTTTGTGTGTGTGTGTGTGTGTGTGTGTGTGTGTGTGTGTGTGTGTGTGTGTGTGTGTGTGTGTGTGTGTGTGTGTGTGTGTGTGTGTGTGTGTGTGTGTGTGTGTGTGTGTGTGTTGGCGCACGCGTTCTGCCTCATTTCTTTCATCCCCCACGAACGCATATGCGGCCACCACAAAATAATATTCCCTCATATACTTACCAGAAGCCAGTGAAGCGTAATAGAATGCATGTGCGAAAACTACTTCTTCCTACACTTGGAACATTAAAGAAAGAAAAAAATCTGCCACCGCTCGGATCCGTTTGCGGTCGCATTCGAAACACACACACACACACACACACACACAAAGAAATAAGTGGGGAAAAAAGAGGGAGGGCGTGCGGGCGAAAACAGTTCCTGTCGTTGTTACATGTACACTCTCACGCCTGGCTGCTGTGAGCAAATACACAGCACGCTCACTACCGATCCGCGCAAATCGGCAGGCACGAGTTCAGCCGAGCGCGAGCACAAAACGCGTCCACGGCGTCCGAAATATCGCACGGAAACAGGCCCCATTCACGCACAAGCACGACGCCAGCGAAGCCCTCAAGCCGCTTACACAGGGGCGGGGCCGACGACCGACCAACAGTCGCGCGCACTGCACCAGTTTCCTTTGTTACTTTCCCGGACACCCAAGACCCCGCGCAGCCCGGAGCCTCCCCCATGAGGAAGAAAGATGCACCACGAAAGTACACGGGGTTAGGAAACTGCGTTTTAGCGCTGAGCCCCCGGTAGCTTTCTCTCCCTCGTGCCCACACAGGTTTTTTCCCCTCACCTCGCTTTACACAGCACTACAATTGCCACCAGCGAACCTTGCTCTGGCGTCATCCCGCCCGCAGCGAAGCGCATTAGGAGATGCCCGATCGAATTTCAATGGTTCTCGGGGACCGGGGCAGGCTGAGGAAAAAGAAACATTTCGTAACCCCCCCACCCCATCCATGCGCAGCACTCTCTCGCCACCCATTTAGTTCCCCAAAAAGAGTCCTTTGACATCGCTCCCTGCTTTCTAGCAGCATCCACCACGAGCCCCCCCTGTTCTTTACGGTCGCTATTACGTCTCGGCACCCCATATTCCCTGCACCGCTGAGTGCTAAAACGGATGTAAAACGTATTAAATCTGCCGAATGCGGCCAGGCGTGCACGCACGATCTCTGTTTGCAATCCCCCCGCGCGGACGCGACGGGCTTTCCGTTCTCGCTTTTTTCCTCACCCTGCACGGCCATTCCGGTTCAATCCGACGCACTATAGGCGAACGAGCTAGGATGAGCACCAAGGAGGAAAAAGAAAGAGCTGTATAAATAGGAAACACGAATAAAACGAGGCAGGGAGGTAGAAGGGGAGAGTGAGCGCGCAAGACGTGTACACAAGATGGAGAAAGAGGGAGGTGGTGCCGATGCGCGCCCTATGTGTGTGTGTGCATCAAGCACGGTGCGTGATCCGTGCACGCGCGGCGGAGGGGCGAGGCGGGCAAGCACGGAAATTGTGTGTCGCATCACACACCGCGGCGCGCATTATGAAGAGCACCCACGCTTTGTAGAGCGTCTCGCGCGCACGCACACACAAGCGGAACGCGACAGAAGCCAGCGCCGTCGCGTTTCCCCCCCGGGCGCATAAAGGCGAGCCAGAGATCATTGCGAGCCAGCGAACATCCTTTGAACCGCACCGACCCGCGAGGTCGCAAACTCGCGACAACGGCGGCATCATCGTCACACTCTCGGCGCGACGCGCCACCGAAGGAAGCTTTCCCGCCAGGCAGCGCGAGGAGTCGGTCAGACTAGCGGGGAAAATAGCAGAGCGCCGCCGCAGTCTGCACTTAGTGAAATCGCCAGTTATATGTATATACTTGCAGCTAGCAGCGCGAAAGTGACCGTCCCTCAATTTGTCGTCGGAAGTACGACAGTTCCTCCTGGCCGTATTTTAAGCTCCCTTGAAACAGTTCCGCAGCGCTGAAACCGAGGAATGGTCAGCTAGAAAACTTGCTTTATGCAGAAGGGTGGATAATCGGGCCAGTTGGCCACGTCAATATCGCTCTTAGAATGTGAACTTTCATACATAGATGGCACATAAGCTATTCATGCTTGTTTATCTTGTTTACTTATCGTTTGTTTCCTTTCCCTCCACCTATGTTTACATACATACAGTTTCAATAAGCTTCAGTTTCAGTCTGCGCTCTTTTGTGTCTCCCTACTCTGTCCGGTGCTGTGTTTGCGCACTTATCGCCACGAACTTGCTTTATTGAGCGAACGTGTAGACAACAGCACAATCCTGCAGCATCCCGAAGCAGCACTTGTCGCTTGCTATGAAGTGCTTATAGTTTTCAGTGCGACAATGCGAAAAAAAGGAAAAAGAAAAGAAAAAAGAGGCGGGGGGGGGGATAGAAAAGGGCAGCAAGCGTGGTCTATTTCAACCTACTCAAATGAACGCGCGTAAGTATGAAAACAAGGACTGCTGTGCGATTATGACACACGTGCTCCCGAGTGTGTCCCGACACCGTACCGCAAAGGTGCATTAGAACCTCGCATTACAGAAGAAAGCATGCCTTGCTCAAACAGAAGGTTCAGCGGCGAAGGAGTTGTATCACCCGGAAGCTACACTTAATTGCCGCGCACGCGCCTTCGAAGTGCTTAATAAAACAAAATAAAAATCGAAGGCTACTCAACAATCACTCCGCTAATAGTTCATTCAAGAGAAGCGTTTTCGTGTGCATGAACTGACGCGTTGTATGCAAAATAGCGTTTCCGTCTTTCACCACACAAGCTGGTACTGCACTCTGGAAGACTTCATTATACCACATACGTTCAAACGCAGGCTGCGCGTCTTATACGTGTATATATAGGAGGCCCAAGGCAGACCGTGGCTCGGCTTTGGACCAGACGGACATTCATACACGCACGAGGCGAACTTCCACGGCAAGGACGCTCCATTCGCGACATTCAACGGCCGTTTCGGACGTACTACAGGGTCATTCTGGACCGATGACTGCCGCCCAAAGTTGCCCGTTGTACACACAGTGCAAAAGAGACTGGCACCGAGGCAGCTACGATTTGCCGACGTAGTGAGACTCTCTTTCATTATACGTAGTACTTTCCAGCCATATTACACGACTGCGCCTGCGCAAAGGCATCGCACTGCCGGGGCCTTTCGATCGGCGCGATGACGGATCCAAAGCGGGCAGGGATCAATACGACTAAGGTTTAGGCTGAAACGATGATGCCTCGAAATCCGGAAGAAACCGAGAAGGTGTAGAAGAGAATCACGCGCCTTCCCGTCTCAAAACGTAAGGGTTTCTTCCCGTCGAGAAAGATGCTTCGAACGAGAACAAAAGTGCGCGCTAAAATACGACGAGGAAGCGCTTGGAAAAAAAAAAAACAAGAAAAGAAAGCACGCGCAGCGATGATGTTCGAGGGCTGCGCCGTATACATCGGCGGAGTTCGCGCCCACGATCCCGGTCACATGTGGTTGCCGCTATGCGAGCACACTCGATCCCTGCGTTCGGGAACCGAAGGCAGGGATGTCGAAGTGGTGGCGGTGGTGCTGTCGCTGGTGGGCGTGGCGGGAGCCCGTCCCCCGGGCGCGCGCCGATGGGGGGGCTCCGACCCCGAAGCGACGACGCCATTGGCCGCATCGACCAGTCGCCCGCCCTGCGGGTGAAACCCTCCACCACCTTCTCCTGGAGCCCGGCGACAGTCCGGCCCCGCCATCATCATCGACCGGCGCGGCATTCAATGCGGCGCGCACCTGTGCCCCCCCACCACTCGCCCCACTCTTTCCATATAGCGAGACGGCGCGCGCGGCTTCCGAGAGGGGAGCCGTTGCGTAACAACGACTGGCTGCCGATCGGCGGCGACGCCAGCAGAGAAGCTATTGTGATTCGAACACGGTGCTGATATAATGCAGGTGCCATCGCCAAATGAGATAAACAATAAGGTCGCAACAGTCCGCTTTAAATGCACTAAGGAAGTCGTGGTCAACCCCTTCGCGTAAGTGAAGCTGCAATACATCGTAGTTTTCTTTTTATTCTCTCTCTCTCTCTCACACACACAACACAAAAGAGTTCAAGGTTATAAATTTATTATGTTCCCTTCCGGCTTACCAATTTCACTTTCTCGCTTTTCACCGACCAGAATTAACATTCTCTGCCGTTGTTCGCAAGTGATGCGTGTCAGATGCATCCACGTCGCATCCGCATGAAGTTAAATCGCATACACCTGCAAACATGCATGCTAACCAGATTGTCAAAACAACTATTTCGCCAGATCACTTACAGCGCACTGTATATAGGGATTCAACTCGCACCGTGCCTCCACGTAAGAGGAGCACTGATTTCATTAAACTCGGCATCACAATGTCGGCCGAAAAAGCGAACAAATGGCTCACCGGAACTCCCTCCCACGCCAACTCGCGTTGCGTACTCCATCTACCGCGACTTTCGTTCGTGCTCGAGTTTTGTTGCACTGAGCAAGCAAGCACCTTTGCTTCTCGCACTTGGTGGACCACCCTACTCAGTTACACAATGCCTAACGCAGCGGTCTTGCCATAAACCTTCGTCCGCAAGCTGCGCTGTGATGTAATCCGCGTTTGCACGCCATCGGGCTTCGGCGCCTTACCTGCACCGTGTCGGAGAGTCTGCTCATTTTGTTATAACAAGGAACGCCGTGATTCTTTACTTTGTGTAAATCGTAAGGCGCGCAAAACAACTACTGCGACGATTGACAACAAGGCGACAGGATAACGGGAGCAGCACATGCGAATCATACGAGGGAAAAAAAAAAAAGGTCGTCGAGGGGGAAAGAAAAACGAGAAGAAAGTGCGACAAGAACTTACGATGCAACCTCTGCGTCAAAGAAGAAGAGGAGAAATAGTGGAGAGGGGAAGGCAGGGATGTTAACTAGTTACGGACAACCGGTTTGCTACCCTACACATGGGAACGGGATGGGGGAGATTGAAATGCTTCAAAGATATCCGCTGTTATAAGAAACAAACAGGTGTCGTTTCAACTACGTCACCCAGAAGCTCACTGCACCGAAACGCGGCGCAACCACGCCGATATCGTGAGCATCCGATCGACCACGCACTTTGCAAACTCTCCTAGGTTGCGTCGCGAAGGTGTAGCTCCCAGGCTCGTGCGTCACCAGAATACGACCCCGCCGGGGTTTAGGAACAAGAAGAGGGACAGTGGCCCCCCCGAATGCCAGTCCGCTTTAATGCCCCATAAAGGCGCGCGCGGAGAGAAAGAGGCAGTGCCCGCGCGGGCGTTTCCGGACCCGCGAGTTCCGGGAAGCTCAGGGTTCTCTTTTCTCCGAGATCGTCATCTGCGCCGACGACGACGAAGGGACCCCGCGCTGTCACCGAAGACGACGGGAGCGGCGGACTCCGAGCGCGCCTCCACGGTTTCCCACGAAGCGATGAAGCGCAAGGAGAGAGACGCGCGCGCCACCGGAAAGACACCCCGAGAGAGGCACTTCCGCCAAAGCAACCGAAATAGACAGCGACCCGCATCGCGATCTCGTGGAAAGAAGGGGAGAGGGCTCTACACAACTGGGCTATATGCACGTCAACGCCGAAACGACGACGGGCGAAGGCGTTCTCTCTGCGGGAGCCATGACGACCGCCGATTACGCAAAGCGCTTAACACTCTTGCGTATACGGATGACGGGTGCGCGGTCAACGCACGGCGGCGCCTGCGTCACGTATACAACTGATGATGGACCTTCACTCCATATATCGCGGGAATACTGGCCGAACTGCACCCCGCAAGGAACGCGTAATTTAAACTAAACCGAGGCACACCGCGCCCGTCAGCTTTTGCGCCACTCAAGCGCCTGCAGTGGCGCCTTACAGCATTTTATATCTAAGTACCGAACCTGTCGTGGACTGCTGCTGCGGATGGAGCGCTTGCCATAACCCCCCCCCCTCTCCTCTTCCACCTCTTCCACAAACTCGTCGCCACCGAAATAGTAAAGCAAAATAAAATGATATGGGGGGGGGCACGTACACACCCCCACCTCCATACACGCGCGCGCGCACGCGCGATGGAAACTGGATGGAGCACACATATTCTGTGGTGTACACCTTGACATATGCATATGCCGCGTAGCGTTTTTTTTTTTTTTCGGTTACATTAAAAGCACGCAGCAACCTCACGAACGTCGCCCGCTGAGCAGAGATGACGCACATAAAAAATACAGGGCCACTCAACTCTTGTCAAGGGGGATTAACAGCGAAACTGTAGCAGCGGAACGCTCGCGCACCTCACACGATTTTTCACACACACACACACACACACCACGGTGCCTGAAGCCTTCTGCATCTCTCGCGATTTTTCACTACCTCCGAGATCGGCCTGCTCCGTCCAAGCGCGCAGCGATATGCTGGAAACTCCGCTCTAACAGGCGAAGTCTTCGACAGCCACTTTAAAGCTTGCAACAAGGCTTATCGGGGCGACCCGCAAACGTAGCGTTCGCAAAGCCCTCGTCGGAGCGAGTCGAGTTCCGCAAAGCATCATCACGTCAAGGATAACGAAGCTCGAAACCATGCCGTATTCGAGGCACAGCATTCCGCCGCACGACCGGAAAAAACAGCGGCGAAATAATGGCCGAAATCCTCTGCCCAAAACTAACCTTCACAAAAACCGGCGGCCGCAGCACCGAGCTTTTTCCGTCCAGTCGAGGTCAGGCGATGAGACTTGGAAGCAAAGGCGGCGAGAAAGCGTGCATACATAGAGAAAGACCATCGCCGGCCAGCCGCGCACCAACGTCAGCAGCGTGCAATGCGCACCGACGCTCGGCATACGCGAGAACGTGGTAAACACGTCGATATGCGCATACGAAACGGCCAGCGACCAATCCACACATGCGCGCGCCAATTCGGCGGCGCCGACGTTAGGCGCGAGAATGAAGGCAAAAAGCTTCGCGCGCATTTCCAATTCAGCAGGTGCGCGGGTATGCATGTATACACACACGGGCTCGCCTCCCCATCACCGCCGCCGATGCGGGGCACCAGAAAACAAAAACAGCAGCTCCAACCTGGTCTCTACCCAGACACAACCGTATATCAACAAAATCAAAGCGCAACTAAGTAAAACAACGGCGGGTACAAGGGAAAAAAAAAAAAAAAAAAAAGCACGAAGCCAACCGATGCAAGGATTTCGCGTTCAGCGGACCTCTGAAGGAAGAAAAGGGGGAGGGAAGAGGGGGGGGGGTGCGTAAGTGCCGCCGCATCCATCTCTTTTTCGCCGCAGTCGCAACGACGACGGATTCGTGTTGGCAAACCGCGGCCGCCGCCCTGCTCCTCCTAAAACCTCCCACTCGCGAAAGCAGTTCTCGCGTTTGTATTTCTTTTAATGCAACTCCTCCTCCCCCCCCCCCCCCTTTTTTTTTTTTTCGGTCAACCCAGAGAGTGCCGCCGATTTTTCTCTTTCTGCAGCAGCCCCGATTCTCGGGCGCGCTCTATCCAGCCACACCGTTACCACACCACCGCCAACGAACGATCTTCCAGTTTCCGTTAGGCGGGCGACTCGGGGAGGAAGTGCCTCAATCCCCAACCTTGCTTCCCCACCCTCAACCGCACACACACACACACACACACGTATATATACGCGCACTGTTTTCCCGCTTCACACACAGAAAGTGCAAGGAGCGAAACGACGCCGACACAGCGTGCGCGCACAAAATCTCGTCTTCGGAAGGCGAAGACGACGCGCACTCACACCTGCCTTCCCCTCCAACGTTCCCGTTGAATCTTTTTGATAGCGGAGAAGTAGGGGATTGCGGTGGGAAGGCGCGTTCTGGAGGGGACGACGCAGGGGTGGAAATGCCGCCGCACTCGTTGAGTTCGCGTGAAGGTCCACGCATTGTTTACAACACAGGCGGCGAGTGCGCCCAACTATAAGGCTACGGAATTATAATTGCCGTTCGACTGCTCAAACAGCGCGTTTAGTTCTGGCTTTAGCAAGAAGCGATATTGGCTAGCCTCCCTTAATTAGCAGCGATAGAAAACCAGAGGTGGTGGTCTCTCTCTCTCTCTCTCATTTGTGGATTACTTGTTGAACATAACGCTCAGCACACCCACGATAATCATGAGAGAGGCAGAGAACACAACAGATGTATCGAAACGATCAAATCGGAGATGACCCGCCACGTTTGTGAAGCAGAGTGTAAAAAAAAAAAAAAAAAAACAGAAACCTATATAGTCGCTTACTGCAGTTATAGCCACGCAATGCACGCAGAACTTTCGGCGAGCGCCAAAAAGTCCAACTGTTTGATGAGCAGTAGTCGGGGGAGTCGGCACCGGACCCGCCAAGGCCGCCGCGCGACGGCTATGTAGAAATTCAATCAGTTCAATCAGCCTTATTCTCCAAGTGCCACGTGACAGACGATGCGGTTGCCTACAAATGTGACGGCGAATTAGTAAAATAAACGAGCGAAACCCACTGAAATCTCACAGGGAGCTGGCCACAGGTACTCGTGAGCACATGCGTTACAAGCCATCCATACCAGGTTTCTTCAAACTGTCCGAAAAGCGGTCACCAACTACTCTGCCTGTGTAGGCAACTCGTCCGCATGTAGCCTGGGTCGCCGAGGGGTCCGAGAAGGCCCCCTGTACGCGATGCCACGGGCGGTCAGCCATTCTCCCGTACACTCGCGGCCCTCGCAACAAACGGAGAAATCGGTAGCAGCTACGTGACGACGGCACAAAAAATAAATAAATAAATAAATAAATAAATAAATAAATAAATAAAAACGCTGCCGGGAAGGTTCACAAAGCCCAGTATTGATGTTTAGCACGACGCCCGCTAAACCACTTCCGTCTCGAATCGGTTGAATGAGCGATGCAACAACACCCCAAGGGCAGAGGGGGAGGGAGAGAAAAAAAAAAGAAACGCCCTTGTGGCAATGGTTGGCGATGAAGCAAGTCAAGCAAAAGGTTCGCTTCGCCGCACCGACTACGGCGTAGTGCACGAGCACGGCGCGTTCAAGCGTCCGCGCGAGGTGGGGGCCAACAACCGCGTCGACAGCCACGCAGGAATCCGCCCCCCAATTCCGAGAGAAAATAGAGCCAACCATTCCCGCCCAGCCTTGGCAAAAGCCTTCCTGAAAAGTCAAACGTTTCGCACATTTCGCTGACTAGCCCAGATGGGCGGAAGGGGGTATAGCAGCGTGGAAAGGCGAAGTCGAAGAGAAAAGACAGTAACCGCTTCGCTCTTCGTTGCACACGAGGATGCCAACAGGGAACGATGGAAGGCGCAGAAATGTCGAGAAAAGGATACTGAAGTCCAAAGGGAGGAAAGAAAGGAGAGACAGAGTGGGCGAAAGAGAGGGCGGGTGGGGTGCTGAAAGCACAGCGTTCGCGGTCCGCACGAACGCGAAGGCACCGTGCAGACAGGCCTTGCGCCCCCTTCTTTAATCGGACTGTCCATTTGCCCGCCCGTCGTGGGACTCGCAAAGAACGGAACTGCAGCGCTGGTGTGCATAAATCCTCCCACCCAGCGGAGCGTGGTTCTTTGTGTGTGTGTGTGTGTGTGTGTGTGTGTGTGTGTGTGTGTGTGTGTGTGTGTACCTGTGCGCACAGCCCGTACACCACACCGGCCGCTAAGAATCCGCGAGCCCCATGCTGTGGGTGTTGTAAGGTCCTTACTTTGCGAACCAACGGCTTCGCGGGAAGCGAACAAATAGAACTGTGTACCAGCGCTGGGAAAAAAAAAAAAAGAAAACAAAAACACGTGGCGAAACGTTCTTCTCGGTGGTCGCACTGCGGGAACTCCTTTCTCGGCAGAGCCACTCCAAGCCGAGGCGGGGGCGCACAAAAAACCGCAGCGGAGTGTCCGCCGCCGTGTCCAAGCGTTTCGCGCTGGCCCATTGTCGGCCGCATTCGCGATGTCAGCAGCCCCCACAAAACTAGGCTCGTCCATCACCGCGACCATTCCCCGCCGTGGCATGCGGTCCTCACGTGTTGCGCGGTGGGGGCGGATATGGAGCGAAGCGAGCTTCGAGAAAGGAGGAGGGGTGACTGGCGCTGCCGTCCGCGTTCGCTCTTGCCACGCAAATTTCGCCTGTGTCGAAATGCCGGCTACAGTGGGTGAAAGTCGCTTATTAGTTTTAAACCAGTGACATCAGTAGACGAGAAACTGCCGCTCCATGTGTCCCTACTGGAGTGGTGCCCCAAGGAAACGTTCACATGCAAGACCCACTCCCGGCAAATAAAGCAGTCGTGCGTCAACGGTGCTCTCTAGAGATGCGCACTTCATCGGCAATGCTGCGCATCGGGAAAGTGTACTAAGCTGGATCGAGCGCAGCGGCCATCCGGCAAACGAGAGAGCGAGCGAGAGAAAGAGTTTCCGCTATTCTAGTACAAGCGAAAGGCACCATTCTCCTCTCTACTGCGCATTGCCAGGCAGACATCCCCAGCACCTCTCTCTCTCTCTCTCTCTCTCTCTCTCTCTCTCTCTCTCTACTACCGAGCCCCTGCGCACTCGAATCGGACCGATTCTCAGGCTGTTCTAAAATATACCACGGCATCCAAGTTGATAAACATCACTTTCAGTACTTCAACATTTCGTACGATACGTACTTACTTGGAGTGAGCGGGAGGAAATGAACGTATAATGCTAGACTTCCGTTCGACGTAACGCACAAAATATTTACAGTCGTGAAGTGCACGTCTTTGAGGTTATGGCTGCCTGCTCACACATGAGGGCACTACCGTAGGACGGCGCATTAGGTTCAAAAAAAGAGAAAGAAAGAAATAATAAAAAAAAAAGCCCCCGAGCCCGACATGCTATAAAATCGGCGCATAATGTGCGTGTGCGACAGAACGTTGCAAATGTAATGGCGCATGCGATATGAAGCTTATGCTCTTAGCGCCGCGCGTAGGCAAATGAGGCACGCCAGCATTTGCATCGGGCGCTCCGCTGCTCGGAGCATCCAACTCTGCGCGGCGCACCCCGACTTGCCATGCTCGCTGCGCTCAAAAGGAAACACACACTGAGCAGCGACAGAGAGGTGGGAAACGGTCGCACTACCGCCAGCAGCGGCAGGCATTGCTCGTCAGCCTTAAGAAGGAGGCCTTCAAACGGTAAGAGACATGTAAGGTTACATATGACGAAGTATATCGTTAACTTTCTTTTAAGTTTCCTCGGACGACTGCTTATACAGTATGCGAAGTATTAAAGGGGTCGTGAAAAGAATATGGAGATGACCGGTTGTAATTTTCACTGCTTGAATATGCAGTCGACAAGCCGATTCCGAAATATTTCGGCGAAATATTCAGTGCACACTTGATAACCCCCGTTTGAAACCCCAGCGTTCTTGAGCTCCCGAAACGACTATGCGACACTACCGGCCGGCATGGTACTATTCGGTGACGTTGCAGTAAGATATTTTTAAGTTCAAAGGTATAGTGAACTCGCGTTTGCTTTAAAAGAATCGATTTACTTGAAAGCTAGAAAGAAGGAAAATACTTAGAAACCGTGCGGTGCCGCCATTCGGAAGCAAAGCTGCAGCACGGTTTGTTTTCCCGTGGCCTTCGGAGGGCGCGCCAATCTCGGAGGTCTGGCGGCTACTAACATGACGTCAACTGCCGAGTTGAGGGGAACGCGCGCAGTAAAACCGAAACCGCGTTTTTTATCGCTCTAAATCAACCCACACGGTGCAAAGGAACAATGCATATTGTTGACTGGAGGGTCAGGATCCCGAATCCGCACTTAGTACGAAATGTTCAGAAAACGTTTCACGACCCCTTCAAGTACCAGAAGGCTAAGGCCACACGAACGCGCCGCACCTGCGTCGGTCTACATTAGGAACCAGAGGAATTCTTGACATACGACGTTGTTGCTGTGGCTTGAGATGTTCAACCAGCTTGAACGGCCTAATTTTTGTGAAGAAATAAAGCCACAAGGGCCAGGATTGAGAAAGCTATTGTCACTGTTACTCTAACTTATACTCCGTTTCATACATCAGGTGCGACGCTTTCTAAGCTAGTGCTCGTGTTTACGCCTATGTACTTCCTCGACCAAAACTAGTGCGCTGCTTGCAGTGGGCGAAAAACAACGCCTCGCTGGCAGCCTTAACCCATAATACATTTCTCGTCAATTTGACCACACACACTCGTATTGCTGGGGAAACAATCGAAACATGCCGCTCTGTATTTCATGTGTACCGTTTGTTTCTCGGAGAGATACATCTCTCTTTTTTTCTTTTTTCCTTACGGACTACTTGCGTAGCCTCCACGCCGTTGCACCTGATGTATGAAACGGAGCACAGGACTGCGCAACACTTGCAACGTGAACAACGCTCAAACTTCCACCACAAGGTTCTGCGGTTATACATAAAACACTCTTGCGACAGCAGCGAATGTATACATTGCACATGAAGGCAAAAGAACAAACAGACATACAAAATCTTGCGAAGATGACACGGTGTTGACACACACACACACATATGTTGGACACAGAGCAACAAGAAAAAAAACAGCGCAATGATGGCAACGAGTCACTGCGCTGTTTTTTTTTTTTTGCCTTTTTTTAATGTTCCACAGCGAAAAGCCCAAGATCATCCTCGGCCAAGGATCAAGTTGAAAACGTCGAAATAAAAGTGCACGTGTGTGTGTGTGTGTGTGTGTGTGTGTGTGTGTGTGTGTGTGTGTGTGTGTGTGTGTGTGTGTGTGTGTGTGTGTGTGTGTGTGTGTGTGTGTGTGTGTGCAGCCAGGGGCAGACAGCGAGCTGTGTGCCGGCATATCGAATGGCTACTTGGGGCACGAAGCCAGTCGTGCACACACAATAGCCACCTGCCTACTATCACCAAGGCCGCTATCGATACCGCCGTGGCATTACTTCCGAACGATACGACGGCATGCATGGTTTTCTCCACGCACTGCGGCACAAGAATGAGTTCACCTTACCTCGGTTCACAGGCGTGACCCGGCCGACGAGTATGCTATTACACGAACCGACGTTGAGGAAACGGGTCATACTCACCTGCAAAACAAAACAGAGCACATGCACGGTTCATTAAGCATTTATATGTAAGAAACTGTGATAATGCAGCTGACGCAAATGATTTAAAAAAGAACAATTTGCCACTGGAGCATTAAGACACGATGGCCGACACGTGCCAGTATACCTTGGACAGTATCAACGAAGAAATGACGAAATCATTTTACCAAACGTTATCACACACGTTACGCGGTGCAACCTTGAACGCTATCGGTCGCTGATAGGATCCGATGAGCAGCGCTCCACACTGCGTCTCGCCAATTTCAAATGCAACTCACCAGGCCTGCGTAAAGTTTCTAAAGAAAACACTCGAAAAATAAAAACAAGAAAAAAATTAAGGGACGTAAATCGCGAAGCATAGTGTGTTAGCTATGTGTCGGTCAGTTGCTTGTGCTCGTAAGAACACACGTCAGAAATGGCGTTTGGTAGCGAGTGTCCCTCAACAACAGATATACAGCGTGCCCGCTCGGTTGAACAGTCTAGAAATATCCACACAACGCTTTGTGAATGAGAAACAAACAAACGACCCACGCAACTCACGCGCTCGTTTCATTCGTCTGTGCACGAAAGCGAAGACTGATATAAAGCTTATGCGACAACACTGTAAATGTACTTGTGCTTCGCTTTACATATATTATTCCAACATGTGCGTTGGAACCGAACTGTGCGCGTGCACATGGACCCACGTTTTGAAGAAATTTCGCGGCTTTATAAAGAAGCAAGTAGTGACTCAGACACGCGTTGATTGTGAAATTCAACAAAACGATGTACCCGAAGGAAGAAAAAAAAAATACAACAGTGTGAACGGATGAGGGGTGTGCGCACATACGAAAACATGGAATATCTAACCGAATAGTCATTATTTGTAAACCCGAACATTTTCGGAATAAGTTACGAATATTTCAAAAAGTTAACTATACGGAAATAAGCACAAAACACGTGCGTACGCACGATAAAATTTATCCATGACGGCGTATTAAAGGCGGCAAAACATAAAACCTTACGACTAGTGCAGCAGGATACCTGGCTCGAGAAGAGTGACCTTACGGGTTATACAATGATCAATTCTACTTTCTGCAGCAGATCTGTGAATACAAAGCACCTCACTAATTCCTCCAGATGCTACTGATGTGTTTTTGTTACTAATGTTACGAACATGAAGACGTGAACATAGACTGTACATTAACTGTAAGAAACGGCTTTTCGAGAATTATTCGAAAACTATTCGACTGGTATACGACTCGAAATCACTATTCGCACATCCTTCGAAAAGAGAAGAGCTGAGCGTTAAACATCCACGAACTTGACCCTCGTCCGTAACGTGAACCATGATGTCAAGCAATAACGCCGCACACAATAACGCCGCATCGTGGTCTGGGCGGGGATTGGCGCATTGTCAGGCATTCAGCTGCCTTTTCGCCACCCCTTCCCGCTGTACCACTGGATAAGATATGTATGCTTGAATTGATGAAATAAACTTCAAACTGCAAACAAAATCCGAATCTCATCAATGCGACAGCGAAGGCTTCCCCGTGTAACAGACACGAAGTCTTTATTGACGCAATGTCCAAGTCGCGACACAGAGAATCATGTCAATGGAACGGAATTAAAAGACACGCGCTGGCGCTGATCCAACTGGTTCGAAAGTATCGCGCTGTGTGTGTGTGTGTGTGTGTGTGTGTGTGTGTGTGTGTGTTTTAATCCGTTACCCCAAGATAGATGCGTACGCAACTGGTATGGTAAGCGAAGGTGTAACCGCTTCTCTTATAGAAGACACGCCCTGCGCGATCTCTGGATCTCGGCCGAACGGAGTCCGCCGCCGACATATGCGAATGTATGTGAAGGTGACAGCCTCGACACGCCCTGGACTCGTATCCCCCGATACATTATTCACAACTTCCAAAAGCGCAAACACGAACAGGCGATGAGACGTACGCCTTCCGGTTCAAGCTTACAACAACGCGAAAGAAGGGCACCTTTCAAATTTAGGAAAGCAAAAAAAAAAAAGGAAAAAGAAACGCAACGCAACCATGAAACACCGAAAAAAAAAGGCTGATGTGACTCAGTGGTTCACTCGTGATTTACGAACTGACATGATAATCTTGTCATATGCTAATTTTTGTCATACGAAGATAGAGATTCTTCAGGCGAGAAAATTCGGTTAGCAGTGCACGGTGGTAACTGTCTCCCGACTGAGAACACCTCAACCGAAAAAACATATACAGGGGAAGGGGTGTGGAAAGGCCACCACTTTCTCGAGACACGAGGTTACGCACACTGCTAGGTCAAGGTACCTCTCTCCACATCAGAAAAAACAAAAACGGTGGGCACCCGGCAGCACAGGGATCGAACCCAGTACATCCCGTGCCAGAGGCTAGGCCACCGCAGCGCGACGTTGCGGATGCGCCGGCGATTTGAGGGAAGCTTGAAGCGCAGAACAAAACGATCGCCGCGCCGTCTCGACGGAGCACGTGCGTCGCGGCAAGGAACGCCGCAGCTGTGAAACAAAGAGAAAGCGGGGAGGAGGCGAGGGTGGCGGGCGAGAAGGAGAGGGGGGGGGGGGGGGCACGTGCGCGCAGCACGCAAAGCGCGGCGTGCACGCGTGACTGCTGCGCGCGACGCGCTCGCAGCGAAAAGCCTGGCGGCGCCGTTCCGCCGGCCCTGGCTGCGAAACAGAAGCGGCGGCGGCAGCCGGCTATAAATACCCGACGCCAAGACTTGAAGCTACCACCAGGAGAGAACACACGCCCGGCGCTTTTCACCAGGAGCAGCAGACACGGCGGCTTCCGACATTCCAAGAAAGGTCCACTATAAGCGGCTGGGGCCGCGGTTTAAAACCCCCGAGGGCCACCACCACTCAAGCCTCTCTCGGCGTTCTGTTGGACGCGAAAGAAGAAAAAGCGCCCAATTTAGAAGCCCGCGAGCTGCAGGGCGGCGCATACGTGATGAATAAAAAAAAAAAAGAAGAAGAAGAAAGAAAGAAAGAAAGAGTGCCAGCTTGCGCAACGTTCGTCGAGTCGCGCCGGGGCCAATGGGGAATCGGAGCGCGTACGCCAAAAAGACGCGCGAATGTATGCGCTAGAACTGTTAACGTGTGACGGGCTCCATAGCGCTGGATCCGCGCGCCTTCTTTCTGGTGTCATTCTTGCGCTGTTTTTTTTTTTTTTTTCCTATCAAGAAAGGTACGCGGAACGTTTCACTGCGCCGTATCTGTGTCTCTTCCTGCGTCGTTCTTGCACTGCTTTCCTGTCAAGCTATGTGCGAACGCGTCCAAAGCATCAGTTTTAAGCCAAATACCGTGCTGCGAGCTACTCAATAGAGAAGCAAGACTGCAGCAACATCTTGAATGTCGTCGAAGGCTGAACTTATTAATAAAACTCTGAGAAAACCGCAAGTTGGAACAAATAAAAACGAAGAAAAAAAACCGTTGCACTCACACATCCTCGCTTAAATGCTGCGAAAAATCAAGGCAGAATGTCAATCAGTTTGTGAACGTTCGGATATTGCCTCTGCGCTTCTTCCAACAGTGTGGTTTACATGCAAGCGATCCCCCCCCCCCTAACATCTGGACGGCTTTCACGCGGCAAGCCATGAGACCATCCGTTGCTGCAAGTCCTCGTACACACGGTAAGTGCTTCGCGAGGCGCGGAAGAGAGCACACTCATCTCGGTTTGTGCTTTCCCCAAGACGAACGAACGCGTCAAGGAAACAGAGGCCACCAATAGTCTAGACGAGAAACGCACGCAAGCAGAAGCTGTATTTAAAGAAAAAAAAAGAGAGAGAGAGAGAGATACGAAGCAGGCAAAAGGCGAGTTTATAGCAGCGGATGGGGGAAGAAGGGGGCCAGCCGAGAGGTCGCACCAGCTTGGCGCAAGGGGCCGACTGACCCAACGGTGAACGCGGGCCCAATCTGGGGGCCAAAGCGAGAGAGCCTGCGGGGGCCCACGCGAGCAGCACCACTGACCAATTCCAGGAGGGAGCACCATAAACAAGTCAGCGCGCACGCGGACTTGAATCCCGTACAGTCGTAAATCTGCGGCGAGCGCGCGCACGCCCCGACGAGAGCCTGCGATGGTGTCCGCGAACAAAGGAGGCTGCATGCTCTACCGGCAACTTTGGCCACCGTGGAGAAGGGGCCTTGGGATCCGATGGGGCCGCAGTGGCACGTCGGCGCCGTGAACGGAATCCACAAACCGATCGGGAACACTTGACCCAGAGAGGGAAAAATCAGAGCTATTAGACGATTTGGCGACCACTATGCCCCGTTCAGCCCCCCCCGCCCCCCAATCACACACACCAAATTTCCAGTGTGTGAATAAAATAAACCACCGTGTATGAACTCGCAAACGCATTTACAGGAAAGCCCTTGAGAGCGCGAATTGTGCGATGTAACTCCGCTCCTACACCCTCGCGTGTAACAACTGAGGAAAAGCTGGAGACATATTCGGGAAACAAATCGGGCTGCGAGCCCTGGCGCACGCCCGACCTTATCGGGGCGGGGAGGGGTCGACAGCACAACGGCACCGCGGCCGCAGCGCCGAGCCGCCAGCACGCGCTCTGACGGACGACCCGGAACGGCGTCCGGTGGCGGCAGCCCCAAGCACGGCAGCGGGGCCCGCGGGCCCCCGAGTGCCCCAAACAGGTTCTGCAGGGATGCCCCCCCCCCCCCTTTCCCCCTCCGCTGAAGGAGCAACACGTTGTTAGGAGCCCGTCCCGATCCGGCCTGCCAGCTCAAACATTTGCAATTCGCGACGCCAGCGCTGCGCGCGAGGCGCCAGACGAAACCGCCCAGCGGAGCCTTCTTTCCTCGGGGCAGCCAGACCACCACCACCCCCCCTCCCCCGGGGAGACACCAAGCAAAGAGGCGCCCGTCAGCTGCTGCACAGCCTAGGCTGCATTCTTGCTCCCTTCGTACGCGGCCCAGTAAAGCCACGTTTGCATGAACCCGACTGTGTCGCAGCGAGTCCTCCTGTTGGGGCAAAATCCTGTCGTGCAAACGTTAGCGGATCGGTGTGCCGAGGGAGTTTATGGGCACAATCGGTCAGGCCCCGAAGAGTGCGCTCAGCAAATGCATGCAAGGCGGTCACGTTCGTCCCCGGGGTCGACAGTGCGACAACGCTCGCACGTCGGGTTGTGACGGATGCCTCTGGCGATACCGGTGAAAGCTGCGTCCCTCTGGCAACGGACGGTACGCGGAGGAGAAGGAGGGCGGGGGGTGTTAGAGAGAGAATTAAATGCATTACGCAGAGTTTCCACGCTATCGCCAGAGGAGATACAGGACAGCTCAGGGAACCGACAGTTCCCTTGCATCGAGGCGTTCCCGTCTACGTCACTACGCCCAAACCTCCAGGGGGTAAAAAGAAAACAACCATGTTCCCATATACTGTTCCGTGTACTGTCGGAGCCCAATAATGAGCCATTACATAAACCTAGATAGGACGCTTAGGCCCTGACGTGCTCAAATACATCTTAGACAGGCGCACATCGCTACGACGGGCGAGCAACACTGGGTGAGCCGAAATCGGGGGAGATACGAACGTAGCCGTCGGCACCGGGATTTGACGGAAGTTTGAAAAACACGCGTGTAGCAGCAATATTAGAGGATTTAACGTAGTTAAATAGTAAGGCACGGTCCCCTGTCACGTCGATTACAGTCGCTCAACTGAGGATGCGTCCAGGGGCTCACAACTACGGACGTGGCAGTCCTAAGAACAGACACCGCCGGGAAACGGACGGCTAGGCAACAGGAAGCTGGCTCCACCGTACACACACACACAGCGAGCAGTCAGTCGACAGACTTCACAATCAAGAGTCGGCGCGTGAAAATGGAGCGACGCCAAGCTCGCGCTGCCAGCGAAACGCTAACAGAAGGGGCATCGCTCGTGTAAAGCAAGCGGCTCTGGACGGCGGTCAGGTATAGTAATGACCGGCACCCTTCGGGGACTGACATCGCGCTAAGAGACGCTGGCTGCTGCCCCCATAGCTCGGACAGGTGACGCGGAGGTGTGACAAAGAAAGTGCGCTTCTTGCTAGAACACCGCGTTTTAGTAATGTAACAGAGAGGCAAGAAAGTGCACGCAGGTATGATTAGCAAGGCGGGTTCTGTGCCCAATATATTCAGGTCAAGCGAGAAAGATATATATAATCTACAGACCAACAGATATAACCTACAGAGATGTAACCTACAGATATATGTAAACCTACAGAAAACGTTCCTAACACAGCGATGCATTTAGAAACACCCGACACAGTGCTCATCCCTCTAGGAAGAAATCAGCAAGGAAGAAAGACAAGTGACATGGTAGCACCGCGTAGAGCACCGCCGCAGCAGACTGCACGCTGCAACCAGTCATCTTCGTTGTCAGCGTAGCTCGTGCATGGCATGTACTGCGCGCCAACCCGAAACGTCTTTCAGTAAAGGGGAAGCATGCACACTGCGGGGAGGTACAAGAAAGTCGTGGAACGAAGAGATGGGAAGTGTTGTAGGGGGGGGGGGGGGGCGCAGCGCGATCTACCGCCAACATCAGCGACCGAGGCGCGTGCGCCGGTCGCCATCAGGGGCGGCGGCAGCTGCAACCTGTTCCAGCTGCAGCAGCGGCAGCATAGCATCGCCTAGATGCTGCAGCGACACCCGCCCACGCGTTCGCGGGATGAGAAATGGCTCTCCCTGCAAAGGAGGGGCGGGTCCGGAGCGCGCAAAGCGGAACGACGACCCGGCCGCCGATGACAAAACGCCTTCGCGCGTCACGTCAGCCGCAGGCTCCTCCGCGCCAACGAGCTCCGTGCCGTCCAGGCAGCAGCGCTTGCCCTCGTAAATCCAAAACGCCGAGGACAAACAAAGGGCGCCAACGAAGAGTAGACGGGAGAAAAGCGCGCTCTGTACACCGGGCCCCTCTCGTTCGCGGCGAATAAGTTCATCGCGCCCCTCCCGGCCGAGCGCACCCACGGCCAAGGAGGTGTACAGCCTCGAACTCCGTCAGCCACTCCTCGGACGGGTTTGGCCAAAAGAGAGGACGAGTGGTCAACGGTCACCAAGCGCAGGGAAGCGGCAGCGCACAACTCGGCGCTCGATCGCCCGAGGCGGCGGCGGCAGCTGCTCGCTGAGAGGACGTGACAGGAGAGCGTGTATATCACACGCCCGCTGAACGCCACACACACACACACACCGCTCTCGCCCTAACGTCGGGAACCATTTCCATCTCCCGGCTGTTGATGTCTCATCGATGGTGCACCGGCGGCGTAGAAACGACAACGTAATAGAGACTAGAAGGGCTCTCCCTCTTCCCTGGTTATACTCGTTCCGCCCTCTTCTAATGAGCGCTACGGTGAGTTCAAAGATATACCACGTGTCGAGAGCTAATGCCGTAGGTGGCTTTTCTCGCCCCACCGGCCCGGAACTTTCGATGAAGAATAGGAGTCAGGCAACGACACCTTTAGAGATTTACACGCAGCAATGTGTCAACATGCCTGTGTACAGAGCCCCCTCATCCGCGAAGTCACCTCGACAACTTAGCCAACCAAAACGCACCGAGCGACTCTGTGCCGGTGAATGCCAACCGAGCGATAAAAACGGAGGCCGAGCAACATACCGAGAAGATGTGACAAGCAATGTTCTAATAAAGCAAGTAATAAAGGTTCGGGAGCTGGCAGCAAGGCCGAAGACAGGTCACGCAGTAATAGATTCCATGCTTGGAAATAAGACCGACAGAGGAGATCAAAGTCCTCCGCTTCCCCCATGAACTGCCGCGTCTATCTGTTGAAACGCGACCGTGGCTCCCACGCGGCAGGAAGCGTGCGGTCCTGCATGAGAACGCGAGCGCAGAGATGTGCGTGAAAGTGGCCGGAGGAGCGACGTGGGGCTCCACCGCAAGGGACCAGCAGCCCACATCAGCAGCCTTAACTAGCGAAGCAGTTCGGTCAACAAACCAAACTTGCCAGGCACGCATGGGAGAAGCCGCATGGGCAACGGCCAATTCTGGGGCGGACTCGGCAATCCCGGCGGAGATTACCTGCTCGCGGCTCCGCAGAGCCAACGAGGGGGGCGGCGAGCCGCACGGCCACCCAAGCGCGACGCCAGCACGCGATCCCTTCGCGCGGCCATGCCCGGCTGACGCGCGCGCGCCAAGGAGACGCTCGCCTTCTTTCTATAGCATCCGACCCTCCTCCTCCTCCCTTCACGGCAGCGGCCGAGCTCGCGCCTCATCGTCGAAGAGAAGCGTGCGCCGTGAAGAGCCCGTAGGTGCCAACGCGTCTCCCACGAACCAAGCACAGTCAACGGTGGCACTGCAAACCCGTGCATGGCTCCAGCGCTCCGAAATCCTTTCAAGAGTTTTATCTTCGCGTGCGCGCAAAATCCATCCATTTGAGTGTCGGAAGTCGGACTAGCTGGTCACGTAGCGCCGTCTCTGTCTCTCTTGGATCTGCAGAATACGTGCCGGACACGCTTTGGAAGGAAGCAGAAGGAGGGAATTCAGTCTCTCGCCAAGCGGTTTGCCGTAAGGTGGAGGCCTCAATTTCGCGGGAACACCAACAGGTGCGCGGACCATCTCTCGCGCAGCGCACTGGTAAGCTCCACCCGGTGCGGCTGCCATTTACCCGCGCCCCTCTGCACACTACCCACTAGAAGCGCGCAGCAAGCGCACAACGAGCGCTAGAGCGGCTGGTCCCGCGAGCGGGCCTCATAACATAGCGGCCCGTATGACGACGCATAAAGAGGCGAGGACGCCAAGGAGACCTGCGTACAAGGAGAGAAAAGCCAATATTTGGCCGGCCGCACGACGAAAGCAGGAAGAGCCGGCGTGCGCAAGTTCAACAGACGCCGGGGAAAGAGGAGCCGAGCACCACTCCAGCAAAGACCCTCGCCAACGGGGGCACACACACACACACTCGCGCCACTCTTGCCTCTTCACACTGCCTTTGCCCGACTGCCACCGAAGCGCTGGCGCTTTCAAGGCGTCTCCTTCCAGAAAGGAACATCATCTGTCCGCTAGGCGAGCGGCGCTTCAATCTTGGGTATGCTACGCAACTATTATGCCGGTCCCAAAGTGCGTTCAGCAGTTCAGGGGAAGAGCCAAGTTGGCGGATATAGTTCTCGTAGAGGTGGTGTGGTCGCAACGCCGGGTACACGGCACCCACATCACACGTTACGTAACTGGCACACAAGGGGCACGCACCGCAACGGCACGGCCGTTACGCCGCTGGTACACACAGGACACACTCCATTTAAAAAAAAAAATGAGCCAAAAGTCTCACCGCTCTGATCACGCCACACCATCGCATCTTCTCGCGCGTTACTTTTCATGTCTGCTCGCTTTGGTCTCGACGAGGGGATCGGTGGTGCCACTAGTAGCGCCTAAACAGGATGCCAAGCGGCTCTTTTAAAGGAGTACTGACACCAATTTTCGAAGCTGAGTTTACTCCACCATACAACTCTCCTATATGCGTAGACAGCTCTGAGCAAATGTTAAGCTCAGGAAATCCTGATAACATATTTTAATTTGACGTCAAAGTCAATATTCAACATGGCGTGCCTACTGACATCGGCACTAGTGTGACGTCAGGCTACAGTACCAATTTTGGTGACTTCACGCAGCAGTATGGCAAGTTGTGATGACGTCAGGTACAAAAACATGCAAAATGGCCGCTCGCACGTCACTCTCGGTCGTCTGCTCTCGCCGTTCAGTCGCCGTAGTTGAGAGAGCCCGTGAAGCGAGCGAGCGAAGTCGAATTACCCTCTATCGTCATGTGTGCCCGCGTATAATCGGAAGGCAGGGTCACTGTGGTGCCGGCATTTTGCCCCTGAAATGCCGCGGAGGTCTCGGAGGCCACCTTAGCTTATCGCGGGCTCTGGAGCCACGCC
Source organism: Hyalomma asiaticum (assembly GCA_013339685.2). Classification (NCBI taxonomy): domain Eukaryota; kingdom Metazoa; phylum Arthropoda; class Arachnida; order Ixodida; family Ixodidae; genus Hyalomma; species Hyalomma asiaticum. The sequence continues at coordinate 89,307,291 of CM023481.1, forward strand.
GATCGACACTCATCGTGCGTGCCGTACGTTGCATCTTGCACTGTACCGAAGTGTTTGCTGTCGTCGCGGGGTCGTTATACAAAATTTCGCACATCGCTGACCCCGCACTTGCTACAGACGCTGTGCGCGAGAAACCACTGGGCGAAAACGTCACGATTTTTTGCGGCAGTACGTCACGAGGGGCTTATTACTATGCACATACTGTGTCGTGACGTCAGGCTACAGTAGGAACCGAAACCAGCTTTTAGAGGCATGCTGTAAATAAATTTTTACGGCGCGCTCATGCTTACCAGTACGATTTCTGGGCTCTGGGAGGCTTGGCCTCTCATTTCACTAAAAAAAAAAAAAAAAACGCCAACTGAAAATTTTCGTGGCAGTACTCCTTTAAGACAAACGGCGTTCCGTGCCCCTATTGTGCAAATTTCGAATTATAATTCGCCGTTACGCCTTACATACGCTGATGTGGTGGCGGCAGATGGGCGCAGCAGAAGCGACAAGAAAGGCGGGCGCCAGCTCACCACCGCCCCCTCCCCAAACACACCACCAGTGCCGCTACCACGGCCCGTGAGCTCGCGAAGTATCGCGAATTTCCAGCCGCCTCCGCAAAAGCCGCGAGACAAGTTGCGTCATTAATATCAATTGCGGCCGGCGCGATGGGAGTCACTTCCGCTCACGGCTCGGGGCGAGCTCCGCAGACGTGACGGATGCGCTCTCGAGGCTCGAGTCGCGGTCAATGGCTGCCCCCTAAGCCGAGCGCTCCGTGCCAGTGGGAAGGAGGTGGGGGCAGTCCCCTCCTCGGTTCACCGACAGACCCCGCGCGCTTCAAGGCATCCACGCCAGCCATATTATTCGAAGTGCGGGGCATCGCTCCTCGACGAGTGCGACGCACTCTGGTATACATACCGGTGCACGCTTACACATATCGCAGGTTGCGGTTCACAACAAGAACGACGACGACAAAATCAACGGTATAGCGGTCCGGTGCGTGAATAATTAGCGAAGTATTTTTATTCCGGTGGCAGCGCATTTCTATCAACGCCGTGCAACCGCTCCGCGGCAACCACTGAGCCACCGAGCAAGTGTATACACTGTCTACACGCCACCGCCGATGAGCGCTACGTAAAGTAGTCGCAAACAAGCGCACTTCACAATCGGGAGGCACAGGATTGCGCAGCCGGACCTGTCCAATGAGAGAGAGAGAGGGCACCGGAACGCCCGCTGCGAGGCCTAGCGCACAGTGACGGAGGCACCCAGAGCGGGAGTGCGAGCAGAAAGCCCCCAGGTGAAAGAGCGAACGGGTTGCCACGCACGGGCGGCGTGATCAAAGGAGGTCCCCATCCTCCTATATAGCTGACGATCTATGTTAGCGCCACCGCGGCCCCCGCCGCCGCAGCTCGAGGGACGCCAGCGCGTTGGCGTCCAGGGCAGCGCACGAGGTTGCCGACGCAAATGGAGAAAGGTGCTCTCCCCCCCCCACCAAACCCCCTGAAAATTAAGAACTGGGTACGACGGGCTAATGCGGCCGCCGGCTACAATAGCTCGCTTTTTTTTTTTTTTTTTTTTCACTATACGTGTTGCGAACGGGCCGCAGGACACGCGGCGAAAGCCTATCGGACGGCCGCATCGCGACCGCGGACAGAATTCGGACGACCAAACCGGAGACGATTTGTCAGGATTACGAGCCGGCCGGCAAGCAGAACGCGACGCTTTCGCACACACGAAGGCAAAGAAGACGCCCATCACATCAAGATCTCGGAGGTCCGCCCTTGCGACGACCTTGGGCTAGCTGGCAACGTTATCATTTTTTTTTTTTCGTAGCACGAATACAACCGAAACGGTCAGTGCGGTCGGGCAACACGCACGCGGCCACGCGTAGCGCAGTTACGCTACGCCAATGAAAAGTGGCCGTCTTTCAACAGCCTGTACCGAACAGCCCTGCTAGCGTGACCGACGGCGACCGGTGTGGGAACATATCGTACTTATCATATTACCAGCTAAGCGCGAGTTCAATGCCAAATGCCCGGCTAGCAGCTGCGAAGGCCAAGTTTGCCGAACCAAAAATTGTTCGCTAAACATGAGCACAGCCTACGACCGCTTTTCAGAGCATTAACGAAGCTTGGTTGATTGATTTGTGGGGTTTAACGTCCCAAAACCTGCTCTGATTATGAGAGACGCCGTAGTGGAGAGCTCCGGAAATTTCGACCGCCTGGGGTTCTTTAACGTGCACTGACATCGCACAGCACACGGGCCTCAACATTTTGCCTCCGTCGAAACGCAACCGCCGCGGCCGGAATTCGATCCCGCGGCCTTCGGATCAGCAGCCGAGTGCCATAGACACTAGATCACCGTGGCGGGCCCATTCACAAGGCTATCTTGCTTACTGATATAATATAACCACGTTTATCGCGTAACATGCAGATTCCGGGAAACCGTGGTTAATATTTCCGCGCACGCAGAGCAAAATTAAACTGAAAGCCGTAACAGAGAATGAGCGTTTAGTGGCAGGGATCGGCATTTCCGTTTCACAAGCCCTTATACAAAGCTGGCCGTGCGAGAAGCTACGCAGCGGGCTCCAGTGCCGATGTTATGTAAGGCTGCATGGAAGACATGGTACCCGCGCTACCGCTACGGCCGAGACGAACGCGGCAAGACTGCACGAAGACACGCGGAGACGATCGTGCGAGTGAAGGACCGAGGCAGTTGAAGAAAAGAAAAGGAAATATCAGTGCCCTATCAGGGCGGTGAAGAAGCAGTTTTCATGACGGGCGCAAGAACAACCGCCTTTGTGCGACTCGATAATGGACGGCGGATGAGCGAGCGGACAAGCTCCTGAGCTCTCGAGTGTCCGCCGCCGTTTCAGGGACTCGCTGAAATGCCTACACAGGAGCGTATGTGTGTCCTCATAGAGAGAGAGAGTGGGGGGGAACCTCTTCCCCTCATCTTGCACTGTGGCCCGGGTGGCGAAAAAAAAAAAAAGAAGGACGCGCCCGAAAGAATGGTCCAACAGCGAGAGACAAGTGCCGCTGAAAGACAAGAGGCTTTATCCGCGCACGCAAGGTCCTTTTCACAAGACTCGAGAGCCACGGCAGCAGCGGCGGCCAGGGAAAATCGATATGCCTCGCATGTCCCGAGCGATTCCTCGAAGGAACGCGCTATCGGGGAACAGGCTCGCCCAGATAATAACACTCGAGACCAGGAATAAAATCGCCACGTCCAGGACGTAAAAAGAACAAAAGGCAACTGAGCGCCGATGACGGCTGTTCCCGACTGCGAGCGCGCGCGCGCACAGCACAATCAGGCATTTCCGAGCGAGGCGCCAGCGACGCCGGTATACACGCTCCTCCAACGGCGATAACGCCAGCGAGGGGGTTGCGTCGCCCTTATCTCGCCGATAAGCAGCCGGACCGACAAAGGAACTGCTACACAGCAGCGCAGGCAGCGAAGACTTCGGTTCCTGCAGAAAATTCGGCGCTTGCTGATCTAACAGAACGAGGAAAAAATAAGAAAAAAAAAATAAAAGTTGCGGTGGTATACATTCATCCCCGAAAGCAACGGGAAGCGGAACACCGATATCCCGATCGGCCGTAATGGCTAAGCGGTCGCACAACGCATCAAAGCCTTTAATGAGACCGCAAAGCTTTAAAACTGACACCTCGGATTATTTCACGCACGAGCAATTATCTCTTAAAGGGACTTGACAACCAATTTTTAAGGACTGATATATATATATATATATATATATATATATATATATATATATATATATAAAGGCGCGACGAGAAGTTAGGCCCAGGTACTTCTTACAACAGTTGCTTTCTAAAAGCGCGTGGATATCTTGCAAGCAGAATTTTTCGACGTGAGAAGACACAAAAAATGGAAGAGTCCGCCCGAAAGAGATCGTGATGCCGAATACCCGCCTCGCAACTTGTGAAAGCCGCCCATCGTTCTGCTTTCACAAGAGTAGGCGTAGCTGTGATTACAACCACCAACATTTCGACTCGGTGCAATAAGTTCGCGCGTTATCCAGGCCGTTCCTTGTATTTCTTGAGCGTGAGCAACGACAGCAACTCCGAGAGTGCTGCTGCTTTGTTTCACAGACTGATCGTACGGCACTGCAGTGATGCCCCGATTCCGGCAACACCATAGATTGATTTGTGGGGTTTAACGTCCCAAAACCAGCTCTGATTATGAGAGACGCCGTAGTGGAGGGCTCCGGAAATTTCGACCACCTGGGGTTCTTTAGCGTGCACTGACACCGCACAGCACACGGGCCTCAACATTTCGCCTCCATCGAAATGCAGCCGCCGCGGCCGGGATTCGATCCCGCGACCCTCGGATCAGCAGCCGAGTACCGTAGCCACTAGACCACCGTGGCGGGGCTCCGGCAACACCATAGACACGTCGCAACGATGGTGAATAAAAGCGTACACGGCATGCTTCCTCCTACACTCCCGATGTCAGCGCAGTCAACGATAAAGACGCCGAATGGTTGAAGTGCACAACCAAGCTTGATATATACCGCAAGTTCACTTTACTACTCGACTCGCCTGCGAAACAGTGGCGTGCACGCAAAGTGTTGACAGCGAGCGCTGTCCTCTCTGCATGCAGGCAGGTCGCAAGCACAAAACCACGTCACTACGCGCACGTGTTTTGTATGTGCTTGCGCCGTACCGGCAGCTCTGCGCGAATAGGATGACTGCTTGCTCATAGGTATATACGTATCTATACCACACGAGGTAGTCCAGCTGTGTCTCTTGTGGGCTAGAGCGGCCAGTTTACTTTCTTTTGGCCTGCGATAGTCCGGTGGGCGATTCATTGCGGTCCGATCTTTTTCACCATCCGATTGGATGGCACCGATCCCTCGATCTTCTGAATCTCGTAATAGACTGGTGACGTGAAGCAAATAACATCTTCAACACCTCGTGCACAGTACCGCAGCGCGGGCAATAACGATGTGCTTACTTGTCTAGCAATCCTGACCGGTGATGTAAAACTTACTCGTTTTCGCGACTATCTCTTCGTAATTGGGCTTTGTTTTATAATAAACGGGTACATGCGTACAAATACCGCGTTGAATCCAGCAGGCAAGGTCGGAGAAGCGCGACTATGGCGACGGCGTGTCAGCGCTCGGCGGTGGCGCGAAAGTAGCCATAGCAACGAACTCTCCGTCGCCGATTGGTCACATCACTGCGCGGCAGTACGTCAGCAGCCGCCGGTTGCCCAGAGGAGTTGGGCAACGCATCCAATCTTCCTCCGGAAAGAAAACCTTGCCGTTTTCGTGGAGGATCGCCATCGGCCGACGAGCTCAGAACGGCAAGCTGCTCAGCCGGTATACTATGGAAGTGCACGCATGTACTCGGTGTCCTCTCTCACACTGCTCGGCAATGTGCACGGCAAAAAAATTACTTGATATATATCATATACCATACAGTTCAGCGGTTACGTAGAAAAGTAATCCAACATGGCTCTCGTGATATAAGAACGTTCGAACGTCTTCAGCAGTAGCGGCGCTCACCGTCGGTAATAAATATATGGTAAGTACGCGCTTAAATGGCCTCGTATTTGTATTGCTGGTATCAGCGCGACGCGTGACACAGAAGATTGGAAAACTCAACGTCACAAATATACGAACGCTGCAGACAGTATTGATATAACGCAGCTTCGTGAGTTCTTTGTTTCGTTGCCAGTTTTCCTGCGTACCTCTCGCGGTCATCACAACAACGTCGACGACAGAGTGCTGCCACCGCCTTCGAAGGCGCGCGCGCGGTGTGTGTGTGTGTGTGTGTGTGTGTGTGTGTGTGTGTGTGTGTGAGAGACAGAACACATACACCACAACACCGCGAGTGCAAGACGCTCGCATGCTGGCGAATGGCGCTGAGCCGTGCTACCTTTTATTGGTCTGCAGAAACATGCGCCTATTTCCTTTCTTACGAACCACTCTTCTTCTGGCGATTAAGCCGTCGTTTTTCCCGCCACTTGCGCTGATCAATGCGTGTCTCACCTCGGCTGGGCGGCTCAGATTGCGCCGCGGGGACGATAAGCAGCTGAAGGGATTGCGGAACCTTCGAGACCTCAGTGGAAGAGAATGGCTGGGCTGCGCAGCAACTGCGTGTGCTCCGTGGAACATTTATTCGGCTCTGCAGCACGATTGTGTGTGTGATAGGATCCGCGCGCGTACACACACACACACACACACACACACAGAGCAGGGCGTTGCTCTTTCACGCAACGAGCAAACAAAGCGCAGAGTGCAGGCGGACATCAGAGGGTCGCTATGGGCAACACAAAAAATTAAAAAAAAAAGAGAGAGAAAGAAACGCCCAGCTTAGTTTGTTGGGGCCTTCTTTCAGGCCGAGCTGCCCATGGCGACGGTGCAATACTTGAACAGCGTCTTCCACGGCGGCACCGAAACGCGCCGCACTACAGGAACACGAGGGTGAGAGAGGCAGCGTCGCCTCGTGTGATTGGCATTCAGCGTGTGTCTGCCCTTCTCCGCGGAGCGCACCTTTGGCCGAGCAAGGTTCCCCGTAACATTCGCCCCCTATTTCAAACTCCACGCTCAGATGGCGAAAGAAAAAGAGGAGACGCGCGCGCGAGAGAGAGAAAGATGCCGCTAAGCTTGTTTTCCATTTCCAACACTAGTGACCCGTGAAATTAAAAGAGCGGGGGCCGGCTGCTCGGCTCCCATGCGCCACGGCGCCGTTCACTGTAGAGTGGCTGTTATTTGCTCAGCACTCCCGCGTCGAGGAGGAAGACGCAGAGCGCGCGCGCAGATTCAAGTGAAACGCGAAATAAAGCGTCGCACTTGCGACTGAGACAGAAAAGTAATAACTGAAACGATCCTTTGCCGGATACGGTGAGGCTCGGGACTCGCGGTGTACGCCCGCACAACCTCACATATATATTCAGGTGCTGCCGTCCTGACACGCAGGCGAAGTCGTCAACAGCTGTCACAGTTACTTGCTGGTGTGCAGAGCTCCGGCAGCAATGGCCGGCAGAGCGATTTGTGCGCGCAGCACCACGTCCCCAGGGACACGCGGGGGGTGGCGGTGGCTATGGAGTCGAAGTGCGCGCTCGGATGCGCGCCCGAAAGCTGAGCCTCGGAACGCCGCTGCCTTCGTGCCGTGTTTGTTTCGAAGCGCTTATGTCCAATGCTACTAATATAAACAGACCGTCGCTAAATCGAGACGAGTTTACTCTCAAGCGAAATCGCTCTACACTGCAGGCGCTGCGTTGATAAAAAAAAAAAAAAGATATGCATTTTCATATTCCATATGATGATACGCCTACCGCCAAGAATAGAATAGCAAAACAGAGGTGTCTGGAGCCACGACCAGATACAGAAGAAAGTTGCCAACACCAGCTATAGTGACATCTACTATCAATTACCAGAGTCAAGTGTGATTTAGAATGAGCATCCACATAGCGGTCAGTGATCGCATAATAGAAGTTCGATCATCAAAACCACACCACGGGTACGCGGCGCATCTGGGCCGGATCCGGTTGCCCTCGAACCGTGTGCACCACGTCTCGGAGGAAAGAAGCGCGAGCGATTTCCGCGGGCTGTCAGCGATTTGAAGGCGCAGTGGAAGAGGGGGCCATAGCGGCAGCGGAGGCCCTTCCGGGACACGAGTTCTTCCCAGGAGAGAACAAACACGTGGCATTAAGAAAGAAGAAGCTCCCCCCAGGGACACAGGAGGGGCTCATATATGGCTACTTACGAGCGTTGGTTTGCCGGCAACGGCTCGAGCACAAACACAAAACGCGCGCAGAAACAAAAGGACGATGCGCATCGCGATTCCCGGAGGCTGCTGCAATTAGCCGTGGAAACGGAAGCAGAGACGCCGGTAGTGAGCAACAACCCCCTCCCCTTTCGATTCACGCTCGGTAGATCGGAAAACGATGCGTGCGCATTAGTCGGACGGGGCTAGCACGATGCAGCGATTCCTTTCCAGAACTGATCCAAGCACGCCCGTCTCTGCTTCATCTGAGGCGACGATGCGCTACACACTGCCGCCACAAACGCTCATTTTTCCCTGGCGAGCAAGGTGGTCCCCCTCCTGAACGGAAGCTTTCGTTCCGTTGTGCTCCCAATGCTGTAGAGAGAAAGACTAGTCATGGTGGCAAATCGCACCTCGGCGATACACAATGCGAAAATGAATCGAACACCACAGGCGAGTTCCGTTTCTTACGTGTGGCTCATACAACCGCATATTCAAACTGAGTATGAGCCACACGAGAACGGAAGCGAATTAATTTTCATTGTCGTGATGGTTAAATAGCTATTTAGTATAAAAGAACTACGCTCTGGGGCCGTATTCAGAGAACGATCGTCTTTGAAGACATCGCCAACCTGGCACCTTTGACGCGCACTGATTGGCTAGTTGAGGCGCGAGCGAGTAGTCGCTTCAGCGTAGGACACGCGAGATTCTATACCACCATGCAAGGCTACATTGTCGCCTTTGGCGGCCGTGTCAGAATACGGCCCCTGACTATATCGTAGCGTACAGCTCTAGTCACGTTACTTGTTGTAGGGATAACACACAGGGGGCCCCGACGCATTTGTCCTCGTCACATTTATTTGACGACTATACTCCGGATCACACTTTTTTAGATACGAGCAGCGCTTACCTGCGGCGCCGTCAAAACACCCCAACACGCCGCGACAGTGAGAACGAAAAGGACAAATAAAAAAAAAAACAGCTATACGCTGGTCACAACCAACCCGTTCGGAACACAAACACACATGCCCAATAGAGGACGGACTCCTTCGAGGTTGGCTTCAACGCCTGCCCCTTGTTGGTAGATTACGGTTTCACGAACGAAAACTATGGAGATGGCCGCTATTGGCTTCCACCGCGGAGTAGTTGGGGGGACAAGGCTGCACGTTTGGTGCCGCCGCTATACGAATGCAGGCGGCAGAGCTGTCCCCACTCGACAAGCCATTGCGGTCCGAGGAGGGGACCTTGTTCAAGAATACCCGAATGAAGCCCAATTCGTGGGGAAAGGGGGGCCTCCATGACTAAGAAAAAAAAAAAAAAAGGGCTGCTGCAGGACACAGCCGTCGGAGAAGCGGCTACATTACAGGCACCTATGGATCTATCTACGCAACAATATCGATCATATACAAACGTAAACGTGTCAATTATTATTTTAAGTTACAACTCATCGAATGCCGTCCCCGGTCGCCTGAGGAAGTGAATCGGAAGATCTGCGCAAGACTCGATGACCGTGTGACCGCAGATAACAAGGTAAATGCTTCGACTCAGTAGCAAAACGGATCGACACACCTGCGCAACTCTCTATCGGGTAATGGACGTCGTCAAAAAAAATGTATATTGAAGTTGAAGTTTGGAGTTTATTTCATTAATACAAACATACATATCCCGTGGTACAGTAGGAATGGGTGGCGAAAAGGCAACTGAATGCCTGACAACGCGCCAATCCCCGCCCAGACCACGATATTGCACAACACTCAGCATGTGATACATAAATGCAGTAAACAAAATAACAAAAACATTGCAGAACACTCAGCCTGGTGTTCTAATACATAAGTACAGTGAAAGAAAAAAAAAAGCAAGAGGAATAAACTAAGCCGTGGGTTTACCAAGTGATCAAGAACATATCGGATATCAAGAACTTATCGAGAAGAAATTTTCACGGCTGAATTTTAGGGCATAGTACATTTCTGAAAAAAGTATACAGGATACGCATGGGTTCGAACGCTCGCTCGCATATGGGTTCGAACGCTCGCTCGACTACTCGTGCACAAACGCCGGAATCGCAAGGGACACGCGCAAGAACGACGCCACCAAGCGTGCCGGACAGAGATGCGAGCCCAGATGATTGCTTCCACGCGCGAAGCAAGCAAGCCCCGTCTTTGCGTCGAAGAAATGCGCGTTTTGTTTTTTTTTTTTTTTCGCATACCTAAATCTTTGTCAGGTTTCGGACGAGAGGAAATGTGTGGTGTGCATGTAAAACGTGACCAAAATGGATGATGATTGTGATTCAGTTAGGAAAGGACGCTAATTTCTGCAGCCCATGTAGAGAGCACGGCTAAGCGTCCGTGGGGGTGGGGGAAAGGAAGTGAAAGATAGAGGGGAGAGAAAGGCCGTAGTGGAGGGCTCCGTAGTGGAGGGCTCTGGCATTTTCGCGTCAATCGAAAATGAGATCGGGCGGGATCGAACCCGCGTTTTTTGGGTGGCAGCCGAGTACCGTAACCACTACACCACCGCGGCGGACCAAAATGGCCCGACGCTTGCGCCGTCACCGCATATTCCCCGCAATCACACATTCGCACTCTCCACAACGGTCACCGTCCGCACGAGGGAGACCGAGATTTGTAGCAGGCCTTCCCGTTAGCTGGTCTGCTACGAAACGCAGTGCTGCGGCCGCCAACGGGGAAGCGCAGATTGATGATGGTCGCAGCAGCCGTCACATCCACGCACTACACCACCACCACCACCAAAGGCGGGCAAAGCCCGCGCGCGCTTATCCGTCGCGACTCCTCCTCGCCGGGGACGCATAGGAAAACAGGGCACGTGGCACGCGTCCAAGTCGTGCGCGGTTGCGCGCGCCTTACACTGGCGGCGACAGCGACACGCGATGCCGCCCAGAGATTCGAATCGCACATCTACCACCAGGCGGAAGAAGAACCAAGGAAATATAAAGGTCAGCAAAAAAAAAAATCTAAAAGCGAGGGCAATCTCGCACGCAATCTTCGCGACGGCGCCGCCGGGCCGAGGCCGGCTCCCATCAACTCGAGAAACGTACCATCACAAATGAACGGGTGAGTGACTGGACATGTCCAGCGTATAATTATATGCACACGACAGTCACAAAAAAAAAGGAGGGGTCTCGGATATTAACGAACACCCGATAAGTCGCCGATGAACTTAAAAGAAATGATCGTGCGGGTGTGAGACAATCACTTTTTTTTTTTAGGTGCGCCTCGGGTTAATGTGAAACGACCCTAACGAAAATAGAAAAGAAAATGCGCGCTTCTGTATCCATCGTTCTCTCGTGGGACGTGTTGCCGGCCCGACAACAGTCGACGAAGCTTGCCTCCGTCCGGGTCAGACGCAACACGGAGACAGCAATACTCGACCGTTGGAGACGGGGACAACGCTCGAAACGACCCCGAATACAACGAGAACTGGTGACAGCTTTTAGAGTTTCCTTTACTAACGAGCGCTTAAAGGGGCCATGCTACACTTCTGAACGTACAGAAAACGGCGCCGATCAATCCTGGAGCTTCCTGCGAGCATGCGAGCAAAATATTGCACTGCACGCACCAGCGAATTCGCAATCTGCTTTCCAAACACAGCGCTGGAAAGCGCCCGCGCTTTTTATTCCATCGAATGACGTCACTGGGGGCACAGACTATAACGTCGCTTGACATTTGTCGTCGCTCTTTTATGAGATACGCATATTTCTCTTATTTATCGAATTCAAAACAAACGAATATTGCAGAGAACATCGTCTCTCCTCGATCATTAAATCGGCCAGTGCGATTTTGGCTTCAAGCGACTTAGTCGGTGTCCCTGGTGACGTCATTTGTTGAAGGAGAAGCGGACGCTTTCCGGGCGGTGTTCGAAACCGAACTGCGACCTCCCTGGTGCGTGCAGTGCAGCAATATTTGGCTCGCATGTTCACACAGGAGCCTCTACGGCTGACCACGGCACACCATGCATGGACGAGGAATTTGGATAATCCAGAGTGTTCTAGTATTAGGCGCGAGCGCCACAAGTGAATCCCGATTCCAACAAGTATTTACATTTTCCTCAACAATACAGTATCATGGAACGACCACACAGCTAAAGCTTGTGTTTCAGCCTTTAGAAAAGTAACCTTTTTTGAGACATGAGAAACCCCTCTCAAATGTTAGAGCGTTATTGCTACTTTTCCCAAATTAGGCCATAAACTAGAAAGTGCATGCATACGTTGCGGTCCGTACGTGAAAACTAACACGAGTATTCTTGAACGAATTCAGAGAAAAACAGTCAGGTTTACATTTACTCATTTTCAAAATCCGATGTCCGCACGCAACTTTTGAGCATTAACAACAATGAACCACTCGAAAGCAGCAGAGAAGAAGAAATAAGAAAGAGCGGATTTCCTTAAAACCAACTTCACCCCAATAGTCTATTCCGTGACCCGACGTTATACTTACCATTACCACAGTTATACCAGAAGTACACACCACTGCAAGCATCCACTAACCCCTTACCTTCCAAGAACGAAAACACTTTTCTTTATTTTCCTTGACTCTAATTGTCCGGTTGAGTCCACACCGTAATCTCGTGTATTGCCATGGTTTCGTTAGCATTGAGAGCTTTATTTTCATATACGACACGTCACCCTCCCTGCTTTGAACCAGTTCTTGCGCAAATTTCACTAAATAAACTAATGAACAAATGCCTCCTCGTCATTACACACTCAACGCGCTATCCTGCTTACAGGGGCGCGCCCGAGTACCGTTCACAATGGTGAGCGAGTCTCTCCCCCCGGCTCGTCAGCGGAGGATCGTCGCCTGCGCGACCCGCTTGCCGCAGTCGCGCGCAATCCGCGACTCACGACGACGACTCGTTGGCTAAGAAGCGTCGCAACAGCTGCGCTTGTCTGGGCCGCACACCGTGCTCCTCTCCGTCTCTCAGCGCAACGTTGTTCACGCTGAGCCAGAAGGGACGGCTCTAAAAGCGGAGCGCGCACAAGAGTGCCGACTTCATCCGCGGAGGCAACGAAAGACGAGGCACGCCAAAGCGCCTCCCACCCAGCTCCCGAGTGCCGTTGTACGAGTTGTAATACGGCCACGGAAGCGCCGCGGACTCTGCAAAGACCGGCCGGAAGTGAACGACCACCGCTATGGCGGCGCTGCCGTCAGGCATACAGCTGAGATCGTTCGAATACTCTTGATTTCTGGGGTTCTTTGCGTCCCAAAACCAGCTATGATTATGAGAGCCGCCGTAGAGGAGGGCTCCAGAAATTTCGACCACCTGAGGGTTCTTTAACTGTACACTGACATCGCACTGTACGCGGAGCTCAACGTTTCGCCTCCACCGAAATGCAGCCGCCGCGGCCGCGTTTCCATCCTCCGACCGTCGGATCAGAAGCCGAGTGCCATATAGCCACGAGACCGCCGTGGCGGGGCTCGAGGTACTGTAATAACTTTAGCACTCAATTTTATTTCTCGGTAACCTGTGCCGAACTATTCAGGCTAAGGCATTTGCACGAAAAATATACACATGTGCACTGCGCCCGATCGTCGCTCTTACGAGATTTTAGCTATTATGAAGACTTTTCGGGACGCAAACGAAGCCGTGCGGCTGCCTGTGGAATTATCTCGATAAAGGGCTCGAAGTTAACAGCGGTTCTACCTATCTCCGTCTTTCCGTCGCTCGCTTACTTGTATCCAATGTGCACGTACGCAGTCAACTACTTTATTTAAAAAAAAAAAAAAGGTGCCCAAAAAATAGACGTTATTTTTTGCTTCTTTCCCTCAGTAGCCTCAGTAAATAGCCTTACAATCACGCCCCACCCGAAAATTGTTAAACCAGACACCCTGAGGAATTAACCTGTTCCTCCGGGCACTCAGTAACTTAATTACACTTTTCGCGTCACGAGCGCGCACCCGGACACCGGAGGAAAAAAGAAGCGCCGGGAGATTGAATAGCCGCGCACATTCTTCTTCTCCCCTCTGCAGTCACAGTCCACCGTTGTCCCCAACAACTCGGACCGAAGACGAGCTGCTTCAGATGGCCAGGCTCGGACTGCGGCTCACCGCACAAGTGCCCCCCCGCCGGCAGTAATAAGACACCTGTACATACAGCTACTGCGCACAAGAGGTGCAGACCTCCCTTGTCCTTTCGCCCATCCCGGCAACCGTGACCGCCGGGGCGCATTTCTTCTTTTGTTCCTTTCAAATAGAGCTTCTCATTTTTTCCGTCTACTACACGAGACGCTGGCCCCCGCTGGACGGCTGGGCTCCTCCGCTTAAGCTCCGAAAGCGGGCTATCGACGAGTGCCCGGGGCAATCTGGGCAAGTGCAGGCGCGCTTCGCTTTTAGGGCTCGGGTTGCAAGAAAGACATCGATATTTCCGACCACCTCTGGCCGCCTGTTCATCTCGCTTTACCGCACTTCCCTTCCGGTTGCGCACCGCGGCGGGATCTCGTGACGCGGGCGCCACCGAAGAGCCGCCGACTGCCACTTGAGTCGTGGCGCCTCTCCGGCGGACAATCTCGAAGAAAGGAATGAACTATAGAGAGAGAGCCGAGCAAGCAGAGCAGCCTGGGAACATATATGCGGTCGTGCTTGTGATGCCCGACCGAGTCTCGTCGTCTCTGTGGTCAGACCTCCTTCCTGTTTCTGTCGGGCATGGTATTTTAATTTATCCGGGATCGAAATTCAGCGGCACGTGCGACGAGTTTTCACTGTCCATGTTGAAAGGGAAATATGCAAATGACATTTCGCGCAGCGTTTCCGATTACCTGATGATTGATTGATTGATTTGTGGGGTTTAACGTCCCAAAACCAGCTCTGATTATGAGAGACGCCGTAGTGGAGGTCTCTGGAAATTTCTACCACCTGGGGTTCTTTAACGTGCACTGACATCGCACAGCACATGGGCCTCAACATTTCGCCTCCATCGAAATGCAGCCGCCGCAGCCGGGATTCGATCCCGCGACCCTCGGATCAGCAGCCGAGTACCATAGCCACTAGACCACCGTGGCGGGGCAACGGAGCAAATATGGTGAGGTTTGTGAATAAGGCGTGTTGGCAGGCGGCAATATGCAGCAACGTCGCCACTTCTCGAAAATCTGAAGTGAAAAAAAAAAAAAAAAAACGAGTAAGAAGACAAATATGTTGTCGAGCTCGCGAAGAGGCTGCAAATTTGAGCCGCCTGACGCACGATCGGAAGAGTGCTAAGGCGCAGTCGTTGCTACGGCGGCGCATTCCTTTGACGTCACCGCACAGCGCGCCACGTAACTTGTCAACTGAGGGCCGCACCGTTAGATCAGCAGAAAACAGGAACGAGCCAGAAATAGACACGCTTTACCCGTTCCCTTCCGCCATCGGGTGTTTGTCATTCCTGAAATGGCGGTTATCAGTAACGCTCTCACTCTATAGCAGATCGAAGCAGAGGAGAGAGAGAGAGAGAAATAAGAAGCGATATGTGGGCAAACAAGCGCAGCATATACATGCGTTAACGAGCGAATGTCCAGAGCGCGCGCTCTCGGCGAGTTGACCAGATTAGCCACTTTCTGGCAGACCCGGCGCGGCAGAGCGACCGTTGCGGGGAAGAAGACCAGGCGAGGACAGCTCCGCTAACAAGGGGCAGCGAGAGAGAGAGCCGCGATCAATCCATTCGCTCCGATCAGCCGGGAACGAGAGCAGCGATGGGCCTTTAATTGCGACCCAGGGCGGCATGGCAGTAGAGTATCGAGTCCCGCAGAAACAACGAACAGAAGGCGCGTGCACGTAGCAGCGGCGGGGAGAGAAGGGGGGGGTCGCCGCGGCTCCCTTTGAAGAGGCCGCGGGAGCCAATCGGGCCGCCCTATACCCTCCCCTCCTCCCTACCTGCTTAAGAGCCGCATCAGGTGCAAAGCACGCCAGAACGCAAACAGGCTGATGCGGATCTGAGAAAAAGACTCTGCCGAGATTTTATGCATTCTCTTTTTGTTCTTTCTTTCATACATCCAGGTAGTAGACGCGTGCACGTATAGAGGAGATGCACACTCATTTATATGTGGATGGCAGTAGTACGCCTAAGCACGGGGGAACGACACGCTGTTTTCAGACCGCGCCATTCCGACACGCCGACGATGCTATACACGGTTCGCAAGCCTCTGTCTGTGTGTGTGTGTCTGTGTGTGTGTGTCTGTGTGTGTGTGTGTGTGTGTGTGTGTGTGTGTGCGTGCGTGTGCGTGGGTGCGTGGGTGCGTGCGTGCGTGCGTGCGTGCGTGCGTGCGCGCTCGTTACGCAAGGACCAAAGATTGCCCGAAGAGAGCAAAGTCGTTTTGCCAAAGCCTGACATAAATCCTCACAAACAAGGTCACACTAGAGAGTATAAATTTATGCGACGCATGCATGTGGCTTCCGTACCAAAAACCCCGAAGTACGTTCAGCTTTCGATGGGACCAAACCTTGCCAATGCCGTACAAGCCTACTGCGTCCCCCCATTAAGGTCGTCTACTTTCACCAATCACAAAGCTCCATGGAGAGCACGTAAGCCAAATATCAGCGTCGCGGGCATTCCTAAAGCATGGGACGTAATTGCACCTGACTTATTCTGCACCGCGGCCGGATATATGCACTAACCTCTAAGGTACGATTGAGGAGCGAAGGCGACCAGCAACTATGCCGTCCAGTGCGCTTTTTTTTTTTTTTTTTGCAGTTGTCTTGCACTACTTGCCAGCTCTTGCGCCTTGTCTAACGCTAACGTGTATAAACACCCGTACAGCGCACGATAATCTGCGCTATGTTTACGAACATCGCAATAACTGTCCACCACTGCTGCTGGGTCTTGTTTCTCTGCGGAAGCGCACTGCCGGGTAACAAGAGGCGCGACCTGCTGCGTTTTCGCGTCAGCGATTGGCGCCGGGCCTTAGTTCCCGCACAATATTGTACGAATATAGTCCGAACAGTGCACGATTTTCGGAATCAATAATCAACGAGGAGGCTACCAGACTAAAACGACGATTCGATCACGCGTAGTTCTCCGCGAGACCAGCGCGCTGCTGCTGCTGTTTATAGTGTACCAGTATAAAAGCGGCCAGTACCAGAACAAGCCCGGTAAGATCTTGTTTTGTATTTTTACGTCCGGAAGGAAACGCTTCCGTGACGTACGAATGCGAGACAACACAGGTTCGTCAATCATCAGCATTTGCGCCAAACATCCGTTTGCGAGGACACGAACGGCCGGTAGGCACGCATGTCAGGATGCGAGAGACAAAAGGCCAGCCATCGGGATACCACTGCCGGCATCTACAATGTTTCGAATAATAACAACAATAAAAAAAAATCCAGTCGGGGGCGCCCTTCGCGCAGCGGCGCTTCATCACGACCGCGCGTGAATGGCTGGCAGCAGCCTCACGACCGCGTATCTCGTTACGTGCATGCCCGGCTCTCCCCCCGCCGCGCTGCATGGGACGGCCGCGCAGTCACGCTTTTCTGACCCGTTAATAGTGCCCCGGGGGAAAGCCGCAATTAAGAGAGATACCGACGCAGCTCCAGCGCGCCAGCGTTACAGCGCGAAGCTGCCTTCGACACGGGAGGAGGATGCCAAACAGCGTGGATGCATCCCCACGTCGTCGGCCAGAAGGAGATAACTGTCGGTGGCCGCAGGAAATTACCCTGCAGCAGGCGTACGAAAGAGAATCCCCCCCACCACCCTCCGGAATGGCCGATAATCCGCGGTATAGTGCGCACGCGGTCGGCCGATGAACGCGCAGCGAACCGGGGGACAAGGCCACCACGTGAAGCAAGTAACATTACCGGACCAGGAAAGGGCGGTGACGCGGCGCAACCAGCGATACCAAAGCGCGGTGCACGTGATCGCGCCCTTGCGCTGTTAGCAGCGCCGCCGCGCGTGCCGAGAGAGCACTACGAATGGGAAAATTACCTTACACCCGGGATTTATACACCCCCCCCCCCCTCTCCCTCTCATTCTGGTTACAGCATGGGTAACAGCCCCCAAAATGAAAATTGTGGATAAACCCCTGCCTTACACCACAACACACCGACAAAGCCATCTCTCTCATAGAAAGCACACACTTGTGGTTTTAAGCGCACAATTGACGATGTCATCATGGGGCACGCGGTCGTGGAGGATTTCATAATTTCTGGGGTTCTACGTCCCAAAAGCACGATATGACTATGAGAGACGCCTTATGATGAATTCCAATGGCAGATCCAGATCATGTTTTTCTGCTCTGTACGGAGCATTTACATTCCAATGGCAGATTGGGAGCATGAATTTTGTATTCCAATGGCAGATTGGGAGCAGCCGCGGATTCCGGATCGCTCCGTGGAGCAACAATTCTTGCTCCGTCTAAATCGGCGGATTTGGCCGGAAGTTCGCGTGACGTCATTTGTGCGCCCGCTTCATCCCGGCTGTCTTCCCGTCACGGCCGGCTGTTTAACAGCCGTCGGCCGCAGTGGACGACGGGAAAAGCACTTCCCGCCGTGCGCTCATGCTGTTTCTGCTAGAGAGTTTGGAGTCGGACAGCACAAGTGTCGAATCCAGTGAGGATTCTTCGGACACAGAGAGCGAGTTTGAGGCTGCTGTGTACAAGCGGGCATTCGACGCGATTTTCCGCCTGCCTGCCAAAAAGCCTAAAGTGATTGACTTCGTCGAGGACGTCGTTCGGCGATATTCGGGCGATGAGGTACGGCACAACTCTGGTGCCTCTAGCGTGGAAAAAAGAACTTATCTGAAACAACGTTTTCCTCTAGTTCCGTAGGCACTTCCGTTTCTCGCGGCGTGTAGAAGAGCAATTAGTTGCGGGATTTGCTACTCCACGTATACGCGACCGTCAAGCAGCTACGGTGGAGTGCCCGCAAAGCGTGCAGAAACTCATGTGCTGGCTTTCATATATCTGGCTCCAGGCCGCTACCATCATACCGGCCTGGAAGAGCACCAGAACGTGCAACATTCGCGCAGCTACCGGAATAAACAAAGCGCACGGAATGCTGGGATCATCCGGGTCCTCTCTACGCTAGCGCCCTCTCGCTAGATTTCCGCGTACTAAGTGCTCCCGCGGGAGCGAATGCCCTCCAATGGCAGATTTGACGAGAGCGATCTTGCTCGGAGCGGAGCGCTCCGTTCGCGATCCGGCTGAGCGCTCGCGATCTGCCATTGGAATTCAACATTAGTGTAGGGAACCGGAAATTTGTCGACCACCTGGGGTTCCCTAAAGCCCCTTCATCGCGTCTACTGCCGGCGGAAAGACGCGATGGAGGGGCTTTAGGGTTACCTAACATGCACCGACATCGCACAGTACACGGGCCTCAACATTTCTCCTCCATCGAAATGTAGCCGCCGAGGCCTTAGTGGAGGATTTCGGGCTGACTTCGACCACGTCGGCTTCTCGAACGTGCACCTAATTTGTCCCCACCCAAATGGGGGGGGGCCTCTGTAACCGGGAATCAAACACGCGTCTTCAAACGTAGGAGCGCGAAACCTTACCTCCTAGGCTGTCACAACAGGTTCATGGCAGTCTCACGCTAGCACAATTCAAAATAGAAAGAAAAATTCGTTTTGACAATTCATAACTGTGCCACAATCACGCGATCTCGACCGACCTGCAGCGATCTTTCCTGCCAGCCACAGGAAAAAAAAAATGCGAGTTTCAGCAACATGGATGTGGTGTCAACGGCGCTTCCACACCCACAGTCAAACAGAGACTAGGCGGGCGAAATGAGAACCGCCCTTCGATCCACGCCGACACCTCCTGCAAACCATCTACACGCACTAACCAGATCAACGTGTGGCGCACGCAGCGACGTCCGGTCTCAACGAGGACGAACGCGGCCGGCGACTTCCTTTCTCGTGCGTGCGCGCACAGCGTGGCCCACTCGCCCTCCGGCTTTTTCTCGCGGCAACACGTGCGGCCGAGAAAAGCGCGCGCGAAGGAAACAGGGACCGTTCGGACAAGAATGATGAACACGCGCCTACTACCAGCGGATGGGACATCTCTACAGGGGCCCCGCCGTGCCCATCACAGAAACGGCGGCGCGCAGCGTGAGGAGGCGCGCCACACGAAGCAGCATGGAAAGCACGTGGGTGGTGACCCCTGCCGACCCCGCCGCGCGTCAGTCTGCCGCCGACCGCGGCGACACGTTTTCTCCTCAAGTAGAAGAAGCACGGGACATTTTGCGCCCTGCGCCGCTGGCATGCCCGCCGCCGCTGAACGCGAGCGCGAGCGCCACCCTTTGGGCGTCGCGGCTGCCTGCCTGGGTGGCTCAGCCGAGCGTCGTCGCTGGCATCCCTACGTGACCCCTCCTCCTCCATTCTTCGACTTTGCGTACTGTGGGTGAATGGGACCACACGTCGAATGGCGAACGATGAAGGACCCCCCCTCCCCCCCCCCTTACACACACACACACACACACACACACACACACACACACACACACACACACACACACACATTCCGCCCAGTCTGCGAGCCGGAAACGGGGCTCAACTTCAAACGTGGCATGCACGGAGCCGCTCAGTTACGTGCATGTTCGCTGTTGTACGAAAACGTAGCCAACGGAGGGCATACGTGCGCGACGGCGAAAAATCACGGACCTCAACTGAGGAAAGCACTAAAATAAAAATGCGAAGTTTAAAAATTCTTGTCCCTTAAAGGAACCGCTAGGTCCGCGAGAAATCATGTCGGAATAATTGTCACGTTAATTGACGTAATCATAACGTAACAACACACCCTGTTCACACAACCGAAACCAGGGCTATTTGTCTCGCGCTAATTCAATCTGGACGAGTAGCGCCGCCGCCGCCCCGAGCGTGGCATTGTCTACGAAAGTAGACGCAGGTTCGAAACCTAGCCAGTACAAAAACATCTGAAAGTTTACTTTTCTCTCCGCCATTTCAAGAGCGACACACGCACAGTGTAGCAGGCCGCGAACTTGATTGTAATTGTCAGACAATGTCATCGCGATAATCTCCGACAGTTGCTTTGGAAATCGGTCTTCCATAATGTCCGATAATGCGCCTAAAGGGGCATAAAAGTTTATTTTGAAAGCGACCGCCGCAGCACAGCAGCCACAAACCACCCAGTGATGCAAGCGTAGCAGGCTTGGATTTTCCGATGAAAGCCGATCGCATTAAAGGAAGCAAATCTTACTCCGATAACACCATATATCAGCACGCGCCTCCACGTGTGAGTGCCATTTTTTTTCTGTTTTTTTTTTCCACAGCTTGTGTCGTGACCTAGTCACCAGGGCATCGTTAAGCATGTCAACGTCTGTACTATGCTACAGGAAGTTGAAGAAGCACTTCCACTTTATTTTTCGATCCTTGTAGACTTCGCGCTGCGTACGAGCACGTTTAGCATGGGGCAAGGACGGTAACAAAATTTAGGCCAGTTTTACTGCAGCGCAAGCTATAGCGCCTGTGTTTCCGCTGTCACTCTGTCTCTATCACCGGCGCTTTCGAATTATTTTCAATTAATTTGATCTAATTATGCGATTATTTACCCTTATATGTAGCCTATTTTAATGTACTAATCTGGCTTATCTTAACCATTCTTAAAATAGATCAGTTTAGTTTATCTTTAACCATAATTGATTTGTTTATGGGAATTCACCGGGATATGTAAGCGTGTGCCGCTGCAGAGCATTCGCAAGTGTTTCTCTTGTGTTTTTGTGTTTATCGTCAACGTTTTCGAATTACTTTCGCTTATTTTGATCTCATTATCTGCGCGCCGGCATGAGGTGACATTACGGCGCCGGGCTGTCGGCGTCATAAGTGATCCGCACTTAAAGGGTGAACTTAAGTGAAACACCAAAGTGCTGAATACCGATAAATTGTTGTTCAGGATCTCTATTACTGCTGATTTGGTCATTTCCTGTTCAGTATTAAAGAAAATCGCGGTCAAAGCTTCCTCTTTGAATTCCGCATCGAAACGACGAAGACATGACGTCATGAGCCCCATTGTTTATTTTCTCTCGTATTTCTGACAGATTGGCTCAATAAATGTTGAGTCTCTGTGTTGCTTAGAACACAACGTGTATCTCTTTTGAACATAAATAATTACGTAGGCCTTAACAGACGTCGTCAGAGGTTATGACGGCACGCGCGTATTGGTACGGAAACATCTGAGCAGGCGTCGCAACCTGCATTTTGTTTTTGCGCATTTTCTACCGTAGCAAGCATCTTCCCTGCGCGCGAGAGTCGTGACATTGGCGATGTGAAGATTTACTAATGCGAGAATTTTCTTTTTCAACTTTAGCGCCCTATAATATGGCATTTCGGACGCAAACAACGTGCGTTGTCAAGCTAGACAAACAGCCGCCGCCGCCCCCCGCAAGCACTCGGATCGCGTATCGCGGTACAGAGGCCGGAGGAACAATGCGCAAAAGAGTCTCCGAAAACCGCACTCAAGGGCGACGACACGAACATCCAAGTGTCGTGGACGAAGTCCTCTCTGGACTCAAGGTTCAGTCCTTCGTCCCACACACGCCGCCGCTGTTGCATCCGAAGGGGCGATTTAAAAACATTCGAAGAACAAAAGGCAAAAAAAAAAAAAAATCTCCGAGAGGGTAAGAGGGGAGGAGGATAACAGACACCTAGTTGTGACAGTACATCCAAGACGTTGTGGCGATGAGAGAGAGAGGCTCTCGGACAGGCGCGCACAATGGAGCGCACGAACGTGAAAGCGAGAGAGAGAGAGAAAGCGATGCCGCGGCGTTCCGGCACACTCGGGTCCGTAAATCACGCGGCCGCCGCTCCCGACGTCTCGCAGCCGCAAGGCAGCGCGTACACCGCGCGTACACGCACGCACACACACGCCACTCGCGCCTCCTTATCGCCCCCACAGGCACAGTGGGTGCGCCCGTCTCCCCTAGACAGCTCGGCCGGGGCCCGGCAGGACCTCACGCAACTCTCCCGCTCACCCTTGCTGGCCAGTAACGTCGAGCTGTCACAGGGCGGCCAGCAGCAGCAGCATGCTCCGCGAGGGCGTGTGCAACACGCCGAGAGATTAAAAACCCTATCACGCACCGATCAACAAACAGCACGAAATGAGCCTGTTAGGAAGAGGGGCGCCCGGGCGACGCTTGGTGTATTCGGCGCTCAACCACCGCGACGTCACCCGATGCTCCAAGGCCCATCACGGCCGGTCACAACAGGTGGAAACAACAGAGCTCCTCCCAAACGCATAGCGCTGTGGGCGTCACCCACACGGACATTTGAAGCAAGTGCCGACTGGAATGAGGCGTCGGCGTTCGTGATGGCCACTTCGTTACGGGAAGGTAAACCGCAATGTACTGTACCTTCCCAGATCCAGGCGCTGCTTTATCCTCTAATCTTATCTGGCAGAAGCGTGCATTCTCTTGATGCGATCGCCATGCGGATGTACCGGTCAGAAAGAGATGCAGAAGAAGACAGGATGCCGCTCCTACTTCATGCAATTAATTCCCCTTTATTCCTCTCTTTCTTTGTCCTCTATAGGCCTGCTTCCAATAACAAAAAGCTATAGCTATGGTGCTTTCAAAAGAATATCCGAGTGTGCATAGGTAAGCCTATCAATCTTCCTCGAAATCACCATACGTGCGCCCCGCAGAGGTTGATCACGAGAACCACAACGGAATACGTTGCAACGTACACCCCTCCGATGTATTTCAGGCAAGCGTAAACTACAAGTGGAAACGTGCGAGTCTTCCGACACGTCGTTGCTGGACGGCGAGTAAAGCGTGTATTCTGAGGCTATCACAGTCGCCGGAAAACCTGCGTTAGTGTGCTCTACGCGCACAGTAACGCCGTGAATGATCAAGGTGCCTGATACATATCGTTGAGACTAAAAAAAAAAAAAAAAAACCATGCGCCGACAACGAGGGAACCGTACGAAATAGCGTGCCCACCGTCCTGTCCGGTAATCATCCGCTGCTAGAGCTCCGTACTAGCGTCGGATGCGTCGGGCCTTCCATACGGGTCACAGCGATTTCGCACTGTGCCAACCGTGCTAACACGGCGGGCAAGGAAACACTCTCTCGCACAGGCGGACGCACCCGGCGCCTATCTCGTGACATCTCGCCAAGGTGACAGTGTCGCCGAAAGTCATAGTCCTCAAAATACGGCGCTGTATAGCTCTCAGGCACAGATCTCCTTTTGGTGAAGAAAAGGCTAGTCAGCAGTCGCAAACTGAAGCCTATTGCCGTCGCTTTCGGCCACTCCTTGTGCACACATGCACCCCCAACTGGGAAGGTGCTTGTCGCAAAAAACTTCACTTCGAACTTCTTTCGATGTGCACCACAGAGAAATTCCTGGCGGTATTCAGTGGGTACTTTACGGTAGCTTACTTGAGCCCGTTAATCGCCAATTAAAGCGATGTTTGCTCGAAAATATACACTTCAGCGAAGTTGGCAACGTGACCTGACAAATCGCCAGGAAGCCGCGGGAAACTAACAGCAGAAAGCAGCCGTGCGACCAGAGCTTCATCCAGAATTTTATTTGGTGTAGGTGGGGGGGAAGGGGGGTGGGTCCAACTGGGGTGTGGAAAGAGGGGGCGGTGGGTGTAGGTGTATAAATCCCTGCGTGCGACAACCAGCGCACCTCACAGTATGTCTAGAGGCTTGGTAACAGTTCGAAGGTAATTAATTGTAAAGGACGACCAGCGAGTGTACTTCACGATTCGTAAAAATCTCGCGCATTCAAAGAAGGGAATAACGCGCAATTTATTCACCTTATCACCTAGACCACATAGCTTTTGTGAGAACCACCTAACGGGTGTGCTAGGGCTCGGAATTCGTCGCCTTCAGTTTGTATGAACAGCCCTCGGCTGTTCATACAAACTGAAGTCGTCACTAGGCGGACCCTTTGACAAGTCGCCACGTGCGGAGACGTTACAAGACCGGGCTGTGAACGGGCTGCGTATTGTGGGCGAAGGTTCCTTCGCTCGATGCTCCCACACCCAATGGCAGTTGAGAGCTTGACCCGAGGACGGAGACAGCGCTCCCATGTCGGTCGTTTTACGGCGACACCGCGCGGCTTCCTCTTCGCTCGGTACGTTCCTTGGCACACTTCAGTCATTTGTGCAAAATTACAGGCTCAGGACACGTACAGATTGCTTGCAATTCAATTTTCCCTGTTAATTTCTAAAAGCCCTTATCGCTTCCGACAATTATCGGGCACTCTGTATGTTGACGTCATCGTAGGCAAAGCGACAGAAGCGCACCGGTACCATACCGTGGCCTTCGAGACGTGCGCGCGCCGTCAGCCTTGGCCATAGTAGCGCCAGGTGAAGGGCGCATGCGCTGTCGCACCATGCAAAAGGGGGATCAGCTCACTGCTGGGTTCGATTTCAATGTCGCGCTTTTTTTTTTTTTTGCTGATTTTCGCATATGCTGAGCACTTCCACGATGACAGGAGCGCCCCATGAACATAGAATCGCCATTACCTTGACCGGCTCAAAAAAATCGCCGGAGTTGGCCTTTAACGACCTGACCACAAGCACGCGATGTTCTAACGACAGCGACGCGACAGGCAGCCACTGTCGCACTGACTCGTCGCGGGCTGGAGCAACCACATGTAGGCTACGCGACAAGGCAAGAAAAAGAAAAGAGAGAAATATACTGGTGGTATAGATGGCCTCCGAGACTTGGCACACCATCAGCATCCGCGCGCGGATGTTTCTGGGGCCACGGCCATATTTATGTCGTTGTACGAATAAGTAGAGTCATACGCTAGTGAAAAATATTGAAAATGTGCTGAGAGGCCAAACATTTTCACCTTATTGCATTAGTTCTAGAACAAACACGCCGTCCTTGCCATCAAAAACAGATGTCAAGCCGTTAGTGGGTACGCTGCTTGTAGCGCCATCCGGTGTATAAGACTCCAACCACTTTTGAAGCTCACGGCAGCGACTTAGGCTTAGCAGCGTAAAAAAAAAACACATCGCTAATACTTTGTCCCCGTTCGTACGTGAGATTAAGCGAAGGCTCATTTTAAGGTTCGTTCTTGCCGTTGATGCGAAGAGCAAGCAACTAGTGCGAATTAAAATTGAAGCGGGCGCTTTGGCTGTCGCTATGTTCTTGAGAAATCACTAGGCGACAGTGCTCCTTTCTAGCTGGCCAGAAATCGGTGACACGACAGGCGACGCCGATGGATGGCCCTCCGCGACTGGAAAACCGGTCGCTTCCCGCCGTCGCTCGAAAATCGCGTGCTGAGTGGTCAGGCCTTAATACCGGACGGTTTCTTTGTGGAAGACGGCGAAATGTGACGAGAGCTTGAACTCAAAAGTGTTGTACTCTATCTCTCTTCTGTTCCCTTAGAAGTACAGCAAATCGAAGAAAGCTCGGTGATCTTCCTACTTGTCCCCTCGTTGCGCCTCATTTCACTCTCTCGCTCTCGCGGGTTAACGCTTGCTTCGGTAACTGATCTGAAATAAGCACCCCCGGAAACAACCGCCATCCTGGTGTTCTTCCACGATCAGGGAAGACTCCCAAGGGCACAGTCAGTGACGAACGTGCCTGAGCATGAACATTTCTCGCAAGACTCAACCAGAACGGCGCTCAAATGACGGCCCGGAATTCATCGACTTTACCGGAAATCGCGGAGACTTGACAGGTATACGGCCACCAGATGAAAGCGGGTGTGACGCGTATATCCTATACGGGGGGAAGGGGGATCCAGTGTACGCTGACGTGGTGCGCGTGCCCAGCATCACGAGCACGAAGGAGAAAGCGGGCAGTGGGAACGCGTTCCACGAGCGCGGTGTCGGGTGTCGTCGTTCCCCGGCCCCAATCCCGTGGGAGCTAGTCGCAGTCACCGGAGCCCGAGCTATGCAATACACAGGCGAGACATATTTGCGTATCGTCGCGGCAGCCGCGAAAGCTACCGCCGGCGGGGCTCGCGCCAGCAACGCCAAGGCACGCCGCGGCGTGCTTGCGGTTCCACACATCACGCGCCATCCGCTACACGCCGCGGTGTGCAACCGGATCAGCGCTCGCCTGCCAAAAAGCGGCGGACGAGTGGCCGCTTCGGGATCACGCAGTGCCCGGGCGGTTCGTGCTGGAACGCAGTTTCCTCCCAGAAATTCTGACGCGCGGACTCGGCTCGCCGACGGCGAGCGTCACGGATAATTTCATCGCGCTAACCGACGTGCGCGCACAAGCCAACCGAGTGTCGTACAAAAAATTCTATACTACTCGCGGTTGCCGTCAACAGGTGGGTCGGCCGAGTGGAGCACGCTCAGGAATGCGCCGCCGCGACTGCATCGTTAACGTGTTCTCAAGTGACCGGCACTCGGGGACTGGCGAGAAGCGCTATCGCAACACGATCTCGCGACTGGGTATCGAATTGCGCGCTATAGAACCGCCTGACAACACAAGAACCGTTATTGCGAATAACGTTCCACTTACGCAAAGTCAATGCGTCTTAACGAACCAGCGCTAGGAAGTCTCCAAGTTCAAGTTACGCGATTGTTCGCGAATCCATGACGTTTGTGATGACATTTTTTTGTTAAAGATTGTGCACAGATGTGGGTCAAAGCGCCCCTTAGCATTTTTTTTTGTGCTGTCTGTGTCGGTGTAGTGCACGCCTTACAGTCTGTATTCTCTGCCCCTTATCTGGTCGTTATGACCTTCCCGTGCACCTTTCCGAATGAAGATTATTTACACGCTCCATAGCACTGTAAGGCTATTCTCCTTTGAAAACGTAACGACAACACCGCTGCAACGGTAACCGCAGCTCTTCAGGTGCAGGTCAAGAGGCGTTCCGAGTACGCATTCGCAATCAAGCCACGATCACGTCACAATCGATCACACCAGACCGCAATAGATGAGAGGTCGACCTAAACATTCTTGGGAAGGCCCGTTCGCCGTTAGCATTTGCAACTTGCTAATCATAATGACCCGAAGACAATTGTGCTCGAATTGTGCTGGACGTTTACACGTGGCACCAAAGTGGTAAGCCTTGATCTTCGAGTTGCGCTCCTGAATCTGGCGACGGTGTGCCTCCTCCGCCGGCCCTTCTGCGACGACCACGCTCGTCAGGAAGCAATGGCAAGAAGGGCTTTCGACTCGAAGGGCATTCGCCGTCAAGAAGACAGCACACACACACGCGCGCGCAGAGACCAGGGCCATGCTTGGCGCCGTCACGCACAGCGGCCGTTGCTGTGGGGACGCGACGCGGGCTGTCGCGTACGAGTCAAGTCGCCGTCGCTGCTGCGTGCCCAGACCCGGAGATGGCCAGGGCGCAGCAGCGCCGCCTGGAACATGCGCCCGCTGTGTCGCCGTCGTCCGTCGGGTCCGCCGAGAGATAGCTGCTCAAGTTGCAGGGAAGGCGCTGCTCGCATCCGTCGCCGCCATCTGTCTCTTGCGCCCTGCACAAAGCAAGGCCACTGTGCGCGCCCTGTCGTCCTGTCGACCATGTCGACGCGCCACACCGAACCCTAGCCGCGGACGTCACACGATGTAACCGCTGTACCTTTTTACTTCTTCTTGAGAATACTCGAGACTGTTCAGGAACCTTCGTCAAGTGCAAGCAATCGAATACGCACCAAACGTGCCTCTCACCTCATTTATGCACGGATCATGACAATTCGTTTTGTTGCCGCGAAAGAACACGTGGTTTAGAATCCAGGCGACAGCGTCCTTGACATACGTGTAATGTAAAAACTACCGCAGCTGGCACAGTGGGCCGAGAGTGCTTCGGATTATATCCGACCACGAGGGGACCAGAGCCGCGAACTGAACAGCACGACACCATTAACCAGTGTGCTAGTGACAAGTATTGCAGGGGCGATAACCGAGAACAAGTGCATACCACACGAGTACCACCGCCGAGTAGAAGAGAGACGCGAGATTCAGCTATCAAAATGGTTCGAACTTCCCCTACAGATCACCCATATACTTTCTCTCACCCCTGTCATCATTTCGCATTACCGACCTTACTGGGCCTGTAGATTTTCTGCGTGCTTTCTATGACTGTGCTGCGGAATTACTCCCGCCAATACTTCCTTAGGCCTGAATATGGAGACGTTCTACTCACTTTGTGGGGTTTCCGTTATATGATGGACTGCAAACATCCTGTGGTCTGGGTAGAAAATTCTACACGCCTTGTTGTGATGACGTAAAAGTCGATATCTGCGCCCTATACGTTGATTTCGGGGCGTCAGAGCTCGCCTGCGATAGCGCATGAGTCACAATTCTTAAAATATGCCACAGCTGTTCACTGGGCCTTTTCGCGGCTCACAGAACCGTGGGTAGACATGCATAACGACAGCTCGTTCTATGCTTATTGTTGCGTGCAGCGTGCACGTATAGAGGCGCGTTGGACAATTTTCACTAGTCTGCACGTGACATTTCTCCTACGTTCATAAACCGCGTCGATTATTTCTCAAATGTTTGTAGCGGTTATTAAATATCATTAACCACGTTAGGTTCACGAATTTGACGATGGAGGTCGGTAAGAGGACGTCTCGTCCTCAGCTACGTAGATATGCACAGACCCAATCGCAATTTGGTTCTATATATCGCGAAAGGCTAATGAATTTGACTTGTTCGCGGGGTACCCACTCGAATACGAGGAATTTGGTTAAAATGAACGGTTCTGCAGAATTTCTGTAGGGAAAAGAAACGTGTTCCGGC
This sequence comes from Hyalomma asiaticum, assembly GCA_013339685.2. Classification (NCBI taxonomy): domain Eukaryota; kingdom Metazoa; phylum Arthropoda; class Arachnida; order Ixodida; family Ixodidae; genus Hyalomma; species Hyalomma asiaticum. The sequence goes on from CM023481.1 coordinate 89,336,605, forward strand.
TGGTAACAAGGAGGCGACAGATGGATACCAAGAGGTCATCGAAATGTCTAAAGAAATTCAGCTTCCCAGTATACACACACCGTTCGCGGCATCTCGGCAGAACTTCAACCCTTTCTCTAAAAGGCGGTTGAAGCGTGAACGTACAAAATGCGGCGCCTTTGGCGCGCATGCAGTGGTGGCCCTAGCTGGCCGCAATGTTTTTCATCACTAAACAAATAGTGGTATACATCCACGCCGAGTTTATTTAACCGCGCCATGTGAAAAGGATGCACCCAAGCTGTCTTATATACATAGATAGAAAAAGAGCCCAAGTTTCATGCACTACAGTACTGGGCATCATTTGTTCGAAGCCGGAAAAACCGGCACTAGCGCAAACCGTACGATAAGAAATTGAACGTTGCACCCACGAAACAAGCGCTCACGTGAACCGTTCTTCCTTCTACAATGACTGGCAGTCTTGTTTTCATTGGTCTGGCAAGCTAAGCTGCTACCCGCATCGAATCCACATTTAAAAAATGAACGAAGAATGACGGAGATGGCGGTAAATAAAATTTAAACAAAAAAAAGAGCCGGAACAAGCTGCGTGTATCTGAATTCCGGAAGTTCGGACGTATAGAGCACACAGGGTAAGAACAAGCGAGATGTTCGAAAAGATAATAAAACAACGACGCCAGCATAGCGTTGGAGGAAAATGGACACGCGCGCAGGACCGGTGAACACAATGAACTCGCCGAACTTCTTCCAATTTATCTTCCTCCCCTGCAGGAGAACCGCTACAGGGGAGAGGAAGAAAAGAAAGGAAAAAGAGAAAAGGCAATGCGCCAGCGGGAATGAAACAAGAACGGCGCAGAGAACCTCGGAGACTCTGAAAGCAATAACCTTAAGAGTGGAAATTCCGAAGCTGCCTAGATGAATTCAGAGCGCGAGTTCTTCTGGCGCCTGAGTAGTCGTCTTGTTGGATAGAGCAGAGGTCAAAAAACGCCGCGGTACAAAGCCGCGTTCTTCGAAACATAAAACCGGAGAAATATGAAAAGCAATAATGACGAAAGAAAGAACAAAGGAGGGGGGGGGGGGGGGCAGAGGAAAGAAAAAAGAGGCTGAAACAGAACTTCCGCCAGGAAAGGTACCTGCCTCCAACGTCGAACTTTCGCAAAGACAGTGAAACCCCGATGGGGATAAAAATGAATTAAAAAAAATACCCAAGCACATGCAAAAGAAGGAAGGCCGTCCCCTCCCCTTTAAGATTGGCCTTTGAAGTGGAACTGCATTCCACAGACGATCTGTCCTACGCGCAGTCCGATATTGAACGTCGCGAAACCATCAAAAGAGAAAAGAAGGAAAAAAGTGGAGGAGGTGAGGGCACAGCGGAGAAGAGCATAGAGCGGAAATAAAATGGCGGCGAGGAGGGAGCAGCAGAAGCAGGTCCCTTTCATCGGCGCACCACGACGCGCACGGCGACAATACGCCGGGAGACCACTCCTCCCCTTTTTCTTCGACAAACCGAAAGGGAGGGGGGGGTGTTGCGCCTCCGAGAAATGCGGGTGACGGTGCGGCACAATGGACGAGGGTAGTCGTTCCGCCAGCATCGCTGAAAAACACACGCGGCTTCCGAATGGGACCGGGAGGCAACGGGAAAGCTGTGGGCGTCACCTCACAACTGCCTGCGGCACGTCTTCTTTTTCGAGCCACGGATTGAGACGTCGTCCGAACGCTTTCTCCGTATCGCGCCAAGCCGACGCACAACAGCCGTGAGGCGGGGGGAAACAAGTAGCAGCAGGTATGTGTTTAAAAAGAAAGATTTCAGAGAGCCTGGAAAGAACGGTAAATCGTTCGGAGAGAGCGGCGCACAACGTCGTACCAGAGTCCTCCTTCAATACATTGACGGACTATGGCCGTACGAAGAACTGTCCGCGTGACTTTTTGCTCCAAGAACGCGCGCTATCGGATGAGAAAATGACTGGCTGCTTTGGCGCCACCTACCTGTAATTCATTATTTACGACGGTAATCAGTCGCCGTAACTTCGGCGCCGCTTGACGACAACGGAACGATCGCAGCAAGCTGAGTAAACGACGCTGTTAAACGACAACAGGTGCACCATTTCTTGGGAAGTCGACTGCTGCTTGCCACCCCGTTTTCTACGAATTGCTCCGCAACCCCACTCGGCGTACCACCAAAATGACGGACAGACCGAACAGAAAAGCAACTTTTCAATAATAGCACCGTTGGAAAAGAGGGGAACAAGAAAAGGGGGGAGGGGGGTAAGCGTTGGAGGGAAGCGCCACTCGCTTGTGCTACGTTCCCAGGCTGACCTGAATTTCGGATAGTTCGCACTTTGTTTTACCTGCGTAATGGCAAGTACACCAAATATTTACTTACACTTACAGCAAGTCTCTTAATGATCGATTAACCGAAATTATGTACACCTCAGATAATACCAACTACTTAGCACAAACCACAGAGGGATGAGAAGCGTAATGACATAACGAGGTAGACGGTGAAAGCGCTTGGAACAACGCGTCTCTCTGTTCCCAGTTGAGCTCTCCGATCTTGGCTTTCCACGTGCCACGGCGGGAAGCCCACGGAAAAAGTGCGCGATTTGTTGCGAGTCGCGGGATAAACAACGCTCTAGGCATGCGTAACTGCGGCAAAAAGAAACCAGTGCGGACACAGCCGCGACCATACCGCCGTCTTCGCGAAGTTCCGACAGCAAGCGCCAGTCGATGGCGGGAAAGAAAAGCAAAAAAAGCACCGCGAGAAGAAGCCCTTCGGGGGCCGCGCACACTTCATTTTCCTAAAACCAACAAAGTCGATAAAGAGAGCGGCAAAAAGCTGCGCCGGCGATGACATCGCGTAGCGATCAGCCGGAGCGAAGTGATAGTGGCCGTGGAAACACCAAAACCGGTTCCGCCAGCTCGGCCCGCAGAATAGATTCGACAGCGGCGGCAGGTTGGCCCGGACGGAGGGAGGCGCCGCGGTACCCTCGGAGAAGAGTGCGCGCGCGTGGCCGCTCGGGTCCCGCGGTCGGATTCAATCCAGACAGGACGGTGGGGGCCAGTCTTCCGCGAGGGGAGAAATGGCGAACGGAGGAAGTGTGGGCCACTTGACGCCAGAGCGGGCGCGAACGCAGCAGCTTACAGCGCATGGGTGTCGGCCCGCGCGATCAATCTCCGCGCCGCCGCAGTTGGAGTGACAAGTTCCAGAAGGGATAAGATAGCGCGCGCCGGCGATGCGCCGGCCGCGCCTCAACGCGCCCTGGGGTTGCCCCCTGCGAGAAACCGAGAGCCTCGGCGATAGCAACAAAGTTCTGGCCCGGAGGGTGCACGCGAGACGCGTGCCGACGACATCCGAGCCGCGGCTCGAACTCGTTACGGCTCGTCGTCGAAGGTTCGTTGCCGAGGTAGTGCCGCGCGGCCTCCCCCGCGAGATAAATGTTTTATTTTGGGCACATCTCGGGGGCGGCGGCGTAAATGTGCCGGTTTTGGCGGCAGTTTTCTTGTCGTAATGCGAAGAGCATGTGCCTAGCCAACTAAAGGACGGAGGGACAACGTTTACGTAAAACGCAAGCACGGAGAGAGAGACGTCTCAGGCGGAGAGGCGCATCTTCTTCGTCGGGGAAGAGGCAAAAGCAGGGCGGCCTCTGGGGAGAAGCCGCACACGATCGCTGGTCCGGAAGTGACGAGAGGGGTGGTCGGTGCCTGCACCCATCTTCGAGGCCACAGCGCCCGAGCCGTGCAAACGAAATCCACAGGCACAGAGCGGCCGCCTTCATGTTCCCCAGTTTAGGGGGGCCGATGGAAATGGGAGAGCTGAACGGATCCCGCAGATGGCCCCCCTACGGTCCTCGCGGCGTGCAAGGTTGCTGCAGTGAAGAGAAAGAACCAGAAAGAAACACGCGCGCGAGTGGCGGGAAATTTTCGTCGCACGGGATGGTGCCATATCCATTGAATCCGGCACCGGCATCGAGGCACCCTAGCGAGAATCCACGCTAAAAGCACCGACCGGCGAGTGCGAGAAGTGCGCACACCGTCCGCGCTGTGACGGAGCAGTGCAAGCGTTGCGTACGAAAGAGCCCAACCTGAAGGGACGAGATAACTGAAGGGGCACAGTCATAACAGAACAAACGGGACTAGACTATTCGTGCTAATTTAGAATGTTCGCCGACATCTGAAGACGAAATTGTACGGTCTAGTGCTTTGGCTCATTCACGGAAAGTGCATGGTTCGGCGTCCACCCCTGACTGCTCACCGGCGTAGCCCGCGGCCCTGGCTTTTCATGGGCACGTCGCATAAGAGACTAAATCCGCACAGGTGATACACTTCCTGTGCAAGACCCGAAATTGTGAGTTGCCTTGTTAGGCTGTCTCTGTTCGCGTGGTGCTCTTATGTCGCCGCTTACTCGGAACCGAAATATGACTTCAGGCTATCGTTCATGACAAATAAATGGAACGCTGATCGACAACAACATACAACACGGCACACATCGAGACTATATGATCTGACGGGGTGCATCGGGGGCGTGACAGAAGAGCATCAAGGCATCATCAGTTTGACTGCAAAAAATGCGTGGTGCGCGGGAAGGCCCCCTTCGAAGCAGCGGTGCAGGCATAGTGCACTCTCAAAAAACAAAACAAAAAAAGAAAGAAAGAAAACCGTCAAACTTGGGAACACTACTCAAGCAGCCTCCTCGCGAGGTTTACCGCGTACGCGTTCACGCGGCCACTTTCTTCGTAATGACCGACGCGATTACGTTTCCACAGCGCGCGATAAGCAGCAAGCAAACGGCGGCCACTCGGAGCCGACCATCGGTCGGAGGGGCGGAGGGGTCTCTACCGGTGGATCGGCGAGCCCGCGGCGGCAATTACGGCGGGCCTCGTTCCGTCCACTGCTTTACGTCTCGGCACAGGTGGCTGCTAAATCATTCGCTCCCCGAAAAAGAAAAGCTGTCACTCGCGGCTGGCGATACTGGCAGGCTGCTGCCGCTGCTTTTCACGCGTGTCGCGCTCGCGAGTCCCCCCCCCCCCCCCTCGAACGAGGGCTCGGCCGTAGAGCTGGAAGCAAGAACGGCCCCGCAGAAGCTCGCTCCGCGCTCCCGCCTGAGCAGTTCAATCCGAACAGAAAGAAGCGTCTTTTCTTCCCAAGCCACTAATAACAGCAACAATCCCAATACGGCCTCCCAGCGGGGCGACTCTCCACAAATTTCTCCGCAACCGGGTCCCAGCAGTTCTCGCAGCAATCGCAGGCTGCGTCGACCACGACTCTTTCGGATCGGTCAACGGCACGCTGCGACACACGCCGCCAGCAAAAAAAAATAAAACCGGTCATCACGGTGCTTTTAGTGGTCCTGCCCCGTGTTACCGCCACTTACCACTACAGTGGCCACCTGCCGTCCGCGTGTGCTGCATAGCGCCAGATGCAACATGCACGGCGCCGCGCTTTGACTGAAGTACACGCGTAACCCTCGCAGGTGGCCCCGGTTAGCGCCGTGCTAAATGGTAAAACGTGCTGCCTGACATGAGCAATTGCCAGTAGTTGTGCTATAGAGAGCGCCACATTGAGTTAATAGCGGTGGCCCGAACGAATCAACAACGATCGACGGTGGTTACGCCATCTGCGCAAACTCTCCCGAGAAGCGGTACTCCGCAAGTTGGGGAGAAGCAGGTCGAGAAGGGGCCAGCTGGACCTATCCGCAGAGCGACGCCGAAGAAATGTCGGGGCCGTACAGTCCATTAGCGACTTCTGTATCGGGAGGACAGCGAGCCACGATACGCACATCCTCTTCGTACACTCCCCGCCTACAACCGTCTCCCTCTGTCGACGAGAGCGCAGCATTTCCGTTAGAACGAGATTTACAGCGACTGCGATGATCGCGACGATAGGGCGTCAAGTGCAGACAGCGTACCTGCTTCATTGCAACTGTGCGAGCACAAGCTCAGCGCACAATACTCGTTGACTTCGAAGAGAGGTCGAAACCACAGGACGTAAAGGGGTCGAGAAATGAGCTTGAAAAAAATTTTTTGTAGGACGTGTGTATTGAGAATACTGGCCCTGCAATATATAATATGCATTGTTTCGTTGCACCGTGCGGCGGGTTGAATTAGAGCGATAAAAAGTAGGGGCATGCTCATACCAGCATACCCCTAGCTCCAGCGAGAATATACAACGCCGCGCGCAACGACCTCCATTTAATTATCGTGAATTAACCAGATGGTTAAATGAGCGTTGTTTTCTGTACTATACCCATGCCCTGATTATATATATATATATATATATATATATATATATATATATATATATATATATATATATATATATATATATATATATATATATGGTGTCTTTCATGTGGTTTTATTTTTTCGGATATTCCTTTTATGGCCGTAACACCCATCCGGCGGTGTTAATCGGAGGTGCTGAGTAAGAAATATAATGTCGCTAGGTGCTGCGCTGACAATGGTGCGGCGGCTAACAAGTTTTTGTTTAACTACAGGTGTAAGGCAGTAAAATGCTCATGAGCTTGCAGTACTTACGTTATTTCTATTATTACTTTTGCGACAGCACTTGCGTGACCGAAAAAAAAAAAAGAAAACTAACCCTAATGTAGCCAAACAAAACGCCACAAGATGTTTCGACTAGCTCCGCTACTTCAAAGACCATATGCTACTTCCGTCAGCGAGCAACCTGCTATCCGTGAACGTTAGTAAGTACGCGGACAAACTAAAATTCGGCGGTAAACAGCGACGCCGCAACTCTACGAACGGCAGGCCAACGGCTGATCAAGGAAGGTCAATATCAGGATTACTTATCACACTTCGTACGAACAAGAAACTGACGCACCTCGAGGGAATTAACGCTAAAGCAACGGTCACGTTACCAAGCAAATTAAGAGTAATGGGAAAGCATGCACGGCACGAGTCGCGGACGAAATGCACACGTCTCCGGGGGGGGAGGGGGGGGGGGCAAAACGTACAAGGTTCGCCGCTAACACACTTCCAGAGACACAGCGGCAATAAAGACGGCTACAATGTATATTCGTCGACGGACCCCCGCAACACGTGCTGCGATCTGGCCAGTCGCAGCCGACCACCCCGGGGCCGTTGCCGCGTGGCACTCTCTCGGACAGAGCTGCTGCTCGATGCACGGATACCCGAACAGTGCCGACGTTCCGGCAGGTGGAGTGCGGGGCCGTTCGTGCGGCGCTGTGCCCACCCCGCTGGACGGCGCGAGGCAGCAGGCCAACACAACGGACGGCAACAGTGAAGGCGATACAGAAAGATTATAATAAACTGGATAGGACGAAGAACGGGGAGGGGTGCCCCGAAACGAGACGGGCCCGATCAGGAGGCGAGATCGAGAATAAATAAGGCGGATATAAATAACAGCCGCTATTTGGCGTAGAGGGGAAGGGGGGGGGGGGGGGAATAGGCTCACCCTATCTGGCCGATAGGAGCTGCGTGGCCCGGCCAAGCGTCCAGACAGCGCCAACTGCGAAACAACCATTCATCAGCCGGGCACACGCGGGCGCTGCTGCATGTCCCGCGAGGAGGGCCGCCGGAGAGCGCCCACATCGTGCGCACGAAAGTGGCTCTCCCTCGCCCGGAGTCCTTGAACTTGCCTCCCTCCTTCCAGGGTCCCGGCGAGCGTCGCTTCCGTCTCGGTCGCCGGCGGGGCCCCCGGCCCGGGAACCGCGGCGCATGACAGCACCACGCACGACTCGGGAACCGCGACAGTGACGAGCACACACACCTGCCCCGCTACTGCCAGCCTGCGCACTGACCGCCTCACTAGACGAGGGTCAGGCGTCGTCACTGAGATCAGCCGTCAAACGGCGAGGTAGGAGATGGACGTGCACCTCTGACAAGAGCCCGGGAACGCACGCTGACGGGCCCCAGCGGCACCATCCTCCTCTTGTGTCGCGACGACCGTCACGTGGTGATGGAGGAAATATAAGAGGAGTGCCTCGCACGGTGTCGTGCCGAGACAATCGGTACAGACATTTTTTTTTTATTAAAAACATCCGGAGACAACCGGTATGTACCGTCATTCGGTCTCTGAGTGTGCCGCCGTATGCGTTGCCGGAGAGCACGCGACAATGTACCACTACGTGATCACTATCACACGTCACTACACTACATATTGAAAATGCCTACACACCGCCAAGTATTCAATGGCTTTCGGACTTCTCTTCAGACAACAAGGAGTTTTAGCAGCGCCGGCTCACCGCACGGTAGTGACGGTAAACGCCGCCCGGACAATCTGGTCAGTCCGTGTGCTGTTGACAGAGTAACGCAGCAGAACCATACACGTGAGGCTCGCGTGTTCGCTACTGAGGGTCACTGCAGTACAAACGAACTACTTCGAAATTCCGCCACAGTAGCGCTAATGGCGAAGAAACGACCAAGCCAGGTGTGCAAACCCCTAGAAAGTCCAGCAATACATTTTCTACCCCGCGTAAGCGCGCGTGTCCCATTACCTTCCCATTCGCCCTTGCACGTCTTCTACGTTTAGAACCCCGAGAGTTTCGGGGGCCGCGTTCTGACATAATCACCTTGGAGACAGCGTCGCTTTGCGTGACGTTGATTCCCGCGCGTCCGACGACGAAGAGACTACTAGCTCGCCCTCTTCTCAACCAGCAAACGAGCGCGCACAGAAGGCGACACTTGGGCGATATCTCCAAAAAGCGATCTCCTCCAGAACCTTTGTACTCGCTTCCTTCTAGGGGCAAAGTGGAAGAAAGCCCCCAATGTTTTGCGACCTACTAGAAGCGTCGGGTGGCGATCGGGCTACAATGCGGAGGCTTTCAACGGCAGCGACGTCCCCCGTGTGACAAGAGGCACAGTGTCGCCGTGGAACGAGCCGGCGGCGTTAATCACGGCTACAAACACAAAGGCGCGCGAGGGGGGCGGCGGGGGAAGGAGAGAGAGAGAGCACGGGGCGCAAGCAGCACAGCGCTGACAAATTGCTCGGACGAAGAGGCGAGCATTTCTGGCCATCACATCCTGGCACCACGGCGCTTCTCCGCCGGCAATAATTCCTCCCTCCTTTTCTCGCAGCTTGTTTCGGCTTTCCAAGCGGCAGCAACAACCCCGAATGCCAAGCAAACACGCGGAGCAAAGTGGAAGGCAAGCGCAGCAGCAGCAACGGAGAAAGCGAGGGGTGGCGGCGCAAAACCTGTTTCCAGCCAAGGAGGGGCGCACCCGTCACCGCATGCAGCCGGGGAGGGAGAGCAAGCCTCGGCCGCAGCGGAATGCCTCGACGACACCTCCGCACTTCCACGACGCAGTGCTTGCGAGAACGGGCTCAAAATGCGACGAGCACGAACGCACAAAGCCACCGCGCTGCCCCGGTGGGGCGGCAGCGTGTACATACGGCCACCATTGCGCACACCAACAAGCAGACGGAACATTCACGGAGCACCACAGCGGAGCCTCGTCCATTGACCGCGTGCTAACGCGCTGGAGGAGCGCCCTCCTCACCCGCGATCTTACCGACGACCGTCGCAATAATCGGGCGCCACTTTTAAAACAAGCCGCAGCGCTACCGAAGGCCCGCGGGTGATGTTTCTTCTTTTTCTTTTGCGAAGTGATCAGCGTAAAAGGTGCGATGAGTAGATAATTGAGGGACATGGCCTCGAGCCACCACCTCCATTTCTTAAATTTATTGTCGAATCGAAGCCCTTACACTCTGTAATAATAATACTAGAGCGTCGAAATGAAACAACCTCGTTCCAAAACACAAGAGGCCGGCCTTTCAATGTTTACGCAAGTTGCTTCGCGGCTGTGCAGGAAAGAATACAGCCGAAGTCGCCGAGCATAGCACGCAGAAATCGAGAATGAGAGGACCCTGACAGAATACAGCAACAACTCGGCTTTTCCTTTTCTATGTACAAATCAACGAAGTGAAGCCGACGCGGCGTGCAACGAGTGCTCCGGTTCCGCGGAAAAAAGTCAGCCACCACCATGCAGCCGCAGATCACCTCCGGGTCTCTCTCTCTTTTTGTCTTTCTTTAGAGGGGTAGGAGGGGACGAGGGGATGCTACGACGCGAAGTCGTGCTGAGCAGCGGCGGGCAGCACGACTTCGCATTGCGAGCAACCCCCCACTTTCACCGCGTTTGAGCCCCCCCCCTCCCCCCTTGCGTTTTCCCACGATTCGTGAATCTCTTTTGTTCCTTGTTTCGGACGGGGAACGTCGTCGTAGTAGCCCCCCACCCCACTCTCTTTTCTCTATCCTAAGTTGGCCTCGGCGCTTGGCTCGCCCCCCCCTCCGACCCCTTAACAACGCTCCAGTGACATAGACGGTCCGCAAGACGACGGTTGCCTTGGCGCGCGGCGCCGTCGTTCAGATTCCATTAGCGCTCTCGGACTGGCCGGCCGCAACCACATCGGAAAGGGAAAAGTCGCCTCGTTGCGGATCGCCTCCCCACACGCCGTCCTATTCTCGCCACCGAAAACGCCGCCATGCTTATTACGAGACACTCCCGGCAGGACGGAACGATCGCGACGATGACCCCCCCTCTTCCTGCGCCATTTTAACATTTCTCTTTCTTTTTCTGCACACGCCCCGTAGTATTGGGCACGAAGAAGCGCAAAGCACAGTCGTTCCGCTCTCAGGTTTTCCTTCGTTCCCTCGGGGAGAAAAAATACAGCATAGTGTCATTTCCTGTCGATTATAGTATACGATATTCGAGCAACACGCCGCACCTCGATGGCCCCGGAGCTCCAACCGCAAAATGGACTGCGAGCGAACGCACCAACCCTCATGTTTCGACGGGTCTCAACAAAATCTCAACGGGTTGGCACCAGTCGTCGGGTTCGTTTAGAGAAAAAAAAAAAAAGAAAGAAAAGAAAACGCACGATAGTTAAAAGGAAACAGAATGCTGAGGTATCAGCGAAAGACGAAAAAAGCAGTAACGAAGCCCCGATTAAATGGTATCCCACACGGACAGACCTACGCCGCAGCCCTTCTATTCGTTCCAAAAGAGCCAGCGTCGGCACGTGCCGCTGGCGACGACAACGGGGCGACGCTTGTCGACAGCCAAGGCCGCAAATCATTACAGTTGCCAGACAGCGAAACAAGTCGAGCGACACAGAACGAGGGCGGGACGGCCACGGATGAGTTCCTAATTGTTTCTCTCAACGGTAACCCCCCCTTCCCCGTTAGCGGCGAATACCCACCGCCCTCCTCCCCTTTTCTGAATCTCGCGCCAGTGGCCGGCCGGGAGAGCCCCCCCACTGTCCCAGCCAGGTCGGCCGAGCGCGCACGCGTAACTGCTCCTTTGAACTTTGCCGCGCCGGCGTGGCTACATCGTCGTCGCCTTTACGGCTTTTTACGGGCCACCGTGCAGCGGCCGCCTTCCCCCCCCCCCCTCCCCTTCTCGAGAAGGCGAGCGGAGTGGCCTCCTCAACGGAGACGCGCTTAATCCGTCTTCATCCCAGACCGCGAACAGGGAGACTGCGCACGCGGACGACCGGAGGGAGAGAGAGAGAGAAAGGGGTTCGCGCCCCGCAGTCTGCGGCCACCACTCGAATTAGAGTCCGGGGCCCCCGGGCTCGCGCGCCCGGACCGCTCATCTGGCACTCGGCGGGACCCCCCCTCCGGCAGGAAACACACCACCCACGTATACGAGCAGGCCAAAGAAAACACGGCCGCTCTTTGTCTCAGCGCACTTCCAGCGCTCGGCGGAGTACGAGAAAAAACGCGCAGCAAACAAAGAAAAGCTAAAAGAAGTACGACGACGCCAGCAGACGGCCCGCGCGGAGAAACCGTCCGCGGGATGAGCAGTTCCGAGAACCAGCTCCTTCTTCTACTCCCCCTCGGCCCGTTTGCGAGCGCCGGAAAGACCCCCCTTCTTTCGCGGGCCCATATTACACTGCTGCCTGAAGGAGGACGATGGCGGCGGGGCTCGGTCAACCGCGCTGCGCGCACGAACGAAGGCGATGCCGGTTTCGGGGGGAGCGATGAGCGCGCGCGTTCGACGCCGCGTTAGCACACTGCAAACAGGTTTGCGTTTTAAGCCCCGGCGCCGCCGCGAATCCATTATCATCATCCCGACGACGACCCCCGCCGGATTACGCGGTCGACAAACTGGGTGAGACGTCTCACTCAGCCACTTCAAGCCCCGGATCTCCCGTCCGAAAGAAGACACCAAGCTCTTCTCCTACGATAACGCCAGGGATTGGACAAGGAAAACGTCAAGCCGAAGTAACTTCGGCAGCTCATAAAGGAGCACGCGCACACCCCGCGACGGATATGGACGCTCGAAACCAGTCCCTCAACGGAGCACTGCGCCCGAGTTGTCGTAATAAGAAAAGCAGGGGAGCAGGGGGCGACGACTTTGCATCAAACGATAGTCATTGATTACCTGAGCTAGCTGCAGGCTCAGCAGGCGGCCACAGCACCGGTCCTTAAAAGACTCCGTATTCCAAACTTTCCTCAATCTACGCTGACACGTCGTCTCAACACTCAGGTAAGACTGCGTTTAGCCATTCGCGCTTTGACATTGTCCCGCTGACGGGTGGATACCGCCAGCTTGCATGCCGTGGACACGGGATTGCGCGGCACACGAGTCACAGCCTCATAAACACTGCGGTCTCAAGTTCCCGCCGTCGAGCCCCGCAGTCTGTTGACAATCAATGGAATTCTCGAAACATCGATCAGACACATCCATATTGATTATCAGACTTCTGGGGTCGACGCCGGTTCTAGCGCCCCCCCCCCCCCCCCCCGCCGGCACCACTACCATCCTTTTTATTTTTTTATATACGGCGCGTTGCAAACGCGAGGAAGTCGATCGGAAGCGCAGTGACCTGCCCGGTGCGCCTGCTAAAGTGACAAGGCAATAGGCGTGCGCCATGCGTCGACAGCGGAAGAAATCTCTCCCGCTCTCACTAGCTACAAATCAGCGTCACCTGACCTAGAATCTATATATATATATATATATGCCCGAGCGTCAGTGCTCCAAGGTTTATAGGGCGAGCCCCTCGGCCATGACTGCGATCGTGGGCACAGGCAACAAATACCGTAGAAATGCTTCTGGCATCAGCTGTGGTTGGCGATCGTCCTCAGCTCCGCCACGAGCATGGGGCACCGCTGAAGCTATCCGGAGGGCGGTTTTGTCTACTTCCTCGCCGAGTGAAGTCTCGCGATTGTCAAGGATGCTTCCGGTAGAAGACGTTGACTGAACAGTGGTGGCAGACGGTTTCGGCCACCCTGTGACCTTACGCAAACAGTGATCGGTGACGGCTCTGGTGGACGGCACTGGCTGTGCCTTGCTGGTCCCTCTTTGTCTCGTCGATGCCTGTCTTGCGGCGCCGCGAAACGCGTTTCTGGTCGACGGCTCTGGGTATTTGGGCGAGCTGGTAGGATATGTTGTCGAGTAGCTTGTCGCAGAAGGATGAATCGTGCGCGTTCCAAACATTGCAACGGCATCCGTCACACTAAATGTATTTGGCCGCACTGACAGGAAACAGTCGCCGGCGTTGCGATACCTTCCTAGGAGCGTGGTCGAGGATCTGTGTTAGCCGGCGCGACTTGAATTTCGGCGGCGTTGTCACTGGCGGGTCCCCAATGCAGCTCGAACTGGCGGACTTGGACATGGCACGTGCGAGACGCCCTTCCTGGCTGACAGCTGTACGAACAGCACGAGGCTTGATTTTTCACGAGCCTGTCTTTGTTGACATTGGCATCGAAGTCCTTGGCGGCGCTAAGCGAGGCGTTGCCCAGCAAATGGAGCACATCCGCACAGTCATTCAGTGGGAGTGGAGAGGTCGGTGGGTCTGGCTCCGAGATCTTGATGCTTGCAGATCCGGACGTGCCCTGTTCGTGGAGTTTGAGAACGTCTTTCTTATTATCGGCATCGACGGACAATGACGGCTCCTGGAGAAGTGACGAGCGCGAAATGTCAGGAGACGGCGGCTCGATATGTCCACGTGATGACACGCACGAGGAACCTGTCTCCGTCCGCTGTGGGTGGAAAAACACCGCCGATGGCAGCGTTTTTCCAGCTCCAGTTACCGACGCAGAACTCGAGACATGCACCGGAGTACAGGTCAGGCGGCTAGCGTCTCTACCAGGGTAGTTCACGACGCTGCCTGTCGAGGGGCTGCTGGGTGCATCAGCACAGTCGTTGTGTCGTGTTTGGTGAGCATCGTCCAAGTTTGGGAGATTCCTGGCATGGTCGCAGGCAAAAGGAAGTGCCGCAAAAGCCGCTAGGAACTTCGCACTCCATTCCGGCCAGGACCGCTCCCACATGCCCTCGTATCTATGCACGGCCTCGGCGGCATCGCGAACTCCGGCGATTTTTCATTGTCCCCTGATCTCAATCAAATTTTCAGTATATATGCTCCTCGGCGCTGTAATAATTGATACCAAGCCAGGCGGCTGCAAGTCATTTAGTTTTCCTGAAAATGAATTTCAAGGATTTTTAGCGGATTTCCGCGCGAGCCACCCCGTGTTTCTGACGTCATTACCTGCAACGGTGCCTACCCGAGCAGGTGGGCCGACTAAAGCAAAACGGCGGCACTTCAGCGCTAAAATCGTCGCTGTTAAGTTCAGAAGAGCTCAATACGTCGTTGGATCACATCGCCACCTTCATTTTTCTGGCACCAGCACCATATTTCTGATGGCGGGAAGGTTGTGACGTCATCGCATACGCTGCACGAAGCGTCTACCCGTTTCGGTTTCGGTTTGAACCGAAAGCGGTTTCGGTTCTGAGTAAAATGAATGGCCCTGGCTGCTTCAGGGTTCTCAGTACTATTGGAAAACAGCGATATCAGAATATGGTGGAAAAACCGCCGGAGTTGCCCTTTAAGGCCACCTGCCATTTTTATGGTCAATGGGAGAGCCGCTGCGTCTCTTCTTAACCACACACACACACACACACACGCACGCATGTGTGTGTGTGTGTTCACAATCTGCACAGAAAGTACTAACTGCTTACGTTGAGGCGCGGCAGTAGGAGCCGTCCTGGCCTTCCTGGCCTCAGTTAAGTATGCGATAGTGCGTGCGGACTTCTGGGCGGCAAGCGAAAAACAAGTGCTTGCCGCTGACTCTTACTTCCTTATGAGAAACGGCGTGCCGACAGCCCTTTGAACGACGTAATGCAGATGCGAGCATTCGTTAAATGCGAGCGCATCCCCCCCCCCCCCCCACCCCTTCCCATCGTCATACGATTTGTGAACTGTGGACTAGCATACATGCCCACACACCAAGAGCACTGCATGGTTAGGGTTAGTTAAATGATTGTAAGTGCCAGCGATATGCCATTACAACAGAAACATTTAATAAGAACCATCATAAACAAATAATAATAATAAGCGCGTGTAACTTGCGTCAGAGTTCGTACGCTTGTCGCACGGTCGCGGACAGTGAACGAGCAGAGCTAGTTCTGCCAACCTTTTCTTTTTTTTCTTTAACCGAAGCTGAGTCACACCCATCGCACAAGGTTGGCTGTGGCCTATGCTAATTGCTATCACACGTGGTGGAGGCGTCTTTCCCCCCCTTTGTTCCCGCGCGCACTGCGGCTTGGAGCGAGCGAAGCAGCGCCCGAAGGTCAAGAGTGAAAACGGGAGAGCCGTCAGCCGGGGGCGCTTGTCAACGCGCGCACGAGAACGGCATACACACGTAGGGGCAGGAAGGAGAGAGGCGGCGATCGCGGGGCCGAGGTGAGCGAACGGCCGCACCTCATCTCGCCCGAGAAGCGGCGGGCCCGGTTTTGGCGATTTTCTTTTCCTCTTCGCGGGGGCTCTCGCATGTGCGCGCCCTATCGACTCGCGCATCGTTCCTCCCAAATGGCCGCATCAATCTCGTGGCCCAGGGGAAAACGAGCAAAGGGTCATAAACGAAGAAGACGCGCCCCCCCTCTTAAAAGCAGAGACGATGCATTCCGAGTGCCTCCTTCCGAGACTTTTTTGGCATCTTCAATGGCAACCCCGCTTTCCCACTGCCTTCGGAACCACTCACGCAGCTTATATGACGGAGGCGATACCTCGACAGTGGAGGAGGATAAGAAGAAATGTCGGAAGCGTATCAATAGCCGTCCGTCCCCACGCGAGCGCCGCGCCCGTATCGTGGCGACGCAAGTCAGACTGCAGCTACGTAGCGCCAGTTCGCTTCGTGGTAATACAGCCGTGAAGCACGAGACGGTAACACGCGGACAGGCATCATCGGGGCTTGGCCCGGCAAGCCTACGGCATATACTCTATTATGCGCAGCAAAAAAAGAAAAAGATCTTGACAAAAAAAAAGGGGGGGGGGGGCGAAATCACCGAAAGAATGGGCGCCTGAAAGAACACCAGGTAAGGAATTACTCGCAGAGTTATAGAAGACAAATTCAAGTTACGTATACTACGCGCACAGCCTTACGAAACAGTCGCAATGCGGAGCTTTTTTTTTTACACTTTTTTAAACGTTCTCGCTGCAAGCGTAGTGCACCAAGAAGCAAGAGGGCACACACGAAACGCACCTTTGCGGCCTTGCTGCAAATACGATAACGCAACGAAGGCGCTGGCTATGAGGAGTCACGGTGGACCGCTCGTAACGCGCGGAGAGTAAAACAAGGACTCGACGCAACCGAATCCGGCCGACGACTTCGCAACAGCCGGTCACTTTTGGCGTCACCGACACAACGCTGACCCCGCACTACTAGACCCCCCCGGCGGTCTGCCCCGCGCACGCGATGCCATCCGCCCGTCGGTTTCTGCACTCTCCGCGACGAAAGTTTCGCGTCACGTGACTGCGAAGACGCTGCGCGAAACGACTCGCGCTAGAAGTGCGCGCAGAACGGGGAGCCGGTGATGGAAAAGGAAGAAATAACCGAACAGGTCCGCGGTGGCAACTCCCTCCTCTTTTGTTCCCCTTTTTTAGAAGCACTGCGGCCGACTGCCCAGCAGCAGGTCTCCTCGAACGTCCTTGAAGCGTCACGCCAACTTGGCTCTTCGTGCGAGCCTTCCCTCCTCCTCCTCCCCACGGTCCCGTGCATGACGGGGGGACCCCAAATAAATAGACAGCGGCGCTCCTCCCAATCCTCAAATTACAAACTCCGCGCCTCCACTCCCTCCGCCGAAGAAGCAACGAGAGCCCAGGAAGGGCTCGTCGCCGCCGGTAATCCGCCGTCGACGAGCCGTGTCCCCCCTCCTGCTCCCGCAAAAAAAAAAAAAAAAAAAAAAAAAAAAGCGGGGAAGGATGCATTCTTCGCGGGACCACGTTGTTCCGTCCATTTTGCCAGAACGGGGCCGGTGTGTGTGTGTGCGCGCGCGCGCACGCTCGGGGGCAAAGCCAAATAAAGCCACCTCTTCCTGGCCCCTCCCCGTGCATTTCGCGAGAGTGAAAAATTCTCCCGCGGCGGCAGCCCCGGACTCGCGAGCGAGTCCTTGCTCTTTCTCCACTTGGCGATGAACGAGCGCGTGCAACGCTTGTCGGGACGACGACCGTCATCGTCCCGCGTCAACCGCCGCACTTGCAGACCGGCGGCCCCCGAAGAAACAAGCCAGCGTTGGCTGCCATAAGGGTCCAATATCACGCACCCGTCCTTTCCTTCCCCATCTGGCAGCGTTATCATTGCTGGTCGAGCGGGCGCAAACACCGTCGCGTTGTCGTCCCTCCATCGTTTTACACGCGTGCAAGTAGCGTTGGCAAATTTACTCTGTATCCCACACTGATTCATCGCTCGTGGACGGCAATGAAGGATTTAAAGAACTCGCGCACCCTGAGAGGGCAACAGGCGCCGAGACCCAGTATCTGGTTCAGAAGCACCCTCGCGAAGTACACGCGAGCTCTGCAGTCCACGAAAACAAACAAAAACACTACCCGCAGCTTCTTCTCTGCCTCCGAACGAAAGTCAAGAGAAGGGACAGCAGGCTGGGAAAAGCCACAAGCGGATACATTGCGAGACAGACAGGACGGGGTAGAGTCACTGGCAAGACGAAAAGGGGGGGGGGAGGGGGGTTGCCGCAGCACCACCGAATCGGCGGGAGAGAGATGCCTTTCCTCGGAACGAAACAGTAAACTGGCCAGAAAGGCAGTCAACGTTACATGCTCCCTTTGCGTTCGCTCTTGCTCTTCAGCAAGCAGGACGGCCGGTGTGTGTTTCGTGGGGGGCTGTACGCGAGGGGGGAAAGGGGGGGGAGGGGGGTTGAAGGCGACACGGCACATGAGGCGCGTAGTGCATACACACTGCTTGCAAGAGCGGATGGGAGACACCCTGTACCCTATTCGGCCTTTTCGCCCGCAGATGTCGACTGGCGCGCCGATACGAAAACGGTGACAGTGACGGGATAGTTAAAATAAATGCAACGAGCTTATTACTACTGTTTTACTGACCGCGCTGCTACATTTAAGAAGCCAAAGCTGACTTAATCATGCATTTTCGCCCCTATTTACGCATAAAAGATAACTTCGATTTACGCTACATCGGAGGCCACGCTTTCGTTTGATGAATTTCGCACCATCACCTGAACGTCGGGAAGCCATGAATACCGTCGCCCCTTTTTTGGACTTGCTCCCTTATTTTTGGATCATTGCGGAGCCTGAATCGAACTGCAAATTTTCTGTGGTGAGCATAGTATACTATAGGTTCCTTCAGAACTCTACAGAACGCGTTCACTCCGAGAACCACAGTTTATACTCGAATGTTGGCGACTGTCGCATATGGGACGCATTTCACACGCAATCGGAGATTTGCCAAAACAACGTACGCGAAGAGTGCGATAGATAAATAAATAAATGACGCCGCCAAAGTATCGCAAAAGGCATCCCGCGCTCGCTGGCGAGTTGCAACGACAAGATGGAGAGAGAGAGAGAGAGAGAGAAAAGTATAGAAATGATACCAGAGATTAGTCAACGGTCCCGTAAGCGGCGTGGCGCCATTATGAATCACATCCACGGTCTCACATTCGAAGACAAAAGAGGGGCCGGCAACCATGCCGGCCTAACCGCCATGTACCTCAGCGCACGACGGTCGAAGAGAGAGAGAAAAAAAAAGCCGCCACCAAAAGAAAATCTGGAAGACGAGCTAACCAAACAGCCCCGATTCTCTCTCGATCGACAAACCAACCACTGCAACAGTGCTGCGCGCAGTTTGCTTTGGACTCTCACTGAGCGCGCGCAAGAAGAAAATGGAGAGCCCGACGATAGCGTGTACACACACACACACACACACACACACACACACACACACACACACACACCAACCACAGCACGTCTGCCATGCGTTCGCTCTTTTCGGTGGCGCGCAGCAGCAAGCACGTCGCCCGGCCGTCCTTCCTCATCGCCGGCATGTCGCCGAGCTCCGGAGCGCGCCGCGGGAGCCCAGGAAGAGGAGAGGGAGGGAGACAGCCAGAAACAGGTTCCGCACCAAAGAGAAACAAAGACGACGCGCGACGACCAAGGAGCAGGCGCCGCCGTCGAGAGACGACGCCGGGGCTCTCGCCGAGTGAAAAAGAGGGGGGGGAGGGGATAGCCAAGCGGACCCTCCGCTCGACCCGCTTCCAAGCAAACATCGCCACCCCCTCGGAGAGGAACGCATGTGCGCGCGCTCGTGGAAGAACCGGGGGCTGCTGCGACGCCAAAACCATGCGGGCCCGTTCGTCGAGAAACGCCAGCGGGACACAAAAACCAAACCCACACGCGGAAGGCAAGAAGACCTACGGGATAGAAGCTAAAAGCGCCTGCGCAGCTTTTTAATCCACTTACAGCCGTAGATAGCGTGACAGAGAGAGAGAGAGGGTGGCAGTTAAAAATAAAACGGCCGTTACTTCTCTCACTCTCTCTCCAGACCCACCGCTCGGGTTTCGCAGCTCCGCCCGCGCCGAAAAGTTCCGCCAGTCGTGTTTCATAATCATGAACACCTGTGTTCCCCAGCTTCGGCTAATTGCTCGCCGCATACGGACGTGTTTATGCGAGCGTTCCTCCGGGCTTGATTGCACCGTGACCGACTCCTCGCCAAGCCGGGGCGGCGGCAGCAGCAGGGGGACCTCGAGACGCCGCGGGGCTGCAGCTCCGCGAATTCGGGTTTCGATCTCGGGCTCCAGAAGTGCGCTGCAGCAGCAGCAGCAGTCCTGGATCGCTATAACGAAAAACACGGCGGGCCCGAATGCGGGACAACTAACGGCGCCCTCGCCCAACAAAGCCCAGGCACCACCTGAGAAGAAAAGCAAAATAATTCCTGGCATATATGATGAATTCAGAGAAACCAGCCGGATGGCGACAGACGAGGTCGTAACAGAAAACCGCGGCAAACAATGCTCGCTGCGTGCGGTAGTTCTGTAACTCGAATGGACGAGCCTGGTCTAGTGGCTATGGTACTCGGCTGCTGATCCGAGGGTCGCGGGATAGAATCCCGGCCGCGGCGGCTGCATTTCGATGGAGGCGAAATGTTGAGGCCCGTGTGCTGTGCGACGTCAGTGCACGTTAAAGAACACCAGGTGGTAGAAGCTTCCGGAGCCCTCCACAACGGCGTCTGTCATAATCATATGGTGGAGTTGGGAGGTAAAACCCCAGAAATCAATCAATCAACTATAAATGCCATTTCACCAGTGTGATTCGCTCAAGACCCTTTGCAGCATTTTCCTTTTCCTCCTTTAAACTACTACGGAGGCCTGATCAACCTGCGTGTGTGTGTGTGTGTGACCCTAACGGCCAGCAGAAAGAAGCACATGTCCGCCCCGCGCGCAATCCGCTCCCGCCTCAGCGGTAGTAGCGTAATTGCTTTTCGCAAGAACTGGGCAATGCGTTTTAAGGGAGCGAGCGGACCACGACGTGGGCACACTAAGTACGGAGCTGTATGTTTTTTTTTTTTTTTTGCTTTTCTTGATTTGTTTTTCAATCAGTGGGCGCAGCATGGCGCACACGCCTGCTCTTCTTTTTCGCCAGAAACGTGCGCCGTCGCGAGAAGAATACGCAACGTCGGCCGTGACCTTGCCCGCGCGACGCGCCGCAAAGCAGCAATTCCCCATGCTCCTTCCGTTACAGGCGCACACACGCACACGAAGACTCGGCTACAATGCTAGCGGCACTGCGACGGCTAAGGGAGAAACAAAAACACGCGGAGTTGCCCGATTCATTCCTTCTTTGAACGCTGCTCTGCGACAAAAGCGAGCGCAACAGCAGGCGTAGAAAAGGTGTCGTCAATTTGCGAATAACACTGCAATTAGTACTTGGCATGTATACAGAACGACTTTGCTCTGGCCTCCGATACACGCGCACACACGATCGATCGCACAATTGTCAATGGCGATCGCTGGGCGGCATTTAGCGGCCTATTATTACGGAAGTCGGTTATCCCGACGCTAATTAACACAACAAACACGCTCTACAACTCCTCCACTGAACACCCTGCGTTTAAAGCAGCAGTTTCAGATTAGTTAATATTAATGAATCACCTGATAACGCATTGGAAAGTAGGCTGACTTATGATTGGTTTGTACGGTTTCACGTCCCAAAACGATACGGGAGACGCCGTCGTGGAAGGGATCCGGAAATTTAGACCACCTGGTGTTCTTTGACGTGCACCGGCATCGCACAGGAGACGGGCCTCAATCATTTCGCCTCCATCGAAATGCAGCCGCCGCGGCCGGCATTCGACCCCGCGACCTTCCGGTCAGCAGCCGAGTGCAATAGCCACTAGACCACCGTGGGCGGGGGCAAAAAAAAAAAAAAAAAGCCACGATGGTCACGAAGACAAGTAAACAACACCAAGGCCGTTGCATGCTCGTAAAACGCGCATGTGAGTATCTTTAGCGCACAAAAGCGTCAGTTAACCATCGGGGTAAGTAGTGAAACTAAATGGAGGGAGGTGCTCACCGTACTGGATATGAGGCTGTGAGTCACACACGTAATGAAGTAAAGGAAGAAAATGCGCCGGGCTAACCATGCCCGCGCACTGGATATTCGGGTACACGAGCCAGTCTTCCCACAGTTTAATCTATCGTCTACTGCCCCAGTCAACCATAAGTGCACCTCACACCAGAGGCTAGCTCGTCTTTGCATCGCTTTTTCCTTCTTTTCTTTTTTTTTTCATGGCCTTACATAGGGCTACGATAACACAGACCGCGATGGATGATCAGGAAACCACGTAGCGGAAAATAGGGAACCGCGTTTGGAAATTTTAAAACTGCGCGCGGAATTTCGCGATCCCACCGGCAGCTCAAAAGCACGGCGGCGCCCCTCTCTCTTAAATGGAACTTTCTCGTCGACAGCCTTGTCTTTCCGCCGCGCGTGGCATTAATTCCGCGCCAGACTTCTCGGCGACGCAAAGCAGCCTCTCCGCCTTCTCTCTCTCTTTTAATCGAAACACTGAGCGCGCGCAACGAGAAAGAAATGCACAATACGGCAGCCAACAGCAGCAGGCTGGCGGTGAGCGCCTTTTGACCCGCCAGAGTCCTTGGAAGAGCACACGCGTCGCTATCGTTCACTTTTTTTTTTTTTTTTCGCCCAGCGCTGAAGATAGGACAACGGAGGCGGTGGAACAATGGCCGGAAAAGAAGCACTAGAACGTCGCCGACGGGATATGCAGTGCGTTTCCCGTACACGAAGTCAAAGCAAAACGTTCGGCAGACAACTTGTTCTCAGCACGTGCGCGCAAGGGGATATGCTTGAAAAAAAGAAAAACGGCGATAATGCTTGTAGCTAATGCCACACAGCTCATTGATAGACGGGCGAAGCGCCGACGGAAAAAACTTCCATCGCGCTAGAATACTGCTCCACTGACGACTCTTTTTCACGGAGAGGCCTCAGCGGGCGCATAACGACGCCCATGTGAACTGCAATCGAACGAGTAAGCGTTGTTCGTCATATAATGTCTGAAATACAGTACGAAGGTTTTACGGAGATATATGTCCCCCACCCAGACTGGAGAAGCCGGACACGACGAGATTATGTTGTCTGTTTGTCCATAGCATTGATTGATTGATTGGTAGGTCCAAGACCAGCACGGCGGGCTAGTGGGACACGCCGTAGCGCAGGCCCTGGAATCCAGACCAAATGTGAGAACACGGTGTACACGTTGTGTCCATGCGCACATGTCACTTCACATTGAAATACAAAAGCCACGATCGCGAATCAACAACGCGTCCTTCGTATTCATGCGGTAGGACGCAATAAAAGCAGCGTCTGATGCACAACAGCGTGACGGACTACTCTCTACAAGACGGAAGTTTGCTCAAACGAGCTACACAGTGGGCACTACCTGCTTCAGTTACCGTGCGCCTTTTAAACCGTGCGGGTGCCTATGTCCCGAGTGTAGCGAGAGTGGTTCACTGGTGGCCAGAAACCGCGGACCAATCGAGGCCGGTTTCTAAGCTTCGCTTGACGTGCAGTACACATGACTAACCGAGGCGGACACAAGTGGCACACAACCTGAGTGATAAACGATCGACAACTGACTATTGAACTGTGCGAGCGCGAAATGTAGAACTATACAACTGTAAAGCCAGCCAACCGCTAAGTACATAAAGCGCACACAAGAGGAATCGGCTGACTAAAACAATTCGGGCGTCCCAGCTATTATGCCCTGCGTAAAAATGCAGTTCGGAAAAACTGCACACCAAGACCAGTGACGCGTCTTTCTGGGCATTTTGAGGAAGCGTTTCACAGCACTGGTGCTACAATCGCACGATCCGCATCCTGGACAGCGGCCACTTTACTTGGCTGCCAAGTTGCTCTAATCTGAAGGCATTATGTTTATCAATCGCGACCACATTAGTTGCCACGCATGCGTCCTAACGTACGCCGCCGCGGCAGATGATGTATGTGACAGACGTCGTGGCAGACGGTGCGGTGATTATTCACCGCATGCAAGAGAAAAATACTGATCCCACAAGTCGGCTGCGCGGTTGTTGAAAATTTCATGTCGCGGTAACCACCGACGAACACCTTTCATCGCGCGAGAACTAAGGGACGTTTGCTGGGATTATGTCGTCTATGACTCCAGTCTCCCTGCGGAGGCAGAAAAACAAAACAACAACAAAAGAAAAACCTGTCAAAGAAACGTCGTGGTCGTAGTCGTCATAGTAGTAGTAGTAGTAGTAGTAGTAGTAGTAGTAGTAGTAGTAGTAGTAGTAGTAGTAGTAGTAGTAGTAGTAGTGTACATTCGCCAGCAAACGCCGCTGATCCTGTATGTAAACTCGATACATTGCGCTGTCCTTCACTAAATGGCGTTTCGAGTTTCACAGAAACAGCTTGCACCTGCCCGGGCACAATTCGTCCCGTTCCCGTAAACAGTTAACAGGCTACATACGCATCCGGGCACATCGTCCCTCGTGTCGCTCGCATGACCGGCGAAAGCCGCAACACTACGCCTCCCCGCGAAAGCCGCACAACAGCGCTGCCGACAATGCAACGAAGGGGCGAAATTCCAGTTGACTGTCGCGTAACAGCCGTAATCTACAGTGTATCTGGCACCTCGGAGGTGCCGGGACCCAGCAGCTGACTCAGCACTGGTACAAGCATCCAGCCACCATGGTACAAGTAGCAGCCCCCCACACCAGAGCGAGAGCAAGGAAGGAGGAGGAGAACGCAGCGGGCGGGAAGCTAGCCCCCCTCGCGGTTGGACTGCAAGAGATGACCACCAAGAGGCGCCGCGGCGGCGTGCAGAAAACAGGCCGCCCGCAGAAGATGGACGGCCGCAGGAAGCAGGCTTCGACATACTTCGAGCCCCCCCCTCCACCCCGCCACTACGACCATCTCCCGGGAAAAACGTATTTGACCAGGAGCAGCAAGCCCAAACAAACCACGCCCAGCATCGTCAGCGAAGAGGCAACGCGCAAGAATTCTAGTAGAACTCCCTCCCTCCCTCTTTCCTATGCGAGAGGGGGGCCCCCCCTGCAGGCCCGTCCGTCCGGCGAGGCGCCGCTCTCGCGACCACGAAAGCGCCTCGCTGGAAAACACCCGATCGCGAATCGGCAGGGACCGGCAAAGCGACTTCCTGCGCTAGTGGAGATTAGAGTATCCCGACGGCTGACCCCCCGCAATGCGTGTTGGCCAGTACAGAATGAGCGCCGGTTTGAGCCGTTTTGCGTCCATAACATTCCCTTACATTATTACACCAGCCAACAAGCGCAACAGCGACTCCTACCGACATCTTAAGTTTCGTCTCTGAAGGTCACCGCATTTTGACCGTCCTCGACATCCCAGGCACCACCCCGAAAAAGATCCCTACACACCAAAGCGAGCCTGTGGTCAATCACGCTACAGAGAGAAGACGCTAAGGGTTGTCCGTGTGTGTGTGTGTGCGCGCTCTCTGTCTACACAGCGCTGCTACTTCACCATCTCGTCCGACTATCACCGCTCTCTTCGTAACCACTTTATTCGACAGCTTGGTAGAGCTATAAATACCAAGGATACCGCGAAGCGCGTTCGATAAGTGTGATTGCCATTTAAGAAAATCTGTGGACTTACGCTGCAATCGCTCTATACGTGGAGAAATGTTAATTGGGGGGGGGGGGGGGGGGGGGGGGAACGCGCCCAGTCCCTATTCTCCATTACTCTGGAAATAGCAAGAAAATATCCGCGCAAACTGCTCCAATGGGTACTGCTGAGGCGTACGTGTTACCGAAAGGTGGAAAAACGCGTATAGGTGTCGTGCCCTGCAACGAAAATATTGAGGTCTAAGGAGGAATTCACGTTGCAAACCACGATACACGTGCGCACAGCAATGCAGCAGCCAAAACACGACGTGCTGCACAAGGAATCTTCCGGACTGATTCGTGGATGTGCCTCAGTTAGAGTTATCACTTCACCCTCCCCCTCTCTCCCCCTAGAATGTACACACACACACACACACGGGAATGGTGGTGGCCGCGGTCGAAGTGGGTTGCTGGCCGGAACATGCGTGTGTTTCTCACGTGAACGTCGGGCGAGGTGAACGCGCGTACCCCACGCCTCGTTCGCTCATACGAGAGATCGCAGAATAAAAAAATATATATATAATGGATAGCCATACAACTTATTAC
The DNA here is from genome assembly GCA_013339685.2 of Hyalomma asiaticum. Lineage (NCBI taxonomy): Eukaryota > Metazoa > Arthropoda > Arachnida > Ixodida > Ixodidae > Hyalomma > Hyalomma asiaticum. Next base: position 89,362,548 of record CM023481.1, read on the forward strand.
AAAGCTATGCAACCTGTAGGATGAGCACGCGGGTTGCGCCCCTGAATAATAAACGCCTGATATATAACACCGCATAGGTAAACAGTGACACACACGCAACGGAAACGACGCACTGCACTTAGCGAATCAGACACTTAAAAAAAAATTTGAAGAACGAAAAGCATAGCATGCACTATTCTTGGTCGCCGAAATGCGACAGGCCGTTTGTGGAGCAAAAAATAATAAAGAAAACCGCGCGAACACGCAGTGCAACTACATAACAATAATAATAATAACTTCTAAAGAGCAGGCGCTTGGTAACGTTCGCGCCCGAGGCAGGCTCGGCGCGGCAGTGACGTCACTGTCGGATACGCCCGGCGGCGGCGAAGCTGCCCCGAGGCGCGGACGCGGTCACCTTTCCCTTTCGGCGCGCACCTCTCGGCAACAGGTCGCGCCGGCGAGAGAAGAGCGCCTCCCACCCCCCCAAAACACGCTCGCAAACTGCCACACATCGGACGCTGATAACAGAGAAGAGCGTGCGCTATAAAAACGTGCTCTGACTCACCATTGACACGGCGGCGCCGAGGGCTCCGTTGTGGTAAGGAGGAACGACATATCCAAACGGCCCCGGAATGGGTTCGAACGAAGACTTTCCTGGAAAATAGGAAAAACAAGAGAAACGGTAATAATGGAACGATGAGCGCGTACGCGCGCGATGTCGTAACGACATACACAGCGCCCAGCCGGCATGCAGTACGCATCGCAGCAGCACGGACGCCGCCGCGCAATTCACTTACAGCGGTTTCTCGTGCGAGATAGCACGCACGCACGCACAACTTTGAAGGGACTGCGAGCGCGCGTTTACCGCCGCCATTGCATTACACGCTGGGCGACTGACTTGCCTTGTTGTGCATAAGAGGATCCGTACTCAGTACCGTGTATGAAGCTGCACAGCGACCTGATATACACACACAGGTCCCACAGACTGAGGAATCACTGCCAACGTTCGCAAGAAATGACAGTGGAGATCGTTCAGAACAGCGAGAAATGAGAAGGGTCTCGGCTGAAGCTAACGCTACAGGTTAAAAAAAAAAAAAAGTTATAAAAGATGCTTGAAATAGAAACATGGGCAGCCGGGGGCGAGATTGTTTCGTACCAGCGTCTGCTTAAAATGAAACGTAACAATCGAGTGTTGATGAGCCGTCAAGATTCTGACGAAGGCTGCCGCGCCCACGGATGAAAACGTCAATGAAGCCGCTTTTCACTTGCCTGTCAACACCACGCTTCTCGGGACTTATACCGGCTCGTGAAAAGACCAAGGACGAAGAAAGATGCGACACACACACAGGCACTAACTTGCAACAATCTTTATTGGGAGGGGAATCGCTGGGACACGCTTGTCAAACGCATTATGTAAATCATGCCTTGAGCAGATTACCAAAAGCTTTAGCGATCAGATCCTCCGTCTTTGATTGGCAGGTTACCCTGCTAACACACGTTCTTATCGGCGTTGCAGAGGGACTCGGGTCTAAGTTAAAAAATAATAATAATAAACTTCTGCCAGCCTGCCTTCTCTAGATTCAAGGGTGTAGCTGCCATTCCACGGTATAACCACGGCCCATCCCACCGTTTAAAGAAAATAGGCAAACGTGAGAAGGTTAAGGTTGCGTTTTCGGCGTCTACAAAATTACGTCTGTGCAGATTAACCAGGCCAGGCCTGTCCAAGAAGCTCATGTGCGAAAAGAAACACCGGCACCCGTTTGTTGTATGTGCAGGAGCGGTTGTGTATAACCTTCCTTTTAGAGTGTGGTAAACACTGCGTGGGACAGAGCGGAAGATGCCTCAACGATCGTTTGAAGGAACACCGATATTACGTACGAGGAAAAGCGGTGTGGGTTCCCCTGACGCTCACTGCAGGCACTGCAATAGCTCTGTCGCCGGTGCCGATAATGCTGACCACTCTACGTGTGCCCCAGCATACCTTGACTGCTTCATCGTGGGAAGAGCCAGCGACAGATTAACTCGCGAAATTACCGAAGCGGAAATAATTCATAGGCTCGGGGATAACTGTTTCAAAACCTTCTATTGCCCTCTCCCGCAAAGTGTTAGCTTACCTGCGCAATGGTGCGTAAGATTTTGCAAACAGCGCCTGTATGATGATGTATGCGAAAAAGTTATATATATATGCGTGGGTCCTTCGCTCGTCATAAAAATTGTTGCAAGTTAGCGCCTATATGTGCCACGTCTTTCCTCGTCCTTGTCTTTTCATGGGCTATATAGACCCAACGATGTCATACCAACAAGCCCAAGTAACTGCACTACCACGCTTTACACACACACGGTCCGATTGCTCGTACATGTCTCGAAAAACGAACGAAGGTCCTTCCAACAGGGATCCAAGCTGTCTGACAATTCCCGCGCCTGATTTCCTCTTTCATTCGGACGCAACGAAATTACCATATTGGGAGCTAATGGTATGCAATCTACTCCAAGGTAAGCTTAACCCACGCCACGGGGCTTTTCGGTAACTGTGCAGAATCAGATATGGTATTATAACACTTGTTCTGCTGCCGTTAAATTTCCTGCCGCTCAAGATATCGCAGCACAAAGATACACATGTATACTGCGACACCGGAAGTATACGAAGCTTAAATCGAGCCTCCGCGCATTTAAGTGCCGCTGCAGAAAGCCGCTGATCAAGGTCATGTCTGACAACGCCTAGTTTGCTAAACCTGTGAGGTGTAGAAAGCACCGATTTTTCTGCAAGGCGATGGTGGTGATGATGATGATGCGTATATTTTACGACGCGTACCCACCGGAAGTTTACGCGGAAGCAAAGGTCTCCCCCGCACTAAAGGTCACGCCCAATTCCATATCGAACTCAAGTATACGATAAATTCGAGAACTATTATCGCAACTAGAGCGCACAGATGGCGAGCCCGAAACCCCGCGACGGTGTCGTCGAACTCCTATTCGAAGTTGATGAAACACCTCGAAGAACGCAGCACCAGATACGAAAGAAAAGGAAACAAAACCGCGCCTACCACCCCGGCAGCGAACACAACCTGTTCGAACAGTGAGACTCGCTCGGCTCCAACCCCACGAAGCGAATCGAGCAGCGACAGGGCAACGAGACGAGAACCTCGTCGAACGAAAGTTGGTTCGCTTCGCGCTATTCCAGGCTCGCGAGTGAAAGCGAACGAGACCGGCTTCGCCCTACACACGCAATCCAAAAGGGGCAGCCACCAAAAGAAAACATCGGTGTAGTAGTGCCCCCCCCCCCCCCCCTTCACACACCTTCGCTGGCGTCGCTTCATCCATCACGCAGACGGCCACAGGTGCGGCCGATGCTAATCCAATACGGCCAGCACACGCGGGAGAGAACCATCTCGGGACGGGGCCCCGATGGGCGCGTGCCGCAGACACCGAGCCTATTCGCGGCAGCGAGACGACGGCCGAGCCTCATCAAGATGGACAAAGCAGTCAGCTATCGCCGGCCGAGAAGGAACCGGGGTTGGCCAAGCTGGATATCGCCAGAAACGTCGATGGCCTTTCGGATGGTGAGAGAAAAAAAAAAAAAGAGTAGAGAAGAAGCTAGCAGCGACGCCGCACGGTAAACCGCCAGCGCGAAGGCTAAAGTGGCACTTGACGGGGAGGAAACAAGGCTCGGCGGCGGAGTCAGGGGAGCGCGCAGCCATGCGAGAGAGGCGCGCTCGTTCCGGCGCGGCTGCCTCGCGGGTTCCGCCAGGAGCGAGCCACGATCCTCCGTTACCCAACGAGAAGAAAAAAGCAAAAAAAAGGCCGAGGGCTGGCGCGGGGAAGAAAGCTTCCTACGCCGGAATCGAGCGAAAAAGAAGAAACACACACACACGCACGCACGCCGAGAACGAGCCGCGAAGGCGCGCATCCGAGAAAGAAGGTTACGCGTTAGGGCCGACCAAAATCCCATTACCTTTATAAAAACAAATGCCCCGGCTGTGCGAAAGATCGAAACAGAAAGGAGGGGCAGCAGGGCGCGCGGAGGAGAGAGAGCGGGCATCTCGGCGGGCAGGCTGCAGTCACGCAGGCCACCTCTGAACTCGGCCGCGATAAAGAGCAGCGCGCCGAGGCCATCTTGAGCAGCAGTCCTCCCGCGGCGTGCTGCACCGCCGTCGCTTCGGCCACCCCCCACTCCCCTTCCCGCGCGGCGGCCGTTGCCTCCCGTCTTCTCTTAGCGCCACACTGCCACAACTGTCTTCTCCGGCCGAACCGGCGCAGCAAGGCGCAGTAGATCCTTGAACGGCCTCTCGCATTTGCCTCTTTTGTTCCCTCCCGGTGCAACCAGCCTGCCCCGGCCAGCGTGCGTGCGTGCTGGCACCATGCGCGCGCGCCCCGCAGGGAAATTCCGCGCCCCATGCGACGACGCGGAGGTGCCTCGCCAGAGGCACGTGCGACCAGTACGCGCTAAGAGAACTGGCGAGTGAGCCGCATCCAGGCGGCGGTGTGACCCTAGAGTGAAAGCGAGCTCGGGATAGGTGGCACATTAACAAAGTGTTTCACTTTTCGTCCCGTCATAAGCATTTCAAGAGGCGAATCGTCGCGTTAGTTCGTCGCTAATAGGGTGCACTCATCTTAGGGCCGATGTGGTTCCGTCATCTCACGCCTCTCCGAAGCACTCGGCGGAAACGCAAAACGAACGTTCTCCAAAAAAACGCGATGGTTTCGTGTTCGTTCAAAATATCTGACCCACTTCGAATGCTGAGAGAAAAACGTGAACCGGAAATAAATTAAAACAGCGGAAACACAAACTCTTTCCGTCACTTTCTATACGAAATTCCCGAGTTCGTGTCAATATTCCCAGGTCGGCGCGCATTCAGTGTTCGACATAAAAGACGGCCACGGCTTTCACAACGACACGCTGCTGTTTCTTTGACGACTACTTTAGCGATCGCCTTGCACCTGCTGCCTTGAGTTGTGCATCTCCTCCGCATCTACGATCAACCTGCTACGAGAAAATAAACGGAGCGCTGACACCGAACCACTAATCAAGTTTACTCTGCGCCTCCCTCACTGAGAGTGAGACAGGCGTATACATGAAAACATTGCTAAAGAAAGCTGTTGCTACCGTGGCGAATACAAGCCGCCTAGTCGAAACCTTGGCACCTGCGATATGCCTTGTCAGACGCTACCCTACCTACTCTTTGAGCTTCAGATACAAAAGATCAAGAGTACCAAGGAAGCAATCGTACAATTCACGTCTCCTCGAGGCCGAAGTGAACATTCAGCGTCGCCGCAGCAAATCACATGACTAGTAGGGGCAATCTCGAGTTATCTCCACATTTAATAGAACCGCGAATCCGGTTAAGAACAAGATTTGTAGAGGACCCTGAGGCACCTAAGTGAATGACTCACTATGCATCAAAGGCGTAAGCAGTTACAACGTTCACATGTAACCACAATAAGAAACGGGGGGAGGCGTGGGTGTCCGTATTTTTTTTTCTTTTCTTACCAGAATTGAAGGCAACCCTTTGACGCTAACTGTCCGCCAACAAAACAAAATGTAGCCCCTCAAACGAGGACCAGTATCTCTTCAACAGTACGTGTTGTTGTTACACGTAACTGCTGTGCAAGCCCTCTAATCCGTAATTTCTCAAACACCACGACGCAATAAGCAGTACCCAAACCACAACGAAACAAAAGCAGCCCAAGGAATAAGAAGAGCTATGGACACTGGAAAGACCACTCGCTCGTAGCGTACTTTGGGGGCTACCAGAAAAGCTTCAGATTTCAGCACTCGCACCAATAAAACAGTGTTCGCGTGCCGCAAGCACAAACCCGGCATCAAAGACGCGCAATCGAATTGAGTTCTCAACTACATAGCTAAACATGCCAATGCGCGCCACTTGAGCAAACTCGGCCGTTCACGATGAACGACACCACGTCCAAGCAAAGAAGAAAGTCGCCCTGCGTCGCAATAGAACCAAGACGTGAATGGCTGAATCGTGCGCTGCACGTCATCATCATCATCATCATCCTGTTCTATGTCTACTGCAGGACGAAGGCCTCTCCCGATAGCCGACTCCATTTCCCTCCTGCGACCTTCCACATTTCATCACACCGTCCAATTCGCTATCGCCCGCGGCTGCACTTTCGATCCCGCGGTATCCATTCCGTTGTTCTGACCAAAGCTGTTACGCCTGACCACCAGTCCGTGGCTTTCCCATGTCCGTTTCCTTCGCTTAATGTCGATCAGAATGCCCGTTAGAACCGTTTGTTGTCCGATCCATCGCGCTGTTTTCCTATCTCTTAACGTGTTACGCATGTCATTGCTCTTCCCATCGCGCAATGCGTGATTTTTAACTTCTTTTCCAGGCTCTCAGTCATTCTCCAAGTTCCAGGACCGCAACTTTTCGCCGCGGAACAATGCAACGACCAGGGTCAAATCCAGAACGCTTCGTTTGAATGGCTCACAGCGTTATCCTCGCTCTCAAATGTCGATATGGCTTCAGTAAAAACTATCTTCAAGTGTAAGAACGAGGGCTCACAGATAAATTTATCAGCCGAATAAGATTCGTGGCAGTGGTGGAAATCGGAACTTGCGCACGAACAGACGATAAGGCAACAAAATACACACTACGCTTGCCAAAAAAACAATGATCTGGGCCAGTTCGGGTTACTCGGTTTGCTAGAAGCGCATAAAAACAACAATAAAAACAACAATAAATAAATAAATAAATAAATAAATAAATAAATAAATAAATAACAGATCCAACAAACGCCCAGTAACAATCTACATATAGCGAAACTTCTTTTCGCAGCGTATCGAAGTCGCTCGTGTTCGGTGCGAAGCTTATTTCGTCCCGCTTGGTCTCACGCTGGCGAAGGCTGTGCTGCATCTTCGACGCATCCACAGGGTTCTTCGCGTTTCCCCCTCACGTTCCACAGCTGTGGGCTCGTACCTCGACCACTGAGCGTTGTTCGGTGAGGTACCAATCTGGCAAGACGCAGGAGCCGCCACGATCAGCGAAACCCAAGGAGGCTCGCGAAAATAGCTTCACTTTGAAAACCGACACATCTTTTAACGTCCGTTCTTTTTCGCGCGGTCTGTCCGTTTTCGAGCACTGTTAATACGAGAACTAAGCTTGTAAATGAAATGGGGAGTCTGCCACCACTCAAGCCATTTATTCCAGCAAAGCGGGAACCCCACGGACTACCACCGACTTCGATATGACCGTCCCCCAAACTTCCGGCGAAATGCATTTGCGGTTCACGCCTCCCTCGGACAACGCCTCCCTCGAACAATGTGGAAATACGCAACGCGGAGAAACATCTTCCACCAATATTGATTAGCAAGGTAACCAAAGGTAACCACGATCGATCAATCGATGAAGCAATCAATAAATCAGCGATCAGATGACTCGTGAGCCTCGTGCCACAAAACTGGGGGAGATGACGAGGCAGCTCTAACAATTTCACCGAAAGGGAAACACACATCGCCAGAAACAGCAGCGAAGAGGCTTGGAACTTGCAAATTTATCTACGGCTGTGCGCGTCAAGCGACGTGCGAAGGCCCACAATTTACACAAATAAGTACGGTCACCGCTAATCTTTTGAGTACAAACGGAAATACGGCGCTAGATTTGTGCTTCGTCACGCGAACTGCCAAAATCGCTCACGACCTGTGGTGGGCGTGAAAAGCAGCGGCCAGCGGCATTCCTTAATTCGCGATGCGTTAACTAATTACTCAAGCCAAGTAAAGGCCTACGCACACGCATAAGAATATGGGAGGCTCCATTATACTCGGTGTATCTGTACCATGCAATATATTACTTTGCGTGCCCATATTAATTTCTGTTCCTCGTAGTTAGAGGTAAATAACGAGGCGGCATACACCAGCCTAGATTAAAAGATAATAACACTAACAGTTAGTGTTTACGCTCGAACGCTCTTCACCAGGGATTGATGACCCCCCACCTCCGCGCGCACTGCTTACACCATGGGTAACACTCCCCCGAAATAGACATTCTCAATAAACCCATGCTCTTCGTGTTCTTCGTAATTATAGGTGCGCGAATATGTTTCGACTATTCGTCGACAATTACATTTTTAAGATTCGTATTGGATTGGAAAATGAGATATCGAAAATTTTCGAGTACTCGATGCGACTCGAACGTTCGAAAAGATCGAATGTGCGATCCAGTCACATTGCTAAAAAAAAGAAAGAAAGAAAGAGGCCAATTTTTTCTCTTCTGCGCCAAATGCATCGCACGGAGGTGCGATAGCGGCCAACTTAGATTTGTCGCCGCCACAGCATGCGCTTTTACGACGTGCATCCTCGACTACGTGCTCGGAAGCGTCCAGAACACGAGCATGGTTGTACGCTAGTGACCTACATGGTCCGCCCTTCCATGCGCAGCCACCTTTTCGTGTAGGCGCTTTTTTTTTTTTTTTTTTTTGCCAGCATTCCCTGCAGCGGTCAGGTTATGTGGAACGACCGGTATCCCTTTGTAATAATAGATTTGAGTACTCATCCCTTGTTTTGCGCTGCTGTATTTTATCGGCACAGTTACGATCTCACAGGCTACTCTAGAATGCGTGTTCCTGACAGTAATATACTTCTCGTTCACAGTTTAATTTCTTTGTATGAATACGTGTTAAAGTATTACCGAAGGCAACTTTTTGTTTTGATATCCCATATTCTATACGACATTCGAAGGTGGATATTCGTGATTTGTATACTCCACATCCCCCTCTCGTGAAGCACTCTTTACTCAGCTTAGGCATCAGTTAGAGCAAAGGACAGGCATACCATGGAATGGGATTACAGCCACGGATGGCTGCGTTTACAAATTAAGAAAATTGCTGGAAACAGTCAGCAAGAGAAAGGTGGGGTATATTAGAAATAATTTGGACAGGCCTTCAACCTCCAGAGGGCATAAAAATAGGCTGCTACTGCTGCTAATTATGATGATGATGATGATGACGACGACGAAAAGCGATTGAAAAGCACAGCCGCATTATGTCAATCCTAGTCCCATACCCTAGGCGTTATAGTAAGCCTACAGAGTTGCGCACTAGCCACTCTACAATTGAAAACAGTCATTACAAAATCGTTAAAGTTCCCGCCCTCTGCTAACGAGGTGCATGGGCGATGAGTTCACGCGATATAACGTGTTACACTGGCGTGATACAAAGCGTTTACAGTAATACCTGCAAAGCGTGGCGGCTGCACGGTAAAGAGGTATCGGGCTGTTGTAATTTGAGGAACCGTGTTTAGCCAGCGCGACACCGCTCGGACACGGGCGAACGCACGCACCGACACGCTTCGGTGACCGCGCCAGCTGAGGGCCACGGCCCTCCCGTGGCCACCTGCCTCTAACGTGACAATCCTAACTTTATGAAATAGCGAAAAGATGTGCGTACTTTTTTTTTTCGGGAAGGCAATATATAATACCAGCGGACATGCGTGATAATGAGCAAACAACGAACTAATTGAACGTGTAATGCCTAAACACGTTTCTACATAGAATTCGAACTTGCCCACATTCACTGCAAGGCATGCAAGATCAGTATGCACAAAAAAAAAAAAAAAGGAAAATGTGGGCAGCTTGCACCTTGTCCATGGCAAGGCTACGTCACAGAGCAGCTGGTGGCCTCCCCCCCCCCCCCCTCCTTTCCCTACATCACATTCACTTCCTGTCCCACCTCACCTCCCTTTCCACCTCCTTGTGACCTTACCCTCCCCCTTTCGCTCCTGCCCACCCTCACTTCCCCTTTCGCACCTCCTTGCTGTACCATAGCACATGGATATGCTTTGGATATGCTTTGCCCGCAGACGCCTGCCTGCCAAGCAGACGACCTGGGTTCGATTCCCGCCAACCCAGCTAGAATTTTTGTGATGTTAGCAAAAAGGACTCGAAGGAATCGCAAGGTATGTTGCAGCTAAAGAGTTCCGATTTGGTTGCGAGAAATGTTAACTAGGTGCGAAGAATGGTTTCAGTTTAACCACAGAGGACACTGGGGCTTTGCTTTAGTACCCCTGCGGCTTATACTCGATATGCCGAGTTTTCAGGTCAAGACAGATATTTTCTTATTAGAAAATCGGGACAAAACAACGAGGCAAGGAAGTCTTACATTGAATTATTACGGATTAGTACTACAAATAACTAATAATTTGACCGGTCAACATGCCGCAAACTGAAGATTTTCTCCATCGTATGAAGACAGCATGAACAACAGAAGAAGAGGACATCAGGCGAGGGCACCCAACTACGCTCGCGAACACCTTTCCTTGGCAATGGAGGCAAATCTACGGGGGCGGGGCGTGTGCACACGTACGCCTACGCGAAGTAGACCGGTTTGGCGCGCGGTTCGGTCTGTGAGCCTTCCACAGTTCTTGTGCAAGTTTGAAGACAGATTCAGTAAGGATAAAAAATTAATTTGCTGAAGTTCGCCAGAACCTCATCTGGCGAGACAGACAGGGACGCCGAACACTCCTCGTTCCCAGCCTCAGCTTGGAGAACTGTTTCGGACTATGCGCAGAATGCATGCACGTTAATCTCTCCGTATCTGCTTAGCCTATATCGTCCGAACACTAGGAAAGCGGGCTGTAGTTCGTGCGGTCACCCTCGAGCGGGCTGGCAACATCTCTATTCCCGTCTTGTCCGTATAGGTCGCCCCACCTGATTTGGTATAACGCCCCTTGGTGTTCGCTTTAATTTGGTAGAAGTCTTCGGCGCAAGCTGATTGTCGAAAGGAGAGAGAGAGAGAGAGAGAGGGAGGGGGGGCTGGCCTCGTCCGGCCTGCGCCGCACCATCCTCCTAGCTTTCCCCCTGAATTAACCAGCCCACCACCCTCATCCCTGTCCGTGGCGCGCTATGGCCCGTGTACTGGACAACTAAATTATTCCATCCATCTAAGACACAGAACAGCCAGGAAGCGACGAACGCGAACTTGATGACGGAGACGCCATTTCGCCGCTGAGGCGCACGTGAAATGTGAAGCAGCGTTCGCACAAGTGCAAAAAATGCGAAATACAGTAAAGAGCAAAATAAATATATATCTCTCTGGTGTGAGCTTGCCTCTTCTTTCAAAAAAAGCTTCCCACTGAAACTTATGTAATGTTTATTTCATTTCTCAAGCAGAAAAGGCGAACGCAACTGCAGGACTGCATCCCGTTTACGGCGCGTCCCACAACGGAGCTCCCCCTCGTCCAACACACAGCCATGGCCGCCTTCCTTGCTCAAAGCACCATCTGCGACACCACCACAGACGCATGTGTGTGTACAGCGATACGGCCGACCGGCAAGCAGCGGAAGGAGCCTTGCAGCTTGAACCTAAACTATAAGATAAATCTCCCGAGTCAAGGTCCCTGTTCCTCGTTCAGATAAACAAACCAACGTTGCCAGAACACTCCGTGACAGTTATGTTTTTCTCTGTTGTTCGTTTTCTCCTTGATGTGGATTGAAGTCCCGTCAAGGAGATGATCGACGTCGATGAAGCAGGAGGCAGGTTGGAGGTAATGAACTTGAAGGTATATTGCAGCGAATATTTACAGTCATATGTACATCTTGCCGAAGCACACTGATGATAACACCGACATCAACAGCGTCTTACTCTTCTACTTAACTTTTCTTAAGTTAGAGCCTAGAGCACTGTTACTACATACAACGAACTTAGTCTCACTGTTCGACCACCGAGTGGTTACGGCCCAGACAGAAGTTGCATCGTACGGAGTCTTACTGATCGATCAGTTAAGTGATTACAGCCTAGACTGAAGGGAAACGAATCCCGTCCAGTCTTTAGTACCTTACGGTAACAAAGAAAGAGGGGAGGTGGCCACTGCTGGTCCGCCTCAACCTTCTGTCATCCAATCTGTTTATCCTCAGATTAAGCCACTCCCTAGTGGGCTGTCCCTAATCCCGACAGCAGCGTCTTTGCAGTTTAAACAAACATTTTGGCATTCTTTCCCATCATGGCTCTCCCTCTCCTTATCCCACGCTCTCAGATATTCTCACAATCGAAATATCGGTATCGTAGCAGCCCTGCGGCATTCGGGCCATCTCCCACGCTCATCCAGTCGAACCCTGTCGTTCCAGGAAACACTGCGTGTCTTCGCCTTTCCCGCAGTTCGGACAGTGCACTGGCTGCGACTCAACCCTTTGTTCCAGTCGGCGCGCCGAGAGCGCATGCCGGTCGTTAAAGAATTGGTTGGGCCAAGCGCATTGTCGCTTCGAGCGAGGGCGCACTTCTCATGCATTGTCCTCCTACGCGTCCGAGCTGCTCTTCCCCGAAACGGCCACTGAGAGGACAGTAGTACGGTCGCGCAGCCGCGACCCCCCCGAGCGACGTTCAGCGGAAGGGAAGGGTCTCGTACCAGGAACCCCGGGGGGCCAGCGTGGGAGACCAACCGCTCAATGGGAGCAGTTTGCTTTCCATCGATAATTGCTGTCAAAGACCATGCAGAGAGAGAGCCGAGAAAGAAGCTTTGTATAGCGTACGGTGCTACGCCGTCGCTTCTGCACGATCGCCTTATGAGCGGCAACATAACACGTCCCCCCTTAAGAGTACGCTGGGCTGTTCTACGCTCAGTGGTACGATAAATCACTGCCGCGATTAGGTCACTGGACTTTCTAAGCATACAACAGTATACACAAACATCAAACACAATTGCGAGACAACACGACAGGAGAATACAAGAAGCGAAAACAAATACATGCTAAACGATCAAGCACACCATTGCTGCTTCAAGCAGTAAGATCACTAGTGTCTGTTTCTTGGATTGTCAATCACACAGTCCACAATATAAAGCAGCGAGTGGGCAGGAACATTCACGTCCCCCCCTCAGTTGGCATGGCACTGTTATTCTGATGGCTTCCACAAACTATTCTGGAGCCTCGATAATGCATCCGCATTCCCGTTACATATACCCTTCCGATGTTGTACCGAGACATGATATCGCTGTAAAGCCAGCGCCCATCTTGTCAATTTCGCCCCGTGCGGAGTAGAAGTTGTAAGGTACGACAGCGGATTGTGGTCGGAAACGACGTTTACTATGGCACCGAAAAGCCAGTAGTCAAACTTCTTTAAGGCCCATATTATTGAGAACGCTTCCCTCTCGATTGTCGACCAACGCATCTGGGTCGGTGAGAAGCGGTGGCTTGCAAAGGCGATAGGCCTCTCTTCCCCATCGGCTGACATTTGCGCCAAACATGCTCCCGCCGCCGTAGCTGAGGCGTCTGTGAAAAGCCAATAGGGCTGAGATGGCTCTGGGGTGTTTAGCGCCACGGCCTCGCACAAAGATTGTTTGAGCATCTCAAATGCTGCCTGAGCTTCCTCCGGCCAGGGTATCTTATTAGGTACCGCTTTCTTTGTTAACAGCGTGAGCGGGCTCGTCACCTCTGCATATCCTCGGACGTACTCGCGATAGTAACCGCACAGTCCTAACAGGCTGCGTAGTTCCTTTTTGGTGCGCGGTGGTACCAGGTTCTTAATCGCTGCTATTTTTTCAGGGTCTGGTGCGTGTGTCCCTGAACCGACAATATGCCCCAGGTAATGTATATGGGATCGCGCAATCTGACACTTCTCCGGACTGGCTTTCAGTCCCGCCTTCTCTAAGACATTAAGAATAATGTCGAGATGCTTTAAGTGCTCCTCCCAAGTGCTAGAAAAAATAGCAATATCATCAAGGTATGCCGTGGCATACATTTGATGTTGCGACAAGAGTTTATTCACCATTCTTTGAAAGGTTGCCGCGGAATTTTTTAGCCCGAAAGGCATCACTTTCCATGCGTACTGACCCTCGTGCGTTACAAACGCGGTGAATTTCTGACTCTTCTCTTCCATCGGTACCTGCCAGTACCCGCGCCTAAGGTCCACTACCGTAATGAACTGCGCTCTGCCTACTCGGAAAATCAATTCCTGAGGATTCATCATAGGGAACGCATCCACTTTGGTGACGGCATTTAACGCCCTGTAGTCCACACACATGCGGATAGTCCCATCCTTTTTTCCGACGCATACTACCGGGTGTGCAAACTCACTCTCCGTGGGGTAGATCAACTTCCAAGTCAAAAGTTCGTCAACTTGCCGGCTGACTTCCTTCTTTAATAGTTCCGGCACCCGATAAGGAAACACCTTTTTTGGCTGGTGGCCCGGTTCTATTTCTATCCTATGTTCGTCTACCTTCGCTATACCCGGGGTGCCGTCAAAGAGTGTGCAATGTCTTTGGAACACCGCCTGTATTTCCGCCTGCGCGTCAGCATCAAGGTGAGCAACCTTCTCGCTCGTTAGCACTAGCTCTTCCCGCTTTATAGTGGTTGGTTGTGGAGCATATTCCACCTCCCCAAAATCATGGTCCTCATCGAAGACTACCCCAATATGACTGACCCTTGTATAGTAAGGTCGAATGTTGTTGGCGTGGACACTTTTCACCTTTCCCTCAGATGTTTCAACGCGGTAAGAGTGTTCGCGCTCACGTCCAACCACTGTGAATGGGCCTAGCCATTTAGGTGACATCTTACAATTCCGATCATTGTCGAAAACCACAACCTGGTCGCCAACGTTAAAAGCTTTGAGCCTGGTGCTGCGATTATAGGCACTGGCGTAACTCTCCTGATGAGTTGCACTAGTTAGCTCAGCAATATTAGCGGCCGTCTCGAGCTGCTCCTTAAGTTGCTGTAAATACTTAGCGGGGCTTTCTCTCTGGCCTAATGATGCCTCCCTTTCTTCATCAATTTGCGCATCTTCGCCGGAAACGTCTTTCTTCTCCAAAGTAAGATTGCATGCCACGACCTTTGGTTTCTCTACTGCTTGTTCTGCCTCGGGAGCAGGCTCGGCCGGTGCTCGACAGGGTGCCAGAGGGCTGCTGGCCTTCGACAAAAGTTTCCAATCTTCCTCGGTCAACAAACAATCTGTGCCCTCGACGAGCTCATCAGTTAACGCGCAAAGTAGGTCGACGCTCTGAGGCTCCGTAACCTCTCGCGGGCTATTTAATTTGACCGGCAACGTAGCTAGCCTTGCCTCGATAGTTTTACCAAAAGCAGACACCAATCTCACCTTGCCAGACGGCTCTACTAAACTTCTCGGAAGCAGACTCTCCCGAAAGACAGTTATTTCACTCCCTGTATCCAAAATTGCATCTGCGGATATACCTGCACATGATACGGGAATTAACTGCAGTTTATTTGTGCCTTCACCCTCGTGTTTTAGAGACTTCACCTTTGCGCTAAGTACTCCATCAGGTATTTCAGTTTCCGTCTCGTGGGATAACGTTACCTTTTGGACCTTCCGCTTTGGCTCGGTAGCCTTCTTCAGGTTGCTCTCCTTATCACTAGACTTCGGGCACTCTTTAGCGAAATGGCCTGAACCGTGACATAAGTGGCACTTCAGAGCCCCTTTCTCTACTCGTGTCGCCGGCTTCTGCCCCATTTCTACAGTTGGTTGCTTTGAAGCACGCCCTTTTCCTTTCGCTTGTTCGAAAGTTTGCAGCACTTTAGCGATCTCAGTTGGCCTAAGCCATCCCTCGCCTTCTCTTAGTCTCACATACTCAAGACCCTCCGTGCTAAGGCCCGATTTTATACGGTCAGCAACCATGAGTTCTGCCATCACTTCTACCGTGTCGGCCTCTCTCACTTGGAGGTAGTAGGAGAAATAAGTTTTCACGCGGGACGCGAACTGCGCCCACGTCTCTTCCTTCCGCTTTACCGCTGTTTCGAACCTCTGCAGATACTCTGCCGGAGAAAGCTTCAGTTCCGTCAGTACTGCTGCTTTAACTGCCTCGTAATCTGCACTCTCTTCAGAGTTGAGGTTACGCAGTAAGTAACGAACTCGTTCAGTTAGTGCTGGTATAACCAAATGCACGCGACTCTCATACGGTACTTGGTAAGTAGCAAATAGTTTTTCTACTTCCTCAAACCATAATGGCACATCCGCGTCACTCGGCAGGCGGAACCCTTTCAGCACTTTTGCACATTGCTGGACAGAATCGAAACACCGTCGCCCCCGATCGCCCGTCTCCGACCCAGAGTTGGACAACGTGCCATTGAGACGTTCCGCGTTCATTCTAGTTTGCAATAGCTTTTCGTACTCAATCTGTAGATTGAGCCTTTGAATTTCAAGTTCGAGCGTTCTCGTTTCACTTGAATTCGGCAAAACCTGAGATGCCTGCTGCATCGATTCTTGCCTCTGAGTAGGCACTCTCGCCTCATTTGACTGATCAGAATTTAGAATACCATGATTTGATGGCTCTCGATTTCGATCCATTGCTACCGCACTCGCACCTTCATCTCCATTAGACTCCATTGTTTCAGCACCCCCGCGTGTTCTCACCATGTGCTCTACACATAAACTGCCATGCCAACTAGAGAAAAACGCAAGAAATCCTGCTCACCCTTTGCTGTATGCACTGTCGTTCCTGGATCTCTTCCACGGTGCCGGAGTTGGCTGCTGTGGGATCGTCTCGACGTTGCCGCTGGTGGCTGACGGATGCCTTGCCCCTCGGTCTCCTCGGCACTGGTCCAGTGTCTGGTGCTGTAGAGCTTCGCCGATCCTGTCGGCTGCGCCAGTTATGTTTTTCTCTGTTGTTCGTTTTCTCCTTGATGTGGATTGAAGTCCCGTCAAGGAGATGATCGACGTCGATGAAGCAGGAGGCAGGTTGGAGGTAATGAACTTGAAGGTATATTGCAGCGAATATTTACAGTCATATGTACATCTTGCCGAAGCACACTGATGATAACACCGACATCAACAGCGTCTTACTCTTCTACTTAACTTTTCTTAAGTTAGAGCCTAGAGCACTGTTACTACATACAACGAACTTAGTCTCACTGTTCGACCACCGAGTGGTTACGGCCCAGACAGAAGTTGCATCGTACGGAGTCTTACTGATCGATCAGTTAAGTGATTACAGCCTAGACTGAAGGGAAACGAATCCCGTCCAGTCTTTAGTACCTTACGGTAACAAAGAAAGAGGGGAGGTGGCCACTGCTGGTCCGCCTCAACCTTCTGTCATCCAATCTGTTTATCCTCAGATTAAGCCACTCCCTAGTGGGCTGTCCCTAATCCCGACAGCAGCGTCTTTGCAGTTTAAACAAACATTTTGGCATTCTTTCCCATCATGGCTCTCCCTCTCCTTATCCCACGCTCTCAGATATTCTCACAATCGAAATATCGGTATCGTAGCAGCCCTGCGGCATTCGGGCCATCTCCCACGCTCATCCAGTCGAACCCTGTCGTTCCAGGAAACACTGCGTGTCTTCGCCTTTCCCGCAGTTCGGACAGTGCACTGGCTGCGACTCAACCCTTTGTTCCAGTCGGCGCGCCGAGAGCGCATGCCGGTCGTTAAAGAATTGGTTGGGCCAAGCGCATTGTCGCTTCGAGCGAGGGCGCACTTCTCATGCATTGTCCTCCTACGCGTCCGAGCTGCTCTTCCCCGAAACGGCCACTGAGAGGACAGTAGTACGGTCGCGCAGCCGCGACCCCCCCGAGCGACGTTCAGCGGAAGGGAAGGGTCTCGTACCAGGAACCCCGGGGGGCCAGCGTGGGAGACCAACCGCTCAATGGGAGCAGTTTGCTTTCCATCGATAATTGCTGTCAAAGACCATGCAGAGAGAGAGCCGAGAAAGAAGCTTTGTATAGCGTACGGTGCTACGCCGTCGCTTCTGCACGATCGCCTTATGAGCGGCAACATAACAGTGACTTTCTTGTAAATATACAGCCTTCAACGCCTCTGAATGGTTTCGGTGTAAGTACATGATGTCCTAGTTAAACAGCCATGCCGTTCAAGGTCGAGGCTGTGCCGTTCTAATGATCTCATTGTAGGCTGTCACGCAGGTGCAGAAAATTTTTAGCACGAATTTGCTGGTTCGATTCCCCACAGCCACATTTCCATTGCGCGAAATGCGAAGAAAGAAAGAAACAAGGGTAGTGCACGAGTGCATAATGAACGATCACGTACGGGCAGCACACAATGATGAAGGGTGGTGTGATTAACGTAACTGATAAGTCATGACATCAAAAAGTTGATATCCTTCAGACTTGCGTTACGATTAACAAGGGTTTCGTTCTTTGCAGGACTGCGTGCACTGCTGGAACTGGCATTACTTCTTTTCTCTCACGCTTAATTTCGCGGACATTCACGCACGCGCGCACACACAGAGCCTGCTTGCACTCTACGTCGTGATCATGCCATACTTTAACGTGTAAGTAAACTGACCTGCGCGCATTGGCTAAGCGGGCTGATCCATTCGTAACTAGCGGCGGGCAGCGCATGTCGTGCAGGTATTTCGTGCGCACCAAACTGCCTGTATAGCACGATCCCCGCTTTCAACCTTAATATATTACGCAACAATTATGTCATGCGTCATTCACTTTTTCCTCAGACCTTTCCGGCTCCTTTTTCTTCTTTTTTTTCCTTCATCCTTATAGGCAATTACGTCTCACAGGTAACGCTTGTACAGGGCAGGGCCGGCTCCTGGTGGCCAATTTTCTCAGGGTTGCCATCAACAGCAGATGCTGCCTGACCCTCGGCGGCAGAAAAACTCGCATACAACCAACACATCCCCACAACTTGCAAAAGAGCTTGCGCGTGCATATGCCTAATTTCTCGTCAGAACTGCCAGCTGCCAGCAGCTTTACATGGGACAACTTCAGCGAGCAGCACATTTCTACACCTAAAAGTTATCCGCACAACCGCAGCATTACGGCACTGGTGGAACAGGCCGGAGAACTTGATTGATTGATTGATGGATTTGTGGAGTTTAACGTCCCAAAACCAGTTCTGATTATGAGAGACGCCGTAGTGGAGGACTCCGGAAATTTCGACCAACTGGGGTTCTTTAACGTGCACTGACATCGCACAGCACACGGGCCTCAACATTTCGCCTCCATCGAAATGCAGCCGCCGCGGCCGGGATTCCATCCCGCGACCTTCGGATCTGCAGCCGGGTGCCATAACCACAGCGGGAGAACTTCCTTCGTGCCCCAACACTCCAGTCGTTCCCGACTTATTCGTCCACATCTCGCTAACCTACTGGCAGGATCTCCATGAACCAGTGAAATTCGCTCGCCTTCTCGAGAGACTCTGCGGGAGCCGTCCCAAACTTTCGGAAACAGCTGGTCAAAGCAAAGGCTCGTCATTCCGCGCACTTCGCGCGCTATACACTCTCCGCGACCGCGAGCGAAGAAGCGGTACATAATGGCTCGAGAGAGAGAGAGCGACGGTGCTCCACGATGTCAATCCGGACAGCCGAATCCCCCGCAAGAAAAAAAACACACAGTGCGCAAAAAGGAAAGCGGTGCGGCCAGGAGCAGCGTTGCATCTCGCTTCGCCTCGCGTGCCACGGCAAGCGCTGCTGGCACGAGAGGATCCGCGGGCGGACCCGCGAGCCAAGCCAAACAAACAGCCTCGCCGCGGAGCAGTGGCGGCGGCGCCCCAGCGACGGGGCAACAACTCCGTGTTTGTTGCCGTTTCCGCCAGGAAGGCAGCAGCGGTGAACCGTTGTGCTCCAGGTCTTCACATCGACGAGCAGAGCGGCGCCACTGCTGCTCATTCCCCCGGATGACCTGCCAAGAGGCACGCCGGGAAAGGGGATGCTCCGAGGGCCGCGGGACGACATCGTGCTCCATCCTTCGAGCAGCTAGCTCACTTTCGCTTCGTCTCCCGTAGAACTCGGGGAGTTCTCGTATAGGTAGCGGGCGTTTCCAGGGTTATATTAAGTATAGAGTCTAGAAGGTCTTACTTCCGGCCTCTACAATACAAGCGAGACTGACCACGAAACCATCTCTCGCTGAGAGGGGGGGGGGGGGGGGGGGAGCTCTTGAACGACAGGGAACACTCCTAACTTTCGAGAACCGGCCGCAATAAGAGAAAGAACGCGGGGAACTGTAACAAGAACTAAGCGAAGTCTGCCACTGTTACATGTAGTTATCACGCTCATAACGCAACAGGAGCTGACTGCATGTTAAAGCACAGCACAGCTCGATAAGAATTATCGAGGAGGCAACGGACAAACATATACGGTCGTACATGTATCTTTTTTCAACACGACACACTTAATTTTAATAAAAATGCCATGATAGCAACGCACTTTTGGTGAACTGTACGCCGACGTAGAAATATTTAATTTGTCGGAGCTAAATGTACAGTGGAATGCCTAATGAACTGGTTAATTAACTTTTCTTCAAAATTTTCTACTTAATATATGTTGTTCATAAGGGGAAAGTTGCAGGGCTCACTTTGTCGCGGGAGCGAATCCCGGCCGCGGCGGCTGCATTTCGATGGAGGCGAAATGTTGAGGCCCGTGTGCTGTGAGATGTCGGTGCACGTTAAAGAACCCCAGGTGGTCAAAATTTCCGGAGCCCTTCACTACGACGTCTCTCATAATCAGAACTGGTTTAGGGACGTTAAACCCCACATAACAACAGCAACACTTTGTCAAACCCACTTATTATAAATAAATCCGGGCAATCCAACATACTGTTCAACTGATCACAGAATTTTAATGGTGACATCAAAATTGAACGCACCAGACGCGCAAGAAATGCGCCCGTTCTTGTCACGTCGGACCGCGACTTCCAGTGACGAAGAAGCGGCGAAATTTGACTACAGGAGTGTTGCAGCCTAACATGCTCAAGAAAAACAGCATACAGTCTAAAACACACAAATGGACTGCTTTTATTCGTTCTAAGCGATGTGCGCCGTTAACTTCTGCAAACATCAATAAGCGGGAAAAACACTACTTCGCATTTCGCGCTGCCGCAAGCAGAAGAGCCCCGCCACGGTGGTCTAGTGGCTATGGTACTCGGCTGCTGATCCGGGGTCGCGGGATCGAATCCCGGTCGCGGCGGCTGCATTTCGATGGAGTCGAAATGTTGAGTCCCGCGTACTGTGCGATGTCAGTGCGCGCTAAGGAACTCCAGGTGGTCGAAATTTTCGGAGACCTCCACTACGGCGCGTCTCTCATAGTCATATCGTGCTTTTGGGACGCAAAACCCCAGAAATCAATCAATCAAGAAGCGCCGAAGCGGCCGCCGCCGAGTTGTAGGCTGCACGGCGAAAGAAAAAAGAGGAAAAGAAATTGCGGTTTTCTGGGAAAGCGACAGGCGTCAAGCACCACACCCAAAAGGTAAGGCGATACATAACGCTGGAGCAAGCGAGGTGACTCGCCCTTTTTCCAGACACAATACTGCCGCGGCGCTGATTCATTCAAAAGCTCGTCACTTCATAAGGCCCGTCAGTATTCATAAACCTACCTGATCCTTATCGCTTGTTTTCCTTATCACCCCAGTGCAATTAAAATGCGTTAAGCCCTAAAATTGTATAGTCATTGTGAAAGAGTATCATGAGGCCTGCTTGTAGATAAACGAAGCGTGATAAGGGCACAGGGAAGATAAAGAAAACGAGCGATAAGGATGAGGTAGGTGTATGCATACGGACCCATTCGTAAACCTACCTTAATCCTTATCGGCAAATTCAGGTCTCACTTAACAGGTGCGGCGGCACTTTCCGTGCCGCCCAGTGCACTCACATTTGAAGTCGTCGTTGAAAATTGGCGCTGAATATTCCAAATCACGGGCACTTTTTCGAACTTCTAAAAAAAAAAAAGTATGGTTGATTGCTCGGTGTTACGCCCCAAAATAACGATCTGATTATGAGAGGCGCCATAGTGGAGATCTCCGGAAATTTCGACAACCTGAGGTTCTTTAGCGTGCACTGACATCGCACAGTATATACACGGGCCTCAACATTTCGCCTCCATCGAAATGCACCCGCCGCGTTCTAAAAAAAAGGAAGAAAAAAGAACTATAAGGTGTTACGCCCTAAAACTTCACCGTATCAACAACTGCCTTCGGGTTGATAGTTAAAATGATGCTTTAAAAGTTCTCGTTAATAAGTTAAACCTAACTTCGGCAGCGGCAAAGTACTTCCGCCACGACGTACAGCTGGTATGCAAAGACAAGAAATGAGTTAGTGTCATAACGTTTTTTTTCTATATATATATAT
Source organism: Hyalomma asiaticum (assembly GCA_013339685.2). Taxonomy (NCBI): domain Eukaryota; kingdom Metazoa; phylum Arthropoda; class Arachnida; order Ixodida; family Ixodidae; genus Hyalomma; species Hyalomma asiaticum. The sequence goes on from CM023481.1 coordinate 89,384,509, forward strand.
ATATATATATATATATATATATATAAAGCAAATGTGCACTGTCTGAAAAAAAAATACACATCCTATGAATGACCGCGGGTACTTCGCCCGCCGCCCTGTTCTCCAACCGCATTGCAAGTTCCTTCCGAACGGAAAGCGGGACTCCAGTCACCACTTGCCGGCTACACCGTGTCCGTGATTAACATCGAGGCAGGTGCGCTCGCAAAAGCTGAGATAGTCAACAGAAAAAAAAAAGGGCGCACTAGAATGAGCCCGAAAGGCTTGCGGCTGCCTATCGAAGATACGCCGCGCATTCGTCGTGATCTTAGTGGACTGGAGTATCCACCTGGTTCGCACACTTATCAGCGATTATCGGGCACTCAGAATTGACCATGCGAGGCTCAATGCACGAAACGACCACTGCACAAAAACTCGCTGCCGAAGTTCGAGACCGACTGAGGTGCTCGTTCAAATCAGCTATCTCGCAAGACGGCTCAGCCACGTGTCGTATATATTTACGGGTTCACTCTTTAAGAAGCGGCAGATCCACTCGTGCAATTAAGAACCATGGCGCTTTCCGCTCTATGATCACTCTATCCACCCTTCTAGGCACCACTTAGCCGCGTGTTCACATGCAGCAAAACGCATCGTTACCAACTGCATGCGAGCAAGAACGCCGCGACATTCGTTCGCAAAGATAGATATAACTGCACACGCAAGATTACAGCTAAATGATTCTAACGAAGTGGCTACATTCAACGATCATACGCACGGCGTATACGATAAGGAATGCAAACAAGGTCATCGTACAGACGAGATCTTGTTCTAGTGCTCAGGGGCCTGTCCTCATGGAATGTCTTTAGAAGAGAAGGCAAACTACGTTTCAGACAGTATCGCCTGTAGCAGGCCCCCTGGTGAGAAAAACGAGCACCAAGAGAGGGATAATGTGGCCACGATAACAAGCGAGTCTGCCGTCCTTTCGTCACTCTCGCTTTGCGCATAGCGCGCTTCAGTGTGCTACATCCCGTGATCGCACTTTTTTAACAGCGTTTAGCCGAGCGCTGGTCCGTGAACCGCAAGCACAAAACTTGTTTTATGAAATGCGCTGCACCGTGCGCGCGCATTTGCGCTCATGTCCTCAGACCACTAACACGAAGGCGGAGGCGGTTCATAGTATAAACACAGCCTTGCAAGTATATCAAGGGGATGGGAAAGGGAAGTGAGAGTGAGCACGAGGGGACAGAATAAAGCACAGAATAGCTTTGCATAGCGTGATATGGCAAGGGGGTGGGAAATGTAAGTGAAGTGAGGAAGAGGGGAAAGAGTAAAGCATAGCATAGAGAAGTGAGGGAGAGGTGGGGCGGAAGGAGGGAAGAGAGTGACAGTAGAGCAAGGGGTGGGAAAGGGGGTGAGGAGGAAAGGGAAGAGAGGGTAAGGAGTGAGAGTGAGGAGGAAAGAAACAAGGGGAACGGGACCAGCTACACTATCATCAGTCTTCTCACCATGCACTAGTGCATAGCTGCCCCAATTTTTTTTTTTTACAACGTAAAGTGAGAGACGACACGATAGGAAGGTGTTAACATTTACGTTGTACAAATATTGGCAGCGTGAAATATCGGCACGGGCTAACACATATACATATGGAAACAATTCATGGTAAAAAGTAACACACTCCGGAATATTACCTGCGGAAAACTTCGATCGGGTTCCAAGGTAAACTTCCGATTAATTTTGACCACTTCGGATTCTTTAATGCGAATCGCCGGCAATGCCGCTGCGGCTGGGGTCCAACCCGGGACCCAGATCGAGGTTAGAGCAATAACATATTGCACCTTTGCTATTAAGCCGGGTATAATTTTGTGGCACTGGATTCCGAGTAAAGGCACATGCCGAGGTAAATACAAAAGAACCTTTGGTTGCGTTTCAATAACCATCAATATCTGACAACTGTCCACCCATTATCACGTAACGACGTAAGAGCCACGATCACGAACTGCTGATTAACACGCTTCGACGCGTTGCGTTCAGAACCAAATGACCCGCAGACATATGCTTGCAAAAGTACACACTCCATGAGGAGAGGTTCCTATTGATAGCTTGAAACAAAAATCAGTGGAACACAAACCGGAATGCCGGCCGCGGCGAGTGCATTTCGATGGAGTAGAAACGTTGCAGCCCGTGTGCTGTGCGTTGTCAGTGCACGTTAAAAACCCCAGACGGTAGAAATTTCGGAGCCCTCCGCTACGGCGCCTCTCATGATTACATCTGGTTTTGGGACGTAAATACCCAGAAATCAATCACAAATCAAAGCTAAACCAACTGGTTCGCGCTATCCGTGCTGGAAGTGCTGTGCTTGGGTTGAACAGAGAGGAAGGATGCTATAGACCGTATACGCACATGACGCGGGAAGAACAATGCACGCCCGCCCGCCCATGCTCATGGTGTGTGTGTGCGTGTGTGTGTGTGTATTCTGTATTTGGCTTCACCGTCGAGTACAGCTACATCTACAACTTAAACGAAGCGGTGCCACATTAAGTGAATACTTCATGTTGCTTCTGCAGCAGAGGAAGGTGTGCGTGACTGGCCAAGTGTACCGAGATGTCAAAGGCTATACGAAAGCGCAGCCGCATACGATTCCAGCGTGGCAATGACTTAGGCCTAACCACAAGCAGCCGATTTCAGACACTTTCGACAGGCACAGTCGAACAACGCAACGCTAGGTGACGCTAGCTCGACGCCCAAGTCAGACTACGCAGATTCTACAAGCGATAGCGGTGAAAGATGCGACCGAAGCAGGATGCAAGCACAGATAAACAATGAGCTCCGACACAGCGCTGCGTGCCATGTAAGCATGCTCGAGGCCCACTCAGATAATTAAGCTTCCGGTTTTGCGACCGACAGGTGTTGTCTGAGGATTGTACGAGCTACCTGTGCAGATCATGAGAACCTGTGTCATGGCATGGCAAACAGCTCAGTGCTGTACACCCATCGTCGACAACGATATGCTTACTCCCCGAGTGGAAGCACGACCAGAGTTGTGGCAGGTGCGACACTGCAGGCCAATAACGTTGTAGTCGCGAGAACTTTATGGCTAGTAACCACTGGGGTTCTACGTCCCAAAACCCCGATATGATTACGAAACACGCCGCAGTGGTGGGCTCCGAAAGTTTCGACCAGCCGGGGCTGTTTAACGAGCACTGCCATCGCAGAGTATACACGAGCCTCTAGGACTTCGCCCTCGTCTAAATGCAGCCGCCGCAGACGGGACCCAATCCCGCGACATCGGGTTAGCGGCCGAATGCCATAGCCACTAGACCACCGCGGCGGCACAGCGTCCTGTGGCTGAGAGCTGTCAACGAAATTTGTTTCGCGCCGACGCCAAATACGCGAAGAAAATGTCTTCCTTGCGGTTTGGAATTCACGGCGAGCTTTCCTGCTTTTAACCTGCGCGGCTCCATCCACTACAGACAGACCCCCCTGGTTTTAAACTGCGCTCTGGTCTTGAGAAAAAATTCTGCGCAAAACGAGGCAGCGTTGCGGCAGAAGCACCAACCGAGCTGCCGCTAGCTCAATGCACAGCACCTGGCTCTCTCGCAACGTGCCAGCGTTTCCGTATCAGCTGCAGGAGTGGGCAAACATGGAGACAGACTCCGCCGTTGTCGGATGTAGCGCGATACGCCCGCTTCGAGAGGTCAGTGAAATGGGCGCTCTACAACGCACCCCGATAGGCAGCCAATAGGGGAGGGGGGGGCAGGAGAAAGTTAGCGGGGCAACGCGGTCTGGAAAGCGCCCTGCAACTCTTCGCCTAATCACGGCTTTCCACAGGCCCCCTTTTGGGAGAGAGGCAAAAGCGTTTGCCACATGCGGAAAACGACGTGCCTGCACGGCTGTGAAAGTGGGGTGCAGTGAAAGTGGGGTGGGTACAGTGTACAGGAAAATCGCTGCCACGAAAAAGTAACAGCCATTCCTATATTCTAGTACACTATAGCCATTCCGCTTGAAAAAGTGCCAGAAACCCCAACTAGAGTATAGTGCCGATGTCCCTGTATAGTACAAAGCCAGAAAACACCATTAACTAGTAATATGGTGCACAGGTCCATTAAGGGTGACCGCGTTGTCGCCTTTTGCCCTAAGCATAATGACGGTCATGCATTTAATGTTACATAGTAATAATAAAAGAACGCAAGTATCTTGGCGAACGGGTAAACGAAGTTGAAGTTCTAAGAATTATATCTGATGCGAAGAAATACAGATCGATGGTCGTCAATGACAGTAATGATCAAGTAGTATCAACATGGGCCCCGAGATCTCGGAGTATGGGTTAACGAAGGGAAAACAGTTTCATGCATGGAGCTACACTCGAAAAAAAAAAAAAAAAACCGTGAAAGCAAAGGGGGGAACGTAAAACACATGGTATGACGAGGTTCTAATACTAGCGAGATGCTTCGAGGCAGATGGAAGCAAGCGGTGGTTCCAGGACTACCATTTGGAAACTCCGAGCGCAATGCACAATCCGAACTGAATATGTACCGGAAAAAACACAAACGAGGCTGTACAGAGCGAAGATATATGGGTTCGCAAATTAGTAGAAGCTCAACGCAAAGTTCGTTTTAAAGAGACTCAGCACAATGACGAAGTGGGAAGAGAAGGAGGTGGGAAAGGTAAGAACGTCAATCAGACGCACGTCCAGTCTTGCTACATTCGGCGAGAGAGGCTAAAGGATAAAAAGAAACAATTACAGGGAGTAAAGCCCCAAGATGATTAAAGATGACCGGCATTCCATTACACGCCTACGATCGATCACTAAGATCGGTCTCCTGTAGAAATGGTAGCGACAACCGCGTCGCTTTGGCCGCTTGCGACACAAGGGCCATGGTCCGTGAGATTACTTCGCTCTGGAAATGGTCAGTGGCCTAGCCGGTCTAACAGAGTGCGAGTTTAAGGGCGCGAAGACGACACACGGAGGCACGCGCGTTGCTCCACAAACATTACGTCGTTGTGTCACGAAGTAAACAGGCCAAATCACAGGTACCCGAACTGTACAATGGAACTGTACGGCGAGGTCGTTACCGACAATGCCGCAGTGTAATGGCTGCCACTGGAATATACGATGTCACGTCCCTTCTACGAAGCTTCTGACGAATTACTCTAGGCTGGTTTATTAACTGCTCAAGCACACTATGTCGTAAAGCCGACTGCGGACATTGAAGGCCTGCCTTACGAATCAAAATAAACTGCACACTTTCCAGGTTGAGAATCTAAGATGTAAACAAGTGCGCAATGATGTAAACAAGTGCGTATCACCGTCCATTTCATGTAAATGAAATGGACGGTGACTGCGAAAGCGGGGGTGACTACAACGTCTGTGGAGCTGGCAGCCATAACCGATCCGACGCTGTAAAATGTTCCAGGCGACATTGCTATCACTGAACGAAGAAGATGGGAAGAGAAAGTGTTCAGGTATTTGTAATGGAAGAGCATTGGCCCGCAATGAAAAATGAAGCATTGGTAGGCTAACCAGCAAGTACGCGGCCGGCATTGCAAGTTTATGGGAACACAGAGCACTTAAAGGGCCGCCCGTAGGTGTGGCCATTTCGAGGGGAAGGGGGAGGGAGAGCCGGAGGAAGAATGAAAAAAAAAAACACGAAAAATCGAAGTTATACTCCACTGCACAACGCTGACACCTAAACTACGAAATCATAGGCTGGCCGTGCCGAAATTTACACACCCAGTTCGCCACTACCGCATAGTTCTTGAGCCGCAACAGTCTATATTCCTGCAGCGATGATTTGCAACATCCCTATCCACTGGTCAGCCATCGGCGACAACTCTCCAAGGTACGCGAGCGTTTCTACATGCATAGCGGCGCTACACCTTTGTACTACAAGCGCTGTACGAATCGGCGGGAAAGAGCGGACAGATTCAAGTCCCTCGCCCAGTACTCAGTACTATACGGAGGGATTCAGTTTATAAAATTTAACAAGCAGCCCCGCCACGGTGGTCTAGTGGTTATGGCACTCAGCTGCAGATCCAAAGGTCGCGGGATCAAATCCCGGCCGCGGCGGCTGCATTTCGATGGAGGCGGTTAAGGCCCGTGTACTGTGCGATGTCGGTGCACGTTAAAGAACCCCAGCAGGCGGTCGAAATTTCCGGAGACCTCCACTACGGCGTCCCTCATAATCAGAGCTGGTTTTTGGGACGTTAAACCCCACAAATCAAAATTGAACAAGCACGCGAATTCGGCACGGTGGTGGTTCCAAAAGGGCAGTCAGCAACCTCGCCGAATCTGGCGAGACGCGACAACGGGCGCGCGCCTTTCAAACCGCGCCAGCGACCAACAGAGCTGCGGATCGGGCAAGCGAACGCAGCTGCGGCCTAATCAGCGTGGTCATTGTAGTAGGCCTGGACGGCTTAATGAGAGCGCATTCCGAATGCGGCCGCGACGCCAAACAGGCGCGGAGGGAGAACAGCGGTCGCCCTTCACGAGCGCTGGATTGAACGCCACGCGTTGTGCGCCCACTTGCGGGCGACTCGGATTACTGTCGCGCGCACGCCACAGTAATTAAGCGAAACGGCGCGACCTCAGAACGGATGATTCGCGTGCATGTACCCCTCGGGTTATGTACTGGACTCTTTCTGCAAAAAAAAAAAAAAAGGGGGGGGGGGGGGGGGGGGAAGAAAAAGTTGCTCTCGAACTTTACACAGTCCGCCCGTATGCTGACTGAGTTACGAGAGAGACACAGGAAACCTGCTGCTGGCAGTGAGCTAAGAGCGTACAAGATGAGCTTAATTTTTACCAAGATTTACTGGAAGCCGTGAACACCCTCTCCAAACCTTTTGAGATTAAGTAAAATACATTCAACGGCTGGTACAGAGACACTTGTCCATGGTGCGGCGACAGGCACACACGATTTCACATCTCGTGGGTGTGTATAAGGCAAAGCCAGATATGCTAGATACATTTCTAGCCAGTTTGTAGAGATCATAAAAAGGAGGGGAGGCACAACTGGCCAGCTCAGACCCAGAGGGGCAACACATGCTTCTGAACATAATCACGCTCGCCGGACTATGTCCGTTCAGGGACTAGGGTCCCTCAACTAGGCTAAGGCTGAGGGACTACAGGCCGTCGAGGGACCATCCTGGCAGTCCCCTTTCCGCCTTCCGATTTTCGACATAAAAGTTTCTCTTCCTCCTCGTTTCGTAAAGATTTGGCGGAAACGAGCAGCCCGTTCATGATCATTGTGTTTCAAATACAGCAACTAAATTGGCACGACCGACTGCTTTCGCGACCTAAAACCAGCGCACATCTTGCGCCAGAGACCGGGGCCACACACACAAAAAAAAAGAGAGAAACGTCGGACCAAGGTGGAAACGGTGCAAATTCAGCGAAAGGTGTGTGTGGGCCAACAGTGTGCGGTTGACGCGTTAAGGAGCTCCTCCGAGATGCGACAGGTGGCAGACCTCTCTCTCCCCGCCGGTGAGAGGGGAGGGGGCCGATTAGCGCGAAGAACGCGCCGGCCGGCGCCGCCGGGCCCCGCCACGATTTTCCCGCCGCCGGCGCCCGTTCGGGCCGCGACAGACACGACGGGATGCCGGCGCACCGAAGTGACAGGCTCGTTTTGAGGCGAAACATGGCCCATGTTCCGGGCCGCCGCCGCGAAGGCGACGCGCCTGACAGGGGGTCGACGAACCTGGCCGCGCATCGGACGCCCTCCGTCCACTCAGCTGACATGGCGGGAATCTCATTAGAACAGCAACCCCATCAACAAGTGGGGGCCAGCCACGACGTCGGGGTTGCTCCGAGCGCGCCCTACAGCGGACTCCGCCTCCGTTGCTTTCCTCTACAACCGCACACATCGACAGCCGCGAGCTTGAGCCCCTACCAAACCTGCGTGACGCCACAGCGGTCGAAACATACTGGAAGAATATAATAGAGTTTTAGCAGTAGCGGCTTACCGTACGGTAAGTACGGTAATGCCGTACCGTCGTGATTGGCACATAGAAAATTGAGCTTCTGAGGGCATTACCAGCAAGTTTTATGTTCTGACGACGTTTCCGTACCCACCAAGCAACTAGTGCAGGTCTTTCCGACTAAAATAGCCACGTGCTGACCATGACGGTACGGCATTACCGTACTTACCGTACCTGCAAGCCGGAGCTGCTAAAACTCTCTAATGCATAACCGAGACGAACGGATGGATGGCTGTGAAACAAGGACGACGCACGTCCAATCACACCGAAGTGATGACGAACAAGGGCTTCGGAAAAAACGCTAATAAATCGCTGGGCGAGGTGCGGGCACGCGCCCGATGTGACTGCGGTGTACTCTTAGAGGCCGCACAGGAGAGGCACTGCGCAACGACCGCGAATGAGCGTCAAACGTGCGCACGGGAATCGGCTTGGCGCGACGACAGGCCACGCACGGGGTTCCCGAGGAATGTCCCCCCGCCTCCTCCGAACGCCGGACGTCGAAATTTACGAGTTGATGGCACGAACGACAAATAAAACAGCCCCGCTGAACGAGCAGGGGCGTCTGCTTCGGTGATGGCACACACACACACATACACACACAGTGCCGTGAAATTGGCCACTTGGGGGGACACTGGTCATTAGCATCCACAATTAGGGGCTCGGAGCGAATTCTCATCGTCAGTCACGGGATGACCGGCTTAATCACTACCTTGTCCCGATCTCGAAAAGACGACCCTCAACGAGCCCTCCTCTCGCAGACGGGAGGGCGCCTGCTGAACTTGGCACAGCGGCCGACGGGCCCTGCCCCGAAGCGCGCGCTCGCAAGTAACGGCAGGGCTGGGCGGCGCGATGATTCGGATGAGCGATAACCGCCGCGGCGCCCCCATCATTTAAGGATGCTCGCCAGCCATGTCGCCGACGCTTCGCCGGTCGGACCCGGGTGACGAAACTGAACTAGAAATACGTGCTCAACGGGATGGTATACACGGTGTGACAATGCCTCCTATAAAGGATTCGCAAACACTGAATGCAATCGGAACGAAGTAGCGGGTGCGCTAAAATGGAATCGGTAAGTGTCATTGCATATTGAAATAACTGCAGGATTCGCGCGAGACGCGGCCGCATACATGTCTCGCACCGACTATCGGAATTCTGAGACGCTGGGGCTTGCGGCAACTGCAGCACTCTGGATCTCCGATACAGTTTGAGCGGTGCGTTGCTCAGTGATCGATCTTATGACACTCAATCATCGAGATTCTGAGGAAGAGGTGTGTGTGTGTGTGTGTGTGTGTGTGTGTGTGTGTGTGTGTGTGTGTGTGTGTTCAGCCTACAAGTTCTCATGTTATGGCACATGTTAGGGTTTTCGCCCAAAAATGGAAGGGGGGGGGGGGGGAAGAAAGGAGAGAATTATATCAGCAAAGATGCGGGCGAGTGATGCCTTTGCCCCTCCATCCCCTGATGGACCTCTAATGTTATCAAGCGCGGTCCGTGAAACGATAAAACACGCTAAACAAAACAACAGAACAGGGAGGTGGAGAACAAGTCTATACTTCGTTTACTTCAAAAGAATGCAAAGCGCGTGTACACAAGAGACATCAATAAAAATAGCGGAGACTGCTTACGTACAAACGACGGAAAACAGACAAACAAACAAAAACTAAAGACACGAGCGGCCCGTGACAAAGACGCGGTCCGCAAGGTTAATCATGATTAACCATCCCGCTGAAAGAATGCAGCTCCTGAAACCGAACCAGTTGCCCTACTCTCCGGGCCCCTCGTTACACGCTTGCCATGGGGTTCATTCGGCATATCATGGTAACACCTTTGAATTCTCACCTAATGGGTCCTGTGCAGGCCCGCTTGTCGACGAAGAGAGAGACGCGGGATCGAGAGTTCCTGGTGCTGCCTCGAGATCGAGTGCGGCGGATCTGACTAGGAAGACGCATCAAACAGTTGCACCGCGAGGTTTGCAGCGGATGCGAAGACGCATGCACAACATGCCAACGCGAGTGAGCAGCCCCGGCGAAAGGCCTGGGACTATGGCACGGCGGTTTGTCACCTCTGTTCTCACCGGCATGCTGTGCGAGCGTGCCTCGCGCAACAAACATAAGGTAGCAGAGCGCTCGCACGACGAGAGAGACGCAACAGGACGAGCGCCTACTCCTGCCGCTCTCGTCCGTGTGTGCTTGCTCTGACACCATCGAACCAACCGGCCCAAAAGGTCGCATTGTCAAGCCCATGGAAGAAAGAAAAAAAAGTTAGGAGAGTACGTCGTGTGACAATCTTGAAGCTAGTCACAAAATAAAATTGATTGATTGAACCACGGGAAATGGGCCCTAGTAGGCAAGCGGTAGAAGAATGCACAGTCAAGCACCACTAAAGGTTCCCGCCTACGAGGAGACTCGAGCGGTCCGCCAACTATGAAGGGCCTAATGCTATCAGAGAGGCACCTGCGCACAGGCGACAGAGGAGGATGGCTTGTCGAGGCTATCGGAATCACGAGACGCCGCCTCCTAGTTTGTTTGTTTTTTAACAAGTTTTATCCAGGGTCCACCACGACCCCAGCACGCCATTTCCCTAACGGAAGTGACGCAGTAAAATATACACGAAAGAACAACAGAGAAAAACGCGCACAATAATTTCCTTTGATGCGCTGGGAACCGAACTCGCCGCCCACTGCTCCACGACGAAAAGGTGGCCGGTTCTCTACCACTGCGCTATCAGCGCTCATGCTCGAAGTTGTACGAACGCGGCTTACAGTCTTTCTTGTATTTCCCTCTGTCTCAACGCGTGCGCGCGGGGCAGTGCCTCACCTCGCCTCTCCTAGATGGCGGCTCCGTTCCAGGCACGTTCCAAACTGCGCCCGATGGGCGTGCTCGGAGCCGCACGAGCGCATCGAGGCAGACGGAAAGCGAGATGAATGAATGAATGAATGAATGAATGAATGAATGAATGAATGAATGAATGAAGTTTTTTCCTCTATGGTCAAACCTAGTGCAAGGCCGGTCAACCATTGTGAAATCCAAAATGGAACGACTTTCACGAGTAAATGCCGTAAATAAAGAGCCAGCAGAAGGTCGCCATGCTGCCAGGTGCCGCCGCCGTCGTCAGACGCAATGTCGGTGATCAGCGACACTTGACAGCAAGTCATTATCTAAACGTAAGCTTGAACTTAATCGACGATAGGTAGAGTGGTTCGACAAAAAGTTTCCACAACGACGCAGTGTCATTAATTTCACCAAACGTGCGTACCACCGACACCTGTCAAACGAACCGCTAATGTATGGCGTACATTTAGCGGTATCACCTGCTTGGCTACAATCACGAAACCATTCATTGCGGCGCCTAGGAATTGAAGGGGGCGGGAGAGGAGAAAGTGTAAACTACTTCACTGCTCAGAGTAAAATTTAGTAACTTCACACTGAAATCCATTTGTGCAGCACCACTTTCTCTTGGTTTTCACAAAAAAGTACTAATTAGTGTACGTGTTCCAGCAGCCACGCGCCAGCCAGTCAACCCCTTAGACGGGCCCCGTCGTTTTCCATCGTCATTTTTAGTTTAGCGGGCTTAGCGTAACAGCGGGATCGAAACGCGCATGCATTTCCATCTCGTCGTATTGTGTCGAAGAACTTGACGCGGACGCCGCCGCTTTTGTTGTGAGGTGTAAGTAAATAACAGACGCATGGCGTAAAACGACAAAAGTAACACGATTTATGCGATTCAGCAGACTGACGTTAAATATGATGTGTCTGCCACATATCGCGCCTCTGTGTGCTCCGACACAATATGGCGGTGTTGCCGGATGCGTCACCACACTGCGCACAGTAGCGTGCATCGCGGCAAATCAAACCACTCTTGAGGCTCACGGTAACAACATAGGCCTGGCGAAAATGAGCACATTTTCTAAATAGTGACCCTCAAAACATCGCCAACGCTTTGTCTTATTAGTACATGAGATTAAGCGAAGGCTCAATTTAAAGTTTGTTCGCTGCCATCGATGCGCAGAGCAACTAACTGGTGCGAATTACAACTAAAGCGGTCGCTTTGGTTGCCGCCATGTTGTTGCGAGATGATGCGCGGCGCCGCGAAGCGACTCGCGAAACGTGTGCAAAGCGTCGCGACGCGTGCTGACGCTTTGCAACGCGTACGTCTGGTTAGCCCTTAAAAGTATTTGACGGTGATGAGCTTCTTGCCTTTTTCGAAGGGTGCTTGGCCTGATAAATTCTTGCACGCCTGATATTTGACAAGATCCAAATCCTGTAGCCAAAGCGACAAGGGCGGTTCCTATAAACATTAAGTGGCTCCATGGGGCACTCCGAGCTTTCGCCAACATGCGGCCATTTGTCGCCTTACTCAAAAACGGATGAACTCATCGTAAGGGGGCGTTGTTTGCACCGTTTTCGCAGCGCCGCCTGGGCAGCCAAGCCAGTCCTGCCAGAGCCGGTATCGGACGGGAATGGGTGCCCCTTACCGAAGAACGGACGTAACGTCGGCAGCGGCGAAGGACTCGAAAGCAGCTTTCGAAAATGATAAGTAACTGGTCTTTCGGAAGTGAGTTTTCAACGACAGCCCGTCTCGTCGGGATGCATTATGATGAGCATTAAAAGGAACACCGATCACAGAAGAATAAGACGACGACGTCCCTGCTACTCTGACGGGAACCTTCCCGAACCGAAACGTCTTATGCTTTTACGATCGAGCGACTCTACTTTTACTTCTCATCAACTGGTCTTTTTACATCGCTCCAGTCAGCAGCCGACGCAAAGGAGCGTCAGTGGTCAGGCTGAAAAACACTGCCGCACAGCTAAAACTTGGGCTGAAAGGGTTATGTAAGTGCTTGCTTGTATACAAATTACCGCGTTTAATGATGGTCTTGCTAAGCACCTTTGGCAGATCCCGATATTAAATTCCAAAAATAAAATCACGCAGAAAACAACAAAATTCGGAGTTGTTTACTGTAGATGTGATATCGGAGCACTGGTGCAGAACTCATTTAACCACGACGGTAATGAACAAAAATCAAATGGAGGTTGGTGCGCACCGTATTCGATACCCGGGCATGAGCCACACGTAAGAAAAAAGAAATCACACATGGCTCATACCGGCACTACTTCCAGGTCACTTGGGCAGTAAATAATAATGCCCAAAATATTAACGTATGGAATGAGTGCGCACAACATTTCACTGTCCGCAATTACAACACTTCAATATATGTTCCCCAAAAATATATAGTAGAACGGAAGCGAAACGCTCCGATTATGATCAACATGCCCCGATATACTGCCCTAAAAAAAAAAACGAAAAAGCTTCAAAGCAGAAGAAACAATGAAGCGTTGGGGCAAGAGGGTACACTTGGTCAGCAGTGATAACGCGTTTTTTTTTTTTTTTTTCATATATCCCGAACACACAACATGACTGCGCGCATTGCGCTCGTGGACGAAGAAGATTATTAAGTTCGTCCTGGGCCAACACGTTTTACAAGAGCGATTTCGAAAGGCACCTGCGAACGTCAAACATGGCACATGGTGCACTGCTGCTACTAAAGCACAAACACAGCCGGACACGTGCGCTTGTCGCACCGCAGCCACATCCGCACCGCTTCTCAAAAGCCCCTCGAAAAATGTGGTTTTCGAGTGCGATAACGACTCAGAAAAGGCAAGCAATAACTGCACGCATCAGACACCGGAATGCCGTTATGGTGTCGGTCATGATAACACCACCCTTGTTGTTTTGTTGTTGTTTTGTGGGGTTTTACGTCCCAAAACCAGTTCTGATTATGAAAGACGCCGTAGTGGAGGGCTCCGGAAATTTCGACCACCTGGGTTTCTTTAACGTGCACTGACATCGCACAGCACACGGGCCTCAACATTTCGCCTCCATCGAAATGCAGCCGCCGCAGCCGGGATTCGATCCCGCGACCCTCGGATCAGCAGCAGAGTACCTTAGCCACTAGACCACCGTGGCGGGGCATAACACCACCCTGTGAAGACCCGGCCGGCCAGCATCGATGCGACCCATTTAAACAAAGCCAAGAGGAGGAGGGCTGTATTAACTATCACTCTCTGTCCACTCCTTTGCGTCCACCCCCCAACCGCAAAACAAAGCAAACGAACCCAAGAAAATTTCCCGGCAGATAAATCACCCTTCCAATTTACCGCAGATGCGCGCCTTCCGTTCCTAGTGAAAGATTGAGATAAGATTCTATAGGATTCTCACCGAAACCTGAGCGGCCGCTCACCGATAGCAGCATGTCCGAGCACGTCGAGCTACTGCGATCCGCCAGATAACGCCATTCGGCTCTAGCCAGCACCTTCATCGCCGACTGATATAGGCGAAAGCATTGCCCGCCAAAATGAAGTGAGTGGTGCGGTGCTTCGTTTTAACGCTCCTTCGGGCGCTTTATTACTGATACAAAACACGCTTTGCGTCAACACGCTACAAACCTTCAGTAACGGTCATAGCCAGGGGTTTTCCATCCGGGAATTGAAATTAGAAAGGGCGGTGTAATGTCAAGAGGTAATGTGAAGCGGCAGATATTTTGAATTTGTTAAAAATTTTTTACAAATTATGAGGGGTGCCTTTTGAAATATGAGGCGGAGAGGAGTTGTACACTCCACTGGGGGTGTGTGGGGAAATCACTGGTCGCTAAATGCATACACGCAGCGTGGATTTCTGCGGCGACTTTTTTCTTATCTAGAGTAGGCACCTCGAGATCCTCCTCCCAATCACAAAAGCGGTAGCGAGGCAACGGAAATCACCTTGACGTAAACACACCGAATGCTAACGAGATTGTCGATCACTGCTTTACTGAAGACAAGGGGCGCCCAAAAATTGATCAGCTCGCTGTCGAAGTTGTCCACGTCAAATGCACACATCACAAACGTTGCCCTGCAGGATCGGCAAAACAGTTTCAAAACTATATGTAACTCGGGAGGGCTGCAAAAGGGTGTTCATTGATTTATTTTGCCACAGGTGGCGTCCACTGTAAATGTCAGTTAAAAGTCACTGTATATGGCTCCTGTAGGGCCATACAGAGAAACTCTTAATGCCAGTAACGTGAACCCGAATACTGACCGCGCACAGAACGACGATGCCAAGCCCTTCTCTCACAGTTTCTGTCGGCCAACAGAAATAGAAAAGACCAAGCAAGGATGGCTTCGAAAGCCACCGCCAGCTTCCCAACACAAGAGAGCGACGAGCACGCACGTCACTAGCACCAGCCGCAGGAGACAGAAACCGCATTCCGACAGAGGGCTCACAACTACCCTCCCCGCGCCACCACTCCCCTTCGTTCTCGGCTGCCCCTCCGGGCGCCCGTTCAAGACAGGGCCGCACCCCCCTCTCTTGCCTGGAGTCCCCCGAGCCTTCACTAGCCAGCGTATCAGGCTCCCGCCTTATCTTATCTGTGTATCCCGCTCTGCTCTTTGTCAGCGCTCGAACGAAACGTCGCGCTTACAGTCTCCCTTATCGCGTTTTACAATCAGCAAAAAATGAGAAGAGGACCAAAACCGCGACGCACCAGTGACAAGGGAAACAGAAGCACCAGGGACGGATGTCGAATAAAACGCCCCGAGCGGCCCCGCGGTTTTCAAAAAAGCAAGTACAGGGCCGCCCGCAACTCGCGCATGTAGTACGCCAACTTGGACAGAGAAAGGAACGCAACTCTCGCTGGACGCATCCATTTGCCCCAGTAAATTCGCTTCAATGGATCCTTGCCACGGCAATTTCAAGGACCCCTTACAACATGGTTCCACCTTAACCAGTAAGTTCCTCAAACCAGTGATAAAGCAATCGAGCAGAAATTGGGCACGGTGTCGCTACCCGAAAGAAAAAGTGGAACAGACAAATGAATATGAAAACACACGACTCGTGAGCGAAATCGAACCGAAAGAGGGTGCTCTGCAGTGTGACTCAAATTTAGTTATGAAGCACCCGCAAGAGTCGCAAGACCAGAACTGCGATTACACATATGTCATTTCCATTATATACTACACACACCCTTCCGTGTAATGCAATGCGGTAGTGATAGGGGATCGCCGTTACGCATAACCATACCATACACTTCGCAAAAATTAACATTTGTGGAGAGAAACGAAGGTGGAAAGTGTTACAACACTAACTTCGTATACACCATCAACCACGAAAAGCAACAAATGACATGCGCATGTCGTCGCATTCTCACATAATGCGCGCTGGACGCGCATGAAATGAGAGGGCGATGACAGGTAAAAACCAGCCGTTCGAGTACGTGAGCGGCAGCGATAGTGAAACAGTTCGCGATTACCACTCACCGAATAGCGAACCGAAGGCGTCCGACCGCGTGGGCTTCGGCGAAGCGTAGCCGGAGGTCGCTTGCCCAGGTAGGCCCACTATCTTCTCCTGCAAAAACCGGCACAAACCCGAGGTCGGCGTCAGGCCCCTCGTGGTCGACGCATCTTGCTGCAGCCGAGATACTCCAAAGTCAGCGTGGCACGACGCGGCGAGGCAAGCCGAGGTCCTGGCAGCGGCGACGGCGGCACTTACCTCCTCGCCTTCAGTTACCAGGCTGGACTTGAGGTCCGTCAAGTTCTCCGAGGAGCGCTTCTCCTCTTCGCCTTCATCTTTGAACACTTTGATCTCGTCCGAGGAGGCCAAGTCGTCTCCGCCGCTGCCATGCGGCATCGTGCCCGCACACACGCCACCGCACCGCACACGCACACAGACACGGCCGCGTCGCCGCGCGAACACGCGTAGCAGACCCGCCTTCAACGGCAGCGCTCGTCGCCACCGCCACAACAACGCGACATCGTCGATCCGCTCCGCTCGCGCTACTTGCAGCCGGGACAAATCAGAGAGCACGTGCACCGCGACGTCCAGAGGCTGCGGCCAATGACGGAACGCGGGCGCCGTCGGGGAGACTCGGAAACCAGACGCGCAGCGCGATCGAAGCGCCACTGCCGCCGAAATTCCGCAGGGGCGCCGCTCTTCGCACGCCTGGCGGCTTGGGCAAAATAAACAACAACACGTGTTAGTGCTGCGTCGCTTCGGTGAGGGCGCCTTTGTCCGCGCCGGGGCGAGGAGGCGCGCCAAAAGGGTAAACATTCCGGAGCAGCGTGACCGCGCGACGGCCGATCTCGCCCTCCTCGCCTGCGAAGCCCGTGAAAACGCTAACGAGATGGTGCGGCAGCGGCCGGAGGTGCTGTCTCCGCCTCACTGCCGCGACGCCGCTCACGCGTCTCGGGCACGGCTACTTTCACTGGCCGCATTAACGCACGAGGACTTTGTAAGCGATCATACGGGTTGCAGAGTGTTTCGTTCAGATGCGCCACGCCATCGTCCCACCTTACAAAGAAGAAACGATTTATGTGAGTTACCGAATCATTGGCAATATGATTGTGATCATGTTGCGCACTCAACAGCGGATGTCACATCCTCTCTGTACACTCCACATAAGACTCCCAAGACACAAAACGAAGAGACAACCGTGAGCTGTAGCATCGTCTCTTCGTGTCCCGCACTTGCTAACGCTACCTGTCGTTTGAATTTTACGTTTTCTCAGTGCAGATCTTTTCTTTTTTCGTCAGAGTACAAGCTCGCACGAGCGCTGTGAAGGTGTTATTGCAGCCACCTCAGTGTGGTGCCTACGCCTGCCGGTGCAAATTAGTATAATTATGCTGCCTTAATAAACCTTCAATATGTGTTTTCTAAGAGACCGATTGAATTGCACCTTAAAGAAACTTTGCACGTTCGGTACATCCAAAGTTCTTCAGGTGCTTCGTGTACATAATCGCACGCGCAAAGCACACGGCGCTGCGGTGCTGCCCTCTATCGATGGAGAACGGCAACAGTTTCGTGAGCGGCCGCCTAACTCGATGCCCTACACTGCTTCGCGCTTCTTTCCACGCAAGTAATCTCTGATCTTCGCAAGGGTGTCATCCTTAACCTCTGTTCTTGGCATGATGAGCGAGAAACATCTGAACCACAGAATGTTTCTAAACAATATCTGAAGAACGCAATAAATTTTTGGTCCGTGAGCATCGCCATATTCGACCACGTGACTAAACCCAGCAGTGGGCGTCATCTGGTCGACAGCTGTTTGCTTATTTGCAACGTCAGATCCATGGTGGCTGCGGGTTACTGCAGACCATGGCGGCTCCGACAGCCGCTATTTCGTCCGCTGTTGGGAGCTTTGAGTGGGCATAATTAATAGTTTATGGGGCCTTACGGCGTTCCAAAACCACGATATGATGATGAGAGACGTCGTAGTGGAGGGCTCCGGAAATTTTGACCACCTGGGGATCATTAACGTGCACTGACATCGAACAGTACACGGGGGCCCCTATAGCATTTCGCTTCCATCGAAATTCGGTCGCAGTCCTATCCCGCGACCTTCGGATCAGCAGCCGAGTGCCATATAGCCACTTTTTGAGTGGGTATCAACGTAATAATGTGAGGTGGTTCCACAAAAGCGTCCGGGAAAGACATCAGAGCAGTAGACCTGATCAAATATGGAGGGTATGTTGTAGGAACAAGACTCCGACACTCTGCCCACAATGCCTGAGACACCAAAATCTGCTGTGACTTTCGTACCTTGTGTAAAAGGCCGTTTAATGGGGACCATGATAACAACCAGCATTTGCCCGTTTGCGCCCCCATTAATGAAATATCACACAATTTATATAACGTTCACGATTCAAAATATCCCGCCAGAGGAGGCAGGGGCGGAAAACAGTGGTAGCTCGTGGTGGCAACTTGACTTTGACTAACAAACCGATGTCAACAGTGAACCGATGCGCCGTATGCTCCATTTCGAGTGTGTACCTGCGACTTACGGCGCCCATACTACCGAAACGTGTACTTGCGTCTCCCACATCGGAGCTATGATAACTCGCCATCGGCTTCCAAAGAGTCCACCGATGAGCGCCCTCTTCACGCCAACAAGTATACGTCATCGTTATTCCGCGTAACCCCCGAAACTATTTGATACCACCTTTAGGCCTCTTTTCGAGTGATTGATTGATTTTGGGGTTTGACGCTCCAAAACCACGATATGATCATGAGAGACGTCGTAGTGGAGGGCTCCGGAAATTTCGACTACCCGGGGTTCATTAATGTGCACTGACAACATCGCACTGTACACGAGCCTCAAGTGTGCGCTTCCAACGAAATGCAGCTGCCGCGACCGGGATTCGATCCCGCTACCTTCAGATAGGAATTTCGACCCTTTTTATGTACGTGATATTAAAACACCCCATCGTATAACGCTCCACGAAAAATATTTATGGCCGCGCCAGGGCCATGATAGGGAGCCATGAAGAAGAAAATGACTGCAGGCATTGTCAACAAGTGAAAAAAAAAAAAAAGAATGCAGGAAAGAATCACACTCGCTGTGTAATGAGGTGCGACGATAAAAATGCGGAGTGGCACAAGCAGAATGCCAAATGACGGGAAATTGAGGAACAGTTGAAAAAATTACAAATAATAGTGTATTCGGTTACAGAAACCCTCCTTGCTGACTTGGTAGAACCACCATATAACGAAAATTGTTTTTAGAGGGCACAGCAGGGAAAGAAATCAGAAAGGAAAGAAAAGGGGGGCCATTGAATGGTAATTCTTTAGGGAAAAACGGGCGGGAGGTAAGGGTAAACTGGGAAAAGATGAGCGTGGCACGTGGAGCGGGGCGCGAGGCGCCGTGAGGAGAGAAGCGAGGCGGCGTTCAACCAGCGCGGACGTGGCACGGGAGCTCTCCACCAGGACCACGGTCGAGGCGTAGTCCCGAGTGCCTGGCGGCCGCCAAGAGTCGAAGTGTATGGCTTCGCTTGGCACCGAGCTCCCAATGCTGTCCACGGAACGCCTGACCAGCCGCCTGTGCCACCGACAGCACCGTCGGGTGTAGACCCGTGTGCTGCCCTCTTTCTCGGAGCCCCGAGCGGCGACGCAACGCTTCTCGCGACGCCGGTGCCCGACGTCCTCCTTGTCCGCGTCCCTGACCCGCACCAGTGCCGGCCACCTTTCGTCGACCAGGCACAGCGACGACCGCGAGCTCACGCCGACTTTTCCCTTCCGTGACTCAACCCTCTTCAGCCCATCATCTTTGGTGAGACTGTTGCCTAGCTGTGTGGACTCGCGCGCGCGTTTTTTTTTTTTTTTTTTCATGTTCATAGTCAACGCGTAATGAACACCTCTCAGCAGAGTAAATGGAACAAAATACGTGGCCGGACGTATACTTAATTGTCTGTGGGTGGGCAAGATTGCAAACAGAAAAATCGCGAGTTCCGTGGAATATACGTGCACGAAAGGAACTTGGTAATAGTCCCGAAATCATCATGTCATAGCGTTGACATAAAACTTTGATGAATATACAGCAACGGCAAGATAACGCAAGATCACATAACCTGTATATCGTGAATACGGGGCCTAAATGTGAAAGGAAGAACACGTGGAAAACCGGAAATAGACGATCAACAACCGATTACATTCTGATGACATTAGGAATTAAAGACGTGTCAAGAGAAATGAAATTTGACGACGAAGGAAGTGAGCGCTTGGGAAGAGATCATAAACACTTAACATTGCAGATACCTATGGCTGGAAAGAGAGAATCATATCAAAGGTGAGTGGGATCATATATAAATGACGAACAAATCGAAATACAGCGGCAAGAAGAAGGTGAAGCAGGCAAGATACAGGGCCAAGAGTGGGGATTAAAGAAAACCCAGCGGTAAACCCAATGGTAAAGCAGTTCCGCTTAATGTGAACGCTGTTGGAAGTGCTGAGCAGTGATTCACGTGCTGTTTTCCGTGACAAAACCGCACGATACGATTATGGAGGGCTGCGTGGGACTTCGATCACACGTGAACCTTTAACGTGAACCTGAGTATACATGAGCCACCATATGGCACTTCGCCTTCATCTAAATGCAACCGCTGCGGCAGGGATCGAAGCAGCTTCTTTAGGGTCAGCCAAGCACCGTAATGTCAGTGCATACCGCGGAGACCACACAGTGAAGTTCTACAATATGCAGTGAGGACAAAAAAGCACAGAGATATGTGCAGGAGAGGATAGAGAAGGCCAAGAGGCTGATGGAACAAGGACAGTCTAGATGCGATTGAGTTGAAATGATACGAATCATCACGGGTGCATATATGCACCCGTGATGATTCGTATCATTTATAGAGCAATTTAGGCGCCGCAGGACAACGTTGGACACAAAAAGAAGAAAGCGATCGTTGGCGTCCGAAATTATTGAAAAGCCTGCACCCAGGATATCTTGTATGGACGTGGGAACATTCGAACATTCCAATATTTTTCGAATAGTGTTTGTTATTCGATTCGCACCTATTTAAGGTGTTCGAATTTCCTGAAACATCGAATCACAGCGCTTCTCGCACGTCTTTTTATTAATTATTTTTCAGGGCCGCAGTAACGTGATGGACAGCTCCGGATGATTGCCAGTAAAGTGTTTCGACGCGTGCAGGTGATAATACAATCACATATAGTTATACAACACGTGCGCGCGTTTGTGATTGGGACAAAAATCTAGGGGCCTACATGGAAAATGGGGGCAAGCGAAGCTTGGCGTATCCATGCCTTTTCTTTCTTTCTTTCTTTCTTCTTTCTTTCTTTCTTTCTTTCTTTCTTTCTTTCTTTCTTTCTTTCTTTGCCAAGTGTGTCCCAGTCCGACGCCGGCGCGAGCGCAAGACAAGAAGTGTGCGCGCGCTGTTTCCACCTGATGACTGCGCGAACAGAGTTTTCGCGTACAGACGCCGCACGCCAACGTAACCCTGTATCTCCCGCACGTGTCCATCTCAACAGCGGTGGGATACCAACATACCCCGCATCTCCGCTCGTCGACTTCCGCAACTGCCATGACAGCGGTGAGATAGCAATGTACCCCGTATATCCCCGCTCACCCCTTTCAACACCACGCCGTATCGTTCCTGATTTCTCGTTTGTCTCGCTGTAACTGGCCTCACACGTTTTTGTTTCGTTTGTAAGTCGACCCACTGACTCCGCATTTTTAGGTTTAAATAAAATAGGCTGCACTGCAATCGTGTAGTTGCGATAAGCTGCACGCCAGCGGAAGCATGAACACACGCGTGCATCGCCGAGTCTAACTCACTGCCCGGTTCCCCTTGAACTGTTCGTTTGGACCGAGCGGTTATTTCTTTTCTTCCCACGGAGCGACTTTGTTGGTCTACGTTATAGTAGGATACAACTTTAAAAAACGGCAGTTGGCAACAAGGGCCTATGGACCGCGTGTCGGTGTTACTCCATCAGCCAATCACAGAAGCAGGCGAAATCGTCGTCATGCGGCCTTTTCAAAACGGCGCCGTATTTTTTACTTCGGCACGCGGAGCGTCCGCTGCTCTTGGTTACTTTCATCGGTACAAGCCATCATTTGCTAGAGAAGCATGGTCAAAATGTGTGGAGTCTCATACTTCCATCTGTGAAAGGCCGCCGTGCAGTTCACTTCCGAGCCCGTTTTACACGACAAACTTGACTGAACTCAGTTGAAAAACTCGAGTGGCGGCGTTTGTGGCGCGCCGGGTTGTTGTACGGCAAGAGCTTGATTTCAGCTCAATAAATAATTATCCTTTCCATGTAAAGCAAGATGTAAGCGAGTTGTCCCAATCTACTAAAGACTTAATATAAAAAAAAAACGCCAACAGATGAAAGTGAGTTCGTCAAAAGAAAATAGAATTCGCAGAATCATGAGAGATGATCAGTAAAGCTCGATGTAAGGAACGTTAACGTGAGAGGAATAGAGATCGAGAGCAGTAGAGAAAGGTACCAGCATTAGATCGGCCAAAAAGCAACTGCACTTAGGACAAAACAAAATGCATGCGCTAAAAGATAAATAAGGTAACGTTATCAACAACTTCAATGAAATAGTAAAGTTGGCAGAAGATATCTACTCTGAACTGTACAGCTATCAGACGCAACCTTAGTAAAAATGAAATCATAGAACGCCGATGTCCCATGTATAACCGCTGACTTCGTCAGTGGTTATACATGAGACCAGGTGAAGACGGCATAACAGCCGACTTGATCAAAGACGGAGGAAACATAATATTTGAAAAACATGCGTCGCTCTTCACTAAATATGAAGACAAACAGTGTACCGTTCAGCTGGAAAAATGCTCTACAAGAAAGGCGACATAAAAGAGTTAAAGAATCACAGACCAATTAGCCTACTCCCAGTAATATACAAGCTATTTACGAAAGTAATTTCTACGAGGATAAGAGAAACACTCGACTTTAACCAACCAAGAGAACAAGCTGGTTTTAGGAAAGGTTGCTCAACAATGGACCACAGCCATGCTATCAACCTAGTAATTGAGAAGTACGCTGAATATAACAAACCTCTTTATATGGCGTTTATCGACTACGAGAAAGCATTTGATTCCATAGAAATACAAGCAGTTCTAGAAGCTTTGCGTCGACAAGGTGTACCTGACGTATACGTGCAAACCATAGGTAACATCTACAAAGATTGCACAGCCACGCTACTCCTACATGAGAGGAGTAAAAAAATTCCGATCAGGAGAGGAGTCAGACAAGGACAAGGAGATACGATCTCATCAATGTTATTCACTGCGTGCCAGAAGAAGTGTTCAAACGTCTCGACTGGGAAGAAAAGGGAATAGGTGGATAGCAAAATGACGTTTTAGTCTGCATCTGACTTCCGGTTCGAGCTTTAACTGCGCGGTACCTTCGTTCGGCCTTGTATGCCGGTTCTCGCTGCACGTCTCTGCTCCTCGCAAAGCAAACACGCTTCTGTTAAGTTATTGAGGTTGGCTGCTCGGCGTTAGGGTGTGCGAATTCTTCCGTGAAAGGAAAAAAAAGTTTCATGGGAATGAAGCGCGCAAGCGTAAGTGGGCAGTTGCCCTCAAACTAGCGACCGTGAAAGGCAAGCTCTGGGTTCCGAATGTAGGACCAAGCATATGTGAAGACCATTTCGTCACAGGCAAGTGTTCTGGCAAATAACTTGATTCATTCAATTTCTAGTTTCAATAATTTTAATTAACGATCTCAAGAAATTAACGACCTCAAGAAAAACCAGCGCTAATTACAGGACCGTAGATCAGGCAGAGTAATATTAGCGATCGAAATGGCAGTTCGGTAACATTATTAGCACAGAAAAGGAAGCAAAGGTATTTAACAGTTACGCGAACAATTGTTCTCACTATCAGCACAAGTACACGTGCTTTGGTCGAACACTTTACATTCCAGGGCACCTTGTGCCTAAAATATTACTGAGCCTTGGCACGGCCCTTGAAACGAAATATACTCAATGTACAACCGCTGCGCAACTGCTGCGATCGCGGAACGTCTATAGGCCTAGCGCGCTCGTTTGGCGGCGCCACCGCTCACTGAACACCCAGCGCCAAAGCGGCCAGAACGAGCATTTTCCGCGAGCTTCCCTCTCCGGCGCTCACAGCGAACTTGTATGCGGCGAGAGTTGACTTGGGACAATGGCACCCCGAAACGAGGCCCGCTTGCTATTTTGTGGCTACGGAAAAATCGCAAACGTTGAAGAGTACTTCAAAAGAAGCAGTTTGGCTCGCGCTATTGACCTATATATGACGCAAAGCACGGCGGAAACACGGTTGGCACATAGGCGGGGTGGCTGGCGACCGCGCTTGCCTTGTTACCGACAAAGTGGGTGCTGCAGATGAGGGTCTGTCCCCGAATTGGTTGCCACAAATCACCATTGGGGCTAACAATAAAAAAGAAAACAGTTTGCATTTTGCTAATATTTCAGAGAACAAGCAAAACAAAACGTACGCGCGAAGATGATACGCGTTTGCTTACCAGGCGCGCCGGACGGCGGTGATCCGACGTTGTCGCCGATCGGCCTCGTACCATTTCCATGAAAAACGATAAAATTCCACCTTAGGCTGCTTCCCGGCTCTGTTCCGATAGCTGTTGTGGCATCCTAAAACGCAGCAGTAATGAGAAGTAGACTTTTTTCGCCGCGTAAACGCGTTCGCGCTGCTGGATTGATTGATTGATTGATTGATTGATTGATTGATTGATTGATTGTGGTTCGGAAAGGACGCTAATTTCTGCAGCCCATGTAGGGAGCACGGCTAAGCGTCCGTGGGGGTAGAGGGAAAGGGAATGAAAGAGATAGAGAGAAAGGCCGTAGTGGAGGGCTCCGGAAATTTAGACCACCTGGGGTTCTTTAACGTGCACTGACAACGCACAGTACACGGGCCTCTGGCATTTTCGCCTCCATCGAAAATGCGACCGCCGCGGCCGGGATCGAACCCGCGTTTTTTGGGTGGCAGCCGATTACCGTAACCACTACACCACCGCGGCGGCCATTCCAAACAAACGTGGTCACGGGCGCAGCTGTGAGGAGGGAACTCGCACTTTTTGCCGGAAACCGCCGCTACTCGCGGCTGTGGCGCTGCTTGTCCGATTTGAAACAGCAGTGCATCCTTCGCCAAATGTCAACCGCGAGTGTCAGCGAACGCAAGTTACAAAACCGACTGCCCATTCACGTTGACAGTTGCCGGTCACATAACCACGCTTTGCGATCGGCGTTGTCGGGATCGCGATCGTTGCAACAGGTCATCCACTTCTTTGATTTACTTCCATTGTGTACGAGGCTACATATGTAACCCAGGCTATTTAAGCATAAACGTTCTATGAATACTCAACGCGACTCCTCGGGGACATGACAACCACGCCGCACAAAAACATAGTCCGGGAGTGTTACGACGGATTGACAGCTCACACCTGCCTTTCGGAACTGTCCAGCGATGCTTGCGTTGCGGTTTGTCACCGAAGCTGCGTCTTTAATAAAACGTCAAGCGCATACGTGAACGGGGAAACGTGATTTCCAACCGCGAAACGACGGCGGCATGTGGCGGCTGCGCGAAGCCTCGAGCCGGAAGTTGTAGCAGACTGCGGAGTAACCCACAATTCCTTGCGACAACCGAGATTTTGCTATCCACCTATTAGAGTAGACGGAGAATATCTCAGCAATGTAAGATTTGCAGACAACGTTGTACTCTTTAGCAATGACGGTGACGAACTAGAAAACGTGATTAAGGACCTAAACCGGGAAAGTGTTAAAATAAGACTAAAAGTTAACAGGCAAAAGACCAAAATTATGCTCAACAGTCCAGTAGAAATCTAAAATTAACCATCAACCTTTAGAATGTGTGAACGAATACGTATATCTGGGGCAGTTACCCACTGTTACGACTGGCCTGCTGCAAGAGCCGGCCAGCGGGTAGCGTGGTGTTGAGCGGTGAAGAACGACCCGCAGGTACCGGGTCTCAGGGCGACGGGAGACGGGGCAGTGAGAACTTAAAAGAAGATGTTTATTTTACATAATTACAGGGAGCTCGCTTCCGCGAGGCTCCACTAGCCAGAGGGATTTTCCAGAGCAAGATGAGGATTCTCAGCGCCCTTCTCTCTTGGTCCCGTGCTTTTTGTCTCCCGGGCTCTTCTCCCATTGGCTCCTGGGCGAGGAAGGGGGGAGAGGATGGGAAAAACGTCCTTGACCCGCCCATGGCTGTAGACACCGAAGGCCCCGGGGGATCATGCCGAAGCCGTCACGCGACCAGCACCAACGTCATCACGTGCACGTGCGGTCACCTGGTAAAAGTTTGTGTGGTCCGATAAGGTAGGCACTCAACCACTTCCGGAGTTGCTGCCTGGGGGGGGGGGGGGGGGGGTCGCCTCTTCGGCTTGATGGCCAAACGTACGGGTGGGGTGTCGAAGAAAGGATCACCCTTTCGGCTCGGGGGCCGACGTCTTTCTCGGCACCGCCGCGGCGCCTCGGCTGGACGCAGATGTTTTCGATCTGCGAGGACGCGGAGCTCAGGCCAAACGAGCCGGCGACCTTCCTATACCCGGCGACAACTTTCTGTGGCAGCACGGCCAAGGCTACGTGGGCGGAGCCTATGCACATGTGCTACTGCGCCAAGTAGTCCGACCGCTTCGACGGGTGTTTCGGTTTCACCAGCGCAGGTCGCTTTTCCTTACTTGCGCGTAAACGTTGTGCACCTGGGCGGACAGATTTTGATTTGGCAACGCCTGGTACGACTGCGAAGCTGTTGGACTCGCGGCACGCGGCGGTGTTTCCTCCGTAAGCGACGTTGACGAGCTGCAACCGGAGGACGCCATCTTTGACGGTGAGGAATGCGGTGAATTAAAAAAGCAACGGAAGCCAGAGAAACCCACAAAACCTGAGAGAGCATGAAACGAATTTTTTTCTACTGCGCTACGTTTTTATTCACTAATTGAAAAATAAATCCGCGAAAAATGTAAGTGGTGAATGGTAAAATCTTAGTTACCGAGAACAGTATACAAACGTTTTCGTTGGGGGACTACATGTTGTGGCGCAGTAAGACAAGCGTGCTTCGGCTCCGTAGCCTTGGCTGTGCTGCCACAGAAAGTTGTCGCCAGGTATAGTATAGGGCTCGTTTTGACACGCCAAACGCAACAAGCCACGAGCGCCATTCTCAGAACAAAACCCGGTCGTAACACCACGAGAACCCAAGAGGAAGAAATCCTCCGCATAATAAGTATGGGCTGGAGCGCATTTGGGAGACAGTCCCAGATCATGACTGGAAACCTTGCCGCTCTCACTAAAAAGTATTT